>CM074489.1:5638459-5869702 GCA_037389245.1 Oryzias sinensis | reverse complement strand
AGCTCGGGAGTTCTGTTCTGCAGTTGAATCCATCCACGTTACAGTGGCTTTTGCATTTAAAAGAAGCCGGTGTCACAAACGGGCAGACAACTAGTTTCCACGTGCAGCAGGTTTATTTGCAGACATGATGACAAGTAGTGGTGGGTCGCGTCACCGATCATCCAGCCAGTGTGTGTGTCGGCGTTTCACCGAGACGTCAAACTAGGAAGCACATCCTAGTAACAGAGTTGCCAGATTCGGCGGGTTTCCGTCCAATTTAGTGGTTTTGATTTGGATCTTGCGGGGATAACTTGTTTTGGTCAGATGTAATTTGGCCAGGTTTTGTGTGAAATGTTTTTAGTTCGTTTTATTATGAGTCTGAATTATCTTATTTTGAAAAATGACCGGAATTTCTCGGTAAAAATGAATGAATACTAATCAGTCCAGCGGCGAGTTTAGATCCATAAAATGCAAAATCTTTTTTGTTTTTTAGTGTATTATAATGTTGATTCCTCACAAAAAGACACCCAAGCGGTATTTTGATCCATTCAAGCATTTGAGTATTCCTCTAAAATCGAGCGGGTTCTCATGAGCTGACGTGACGGACACATTAAGAACGGTCCCGTTCATGAAGAGTCTGCGCTGCCGGCACCGCCCACAGACACACACCCACTTTCTCCGCAGAGCAAGAATGTTTGTCAAAAGCGCTTTATTTTTATTTTCACAATATGCACATCCATCTTTGCAAGAGGTGGAATGTGTTTTTGTTTTCCTGGGAGAAACGCAGACACGCCGCTGAGGCCGGCTCCATCTGCCGAGATTGACGTCACACACACAGAGCGAAAGCCGGCGACTCAGAGGATGAGTCCTGTTATTTCCAGTTTGGAAAGAAACTCAGGATAATAACCGATATTTGATTAAAAAAATCCTTTTGTGTGTGTGCCAAAGGTAATATTATCATATATATGGATGTTGCTTACTATTAAGGGCTTAAAAATAAGAGGGTATAGGCCCCTTTATTGAGTTTCTGGAAGTATTTATTAGTTTTAATTATGCTTAATATATATATTTATTTATTTATTTTTTTGATCAAACGTCATTTTAATTATCATCCTAGAGTTACTTGAACACTTGCTTCAGGGAATGGTTATTTCAGAGTTTAGTTATTTTGTCCCTTGTGTTGGTCAGGTCACCTGCAGCTTCACTCAAGTTGTCGTGACAGACTCGCCGATATAGATTTCATGTCAGCAATTGTAAGTTTATTCTTAAAGTAACATTTTATTATTTATATATGTAATTAAGCTGTTAACGTTTAACTACATCTTTCTATCTTGTGATATTTTCTCTATTTAAAAAGGTTGCTGTGGTTGGAGAAATTGGGGACTCTTCTCTGGACGATGCAACCAGAAGAATGATGGGCTTCCTCATGTCCAATGAGTTGGCTCTGCAATATAACCTGTTTGGACGTCATGGAGAGAATAAGTTCTGCTAGTTGCGTCTTTTTGATGTCTTCTATGGTAATTAGATTTGAATTTATTAATCTATATTCATCACTGACAAAGGATTTAGTAAATTTAATACCAGGCTAAAATGAATACTTTGTTTTTTGTGATTTCTTTTTAGGGGCAGTGAAGAAAAATGCCATCACCCAACCAGTCCCACTAAAGGAAGTGGAGAAGGACCTCTCCAAATGGTTTGTGGGAGCTCGTGACAGGGGAGGAAACCGAGCTATAAGGACTCAAAGAGAGCTTGAATAACAAGCCAATGGAGCTTGTTCTCAGGAACCGTCAAGGATGCCATGAGTATTTTGTTTTACTGGATTTATTTATTTTTTCGTCACATAATTGGCACACATTAAGGTTGTTGATATTGTACTGTACCAAGTGAAGTTGTTCTTTATTTTATTAAGTAACTGTAGTATGTTAGACCCTGTGTGTTATCTGTTAAACCTTTGGGTGACCTTGCCATGGTCTTGTATATCGTTTTCATAATGCAGGATCAGGATAATTTATTTTCTTTTATTAAATTGAAGCATTTTAAAAAGCATTTTGTTGATGTCATTTGGAAAATTATGTTGTGAAATAGTGGGATTTTACAGAATCTTCTCATTTGAGTTTTAGGAAAGCTAGATGGAAAAGAAGACCCTATAATCGTTCACTGGTATATAGAACTGTAGGAAAACACAGGTGGTACCTCCATGGCAACACTGCACAAACCCACTCATGGCCTACATGGTGGCTTATTTAGGACCCACATTAACACAATATGCAATACTAATTGATGGATAAGTGGGCCCAAAATGGGTCATGGATGATTACCTGATTGGGGCCCATCTTGCCCTGTTTCAGTCATACCTCCATCCCACAGAAGAACTACCAGTTATGGTTAACTATGAGTATGGTTCTAATGCTACTTACCCACTTGGGGCCTACAGGAAACCCACTGACCACCCACTTCAAGCCCATGTGGGCAAACCCAGTTGGGGCCACCATGGAAACTGCGGACAAACCCACTTATAGCCCACATAATAGCCCATTTAGGTCCCACATAAAACCCATATAAGATACTGATAGACACATTAGTGGGGCCAAAGTGGGTCTTGGGTAGTTTACCCAGTTGGGACCCATATGGGCCCTGTTTCAATCCCACTTTCAGCCCACATGGGCAAAAATATGGGCCCTACATGGGTTCTAATACTATTTACCAACTTGGGGCCTATATGACACCCACTCAGCACCCACTTCAAGCCTATGTGGGTATACACAGTTGGGGCCACCATGGAAACTGCGGACAAACCCACTTATAGCCCACATAATAGCCCATTTAGGTCCCACATAAAACCCATATAAGATACTGATAGACACATTAGTGGGGCCAAAGTGGGTCTTGGGTAGTTTACCCAGTTGGGACCCATATGGGCCCTGTTTCAATCCCACTTCCAGCCCACATGGGCAAAAATATGGGCCCTACATGGGTTCTAATATTATTTACCAACTTGGGGCCTATATGACACCCACTCAGCACCCACTTCAAGCCTATGCGGGCATACACAATTGGGGCCACCATGGAAACTGCGGACAAAACCATTCGGGGCCCACATTTTCTGCCCATTTTGAAACCATATGGGGCCCACTTGGCTTTGCTGGCTGGGTTATTTATATATTGTTATTAATTATTATTATTACTGACTTATTATTTATATATTGTTATTATTTATTATTATTATTATTGACTTATTGTTGGGCTTTTCTAAATAATTTAAATTACATGTCAAAGAGGTCTAAAACTTCGAAATGTTAAAAATTATTTTTAAAAATTCTTTGTAATATTTTGTTTATTTATAAGAAGTCCTGCAACAATGCATTTTTCATTAAAGTTTGAGCTTATAAGACTGTTTCTCTTATTTAACAGCAACAAATGATGCATATTTATAAATTATATACATATATTATATATTTATTTACATGTATAAATAAATAGAAATATGAATAAATATAAATTATATAAAAGCTACTTAGATGCCACCAAAGTCTATAGAAATAATTGTCATGTGGCCGTTGTCGACCTCACCAAGATGGCGTCGTGCTCCGCCACGGTCGGCCAGGCTTCCCAAGCTGGCGTGTCTCCTCTAGCGATATAACTCATTGGGTGCCCTGCTCTTTAAAGAGAACATTTCTCTCGAGTGAAAATTGTTTTGTTTGTAAGTATTTTTCAGTCTCAAGTGGAGTTTTCTGTTTTGAGTGCATGATAAGGTTTTGAGCGCACAAAGTTTAACCCTCAAAACAGCGAGTGTTGCACTTGAAATAATGGCAAGAAAATCACTCCAGAGTATTGGAGACTGGTGCATGATCAGTGATAAGTATTGGATGTATCTGAGTATCTGTATTTGAGTAAGAAGCTGGTTTAAGGTCAGTAGATATTGCATAACAATTTCTAAAGTAATGTTTTACATTTTACTTGAACATCCTTAAGTTCTATCTCAAAGATAATAGACAAAAAACAGTTTTTACATCCGATTCCCTCCACTCCACCCACCTCTCTGTCAACAAGGAAATGCAGGTTAGAAAATTGATGAAAGTAACGTGGAAAGTAAAGTAATACTGAAAGTAAAGTAAAGTTTTGAACATTTTAAAGTATTTTTAAAGTAAAGTTTTGGTTCAATACATTTCTTTAAGCTGGGTTTATGTTTTAAACCGTTTGCCCCTTCCATGCCCCAACACGCTTGGATCATATTTTTCATTCATAAGTCTCCACGAGGCCATAAATATATTGCACAGCAGTCACGTGGGTCTTTGGTTCAGGTGTTGGCTCCGGAAACCGTATCACCTGAACTCCTGCGAGATAGCCGCCAGGTGGCGGTGTTGCACACAACCCGGTGACGGCTCGCAGGGTCCCTTTTGTTTTTCAAAGCGTCGATGACAGAAAGATCCGCCTGAAAATCTGCTGGGAGTGAATTCATTAGAGAGACACAGGGAAACCGGCGAGGCTTCAACCAGCAAATTAAAGCAGGGACCGGGACAGAGCTTCAGAAGCAGAGGCTCGCAGCGTCACGCCCCAGGCCGGGGCTCCGAGAGAGAGAGGGCAGGCTCTGTCCCAGAAGTTGCTGGAGAGCGGCGCGCGGGGACATGGACGTTCATGTCTGCATTGACTGTTCTGAAAGAGCGGCGCGCTTCTGCTGTGTGAGATGAAGCGCGGCTAGCCGTTGCGTAAGCTCGGAGAGGAACGGAGAAGGCCCCTGACGTTGACGGTGAGTAGCCAGCGGCTGCTAGCTCAGCTGCTAACTGCCTGACGCTGCGTTTGTCACCGGACAAACTAAAACCCGGCAGAAACGGGACATGTTTGTTCGCGAAGCTGCAAACTTCAGACGAATCATGTGCACACCTAGAACTCATTTCAGAGCGTGTTGTTGTAGCACAGTTTCGATATTCCACAATCTGTGTCCCAAACTACAGTAGCTGTCCATGGAAGTTAGCGAACGTTAGCTAAACAGCGGCACTGATCAAAGTGGAGGTTCCCTTTTGGTTCCTTTTATATTTTAGACTACAGGAGGTCAGCCGCAGATGTGCTGCAGACTGCTGCTGGCATTGCCTTTTTTCCCCAAACTGTCAGGTTGCTGGGAGAAACTTAGCTGTAGGTTTTGTTCAGATGAACTGAGTCTGCACCCAGGGGGGCTATCATCATCTGCCGGGTCTTCAAATATAGACTCTGACCTGGCCTTATCAGTCTTTACATAATCAGCCTGTGAGCGTGCCCGAGAAAAGCTGCTTTTTCACCGGTGAACCTGTGCTGGAGCCGTTACTTCGCCTGCGGACGTTTCCCACAGGTCTCATAGGTTCAATTAGGGCTGCACGATATAATGAGGAAAACTCGCGATATTATGAGATATTAGTGATCGATAGTGCGATGAGCAGTGCCGGCCCTGTCCTTCCGGGGGCCCTAAGCCAGATTTAATTTGTTGGTCCTCTAACTGATCAGCAGCACCAACAAAGCGCAACTATGGTAATGTAAAGGAGACTGCTGCCATCCCTGTATTAATACATTTTGTGAATGGAAAACCAGCTCCACTGCAGCATTGGATCATTCACTATGGCCGCCACAGTGGAGGTGATTGGCTGCACCCCAGGAAATTTAACATTTTCTTGCCTGCTCTTGCATATTAAGTTAGTCCAGTTGGGAACAAGTCGTTGACATTAGACTTAAATGCTACAAATTAATTATATTTGTACACAAATAAAATCAAACAAGAAGAGAGAGTTTATGCATCATGAATTATACATAAAAAAGCCAAAGGGAAACATCTGTTCTCACTATTATAAGTTACTCACTTTTATTATTGTAATATCTAATAAAATGCATATTTTATTTATAAAATATGTTAATAATATTCATGGTGTATATGCACCTTTGATCGTGTATTGCATTATTGTTGCTGGCGAAGAATTTAATACAGTATATTGCCTTAATGCAAAATAAAGAACACAACAGCTCATTGAGCTGCTTTGAAATGAAAGCAGTCAATCTCAAATCTCAAACTTTCATTCTTCTTGCCTTAGCAGACGCAAAGTGATTTATGATGTCAGTATAATCCAACTCTTTCCCCACTTGGTGGTTGTTGCTGATCATGGCTAAAAGATGCTCCTGTCCCGTAGTTGACCTTAGGGATGTTTTAATTAGTTTTAACCTGGAGAGTTTTATCAATTTTTTCTTTCTGTTTTGATTCTTATTTCTAATTCTTTCCATGCCATAAGATGTGGTCTTCACTTGTCTCATGGGAGTTAAAATTTTTTCCAATATTCACCCAGTCATTTTGTCCATCTTTGATAAGTCTTGATGATTTTCTTGAGAACAGTTTACAGGAAAAGCAGTAAACTGCATCATTGTTTACAGAATACGCTAGCCATGAGCGTTCATTCAAAAGCTGCCGATGTTTATGAAAATGACTAAGACTTCGGTTTGAGGGTGATTTTGGGAAATCTGACTTTGCAAGTCCATTCTTACTGGATCAGAGAGTGTGGTTGGCCATTCAGCTGGATCAACTGGATTGGAGGTAGGTGGACTTTTGGATCCAGTAGGCACCTCTTCCATACACGCCTCTCTTGGAGCCTCTGGAACATGAGATACATAACTTCAACAAAAGCAAACAGTGAAAAGTCTAACAGTCCAATCAAATTTACATAACAGCTGCTGTGACGCTGGAAGCAGAATGTTGGAAAGAAGTGGCTTCACTTTTGTGTGTGTGTGTGCGACTTTCTTTTAAGTAATAATGAAACAATAAGTCTGATGTAGGTTCCATATTGGGTCGATTTTAGTTTACCAGCAGGAAAACCAACGTTTTTCCTTTCAACAGATGATGTGGTGACAGGAGTTTCTTCTGCAGCTAAAAAAACAAGAACTATTATTATACAATAATCAATGATAAAGCTAAAAAAATATCTATAGCAGAATACTGACAGACAACACAGCCACCATCATCTTCACCACGGCTCTCTTCAGCTACTGTTTATGAGAAAAAAGGGGTTATGCAGAACCAGTTTTTAAAATGACTTTACAAGCTATTAAAATTAGGCGTTACCTGAGATTCCATCTTCGGTGATGTCAGGAACATCTTGGGATGTGGATGCTGCACCACCCCCAATGCACAAATACTTTTTGATTGCTCCTGCATAGTTAATGGCTACATAGTAATTTGTAGTCATAAAGAAATAGTAAGTTAAGTCTATTGGCATTCAAAAGGCTTTTCAAGCTTCTATTGATAATAATCAATGTGTGACACACCTTTGTCTATTTGAGTTCTGTCCAGGTTTTTGTTGACATTGAATTGTAATTTAATTACACTGTCGTACTAGCTGAACAATTCCAAGAAATTTCTTCAATTTTGGTTTGACACGGCCCCATCATCTCCTCCGAAAACCATTTCCTGTTCTGCCAGATAAAGAGTGAGGTCTATCAAACAGGACAACATTTCTCTGGTCCCTCTCTTTGGTGTTGGCTGCTTGTATCAGAATATCTCTCCCTTTCAATGCACCAAGTAATAAGCTGTGACTTTTTTTAAGTGTCCTTCCTCCCCATACTGCACATGTGAGACTCTGAGGTGTTGTGCTCTTTAATTCTTTTGATGATTCTGATGTTTGATTTGATCAACTAAGCTAAACTGGACTATGAACAAGTTTCAGCTCAACATTAAAATTGTGTCTAAAAAAAATAATGAGCAACTAGACCAGTGTTTGTTTAGTCCAGTCTCTTTCTTACAGAAGGGTATCTGACCTAATTGAGGCCTGGAGTCTTTTGGATTTTGTGGGGTCTTTTGTGTCTTTGGCCCTTCTGGGGTTATTTCTGTTGACTGCCCTTCTTGAAAAGGTTCACTATGTTTACCAATCTAAGGATAGTGGCTCTCAGTTGTGTTTTCTTGACTCACAAAATTATAGAAGTGGTATTATTTCTTTTGTAGACTGATGGATCTAATATCATGTTTATTTTGTAAGGTACTTTTTGGATCGTAATGTGTGATGTCTGGCTTTTCAGTTCTTTGGTCTACTTCGTAAGGCAGATCTTGTCTAAGTGATATATTGGTTGAGTTAGGAGTGACGGTAATAAAGTGTGTGTTATAGCTGAGCAATATGGCCAAAAAATAAGATCTCAGATTTTTTCATTCCAGATTCCATTTGTATTGATACTTTTTCTCCCTTTTTTTAACTTTCTTTGACAAAAATTGTGGGGGGTAGTTTAACACCAGTTCTGTAGTTACAAAAGCACTACTAATAAAACCCATACAAAGTGCCTCTTATTATATGTATATAATAATAAATGTTCTATGAATTCATTTGGTTGCATTTATCCGCCATGTCTTAAAGTCCGCTCTGTGAAATGATTTGACTTTAAACAGTAATTACACACGGAGCAGCTCGTTAGCAAAGCATTAGTGTTGTAGCATGATAGCATCAGTGTTTAACACCGCTGTCTCCAGATCAACACTTCTTATTAAACTGTATTTTCCTGCCGACAGTCCATCAGGTTTATCCTCCAGTTTTGTCTGGTCTCGTTAAAAACCACCACAACTAAAAATCAAAACACACGAACAAATCATCAGATCCACAGTGCTCTAATTTAACACAGAAAAACAAAACAGTAGAAATCCAAAAAATATTCATTATAAACCTTTTTGTAATAGCATATGTTGACATACCTTATTCCACAGTTTACCATCTGATGCGATCAGCCCTCCATATACCCCATTAATTTATGATAATGAACACCTCATTAGGCTTTATCCCTGACATAAGAGAAACGCCTCTCAAACATATCACTTTCCTTTATATGCACATCCATCTTTGCAAAAGTTTGGATGTTGTTTGTTTTTTAGACACACTACCGAGGCCGACTCTAGGTTGGCGTCATGAAATGTGCAAAAGGCGGTGCCTCAGAAATCGAGTCGTCTTACTTCCGGGTAGGAAAATGAACTGTGAAAACAACTCATCTTTCATAAAATATCATCCTTTAGTGTGCTCAAAGTAATGCATTAGTCCGGTCAGATGGAAGATACTTGTGAGATAGAGGAGAGAGAAAAGGAGGCAAGTGAATGTAGATGATTTAGTCAAGGAGCAAAAGAGGACACAGTGATCTCTGAATTAGGGTAACGGTTGAAGTGGGAGGAGGTGGAAATGAAATGTTGCTTCTTCATCCTCCATTTGGATCAAAAGTGAAGAGCCTTCTTATAGAATAGAATAGATGAACTTTATTTATCCCACAAAGGGGACATTTTCTTGTCTTTGGCAGCAAAATAAGACATCCACAAATACAAACAGCAAAAAAGTGGCATTCACAGAGGATCAAGTGATTTTAAACAAAAATAAAAAAGTACATATACACAGCAAAAAACAACAACTGCAACAGTTTGTAAATAAAGAATTGAGTGAAGGAAAAAAACACCCATGGGTATGTGGAGTGTCACTGTAACACGGTGTTGTACAGTCTGATGGCTGTGGGAGGAATGACCTGCAGTAGCTCCTTCTTGCACTGTGGGGGCAACAGTCTGGTGCTGAAGGAGCTGGTCAGCGCCTCCACAGTTTGGTGCAGGGGGTGGGAGGGGTTATCCACGATGCATGTCAGCTTAGCCAACATCCTCCTGTCCACCGCCTCCTCAATGCACTCTAGTGTGCAGCCCAGGACACCACATCAGACACACAGTCACGCAGCCTCACAAACTGTAGCCTGTCTGTGAGGTAGTTGATGGTCCAAGCAACCAGATGTTGGTCCACGCCTGCAACCTCCAACTTCCTTCTCAGCAGTGAAGGCTGGATGGTGAGACAGCTGCAGGTAGATGCTGGCGTCATCCACCCTGATGCCTGGTCGATATGCAAACTGCAGCGGTACAGTGTTGAGCTCAGCTGGGTGTGGAGGTGGCTGAGGATGATCCTCTCCACAGTCTTCATCAGGTGGGAGGTTAAGGCGACAGGTCTGAAGTAGTTCGGTTCAGTAGGATGAGGTACCTTTGGAACTGGAACCAGGCAGGAAGTCTTCCAGAGGACTGGTACCTTCTCCAGTTCTCCAGTAACAGCACCAACCCACAGAACTGGTCTCACACTCCCTGAGGAGCCTGGAGTTGATGTTGTCAGGGCCTATTGCCTTATTTCAGTTTTTTACTTGTATGTTATTGTAGTTGTTAAATGCTTAATTGTTGTTTTATTATATTTTTTCTTTTGTTAAACAACCAACCCATTTTCTGGTTGTTCAAACTACTAGATTAAAAAAATCAGCACCTCTGCAAATCTTTTTTGATTCACAAAAGGTTTGGTTATAGATGCTTGTCAAAAAGTCTTTATTCATAAATGTGCATGATGTTGAAAGTGTAGCTCTGGTATGTTGATTTTGAAGAGCTCTACAAAGGCATAGACAAACATGTTGCCATGTTTGAGTTTACAAGATCCTTTAGAGACGCTCCCAGTACTGTGAGTTTGACTATCTTAATGGAGAAGCTGTCTTTAGATGACAGCCACTTTCAACAGGACTTCCATTGATTAGTGGCCTAGCTTGAAGACTTGCTGCACCGCATTAGTCTGTGAAAGAGGAAAATGAAAGTAGGGGAACTTTTTATTAATGTCTCAATGCTAATATATTAAGCATCATAAAGCTTGGGATGAGCACAAACAATGTTAAACTTGACCTCCACCCTCTTACCACACCCTCCAAAAGTTGCTACTAACCCTGAGTTGCTGATTGATTGATGCAACACAAATTTTCACTAAAGTCCAGAAATGTGAAATCTGGAAACCTTGTGTCACAAGTCAGAATCTACTAAACTTTGTGCTGCCGCATCACACACTGTCACTGTCAAATTGGCTGTCCCTGATGACCGAATCCCATTCAGTGTAAACATAGGATCAGTGCCTGATGTGATTTCACTTTCAAGGCCACGTGCTCGTAAGTAATTATTACACCAACAAAAAAACAATAATAATAAAAAACATGCAGAGCATGACAGTTGGCTGTAATTCAGGTTAGTATTTGTGAGGACCCAACCCGACGAGGCTCTGCTTTAAAAGTGGAGACATGCAGTGCGGCTGTATTGGCAACAATAAAAATTAAATTTCAAAGAGTGTGTTGTTAAACCAATGTGGTGGAAACATTGATTTCTGTAAAACAGCAAAAATAAATAATTCTGTGTATATTTTATTAATTTTAAACCTTTAATCTAGTAAACACAAACATGGACCATGTTCAAATAGTGGTGCAGAAATGTCAGCTATCTACCTCTGTTTCACCTGCTGCTGTCAGCCCTTTGTGGTACCAGCAGGGCTGGCAGTTTCTGCTTTGTAAGGCCACTTGTTGCACACATTTGTGAAAAAGGTCATATTATCTCACAGTACGGGTGAACACTGGATTCTGGTTGGCTGCAGGGTGTCCATTAAAAGGTGATAATAAACACCTAAACGAAGTTCCGGTCACAAAGCCTGAATGTTCTGTTTACTGCGCTAGCCTAAATGGTATTTGGTGGCCAGAACAACAGAAATGTGGAACAGGTGGACAGACGTTATCCCACATTTTATCAGTAGAAACAGTAGACAGTAGAAAAGATCTCTGTCCTTCAGATGTCTCTATGATGGACATGAGAGGACCTCTGTCACATTTTACCATCAACACCAATGTTGACTTTAACCTTAAATATTTCATTATAATGGGACGTGATTTTAACTGTTGCCTTAACCCAGCACTGGATAGCTCCTCATTTAAGCCTTTTTCTGTGTCCAAATCCTCCAAAGCCATACCACTTTTTATGTCACAATATGGTGTCACAGATGTCTGGCGTCATTTTAATTCAAATGTTAAGCATTTTTCTTATTTCTTTGCTGGTGCATGGCTCTTTCTCTAGAATAGATTTTTTTCCTCATTGATGCAGTCAACTTTTGTGAATGCACCCCCCATAGTAATATCAGATCATTCACCTGTTACTCTTGATACTTCCCTCCCAGAGAAATCTTTGTCACGGTCTCCATAGCGGTTTAACTCATTGCTGCTTGTAGACCAAATTGCAATTTGGGAAGCGTGTAAACTTTTTTTGAGAGGGGAAATGATATCATACAGCGCCTATAAAAATAAGACTGCTCACAAAAGAGCTATAATCTTTACAGTGGTGTATTGGAACTGCAAAATAAGTGTGCAGAATCCCCCAGTGCTTTATCTATATTTATCTAATATAAATATATGTATTTATCTAAGAAACTGCTTATAAAAAAGGCAGGATTTGACTTGATGACCACCGACGAGGAAGTGCAATTAGTAGTCAGGACCCCGTTATAGCAATTATGAGTTTGGTGATGAGTCTAATAAATTACTTTCACACCAGTTCTGACAGTCAACAGCTGCTCAAAATATTACAGAAGTCTTTACTTCTGATGGACTCACAATTAACCCTCAAGCTATCGTTGATAAATTTAGGGATTTCTATTCTTCTCTTAATACCTTTGAGTGTTCTCCTGATGAGAAACGTTACAAAGCTTTTTTTTCACATTTTAATATTCCGACAGTCGAACCTGATGTAGCTGTTCAATTGGATTAGCCCTTTACTGCTGAAGAACTCAAGAACGCCGTCATGTCTATGTAGAGGACCCGACGGACCTGACGGTTCCCATCTGAATTTTTTAAGGTTTTTATGGATATGTTATCCCCTTTAATTCTTAACATGTTACAGGCTTCAGCTGATCTTGGTGCCTTGCCGGCTACTCTGCGACAGGCCACAATCCCCCTCATTCTAAAGAAAGACGAAGATCCTTGATGCTGCAGCAGTTATCGGCCTATCAGGGGTGTCAAACATACAGCCCGCGGGCCGTACCCGGCCCGCCAGGTGGTTCAGTCCGGCCCACACATGAAGAGTAAAAATCATAAGGATGGTTAAAAAAGAAAGCAAGTTTCTAGTCCATTCCTGTGGCGAGTTATGATTTTTTAAAGAAATAACCGAAATGCGCAATTCCGCCACTAGGGGGAGCAGAGGAAAGACAAGACAGGTGAAACAATATAACTCTGCATGTGCCAAAAGCGAAACATAACAGCTCTGTGTCTGGGTAAGATGCACTTTGGTTCCCTATGAGCCTCACCACTGTTATGTTGCTATAAGGATGATCATTAGCAACACACTAATGACTTACATGTTGTCAAAAAGTGAAGTGGAGTGAAGAGCTTTCCAGGAAAATGGACAGAGTTTTTTCTTTCACGAAGCTGAATGCAAAACCCCCTGCCACATACATAGATATCTGGCAGCTTGGTAATATACAAGATGATCTTCTAAACGGGCTTTTATTATTTTACGGTTATTATGAAGCGCCTGTTCGCTCATCATTTTAATTTTAATCCGTGTGGTCAGTGCTTTTTTTGTGCCGGAAGAAAGCCGGAAGAAGCCAGGGTTAGGAGAGGCTAACACAGTCTAACAACATTTAGCCTTTGATGAACATAAAATCCATGCAGGAAATGCCGCATCTTGACTGCATATATGTGGGAATAACATCAACCTTTATTTTGTTGGGACACGACTGGAAACACAAATCCACGTGATTGTTTGAACAGTTTCTAAGGACTGAGCGACATTTCTGCTTTGAAAAGCTCACACACCGCCCCAAAGCCACTGTGTGAGCTGGGGGTCCAAGCTCTGCTCGGACACACACTTTTACCAGGAGACCCAGTTCTCCTGAGTTCGGTAGCTCGTTCACCTAGAGCTGCGGGACGGATCACAATCCGACGTCTCCCACACATATAGCACACACGTAACAAAGCATCCTCCCTTTCCCTCAAACACAAAGCTATAAGTCCGGCTGCTCTGCTCAGAGACACGGTCGCTCGGTCCACCGGTCCACTTGACTAATCAAGTACAGCAGCCGACTACTTCTTTTCTATTTTGTTTGTTATATTTTTTTGTTAAAGTCACTTCCCTCAGTTTATACTGGACATTATTATGAGTCATTAGTTGGGAAATAAAATAAAGTAATAAATTAAAATAACAATAATTATATAATAACGAAAAATAAAAAATGATAATAATGATTACTCAAAATAATTCCCCCTGGGCCACAGAACTAGACAGAGCTTTCCTCTTTCCCCTTTTTTATTTGCACTAGCCATTGAACCACTCGCGGCGCCCATTAGAACTAGCCCTATGCGAGTTATTCTGAGGGGTGGTGTAGATCATAAAGTAGCCTTATACGCGGATGACCTTTTATTATTTATCTCAGATCCAGCTATCTCCATCCCTCCAGTTTTAGCTCTGCTGAGGGAGTTTGGTCAAATCCCTGGCTACAAATTAAACCTAAATAAAAGTGAACTTCTTCCTATCAATCCTGAGGCCATAGCCTACCCCCCATCCGACTTTCCTTTTAAAATCTCTATATACGTCATCAAGTAATTAGATCAGGGTGTCAAACTCATTTTCCCTGAGGGCCACATCAGCATAGTGGCTGTCTTAAAAGGGCCAGATATAACTTATACATGTAACTAAATGTGATGAAAAATAAATGTAACTACTCCCTAATGTTAAATAACTCATTATTTATTTATTATAACTTTTTAAAAGTACAACTACAGTTGCATAGAAATCTTCATATGTTTGCTTGTTACTCTAGCATAAATCCTTTTACATTTTGTCCGCTTATTAAAACCCACGATCAAACTGTCCAAGTGAATAAAGAAAAATAACATAAAACTGAGCTAGAAAGAACTTGTATTAAAGTGTAAAATTTTACAAAAAAAGGCTGCACACAGCCTTGCATCCAACTGTTGGTTTGATGACAACAATTTGTCTGCATACACACATAAGACCTGCAAACACTAAATAATTACAACAGCAGCTACACATAAATAATATGTAATCAACGAAAAAAATATATATATATTTTTGAGAAATTAAAAACTTTTATGCTCTCGCGTGCCACATAAAGTGACATGGCGGCCCACATTTGGCCCCCGGGCCTTGAGTTTGACACACGTGATCTAGATGTTCAAGTGACTAAGGAATTTTTGGATATTTTTAAATTGAACTTTAACCCATTACTGGATCAAATAAATCGTGATTTACAGCATTGGTCCACGCTGCCACTATATCTCGTGGGTAGAATAAGCTGCATCAAAATGAATGTGCTGCCTAAATGTCTCTATTTTTTTCAATGCTTATCAGTATTTATTCCAAAGCAATTTTTCAGGTCCCTTGATAATTTTTATGGCACAAATGGCCTCCAAGGATGAGAAAAGCTGTTTTGCAGAAGAGCAAATATAATGGTGGGCTCTCCTTACCAAACTTTCTATTTTACTATTGGGCTGCAAATATCCGAACAACATTATTTTGGCGTCATAGTTATATGGTTACGCCAGCCTGGTTACCAATAGAGGAGTCGTCTTGTACTTCTGCTACTTCATTTGAATTATAATCTAAAAAGTTGAATCCGCCCAACACGCTCTCCTTCAGGTATCTGCAGGATCATAACTTTGTCGTCCCTTTCCTCATCCTTCCAGTGTCCCAATGGCCACTATGAATGATACTTTCATGGGGATCAACCCCTCTTTGAGGGTACAATATTCTGAATTTATAACCTTTTATTATCTACTCTTGATGCAACATCTGACTGTCTATGCCTGGCTTGGTCAGAAGAGCTCCATGTGGACATAAATGATGATCAGTGGAGATCTGTGCTTGGACGAAGTCACTCATCAATATGTGCCCGGCACTGTTATCATTCAAGTAAAGTGGTTCATTGAGTTCATTGGTCTAGAAGCAGACTTGCCAGAGTTTTTCCTGGTACTGATCCAAACTGTAAAATGTAATCGAGGCCCTGCAAATCTCACTCATATGTTGACATGCCCAAGTCTTTCTGATTTCTGGGACTCTGTATTCCATTCTCTCTCCTCTGTCTGTAATGTCAGAGTACAGCAATCTCCAATGAAAGCTCTCATTAGTGTACTTCCGGACAATCACTCCCTCTCTCTTTCCTCTGAGAATATTGTAGCTTTTCTGACACTGTTTGCCCGGCGGACTATCCTGATGCACTGGAAAGATCCTCGCCTACCCACTCATTCACATTGAATAAGAGACTCACTTTCTTTTATTAAGCTGGATAAAATCAGACATTCTCTTAATGGCTCTGAAGCTAAATTCTTTCAAATTTGGTTACTTTTCTGAGACCATGTCATGTCTTTGACTTTAGAAGTGATCTAGTGAATTCTTGAACATATTAGCAGGTATGAGGTGTTCAATCTCTTTGCTTGACATAGATTGGTAGTAATATATTGTTGGTATAATTTTATTTTGTTTTATTTATTGATTAATTTATTTTTTATTTTATTTTTTTATTCTGTCGAATTTTTTTCTTTCTTTGTAATTGTGTTTTTGAATTCAGTCCTTGAAAGTTTATTTTTCCTTATTTGAAAAATCTCCTAATAAATCCTACATGTTTAATTTTCTGTCTTTGTATTGCTGAACATATTGCTTGGTTTAGAGTAAATATGTGTTTATAAATTATTTAATTAATTTAATTAATACATTTAATTAATACAATAAAGAAAATGTTCCCTGATGGTTCTTTTTCTGAGTGATTGTTCTGTTTTCTATTGTCACCCATTGTTGGTGTGTTTGTATCTTTGAGCCTAAAGCAGACAACCCATTTTCCCAAGCTGGGATCAATAAAGTGTCTTTATCTTATCTTATCTTGTTGATCCACATTAAATGATCAGAGTTAATGGTTCTTTATTCCAATCAAAGCGATCTAGGAAACCACTGATGGACTTTGTTTCTTTGAAACAAACTTTTGTTTCATCATCTGGTCAAAAACAAGTGGTAAGAGGTGACCTCTCCTCTGAAATGTGAAGTTGGATCACTGAACATGACATGATATTCAGCGTATTTACCACTTTCCTCCGCTGCGGCAGAGGAAGGTGGGAGCATCCTCATTAGCTGTTACCATGACAATGCATCACACCGTATAGCAAATAGTCTGCTTCTTTTGAAGGAGGACTTAAGTTAAAAATGAAACTAAATAAATCATATTTAATTTAATATTTATTCTTTTTTAAGTGACCATGGTAGTTGTGGGTTAGTGCATTTTGAGGTGTCCATTAACAGAGAGGAATGGACTTTGCGGAAGCAACCGTCTTCCGCTTTGCATTGGATGGCTTTTGCCATCTCGTTGTTGATTCATTTTTTTAAAATGTACACTTTAAATGGTATTATCCCTTACATTAACATCTCTTGATTCTTTTCCCTGTAATTTCAAACAAGATAGTTAAGTTCCACTTGTTGTTCTACTTGTTAAACTGTAGATTTGTTCTTTGCATTTTGAAAATTCCCTGAGACGGGAAGGTATTTCTTGCACATTCTTGAAAATTGTCAAGACTTCCACTGGTATATATGATTTCAGGGTTCAAAGAACCATTCCAGTGTTTTTTACATTTGTACGTCTTTCAGTAGGCCTGCACAATTAATCACAAATGTATCGTTATCGCGATTTCAAGCAATATTCATATCGCAAAAGTCAGCGAAAATCGCAATAAATGGTAAACCTTAAATGTGCTAAAACAGTCTTATGGCAACTTTAACTATTTAATGAATTTAATAAATCCCTTATGCATTTGACCAATCAGATGGAGCCCTTTACATTGTTGACCAATCAGATGAAGCCCTTTACATTGTCGACCAATCAGATGGAGCCCTTTACATTGTTGACCAATCAGATGAAGCCCTTTACGTTGTTGGCCAATCAGATGGAGGTCTTGCGTTAGATGTTGCACTCCTATAGACGAGGGTCATTTGGAGAATAAATTAAGCTATTTTTACTCTTATTTAAATTAAAAATTTGCAGGGAAATGGAAATGTTTCTGTTCTTTTTGCTAGTTGTTAATTCATCGCAAGTTATATCGTCATCGCAATATTGATCATTAATATCGCATATAACGAGTTTTCCTCATATCGTGAAGCCCTATCTTTCAGAGATATTCCTGCTAGTTCTCTACTTTCACTGTTTCACTGTATCTCATCTGCTTTTGGGGTTTCTCTCTCACTAACATTCTTTTACTCTTATTTCAGGACTAATGGCTGCAGAGTGACGTGCCATGGCTCTAATGATCCCGCCGGTGAAACTTAAATGGCTGGAGCACCTGAACAGCTCCTGGATCACTGAGGACAGTGAGTCCATAGCCACAAGAGAGGGGGTGTCGGTGCTATATTCCAAGCTGCTAGCCAACAAAGAGGCTGTGCTGCTTCCCCAGCAGGTGTTATGTCTGAAGGGCCCTCAGCTGCCAGACTTTGAACGTGAGTGCCTGTCAAGTGATGAGCAGGAGCATTACCTGGATGCTTTGCTCAGTAGCCAGTTGGCCTTGGCCAAGATGGTGTGCTCTGACTCTCCCTTCGCTGCTGCCCTGCGGAAGCGAGTACTGGTGCTCCAACGGATCTTCTATGCCATTTCCAACAAGTACCACGACAAAGGAAAGGTCAAGCAGCAGCAGCAGTCTCCAGAAAACAGCTTGGGCTCGACTGACCTGCACTCGATTAGCGAGCGGCCTCGCTCCACCACTGATGCTCTCATTGAGATGGGTGTACGAACTGGTCTCAGTCTACTGTTTGCTCTACTGCGCCAGAGTTGGATGATGCCTCCGCCTAGTCCGGGTGGTGGTCCGGGGAGCAGCATAAACCTGTGTAACGACGTAATACACACAGCCATTGATGTGGTTAGCTCCCTGCCTCCCCTCTCTTTAGCCAATGAAAGCAAGATTCCACCCATGGGTTTAGATTGCCTGGCTCAGGTCACCACCTTCCTAAAGGGGGTGACATCGCCAAACTCAGGTGCTGACATTTTGGGTCGACGACTGGCCTCAGAACTGCTGTTGGCGCTGGCTTCACAGAGGGGTTCCCTGCGGTACCTTCTGGAGTGGATTGAGATGGCCTTGGCTGCATCAGCTATTGTCAGCTCCATGGAGCAGAACAAGGCTCTGCAGAACCACGAGGGGCTGATCAGCTATGATGGTTTCATGAACATACTCATGCAGATGAGACGCTCTTTGGTAAGTAAAAAGCAGACGGTGTGTCAGAATGAAGAATATTGTTCATGTTCCTTATGTAGAAGCTTTAAAATCAGGTAAAGAGGCACAAAACAAATAAATGTATATCTATGCTTTCGTTGCTCATGTGTTTAAGAGCCACTCCAATGAAAATGCTGTTTTTGGTAGTTTTAACATGTTCTTGTAGAGATTTTCTCTTAATGGAGGACATGTATTAAGAAAATTAAGATTAAAATTATTTTTCTGTTTGTCTGTATTTAAATTATGGTGAATCAGTAGCAGATGGTAAAGTTCTCAGTTGTGACGTAGAAAATAAGCTGGACGGCCCACAAGCTCCCTGCTCCGCTCCATTCTGATGCCTCCACCTGCAGACAGATAGATCTATGTACGACTTTGTTTTCCTCGTCTGGGCTGGAATCTGGATCAGAGCTGTACGGCTGGATGGCTCTGATATTGCTTGTCATTTTTGTTGCACCGCTAATGTTAGCTCAGGGTTGTAAGCTAGTGGGAGACTGGTAAATAAAATAGAATATCTTTATCACTATAGGACTGTATAGAATCCCAAAGTACTTTACAAAAGACGGCATAAAATCAAACCAAACACAGTAAAGTCTAATATTAACAAAGCCCACTGAAAGTCAAAATAAAAGTTAAAACATAGTAAAACAAAGACTAAAATGAAGTAAAAGCTCTTCTGAATAAAAACATTTTGACCTGGGATCCAAAACACTCAGACTCGATCTGACGCAGTGACGAGAGGGAGTTCCAAGGAGGAGGAGCAACAGCGTGAAAGGAGATCTCCTCTAAGCTGAGGCAGGTTTTTGAAAAGCTTAAGACATGTTGGTTGGAAGATGTCAAGGATCGGCTGAAGGGTATGGGGTCAAAAGGTCAGGGATGATATCAGTGGAGGCTTACTTGTGCTCCAATGGTCCCAGCCACAATGCAGTGCCGAGTTTCTGATGAACCCCTGCAGCTCTGCAGAAACTTTGTCCTAGAAAATGACACAGCTTTTTTGATTTGGCCTCAAAAAGGCATAATTATAAATAAAAGACCAGTGGGAACACTTTTAAAAAAAAATCCAAAGATGATTGGAGTGAGACTTGGGACAATGAGTACCGGTAGCAGAGTTAAGTCAAAAGCTGAAGGCTGTTTGTCAGTTTTTATCAGAAGGTGCTGCAGTTTGTGGTCCTATTTCTAACACATGTGAGGTTTCACAAGTAATTTAATGTTCTCAGGTTTTTGGGACATTTGTGTCTTCTCAGAAATGCTAAATCTGTTTTATTATCAGGGCTCCTCCACAGATCGCAGCCAGTGGCGAGAACCCACGCGGACCTCTGAATGCCTGTGCTCCTTATATGAGGCTGCATTCTGTCTGTTTGAAGAAGTAAGGAGCTGAAGCACCTTTTATCACAAGTGAAAGAGATTTCTCAGAGCTGGGCTCCGGCTTCTTCTTCTTTTTACCTGACCTCTTGCTTTTAGGTTTGCCGGATGGCTTCAGACTACTCCCGTACCTGCGTCAGTCCGGACAATATTCAGACTGGTGAGGCCCCGGTGGTGTCGGAAACCTGTGAGGTGTATGTGTGGGGCAGCAACAGCAGCCACCAGCTGGTGGAGGGGACTCAGGAGAAGATCCTTCAGCCCAAGTTGGCTGCCAGTTTTGCTGATGCACAGACGGTATGTGGAAGCAGCCCTCAGTTGTAGTAAAAAGTCAAACCCTGGAACTTGTTGATGCAAGCCTAACAAACCATGAAATTCAAAGTTACAGGCAAATGGGACCACTTTCCTGCCAGTTTTTTACATTAAAAGTAATTACACTGGGGGTGAAATTGAAAAAAACTGCAGCTTCTAATACTTGTTAATATCCTGCAATGTTTTCTCCTTCTTTTTATATGCTTATAGGTGTGAGGGAAGGTGGTGTTTTTTTATTTGTCATATACATTTTTCTTTACAATTTCCACAAATTGGACCTAAATTGAGTGTAGTACAGATCTAAAGCAGTCTTCTATACTGTCAGTCTACGAAGGTGTTCACACGTGTTTACGTCTGCAGATTGAAGCAGGCCAGTACTGCACGTTTGTCATCTCCTCTGATGGCTCCGTGCGGGCCTGTGGAAAAGGCAGCTATGGCCGCTTAGGCCTGGGAGACTCCAACAACCAGTCAACACTCAAGAAATTGACCTTCGAACCCCACCGAGCCATCAAGAAGGTGTCATCCTCTAAGGGATCAGATGGCCACACCCTGGCCTTCACGACGGAGGGCGAGGTGTTCAGCTGGGGCGATGGCGATTATGGAAAACTGGGCCATGGAAACAGCTCGACGCAGAAGTACCCCAAACTTATCCAGGGACCGCTGCAGGGGAAGGTATGGCTTGCCTCACTTTGGTCAAGTGTCCCCCTTTTGGCTACTTTTCTAATGTTTGTGTGTTGGGTGTTTTGTGTCAGGTGGTGGTGTGCGTTTCTGCTGGTTACAGACACAGTGCTGCAGTCAGTGAGGACGGAGAGCTCTACACGTGGGGTGAAGGAGATTTTGGAAGATTAGGTTTGTTACTGATTTACCACCTTTGAATGTTTCTTCAAGAATTAGAAATATCCCTTTCAACAAGCAATGTTCTAGTACTTTTCCTAAAACGTTGTTGAATCTGGTTTTATGAACCCGAGTCATGCCAAAGACTAAAAGTGGGGCCCCTGTTTGTCACAGCATTAAGGGGTTGGACTGGGGTTTGTTAAACCATCAAATGGTTCCTGTGTTTCTCAAATGGCTGTCTGCACCTCACCCTTCCCTGGGGGAGCGCTGAGTGACAGTCAGTGGGACTTTAGCTTTAACTTTGATCAATTGGTGGTAGCTCAGGGATTTCAGGTATAGTAGTGATGATAATAACACTATAAATAATAATGTAACGATCCAGCCGGACCGTCACTTTAGCGGGTAAAAAAACCTAGAAGGTGTAGGAACGGCGTTTACAGTGGCAAGACAACATTCAGCATTTTAGGACGTCTGAGGAACAGTTCTCGGATATGTGGGTTACGGTAGAAGTTACCGGTACATGATCCCACACAATGACAAATTGAGGCAAATGGGGCCCAACAAAAGCTCTCATTGTCAGGAAAAGATCTGAAAAGAGATGATCCATCAAAATCGATAGCTTCTCAGTATTGTATGGGCAATGAATGGGGAGGTGGGGGGGCTACACCATTCTCTGTAATCGCCACAGATATTGCCCCCACGCTGAGCTGGGGCATCAACCGTGACCTGGTTGCCAATGATATATCGCTCATGTCTTTGTCTTTTGGCCAGAGTAGACCTAGCCTCGTCCACAAACACCAGGGTTTGGGGGGGTCTCAGGTTCCTTATTAGTCCAAATCTAGATTCACCTGACATCAATCACATAACTGCTGCTAGTGTTGCATGACATGAGAGTTATGAACAGTGATGTGTTCTTTTATAGTGATTTGGTTTTCATGGCTAGAGCTGTGACGGTGTGGGGTTTTTGATCACCGCGGTGATGAAGCAGCAGGAGTCGCATTAACCGCACCCAGTACCCAACAGCCACCCCCCACCCCCGCCGCCGAACACTAAATCCCCCAGCGGCCGCGTCGCAAATGAATGCAATTCATAAATACAACGCAGTATTCTTTATTAACAGATAACAGTAACAACTAGCTACTAACTGTCTAACTAATTAACTAACTATATCAGATCAGACTCTTTATCAGATCAGATTCTTTATTGTCGTACATGGGGATACAATGAAATTGCAGCAGCCTTGAAGTGATGACGTTATATAAAATAAAATAAACTAGAAATACTGTATTTACATCTTTAACAAAAAAATGTACAATATGTACAGAAAAGGTTAAATATTAAATATATGTTGAGAAAATAGAATGGAATGAGTTGAGTTGCTGTGATTGCAGCATAATAAATATTAGAAGTTATTTGTTGATGACGTTGAATCTGTTGTGAACAAATGCCAAGAGGTTTGGAAAAATTTGCAGGTAAGAATGTAGAATTTCATTTCTGTTACACCATGCTAACACATTCAAAGCCTCTATAAACCCTTTCAGAAAATATACAATCATCCAGAAGGCGCCCAATAATCCTGTAGAGGAAGTAAGAAAGTACTGCAGTTTTTGTTTGCCACTTTTACTTCTTTGCTTTGTTTTGGTTTTACCAGAAGTTTTTCTCCATTTGGGAAGTGGCATTTTTTTTTCTCAGGATAGATAAATACTTTATTGATCCAAAAGGAAGTTTCGTAATATGGTCATATGAGCAGCCTTTTTAAGTTCCAATTTAAGTTCTGGGACTTTAGCGCAGAAAAGGTAAACCCCGAGCAAAACTTTTGTCTAATTTTGACTTGTTAACGTTGCAATTATAGGCCATGGTGACAGCAACAGCCGCAACATTCCTACCCTGGTGAAAGACATAAGCAATGTTGGAGAAGTGTCGTGTGGAAGCTCCCACACCATTGCTCTGTCAAAGGATGGACGCACCGTTTGGTCCTTTGGGGGAGGAGACAACGGTTTGTAAATCTTAAGTGTCACCTGCTTTATCTTTTGCAAATGCTTGACTCAAATAAGAGTAAAAATTCAAACATTTTATTTCCTGTGTTCAAGATTTCCACTTTCGCTCCACAGCATTTCTTTGGATGTCATGTTCAATATATCAGTAATGCAAGTGTCAAATTAAAACACAGTTCATTGTGTTGCTACTATAACAAACGGTTTAAAGTCCTTGTTCTCCTTCAGGCAAACTGGGTCATGGTGACACCAATCGAGTCTACAAGCCAAAAATGATAGAGGCCCTGCAGGGAATGTTCATCAGGAAGGTGTGTGCTGGAAGCCAGTCGTCTCTAGCCCTCACTTCCACTGGACAGGTAGGTTGTTCTTATTTACTTTAGTGAGTTCTGGCATTTGGGAGTATTTTCACCCAACAAAGAACTTTCCGCCGCTGTTTCTGCACTATGGCTGCTTCATAGATGTAAGGTTACAGCGTAAGCATATTGTTTCACAACTAGCTTGGGCAAGGAGTCAAATAAAAAAAAATCAACATTTCCTGTTTATTAAGGACATGTTTGTCTACATTTTCTGGAAAGTTTAGCTTCATCAACGGGGCTGAAAATTCTGCTGTGTCTAAAGCTGTGCTTTCCTCCAGTCTCCTATTCACACAACCGTTATGCTGCTAATAATGACCCTGTTTGTCAAGATCCGCCACCCTGCTTTATTTTTTTATCAACAGTCTCTTTTCTGCTCTGCGGATTGGCTGGATTAGGGAACCGCAGGTTCTAATTGAACACATTTCACTCAGCTAATCATGCAGGAAAAGCAGAGACTGTTGAAAAATAAGTTCAGTGGTAGATTTTAGAACCACGGTTGGGTTAGCCCCTCAACAGCACATATAAATGACACCACTTGCGTCTCTCAAAACAGTTTTTTCACACTGTAATTTAAACATGGAGGACAAAAGCAGCCCAACTCCATGAAGCTAACTCTGTTGAATTTGTTTTCAGGTGTATGCTTGGGGCTGCGGTGCCTGCCTAGGTTGTGGTTCCTCTGAAGCCACAGCGCTTCGACCCAAACTGATTGAGGAGCTAGCCACCACCAGGGTAGTGGACATCTCCATTGGGGACAGCCACTGCCTTGCTCTGTCTCATGGTACTGTGGTCATGCTTATTCATTCTACTGCCTGCCTTTGGCTCAGCAGGTGGATATTTTCAAACAGTCATATTGAGTCAAGAAAGCAAAGCTGCTCTGCCTGCTGAATCCTCTCAAGGATGACGTGGTGTGATTCTGTGATTTAGTCTGTTGGTGTAATAGCGGCTCATGCTTGTTCAGTCTGTTACTCAACTTTCTTAGACCTGTGATACATGTAATATTTAGTTAACAAGTCTGGTGATTAAGTAAAAAGTAATATTTTTTCCTGTTTTTCAATAAACAACAATCCAGACAATGAGGTTTATGCATGGGGAAACAACTCCATGGGTCAGTGTGGCCAGGGGAACTCCACAGGACCCATCACCAAACCCAAGAAGGTCGTTGGCCTGGATGGAGTTGCCATTCAACAGATTTCTGCTGGGACGTCCCACAGTCTGGCCTGGACGGCTCTGCCAAGGGACAGGTGAGGTACCCTAGCTACTTAGTCATTCTATAATCTAATAGCAAATGGTAAAATGATCTACTTTTGTGGCAGTGCAGAGGGAAGAACGAGCTCTGCTGCATCTGTACAGAGTCATGTAGTAGATGGGATGGGTTCATCAGAGCTTGGAGCTTTTCAGTGAACTTTTCTCCCTCACTGACTACAACCTTCTTTTTATGTCTAGGGGGCCGTGGTTGAACATAACTTAAAGTAGTTTCCTCAGACTTTTACTCAACTTTGTGGTGCTGAGGTAGAGCGGTCAACGCCTGGTCGAAAGATCACAGGTGTGGTTCCTGACTTGCCCGTCCTTTGACACAGTGCTTCTGGTGATCAGAGGTTGGCACCAGTGTTCGGCAGACATCAGTGTGTGAATGTATGAGTGAAGGGGATTGTGCTGTAAAGCACTTTGGGCCTTCAAGGAAGCTGGAAAAGTGCTATACAAGTAAAGACCCTTTCCAAAAAATTAGAATATCATGGAAAATTGTTTTCACTTCCATAATTCCATTTAGGAAATGGAAACACTTTTCCTTGTTATTCAAATTCTTTTTATTTTCTTTTGAAAAAAGAAAAAACCTTGCAGCCTCACAGCAAGAATACCCCAGTTCAAGTCCTGGGGACCTGAAACAGAGGCCGTATCTGAATTCTTCCCTTACCTCTACGACTCCTCCTTACCCGTACATTTAGCTCACCAAACGGAGAGTTATGGAAAAATAGTGTCTTCGAATTCGGACGTCACTTCCACTCAATGACATAATCAATAGTCGCGGGTCAACAACGTTAGTGTGGAGCTCAGAAATAAATAAACACATCAGTTTTATAACTTAAAGGTCATGGTAAAACAAAAAAGCAATACTTACATTTAAATGTAAACTTCTGTGCAGCAGAGCACACATGAAGAAGCGCGACGCACAACATCGTCACGGCAGAGAGCTTGAAATCCCTTAACCCTTGTGCTATTCTAGGCACTTCAACATTGGGAGTTGGGTCATCCAGACCCACTAGACAGTGCTCTGAACCTTTTTTCTTCAATGATTTGTGATCTTCACTGGTGTCCATGGATTACATGAAATCTTTCCACCTTTATCCACCTTTGTCATGGTAGGGAGAAGTCAATGTAAGGGTGGGGTCGTCTAAGATAGAACAAGGGTTAATAAAACTATTTTGGACACCACCATCTCTCCAAAAACACCTACAATTGGAGGGGTTGGAAGAAGGTTGGGAAAAATAAAAATGCAAAAGAAATGTCTATGAAGGAAATGGTAGCATAAACATGCATATCTAAAAAAGATAACTTACAATAACAGTAGGTAAAAAGTTTAGGGTTGAGAAAAGAGTTATAGGAGATGCTGACACTCACAAACTGTTAAACTGTAACAGGAGGATGTTGGAGAAACAACTTTGTTGTAAAATTAATGTTAAAAATAACATTAATATTGAAAATACATTTTTTAAATTGTAAGTTGACTTATAAATGGGTTAGTGATGCTCAGTACCGTTGCCATGCATGTTTGCTGAGATTCATTCTGTTTCTGTTTTTCTGTGCTGGTTCTCCAGGCAGGTGGTGGCATGGCATCGACCCTATTGTGTGGACCTGGAGGAGAGCACCTTCTCCCACCTGCGCTCTTTTCTTGAGCGCTACTGTGAGGGCATTAACAGCGAGGTTCCTCCCCTGCCCTTCCCCTCATCCAGGTAGCCATAGGCAGTGAGCAAGCCTTCCTAGGTAGCCTTTGATAAAGCTAATGATTCATTTTGTTTCATTGCAGGGAACATCATAGCTTCCTAAAGCTGTGTCTTCAGCTTCTCTCCAATCATCTAGCTCTGGCTTTGGCAGGGGGCGTGGCCACAAGTATTCTGGGTCGGCAGGCCCGGCCTCTGAGGAACCTGCTCTTCAGACTGATGGACTCCTCTGTGCCTGATGAGATTCAAGAGGTAGAAAAATTAGATAATGATGGCGATGAATGTGGTGCTGATGATGATGATGGTGGAGACTTAAACCCTATTTTTTTTTTCAGTATGGTGTAATGACATTATCATGTTCCATTACATGTAAAAAATGTAGGTTGAACCAGAACACTGACATGTTGCTGGCCTACTGTCTGTTCAACACAGGTTCTTCATAAACACAAGAAAACTGTTGAACTGTAGCCAGAAGATATTGAAGCAAAATTACAACTGTAACTACTACTTCCAGATACTTGTTCTCCAGCATATTGCATTGAATGTTTCTTTACTTTTCCTGGTTTGGTGTTCTGAAATAGAACATAATGTTGTTTAAGGTATTATTACTAAAATATGTTTGATCCCAAAGTCTAAACAGTGTTTGCCGTTCAAAGATCGTCCTAAAGTTCATCAGTTATTGCAGAACTGCTCATCAGCATTGAATGAATGAAACTCTTTTCTTTTCAGGCAGTGATTGAGACTCTGTCAGTGGGGGCCACCATGCTGCTGCCCCCCCTGCGAGAAAGGATGGAGCTCCTTCACACTTTACTGCCCCAGGGCCCCGACAGATGGGAGAGTCTCTCCAAAGGGCAGGTACGTCCTGTTTTTAAATGTGGTGAACACTGGTCTAGGCCTCGCTGAGTTCTACCTTAAAGTCCACATTTTGAGACATTGGTGTTTTACCAAAAACCTCTTTATGTATTTAGTGTTACATTATGGTGTCACAACAACAACATCTTTATTGTCCTACAATAATTAGGTACTGCCTTATGCTGTGTTCACACGGAATGCGATTTATGAGTTCACTGTGAACACAAGGATATAAAATCAGGTGTATAAAATCAACGCAGCAAATTTATTGCCAGACACTTTCCAAAAATGTGTTCATAAACTGGACACTCCTGACACGTGTGGGAGCTACTGTCAGGATTAGAGTTCTGGCATCCAAGGCATCAGTAGTCACACTTCATGACATCATTCAGATTCTTCCAGTACGGTGAACTTCACCACCTACGGAATGATGGCCAGTATCAGTGGTACTTAGGGCTGGGCTTTAAATCGATTGTATCGATCAAATCGAATTTTCCTATCAGGAAGTAAAACGACTTGATCACTGTCTTTCTCTCCTTTTGGGTGACCTCAACCTAGAGTCATCCTCGGCAGTGTGTCTGCTTTTGTCCATGAAGACACACATCTCACTTGTCTCTCAGCTTGTGAGGACCCACATGTTTTCGTGGGTTGGGAGGGGTTGGTTCTCAGAGAGCAGGTTTTCAGAGGAATACTCAGAAATGTTAGAACAGATCAAAATAACACTTATGAGGAATGAACATTATAGTACCCTTAATAGTTAAAAACAATATATATTTTTTGCATGGTATGGGCCCTTTAAGGAAGAGCAGCAACAGTTCAAAGGCCTTTCAAGCTTGTAAAGTGGGCTGACAGTTCTGGTTACCAAAGAGAAGAAACTTTCAAAAATGTTGAAATGGAAATATGAATTAATATCAAGTTTGTTTGTTTTTTTTTAAGAAAAAGTTTTTCTAACCTATTTTTTGTGTGTTTGCGTCCTCAGAGGATGCAGCTGGACATCATCCTGACCAGCCTTCAGGACCACACCCATGTGGCCTCCCTTCTGGGTTACAGCTCTCCAGCTGACGGCCCTGAGATCCTGTCTGCTGCTTTGTCTTTCTCTCCCTCACCCGACCCGACCTACAGCTCCCCAGGCAGCCACCCTGACACTCACCTGGCTGAGATCCTCATGAAGACGCTGCTCAGGAACCTTGGCTTTTACACTGTGAGTGCTTCATGATGCTGTCGGAGACGTGTTATTGATCACTGAATGAGTTCTGCAGTAAGAAAGCCATCTGATGCTTTTAGAATCGATAATAGCAAGTATGAAGCAGACAGGAAATGATCAGGGAGTGGATTTGTTAAACACCAGCGTTATTGCCCCGGTCTTCATCCCTTTTAGTTGGTAGTTGGCCAAGCAAAAAGAGTCATCGTGCTGTTGAAAGATTTGGGGATAGCTTGAATGATTTAGAAGTTTTAGTTTTCATTCTATATAAAAACCCTAGCTTCATTGTATGTCTTTCTCAGAATGTTTGCTTTTTATTTTTTAATATTTTTTATTTTACTGATTTGCCCTGAAAACAACTGTCAGGACCAATGTTTGACTGAGGTGTGAAGCTAACTCTCTGTATGTTTGTGTGGCTCAGGACCAGGCACTGGGAGAGCTGGAGAAGAACAGCGACAAGCTGCAGCAGGGAACGTCGCCCTCGGACAGCAGCCAGCCCGCTCACCTCCACCAGCTGCTATGCTCGCTGCAGAAGCAGCTGCTGGCCTACTGCCACATCAACGCCGTCACAGAGGTACGGAGCCTGAGGGGCTACAGGGCCATTTACAAAATCAAGCAGCACTTTTGTGGCATTTCGTAGATGGTGGAGTTGTGTTGTGTTGTTATGCCAAATATCAGTTTTAAAAAAATGTTAATTTTATGCAAAGAAACACTCTGAGCACCATGAGGTCAGGTTGTTGGTTCATTTCCATGGCCAAAATACAAAATCTCGTGCAAATTCTTAGATTTTGAATTTTTACATTAAATGATGAGAGCCAGGATAACGTCACATTTAAGTGAATCTGCATGCAAATCCTGCCTTTTTTTATGACATAAATGTCACTAAGCAAAAACCTCCTGTGAACATTGATGCTCTTCAGCTTAACCTGTCAGGGTCCTGTGTCACCTAAATCTATCCCCGTAGTGTTTTCTCTCCCTTTTTCCCTCTCTTGGCCTGTTTGCTCTCCTCTCTTTGTAATAACTGGATCTTCCTCTGCCTCTCCATCCATTTCCTGCAGCTCCTCTGCCTCTCCTAGCTCTCTCTGAGTTGAACTTAAGAATATTTCAGTCCTCATGTAGACAATGTTGATTACCTTGTGAATTTTACCTATCACTTGTCATTTTACAAACACAATCGGCACTGTAGTAACAAAATAAAAGAAACAACATTAGGACTAAGCGACTGACACATATTTAACTTACAAACACCTTCAGGGTACCAAAGTGCTTCATGATAAAAGAAAGATGGAAGAAAGTTAAAAATGAAGCAAAATAATCTTAATACATAAAAGATGAATAAGAGTGCAATAAAACAAATAAAATAAAATACAAATGCCACCAACTAATCAGCATTAAAATTCATCCTAAAATGGTAAGGTTTTAGTTGACATGTAAAGCATCATCATGCGCAGTCCTGCAGGAAAGTCATTCCATAACTGAGGTCTGGCAGTGGAAAAAGGACCATCACCCGTGTTTCTGTCGTGACCTGCAGGCACATCAAGCAAATATTGATTAGCAGACCTTAAATCTCTAGAATGGCTGCAGACAGTTTAAGGCTCAGTTAAGTGAAATGCGGCGAGAGCATGAAGAGCTTTAAAAACAAACAGGAAAAGTTTGAACTGAATACTTGACAAGGAGCCAGTGAGATGAACTGAGTACCAGAGTGACGTGTGCTCGTCTAAATGTTCCAGTTAGCAGTCGTGCTGCTGGATTCAGGACTAACAGGAGACAGTTCAGTGATCGCTGGGTGACACCGAAGTACAGAGAGTTATAAAAATCTATGCAAATGTAATAATGGTGTGGGTGGCTGTTTCTAGATCACTGCGACACCGGAAAGGTTTAGCTTTAGCTAAAAGGTGCAAATGATAAAAGCGCATTTTGAAAACATTGTCAATCTGTTTGTCAGATTTAAAACTGCTGTCAAAAATAACCCTCAGATTTAGAGTCAGCTGTAGCGGTGTCACCAAAAGCAATTCTCTCTGTTTTTGAGCTCTTTTGTAATGATGAAACGAGACGTCATGCTGTGCAATGACAGAACCAAGTGGCAGCAGATATAGAGAAAAAAGAGCAGCATCAGGGACAGAACCTTGTGGTACCCCGCAGGACAAAGGAGCCACAGACGAGGAGGCCTCACCAATTCTGATTGAAAAACGTCTCTCTGTTAAATAATAAACCAGTCAAGTGCGATGCCACAAATGCAGACATGATGTTCTCGTCAAGACAGGAGGACTGTATGGTCCAAAGGCTGCTGTCAGGTCTAAAAGCACCAGAGCAACAGGCTGTTTGAGATTAACGGACACGGCAATGTCATTGTGGACTTTAGCAGGACGGTCTCTGTGGTGCTTCAAGATCTAAAACCTGACTGAAACTTCTCAAAAATAAAACTGTTTTAAAATGGACTGTTACTGATAAAAACAACTTTGTCTAATAACTTGGATAAAAAAGACAAATGGGGAACAGGTCTAAAACGAGATAAAACAGAGGTGTCAAGGTGAGTTTTTTTTAAAAAGAGGCTTAACCACAGCATGTTTAACAGCAGATGGAACAACTGCAGAGCTTAAGGACGTGCAAATAAAAATCCAAAGTCCAGGGAAGGAAGGTTTTCATTGAGTTGTACAGGTGCTTTGCGCTGGATGCCCTTCCTGGCACATCCCTGTATTTTACCCGGGCTGGGAACCAGCAGTGGCTCGGGCTCATCGCACCCCCTGGGAATCGAACCTTGCTTTCCTGCACGTCAGTCTTTAGGTATTTTCATCAAAGCTTTACATCTCTTCTCCAAGTTACATGAAAATTTGCACTTCAATAAACTAATTACAAATAGTAAAGAAATTACTTAAAATTTGTATGTCCTTTAGTTGAAAATTATTATTTAAAAATATATAAACATTTTATGGACCTGATCTTTGAACATTGGTCAGAATCTCTGGCTTTTTGTGCTGCTACAATCATCAAAAATGTCCACAAAGACCTGCAGGCCCTGATAACGAAACGCATATCTGTGGTTGGAAGAGTAGTTTGGGATTATTTGGGGACAATAGATGAAAAATAGCTGCTGGGCTGATTCTGGCTCATTGCAGTGATGTTTATAATGTGTACAGTCTCTGAGAAATAAATAAAAAAAATCAGTTATTTAGTTTGGAGAACTCTGATAAGGCGTCTATGAGCACGTTGCCATGGCTTCATGAGATCATTCATAGAGACTCCCAGTACAAGATTCACTTCCAACTGCAGGAGCTGATAGTGAATCACACCGCTATCAGGGGTTCTTTTGTCTGTCTGAGAGAAGCACTGAGAGAAGTTAGAACACTGAATTTATTTAAAGAAAAGGAAGAAAAGAAGGTGAGAAAAACATGGACTGGAGCTCTGACTTATAACTGATGTGGTTAAATGTTTTTCCACCATAAGATGTTGCAGAAAAAAGTCAGTTTGGAATTTCAGATTTAAGCCAGTTTTTACAAGTTATCATAAAAATGTATTTTCTAGTAAAACATTCTTTCTCTGATACCTTTTCTAACATGGTCTTGATAATCCTCTGTTTTTCATTATATATTTCCTAATAGTCTGTTATTTAAGTCATAAACTGACCAACCAGATGCCTCAGTAAAAGAATGTGGTGCCCGCTGGCCCCCACCTTGAGCATTTGATTGACAGATTCTCCCGAGCCGCTTTCAGTGGAATGGGTGGGGCCTTAGAACAAGCTCCCTCCTGATTTGCAACAGGAGTTGCTATAAAAATGTTGACTCGGACCAATCACTGTCATCTGGCTTCAACATGGCAGCATCCATATAACTAAAAAAATGGTGACCGAATTGGCTTCGTTTGGCTGGAGCCGGAGGTAAGGCGTTTTCTGTGGGTGACATCACACGCGCTCTGTCCAGTTCTCTAGAAAGTCAATGAGTTGACTGAGTACAACATTTAAAGGTAGGGTGGAAATGTTTAACCCTTTTGTCAAATTCAAACATGCTGATCAAGGTTAACTGCGGTCTTGTTTGGCTGAGGGTCCGACCTGTTCTGTTGTAGATTTCATGGTGTGTACAATTGGGTCTGCCAGCTGATACTGAAAGTGTTTCTCTGATGGGCCCGAGTAAGGATTCTCATTCTGTAGGTGTTTCACTTGTATCAAACCTCCTTTTAGAAAGTCCACATCAGAAGGCTTTGTGCTCTTTAGAGTTCCTTTGGAAAGGTGAAGTGACCCAAAAACACATGTTGTTGTGCAGAACTCCAGCAGTGTGGCTCTGCTCCACAAACACCTGCAGCTGCTTTTGCCTCACGCCACCGACATCTTCTCTCGCTCAGCCGTTCTCATCAAGGAGAGTTCCTGGAATGGAAGCATACGAGAGAAGCTCCAAGGTGAGAAACGCTTTCTGTCTGTTTGTTTGGAAGGAGCAGCATCTGCATCCAGAAGCAGGTTCAGACTTTGTTCTCCTGCTTCCTTCAGTTGGAATGAACACATCTGTGCTAACATCTGTGAACTGGGGGCCCACCTGGCTCCACCCCTTGACTTATCTTCCTGTCTTCAAAAGAAACAGGCTTCACGGACAAAGATTTATGCAGCCTTCATGAAGAAAGTTGTTGAAAATTAAGAAATCTGAAATTTTCAACTGTTTGAATTGGTCCGTGCAGACATGCCATTCATAATTTATTAAGAAAGCAATCATTAAAATCCTGATAAAACACCAAAAATTTCCTTAAAGCGAATTTGATTGATGAATTTCAACTTTAAATTCAATACTAAAATTTGATGTAAATGCTTAATGACCTTGTTTTAAAAAATGTTTGAATCCATAAAACCCTTTTTTCCTTAAAGGAACATTTTGTGTTTGAACAGAACACATTTCTGATGGTTTTTCTGTTACACTGATGTCACCATGAATTCTTTTTGGTCAAACCAAGCCCTATTGTTGACTTTTTCCCACCAGTGTCAGAAAACTTGAGTTTAGTGGTATGAATAAATAAGTGAATTTAACCGAACCTAAAAAGCTACGGTTAAACCAAACAAAAAGTAAGCTTACGCCAGCGTTTCCATTGAAGCAGATTATTGGTGACTATAGCATTTGTTTCAGCTGCTGCACATCCAGGCAGAATTACATTATAATCTCCCGTGAGCTCAGAATGACTCGGAAATCAAACTTTAAATGTTGCTGGTTGTCAGCTTTTTGGGAACCGTGTCAGATTCTCAGCAAAGCTGAAACCACAGACTATCACAGAGAAGGAAAGGTCAGAAAGACAGAACACCACTAGTGAAAAACCAGAATTACGGCAGCCTTTTTGTTTTGCTGTGCTGCTTTCTTCTCATCAGTTGCAGCTGAAACGGATCGCACTGCTTTTTCTGATTTCTGTGAGACCTCACTGATGTGTGTTTGCTCCTTTTCTGACAGTTAAGTTTGATTTTCAGGTGACTTGAAAAAAGTCTCTTCAGATATTCCGGAATGTGTTTGTGGTTTAAAAAATGTCATCTTTAAATGACTCGCATATCCAGGAAATGTTGTAGGGCTGGTTGATAAAATTGATTAAGTGATATGAATTGATCCAAGCTTATTCGTTCATTCATCATCTTTGTTCCTTTTGGGGCTGCTGGAGCCTATCCCGGCCAGGGGGCGTCCTGGACAGGTCGCTAGTCTTTTGCAGGGCAACAATCACACACCCATTTACACCTATGGACAATTTGCAGGGACCAGTTAACCTATGAGGCATGTTTTTGGACGGTGGGAGGAAGCCGGGGTCCCCAGAGAGAACCCGCGCATACACGGGGAGAACACGCAAACTCCACACAGAAAGGTCCTCCACTGATGTTCTGTTTCAGCGCCTTGAACCAGGGGCCTACGGCTGTCAGGAAGGAGCGCCATCTAGCTTGATGCTAAATGAATTTAGTCCAGTTGATCAAAAGAAAAAAAATAATTAATGTAATCGATCCAGGCACTGATGAATCAAATTGAATCGACTGTGGAAATTATTGGTGATACCCAGCCCTACAATGTTGTTTTTTTGCATTCCCTGTTTGTGTCTCTACTGTTTTTCTGGGAGCAAAAAACAAAGGAGCGTCCTTTTTCAGGGACAAGGATTTGTGTTTTTGGAAAAGCTCTTGCTGATTTTCCAGATTTGAAACTTTGAACTCATGTCCTTTAACCCTAGAATACTATCGCTGGGTGATTTACATGAATTTCAATATGTCACATGTCAAGGAGACTCTGCCTTTGCTAGGGAAGTCTCACATGTCCCGGGATTGGGTGGACCAAAGACCAAGTTTCTAGTAATGTTTTTACATTTTTTGTTCTCAAATTCCTAATTTTTTTTCTTTTTCATTTTGTCACACATATCACAAGTGAAAATAAATTAAAGCCACTCTAATTTATCACGTGTTGTCATGTTTTGATCTATTTTTTAAGATATGAACTTTTTGTTGGGTGTATAATATCGGGTAAAAATTACCCGGCAAAAGTGAGGGTGTAACTTTTTATAGCGAAAGTGTTCTAGGGTTAAAGTAAGATTTACTTACCACCATTTGTACGAATCGTCTCTACTCTGATGTTGTCTGTTCTAGATGTGATCTACGTGTCTGCAGCAGGCAGCATGTTGTGCCAGATCATCAATGCACTGCTGTTGCTTCCCGTGTCGGTGGCAAGGCCGCTTTTGAGTCACCTGCTGGACCTACTGCCGCCACTGGACCGTCTGAACCGGCTGCTGCCAGCCGCCGGGCCTCTGGAGGACCAGGAGCTGCAGTGGCCTCTCCACGGTGGGGAAACCTCTAGTTCCCTCTGACGGGCAAACACTTGTTTCTGTTTTTATTTTGTTCAGATGTGTATGTTTTTTATTTTACCAAGGAAATATGGTGTCATTTCTACCCACTGCCAAAACTCTCGACGACATAAGAAGTTTTTCAGAAATTTCTACTGACACCGATGGCTGTGAGACTTTTGTTAAACGCATTACCCGACTGCCTCTCTCTGTAAACCGATTGACAGTCACTAAACAAATGAAAGCATTTAAAAGGTGAAAAAAAGAGAAAACTGTTGTATCTGGTTCTATGCAAAACTTTCTATAAAAGCTGAACTGAATATCCAAACCAAAGACATCTGTGTCACAGCAGAAACTGACTATTACATAACTAATACATGAAATGGAAATCATAATTGCTAGTTTGCTTTAGTAGAAATAAAAAGAGCGAGTTGATTCTGCTCCACATTTCTGTGCTGTCAGGGCTGGAGGAGCTCTGCAGTACAAACATTCATGTTTGAAGCCTTGTTCATGTGGATGTTCATGATGTTCTCCTCCATCATGTAAATGCTTTCCGTGACCAGGCACGTCCGACTTTGCCGAGCCCGCCTCCGGGACGTCGCTGCCACAGCCGTCGCTTCCGTGGGTGTGGCTAGTGGATCTGGAGAGGACTGTGGCCCTGTTGGTGGGCCACTGTCTGGGCGGGATGCTGCAGGGGCCCCCCACCTCGCAGGAGGAGCAGGACACAGCTTACTGGCTGAAAACCCCTCTCTTCAGTAACGGACTAGAGATGGATGTCCCCCAGCTTGGTAAAGTGAAAAAGTCTTTTTTTTTGAGAAGAAAGTGATTATCTGAGAAAATCTACAATCATAAATTCTGAGTTGAAACGATAATATCGTCTATAACGATCTCACAGTGGGGAACTTCCATTGCCATAATATTTGTCAGGATCAAACATCAAAGTCCAAAATAGAAATTTAAAATACACAAAAAACATTGCCACAAAAGTTTAAAAACCGTAAATATAGTTATTTACACTGTGCCTTCAAAACAAACAATAAAATTCCCTGAAAAATAATGTTTTTAAGAGAAATATGACCTATGGATGTTTGTGTTTCACGGTTGTGTTGCATTTTTCTTTCAAGTTTTATTCTTGCTCTGTGACATGCTCTTCTGCCCCCCAGACTCCTATATCAGCCTGCTGCTGGAGGCGGCGCTGTCGGAGAACGAGGAGCAGAAGCCCTTCGACTGCACTTTGCTTCCAGACTTGAATGTGTTGGTGGATTTGGCTTTGGCGTCTTCTAAAGAACCTGCCAGCAGCCTCTGGGTCAACATGCAGGACTACGCCATCAGCAAAGGTCTGCTTCACCCCTGGAACATTTGTTCTGTCGCCAGCCTTGAGCTGAGAATCAGTCTGACCGCTCTGCTCTCTGTGGCAGACTGGGACAACGCGTCTCTGAGTAACGAGTCCCTGCTGGACACGGTGTCCAGGTTTGCTCTGGCCGCCTTGCTGAAGCACACAGGGCTGCTGGGCCAGGCCTGTTCTGATGGAAGGTAAGGTCCTGCATGGTTCTCCCTCCCTTTTTAATGCTGTATGAAGTGGCTCATGAGGTTTGGGGCCCCGTCAGGTACCAACCCTCCAAGTCCCTGGCAGAAGTCTACCGCAGTGTTTATAAAGTACGGAACCGCCTGCTGGCTTGCAAGAGCATGAATTTCTTACAGACCAGGTCTGCCTCTCAGGAAAGAAGGGTGAGTTGGAGAGTAGCTAAATCTATTAACTACATTATTCTTAGACAAATGCTATTTTAAAAAGAGGTTTCCCGTAATGGATGGTAAACAAATAGGAGCGTTTACCACCCCTGAAACATCCTTCAGCCCCAGGATCCAGGGAAGGTGGGACTTAAAATGCAGATCTGTATCTTACACAGTTTGTTTTTGGATCGATGCAGTGAGTCCAAAACATTGCGTGGCGTAGATTCTTGTGAGTCCATTCCTTATTTGGCTCCTCTGGCTCAGATTTCAGACATTCAGGACTCTCTGGACTTGGACCCTCAGGAACACTCCCTTACCCGCACCATAGATGAGGAGGCAGAGCTGGAGGAGAGGGATGAACGCGAAAGAGAAGAGGGCCACCCGGAGCAAGACGATGAAGATGAAGACAGGGAGCACGAAGTCATGACTGCTGGCAGTAAGTCCAAGTGTCTCATCAGCTCTCCTACACCTGGGGTTTTACCCACCTCCAGGGGGGCAGTGAGCTGCAGTCACAGAAAGCATTTGGTGATTTAACATCCCAATCGAATCCCTTAATGCTGATTGTTACGCAGCAAGGCATTGGGTTCTATTTTTTATTTGACCTGACCCTGACCAGACTCAAGGCTACTGAACTGGGCCGAATAAATTTGAGGTCATCACCTGATCCAAAGAGTGTGTGAGCATGTGAATGAGCATGTGCGTGTTCCTGTGTGTGTTGATGCGTGTGTGTGTGTTCCTGTGGGTGTGTCTATGTATTTGAGCATGTGTGTGTTGGAGTGAGGGAAGGCCTTGCACCTGGGTTCTGCTCTAAACCTGCTTTCTGTGTGTGTCAGAAATCTTTCAGTGTTTCCTCTCAGCGCGGGAAGTGGCTCGCAGTAGAGAAAGGGAATGGACCAGCAGCACTACAGGACTCGGTTCTGGATCAGTGTCCAGGAGCGGAGGCGGTGGCGGCCTGGAGGACGATGCCCTGCTGGCCCAGGAAGGAAGACTCGGCAGCATGGGCCTCAGGGAGGGTCAGGACTTGTATACAGCCGCTTGTAACTCTGTGATCCATCGCTGTGCTCTGCTGGTTCTGGGCGTTAGTCCAGTTCTGGGTGAGCTGACCAAGCAGAACCAGGAGGAGGGCCAGACACAGTCGGCAGCAGGAACGCAGGAATGTCTGAGCTTCATGACCAGGTCAGGACTTATCATGACCGTCTTTCTGCCTCCAATTTCTTCCCAATAGGACAACTGTGGGTTCTCGGCAACTCTGCATCTTTGACCGCATTATCAACTCACCGTAAAAAACGTTAAACTGAAGAAGTGTGGCTTCACTTTAGGACTTTAGCTGATTACGTGTCGACTGTTCTTGACACAGCCTGTCCGTTTTAACAACCTTAACATGTTCGGTGAGATGCTGCTAAGATCTGTTCAAGTTAAGAATCTTAACTTTTATGCTTTCATAAAGAAGCAGATATTAACTTGCATTTTTCCGTTATATGTATAAATCTTATACTGATGGAAGTTTTATGTTGGAAAAGTTTTTGGAAAGTTTCTCTTTGCAGAAAAGAGGAAACAGAAGAAGAGTTTTTACTCCAAATATCGCTTCATTGTGACAGTTGTTCCAACAGACCATAATAATATTGCAAAAGATTCAGCAACCAGCTGTCTGTTTCAAAGCTCCTGCTAATAAAGTTCCTCAGACGGTGGATTCATATTTAGTAGGCCTGGGCGATAAATCGATCAAATGAATTAATTCGAATTTTTTGTTACGGGCGATTTCAAAAATAACTAAATCGAGTTTTTATGTGGCGCATTTTTGGCTCCCCAGAGCTTCCGTAGCGTTAGTATCACACGGCGACAATCGACGCACGAAGCAGCTAGCGACAGCATGGCTACCGGTGACAGTGGGAAGTTTGTTCCCAAGAAAGGAATAAAATCATCTGTTGTTTGGAACTGGTCTGGGTTTACGGCTACAGACGTGGAGGAAGAGACCCCCCCCACGCTGCCTAAAGCCCATCGGAGTCAAGGCTCTCCCGCGCGCTAGCGTGGCACGCGCTCAGTCCTCTTAAACACGCACGCGCCCTGACACATACTCATTCTACAACGCCTGTATAGTTAGTTCATTAGTTAGTTAGTTGTTACTGTTATTTGTTAGTAAAGAATACTGCATTGTAATTATTACTTGTACCGGTAGATTCATTTGCGACGCGGCCGCCGTAGTATTTTGTGTTCGGCGCGCACGCGGGGTGGGGGTGGGGGGGGGGTCTGACCGCGACTCCTGCTTCCTAATCATCTTCTCCGTGGAGAAGATGGGGTTTATTAATCTAATTAAAACCTTAGAGCCCAGATATGAGCTATATTGTTAAACCTTTAGAAAATGGTGCTGCTGTCAAGGTGAATGTTTGTCTCCTTTTAGTCTAGACTACAAAGTGGGACTTAAACACAGCTTAAACACCTTTTTGTTTTGGACAAGTGAAAACAAGTTTAGAATAAGGAAATTACACAAAAGTTATATAAAACAAGACACAATTATTTAAATACAAGTCCAAAAAGGGAGTAAGAAGAAAAATCTTATACTTAACTTTGATTCCAAGAGCGTGTTCATTTATTTATTATTCATCCCAGAAATGGGCGTTACATTTGTCTTGGGTTTGATTAAATAAAAGCAACATTTGCTTGAACTTGTCTGCCGTTTGTACTTATAGCTTTCCTTAAGTAGCGTGGGGGGAAATAAATCGGGAAAAAAATCGGAAATCGAATTAAAAAAAATAAAATCGGAGATTTTATTTTTAGGCCATATCGCCCAGCCCTAATATTTAGTATTGTATCTATTATAATAAGCAAATCTTACCGCAGCAACTCTGTGCATTTAGTCATGTAGACATGGTCAAGACGATCTGTTGCAGTTCAAAGGTAGCATCAAAATGAAGAAAGGGGATTGAAGTGACTTTGAACATGGTATAGTTGTTGGTCGCAGACAGGATGGTCTTAGGATTTCAGAAGCTGCTGATCTACTGGGATTTTCACCCACAACCATCTTTAGGTTCACAGAGACAGGTCCAAAAAAAGAGAAAGTATCCAGTAGGCTGCAGTTCTGTGTGTCCAGTGTGGCTCCACTGGTGTATGAATGCGTATGAATGTGATCTGTGACCTAAAAAGGGTTGGGGACCACTGCCACTAAAGGTGTCTATCCTAAAATATACTCTGCTGCTAAATTCCAAGTGAAAAAAGCATGAAAAGTGATGACAATATCGACCATGCTTAAACTAGAACTAAGCCTTGAAGGAGACAAGCTGTGGCCTGCTGTCAAAAGCAGCAGACGATGAATAAAAAAGAGCAGCAGGTGATGAAGAACAAAGACAAAGTGAGACATGATGGAGAGCTACCTGGTGTTAGAAAGAAGAGGTAGAATGTGTTTTGTTGAGATGCTCACTTCTGTCTGATGAAGCATTGAAGCTGGTGATATTTGGGTCTGCAGGAGCGAGAGTCTGAGCGCCGAGAGCCGGTCAGTTCAGAGCAGCACGGGGTACCGGCTGACCAAATCCAGAAGCGAGTCGGACCTGTCCCAGCCCGAGTCGGACGAGGAGGGGTGCAACCTGGTAAGGAAAGCCCACATGTGCTCTGTACTCACTGCAGTGAGTTTAAAGCTAAAGCGTGCTTTGTTCTGTCCTTCAGAGTGGACGTAGAAACATTGATCTGGACTTGGCCTTCTCTCAGAAGAAGAAAGGTAACACTCTGACAGAACATCTGTGTCCTTCCTGACTCTCTGTCTTTGATCTTTGAGGATAGTTGATTTGATTCTTTTGAGCAGGTTTATTTTCTGGTGAACCACTCCTCAGTGACTGTAACGTTCCACCGCCATTCATTCTCCTCCGGTCCTGAATGAAGCCTCTGAGAAAGAATGTCCGTTCATGGAGCACCGAGGAAGGGCACCTGCAGGGCTGCAGCCATGGACTATCTGTGTTTTCCACCATCCTTTTAGGTTGATTAGACTTTTCCAAAAACATCTGTTTCTGTTTGGAGCTAACCACATTCATTTATTAGATGCAGCAGAAAAGGACTCTGGTTAATGTTTGAAAGTTTGGAAATAGAGGTAGACTGAAATGCTTTTTTCACAGCTGATAGTAAATATTTATTGTCAAGGCCGTTGTTAACTGAAATTTGTGGTCAATAATAATTTGAATCAATAGTAAAAAAAAAAAATTGGCATCAAAATTTTAAATAAAAAAAATAATCTCAAACACTTAACTTAGTTTTAATTATTTATTAAAATAATAATGTTAGTAGTATTACTTATTTGAGAGAAATACAGATGACAAGTAATAATAGAAATGCCTCTATTGATGTTAAATAAAACCTTTAAAATCCCCCTAAAATGATCTAAAGTAAGGAAAGGAAAGCCGCCAAACACCACAAAATAATCATACAGTTAAAACAAAAAAAGTTGCACTTTCCTTTTTCAACTTCTGTGTTCTGCGATCTCCATCGACAGTCTGACCAGTTTTCCCTGCAGTTCTCTCTCTGCTTCATTATTCAGTAATCTTAGTGTGCTTTCCCGTAGTAAAACAAGACTGATCTGGGGGTTTGTAACCTCTACACCACACATATGCTTCAAATGGTTTCATGGTGGGAGATGCTACAGTTTGTTGGAACTGTCACTCATGTTTTCAGTGAAACAGCGAGGCTGTGAAAGGTGGAAAAGCAACATGGCGAGGGAACATTTAATTAGTTTGTGAATTAAAAAGGGAAAAAACTGATTTGTGTCAAAATACCAGATATTAGCAGATTGCTGGGTCCAGCTGATTATACAGTTCATCCCAAATACAAATAAACGTTTGAAAATGAAAGGTTTTACATTTTCATATCAATGAACTCTCACGTTCATTAGCATTTATTGTAAATATTTTTTTCTCGTTGGAATAGTAGGCTAATGCAGACAGTACAGAATTGTGGTTATATGTTAGCAATGAAGTGCAGTTGTTAAACTCGGCAGTTTTGAAAGTTGTGTACATGTCACTCTTTATAAACACTTTACCTGGCACATGTTGAAATGACATAACAACAGAAAAAAACGTGCAGAAGAAACAGATCTTTAGGTAACTTCAGTCCTCTGAGTAGCATGAGATGTCTCCCTGTGGGATACGGCTCCGTTTTCCTCAGAAGCACTTTCCTCATTACTGATTGGCTAATGATTGCAATGCCAATGTCACCACTCTATGAGCGTCCAGCGCCATGACATAGCATCATTGAGATGAGCATTTCTTCTAGTTTTCCCTCATCAAGAAGGGCTGTCTGGTTTCACTCATGCTACTCAGAGAACTGGGGTTCTGCAAGTAACCTGAAGTTCTTCTTCCGCGCATTTGTTTCTGACATGGAGAGTCCCGTATTGCCAGACAAGCTTATCTCAAGCAACCAGGAAAATGCCCCATTCTCAGGGAGAGGGAGGCTGGTGTGCTCTTGTCCTCGCTCATTAGGGCAGACGTAGCTTGAGACTCTGCAGCCTATGCCGAGGTCAGGAGGCCGAAATCATCATCTGGATGAAGCTACTGTGGACAGTTTGAGGAGATCCAGCACTTCCTCGTCCTCCTTTGCAAAGTTAAATTTTAAGCCGTCCTCAGTGGGTGGAGCCGCCCGCTGCAGTCAGGTTGAGCTGGGAGCCCCAGCTACCTGCTGTGCATGGTTTCTTGTCTGAGTATTTGTCCTGCTTGTTTTCACCGTCAGTTGTTTTCACCGTCAGCAGGGGACAGACTAGTTTATGTCATAGACTGTTCATGGTGAAGCGAGCACAATGGCTGCATGCACCAGGGCTCTCAATTGCACGTCAGGCATGTTTCAGGCAAAGACAACTGGAGCTGAACTGGTACGTGTCCTTGATAGCAAATTTATCGCCAGCGCAATATCAAGCTGTGGAATATGCATATAAAAAAAGACAGTGAAAATCGCAATAAATGGTTATTTTAATGTGCTAAAACAATCCTATGGCGGCTTGAAGTATTTAGCAAATCAGATAAATCAACGTATGCATTTGACCAATCAGATGAAGCTCTTTTATGTTAGATGCTCGCCTCCCATGTGGACTAGATTCATTTGAGTATAATTTTAGGTATGTTGACTCTTATTTTAATAAACCGATGCAGTGAAAGGGAAATGATGATTTTGGTTGTTTTGCTATTTGTTCATTTATCACAAGTTATATCGTCACCGCAATATTGATCACTAATATCGCATATCGCCAGTTTTCCACATATCATGCAGCCCTAGTCCATCTAAATTTTAATGCCTCAACTTGAGAGTTGAGCCCCAGAGTCTTCGTTACGTCTGGTGCGATGGGCCGGGGTTGTCCAACCTCCTGGTAACTGGGATGTTAATCAAAGGGAATCGTGTTTGCCAGGAGGCTAAGCAAGCAACCAAGCTGGACAGTTGGGGTGCTTACCAAAAACAAATGCCCCGGTTTGTGGTGGACTGCCAGAAGCAGGAGTATTGTATTTTCCAGACTATAAGCCGCTACTTTTGTCACCAACTTTCGACCCTGCGGTTTATTTCATGATGTGGCTAATTTATGCTTTTTTGGATCGGCCGGCAGGTGCGCCCCGGCAGTCTCAGAGGGGAGACTGCCTGCTTAAAACTATGCCCAGCAACAAGCGCTATTGCTTTGACACACACTCAACCAGCCAAACAGCATGGACCTCACTTCAGTTGTTCGACACTTCAGTCATGGTGCAATAAAAGAAATACCCATGCCCAGCCGCTTCCCACAATCCTTTGGTGCCTTTAGACAAAATGTGCACGTGACCGCCACTACAATATGATACAACTTTCAAGTTAAAAGCAATCGTAAAAAGCAGTGTAAAAAAAATCCACCAGCACCAACAGGTTTGGAAAAGCCGGTCTGCTGCGTGGCAGAAGTTTCCTTCGCTGTTGTGGAAGGAAACTTCTCGTGCACGCGCTGCGCCGAGGCGCATGCCGTGTAGAGCGCGCATAGGCGCGTGCCACACGCTTACAAGTCCCTGCTGCTCTCTTTTTCTGGTGTGTTTTTTCATCTAGCCCTGTTCTTTCCACATTACTGAAGTGTTACTGCCGTGTCACAGGCGGAAGGAGGGGAGAGCTGCTCTCGCGTTCTGCTGCCGCTCCCTGCTCCTTCTTAAACATGCATGCGGTTTCAGCACATATACATCCTCAATCTACAACACATTGTGGCGAACCGGGGGTTAGCCCCGCCTTAAGACTCATGGGAAGTGGGGAATCTGAGTGTGAATTTCCACACCATACCTGAGGGAGCTGGTTGCTGATGTGGGTGTGTTCAACTACTGGTCACATCTCCCTCTGTGAGACTACTGTGGTCTCAGAAACGTGACACTTGGATTGCTACAACATGCAGCTTGTATACAAGTGCGCTCTGTAACCTGGCAATTACGGCAGCTAGTGCCTGGTGATGGAACAAGGTGACCCCTATCTTTGGACAGTTAAGCTAGTTACCTAAAAGCAAAAAACAAGATGTGTTTCAAAGCGAAAAGAGGTGTTCGGCGATGCAAGACATCAACAGCCAATCAAGATTGGCGTAATGAGATTAGTTCTTTTAGGTATTATGCAAGGGGTTTGTCCCATAGTGAGGCATTGAAACAAATGCTAAGGATCAGAACTTCAGTTTTAGCCCAGTTATTTATCCCTTTCCTTCTGTGGCATGTGCTGACATGTCTGTCCATTTTTTTGTTTTGTGAAGTATTTATCTACAGAAAGAGGGTTTGTCTGCTGAAAGGCTTCCTAAAATCTTCTTCTTGTCTCCTCCCCTTTGCCAGGCCTTCTTCACAGCTCACCAGACTCCCTGGCTGAGGCCTGGTTTCAGGCTAAACTGAGCTGCCAGCGAAGCTACTGCTCTGTCCGCTCATATGAGGAGTCGGATGTGGACCTCAGCCGTTCGCTGGGAATTCATGCAATCATTGACAACCTGGTCAGCTACATCATTTGTGATGTCGGCCTTGCTCCTGCTTTTAAGGATCCGGATGAAACTATGTCCACAAGCCCACAGGCTACAATCCTGACCATGGAGCAGCAGCAGAGCAGGGCAGAGGTGAGGGGGTTGTGTACATGTGAGGTTGAGCCGTGAACAGGGAGCTGCCAGAACTTTCTCCAAACTGGAATGTTCTGTGTTTCCAGCTAAGGTTAGAAGCGCTTCACCAGATTGTAGTTCTGATCTCGGGTATGGAGGAGAAAGGCAGCCAGTCAGGGAATGCTGGTCGGTCCAGTGGCACCTTCCATTCCTCGTCCCTACTCACATCCGTCCGGCTGCAGTTCCTGGCAGGCTGCTTTGGCCTCAGCACTATCAGCACCGGAGGGCTGAAGAGGGAGAGCGTGCAGCTGCATCATTACCAGGTACCAGGCTGCTGGTTGAATGGTAATAATCCCCCTAATAGTTTTCTATTTTCTGCTCCTTCAGCTGGTTTTGTTGTTGCAGGATGGAATAAAGTCAGCCAAGAGGAGCCTTCAAATAGATATCCAGAAAGCAGTCCATAAAATCTATCAGCAACTGTCGGTCACGCTGGAGAAGGCACTGCAGGCAAATAAGCACCACATTGGTAAGACTTTCTTCTGACAAGTGATGGAAAAATCTTTTGTTTACCACATTTTTCAGACTATAAAGCGCAGCAGTCAAAAATCCCAAATACAGAAGAAAAAAATCAAATACCCAGAGTGTAAGTCGAACTTTTGGGAGAAAAGTGCGACACTTTAGAACGACTCTCACAAGCTCGACATAAACCTGTCTTTACACTGAATGCAATTCGGACATCAAATATGCTGCCTCCGCTGCCTCTTTTGGACTCCCGTCAACATGACACTTCTCCAAAATGTGTTCATAAACTTGATGCTCGGGTCTTATTTCTGAAATAAGTGTTTTTTTCTTTTTACAATCAGACCAAATTTAGGAAATTTATGGTAATTTTATCTGCTAAGCCTTTGGTTACTGTCCTTCCTAATATGGTGTCATTTTTTACATCCACCTGACAATGGTGTAACAGGCTGGCGTAGCGACTGTACACTTTATAACTCATTGCTTCTGCTTTGGTGACCTTGTAAAGGTGATACAAAGTCTGTAGTGTTGTCCTGATTTTGTTTTATCCAGAAGCTCAGCAGCGCCTCCTGCTGGTGACCGTGTTTGCACTGAGTGTTCGTTACCAGCCTGTGGATGTCTCTCTGGCCATCTCCAGCGGACTTTTGAATGTGTTGTCCCAGCTGTGTGGCACAGAGACCCTGCTGGGGCAACCCCTGCAGCTCCTCCAGAAAACTGGGGTGTCCCAGCTCGGCACGGCCCTGAAGGTGGCCTCCACTCGTCTGCTGCAGATCTTGGCCATCAGTACTGGGTAAGAGAGGTAAAAACATAACAATCTGAAGTAGTGAGATCAAACCAAATTCGGTTTCTCCCCCCTTTCAGGACCTATGCAGACAAACTATGTCCTAAGGTGGTCCAGTCTCTGCTGGACCTGCTGTGCAGTCAGCTGAAGAATCTGCTGTCTCAGGCCGGAGTCAACCTTCTGTCACCTGGGGAAAAGCCAGAGGACGTCAAACATGAAAACATTGCCAACATGGAGAAAAAAGACTTTAGAGGTAACAAGAGTTCTCCCTGGTTTTTTATCTATAAATTAATCACAGTTTGTGTTTATTAAGAGTGTAACGGAAATCGATGAATTGATTTCTGTTCCTATGATATGAATCTATCTGAGGCACAATCAAATCAAATCTAACTATACCGTTAATAAAAAGTGTTTCGAAATGAAATGAATCGATAATCGATCTTGGAAAATACCATTCGGATTGTGGTAAAATTGATCAGTCCATCATTCTGGTCTAATGTGTGGAAACACTTTGAATTTGGCAAACATGTGTGACCACACAGTGTAGTGAGTAGGGGTGTGTATTGGTAAGAATCTGGCGATACAATACGTATCCCGATATTATACCGGAACACATTTTTTCCTCTTTTTAAAAAAATATGGCTTAGAAAAATCTCTACCTGAATTTCAAGACGTCTCTCATTGTAATAAATTGTCAAATCCAGTTTATTTAATGATCACAACTTTAAGAACTGCAACTGTATCTCATATATAAGTTGCTTTTACCCAGGCAAATTTTAAGTGCTTTTATTTTGGTAATCTAAAATATAGAAAGGGAACAGTCAGCATTTTCTGATTTTCACAACAAAATATATTTCTATATATGAAAAAAAAAATAGAATGAATGTTGCTTAACCAGTAATGTCCTAAAAGTATGATTGGGGAAATAAAGCGCTTTTTTCTTTCAGTATATCTTAATGTAGCTTCTCCAGTACTTTTAAATGGTTCAGGAGCCTGAATGGTGTTTCAAAAATAGTTGTTTCCAGGAACAATAAAGTGTGATGAAGAGGGTGAAGTAGAGTTAAATGTGACACAGATGCTTTCTTTACATATCTGCATCGCTGCAGCCACGCTTTCTCACGCGGAAGTAAACTAACGCTGATCGCCACGATGTCGGCCTTTTTCCAGAGCGTTGCGCACATCACTCTGATCCATCAGGTCGCTGAACTAGATTCTATTGCTGGGAGGTTCTGCAGAACTTTGGCCTGCTTTGCGGACAGCATTTTGGTTGATGCTAAGTGCATTAGCCTATTAGCCGCTGTGCAGCTGCAGTGCTTCACTTGTTCTTATCTGAGTCCGCTACAAAGCACCGCAATCCGGGTTTTTATGTTGCTAGCAGCAACATGGCACAGAGTTTTAGTTCAGTACCCATTCCAAGTAAAAACTAAGACTACGTTCACACCACAGGCTAAAAAGACCCAATTCAGATTTTTTTTGCCCCCATGTGACCTGTATCTGATCTTTTCATGACAGTCTGAATGACACAGATAAGATCTTTTCAAATGCAGCACAGGCCACTTGGGTATGTGGTCCTAAATCCGATAAGTATTCGATCGTTTGAAATGCGACCGCGGTTTGAACGGCCAGGCCACATGAATCCGACCCGTACATCATGATACGCTACAAAAGTCATACTTCTGCGTTGAAGTAGGCGGGAATAGAACATAAACATCAACCATGGCGGACAATGCTGCTGAGACTAGTCAGTGGAAGGGAAGCGAGGTCACTGATTGGATTAATATATGGGGTGACAGCTCTATTCAGGCCAAACTCGAGGGCTCTTATCGCAACCGGGCGCTTTTTTTTTTTTTTTTATTTCAGCGAAATGGCCGAGCGTGGTGTTGAACCTTCCCCACGATTACTTTTTTTTCTCCCTTTCCGACCGTGCCACTGCCCCCCCCCCCCCCACGTGCTCTTCTCCTCTCCCTTACACACACACACACACACACACACACACACACACACACACACACACACGCGCGCGCGTATCCACAGCACATAAACATCCCCATTCCACAACAGCGGGTACAGATGATCCTGGCTCCAATGCCTTCTCAAAATGAGAAGATTGTTGTTGTGCTGGCTCCTTTGTGAAAATAAGTTTAATAATGCAAAAAGAGCTCCGCTGTTGACAACACTGTTGTTGACATCCATTGTTAACGTTAGCTACCTCCGCAAACAACGAGTGACGTCGTTCACCGTTAAGTACTCTTCTGCGCGTGCGGGTCCGGGTCATTTCACGGTCACACAGGAGATCACAAAAATTAGCATTTAATTGGAAATGTGAATGGCCTTGCAAAAAAATCGGATTTTTAAAAAAACTCGGAATTGAGCATTAGGCTCTGCTCTGTTTTTGTGCAGAGTATAGTTGCTCAAAGAGGCTCCGTGTGCTCTGCTGCCAACTAGCGGTCGGAGGGTGAAGTGGAAAACAAGAGTCATACACTGAAGGATGCTGAGAAATAATTAAATAAATATCGCCCTGACAGCATTTTGAATCGATACAAGCGCCAAATGAACCATCGCTATATACAGTGATCCCTTGCTATAGCGCGGTTTACTTTTCACGGTTTCGCTACTTCACGGATTTGCATCGTGCATTATGTTCTGCATTCTGATTGGCTAAAAAAGTCACTCCGCTTCTTCTCTCCCTGTACGTCAATAATGTTGCAGTTTAATATGTACACGTACGTAAATCAGCTTTCCAAATTACGTACATGCAAATCATCTTGCAATTTCAAGTTTCTCTAAAACCCGTAGAAAAAGAGCAACACCAACTGTCAATCACTATGTTCTTCTCCCGAACAAACACACACAGCTGCACCGCGGGCTTGAGAAGGAGAAAACACTGCAGCTTCTCAGACTGAAGAGCATTGAAATACACCTGAGCCACTATTTGTCCGTTTGTACTTTGTATTTTTTTCATGATCATTTTAAATTTTCTCCCGTTTAATTCAATTACTCTCTGGTCGCGGTGGGCGGGGCTAATCTCCGCGATTTGAAGCCTTCTGTTTACATCGATGATTCAAATTATTATTTGACAGTACAGTACAGAAGTTATTTATTGAAAAAAAAAAACGTTTCTAAAGTACTTTGATTTGTGAAACAAATGCCTGAGCCTGTAAAATGGTTTGTTCTTTCTTTTCAATGTATAATAGAGTATTTAATTGTATAAAAATTGTTAAAAAAATAGAGGTTTCTACTTCACGGATTTTGCCTATCACGGGTTCTTTTTGGAACGTAACCCCCGCGAAAAACAAGGGTTTACTGTATTGCCAAATGGATTATTTCTAACACCCCTATTGTAGAATGTTCTAAGAATGTTTTCTTTGGATTATTTGGATGTGAAAAAACAACAGTGGGCTGAACTTTAGGAAACTAAAACATGAATGGATTTCACATTAATTCTTGTTTATTTAAATCATTTAAAATGTACCAAAATCAACTATGAACCGGATTTTGGTTAAAACTAAAGTCGTACAGTTGCAAAAAAGGTGGCAGTACAACATCTACAGATCACTGAAAACATTGATGTTAAAAAAAGAAGCCTAGAATGAACGTTTATATCTTATTATTTTAGTGTTTGGTAGCTTTGACAATCTTTTGTCTCTGAGCCAATGTCCATCCTGAGACTGGAAAGTTGTGAGTTGAAATCCACGGTTGAGTCACACCAAAGACAACGGGACCCAATGCTCCCCCTGACACTCAGCATTAAGGGGAGTTGAGGGGGGGGGGGGGGGGTCAACCACTAAATGGTTCAGCTGTGTCTGCAGCTCACCAAAGGAGAGGGGTCAAATCTGGAGAAGAAATGTCACGCACCTTGGTGCTGACAGCCAATGGGACTTTAACATCTCCAACAGTTCAGGATTCATTGTCATTCTGCATCAAACCACAGTCCCGTGACGTCTAAGTCTCAGAAGTGTCTTAACAGCTGATAAAGTTGTGTGTTCTTGAGGAATTGTTTGAGCACAGCAACCTTTTGTTTCATGTCATCAGCACCCTAAACACTTTTACTCGGTTTTAATATAATCTTACAAAATCCGCTCGGTCTCAAAGGATTAAACTTGCTCACATCATTAAAATGTTAGCTTGATGCCATTTCTTTGTTTAAAAAAATTGTGGTTTTAGCCCACTGATTCAATTCAAATCATTTTTATTTGTATAGCCCAGATTCATAACAACTGCCGTCTCAATGGCCTTCGTACCAGTAATAATAAGGTAAACATACAATCAAAAAGGATCATAAATGCATAGAATTCAATAGGATAATACTAAAACCTTAACTAAACAGACTAAGATAAACTGGCATGCTGCCCTTAGACCCCCCTTCGCGGTAAGGAAAAACTCCTAAAAATATACGGAATCCAGAAAAAAAGAAGAAACCTCAGGGGTGTCCACATGAAGGAGGGATCCTCCCCCAGGATGGACAGGAGATGTACCAGAACTCTTAAGCTAATTCTTTCCTATCTAACTGTTCAACTACATATTTTAAGTCCAGCAAATGATCTTCATCCAGTTGAAGTTGGGGGACGGCTGGGAGCACGAGACGAGCCGGAGACAGGATCCACAATCAAGTGTAGTAGCAGTAGAAGCACTGCTCCAGTGACGCTGATCAAAACATTTTAAGACCTAAATTAAAGGGATAATTTCACATATGCCGTTACCGATCCAAGGCCTGAGGGGGCTGGTGTCCGCAGTGTTGATGCCTATTTTCCATCATAATATAAAAATAAACTCTATAAAAATCAGACCATGCCATTTTCTGGCTTTTGTTGTTGCATATTTTGAATTGATTGAAGCGTGACTGCGACAAGCATTCAGAATCACAAATACAGTTGAATTTGGCTACAGATTTTCTCCCTTTGTAAACAGAAAACATAAAAGTTTTCCCCATAAGATTCTAACTGCCATGTTCTTAATCGCAGCTTTGGTACGGAAGCAGCACACGGCAGAGCTCCACCTGGGAGACTTCCTGGTGTTCCTAAGGAGGGTGGTGTCTTCAAAGGCCATCCAGTCCAAGATGGCCTCCCCTAAATGGACGGAGGTGCTGCTCAACATTGCTGCTCAGAAGTGCAGTTCAGGTGTGAACACCGATAAACATGAAGGGTTTGGTTGAGCAGGAACCCAGCAGAGACATTAACTCCTGGTGCTGTTGATGGCAGGTGTTGCTCTGGTGGGAAACCTCAGAACCCGTCTTCTGGCGCTTCATGTTTTGGAGGCTGTTCTTCCAGCCTGTGAGGCTAGCATGGAGGATCATCAAATAACTCAGGTACGGCAGAGTTTTCTGATGATTGTGTCCTGAATGAAGTGGCTGATGTTGAAGTGTTCTTCAGGTGGTTGAGCGGCTTTTCTCTCTGCTGTCGGACTGCATGTGGGAGGCTCCCGTGGCTCAGGCAAAGCACGCCGTCCAGGTCAAAGAACGAGTCCAGGAGCTGAGACTCCAGGTGTGTTGTTGCTGCTCAGACTCCTGACTCTTGTTCAGTGCTTGTATAAGAGGCTGACAGTTGATCTGACATTCAGGGGGAGGGAGAGGAGGAAGATGAGAACCTGCCCATTCAGGAAGTGTCCTTTGACCCAGAAAAGGCTCAGTGCTGCGTGGTGGAGAACGGTCAGGGCCTGACCCATGGCAGTGGGGGGAAAGGCTATGGTCTGGCCTCCACTGGCATTTCTTCTGGGTGTTACCAGTGGAAGGTGCATTTTTTTGAAGCACAGAACCTTTAAATTTCTCGTCATTTTATTTATTTGTCTTTTCTACAATTATACTAATTTGACTGCGGGACCCCACTACAGTTTTACATTGTGAAGGAGAACCGGGGCAACGAGGGCACGTGTGTGGGCGTGTCACGGTGGCCTGTTCATGACTTTAACCACCGCACCACATCGGACATGTGGCTGTATCGAGCCTACAGTGGAAACCTCTACCACAACGGGGAGCAGACCCTGACGCTGAGCAGTTTCACACAAGGAGATTTCATCACCTGCATCCTGGACATGGAGGCCAGAACCATCTCCTTTGGCAAGAATGGAGAGGTGAGACAACAGGGGGGGGGGGGGGCTCTATCTGATATACCAGTTTATTTCCTTATTGCAATGTCTTGGATCAACAGGACCCCAGATTGGCCTTTGAGGATGTGGATGCCACAGAACTATTTCCCTGTGTGATGTTCTATAGCAGCAACCCAGGAGAGAAGGTTGGTGGAACTGTTTGAATCACATCTGAATTTCATACAAAGTTGAGCAGGTACTTTTAAAGACAGTCAGAAAGAGGCCCCAGAGGCTCCTCACATTTCTCAATAGTACAATAAAATTCTCGGGTCACACAAGTGCAACAAAGTGTTTGAGGTCTAAAAAAAGTCTTTGCAACTCTGAAAGTCTCCTTGTGGTTCAACAACAAACATTAAAGCCCATATTTTAGCTGAATCCATTCAGAGGTGGAGAAAGACTTGAGTCGTCGTGTGGTTTCCTGAATATATTCCTGTCTGTGCATGTGGCTCCGTTTGCAAACACTGTGGTTAGAGGTAAGCGAGTGGATTGCCATGCTTGATAAAATTAAAAAGATCTGGTTTAGAGATCGGCAATAAATTGATTTTATCGATTCATTTTAATTTGTTGTATTAGATGATTAATTTTAGGAAAAATTGGTATTCTATTTTCCCAGCTCTCTGCTCTCTTGGGCTTTCATTGTTCGAAATAAGGTCAGCCTGCCCATATCTCACAAAAATGCAGAGGTGAATGAACAAAAATATACTTTAATGTTGATATTTTTATGTATGTAAAAAACGCCCCTCTCACCCTCCGCGGGTGGTTTCTCCTCCAAGCTCGGGTCCTCTACCAGAGGCCTGGGAGCTTGAGGGTCCTGCTGTATCTTAGCTGGTCCTAGCACTGCGCTTTTCTGGACTGAGAGGTCTGAGGTCTTTCCAGGTATCTGTTGTAGCCACTCCTCCAGCTTGGGGGTTACTGCCCCGAGTGCTCCAATTACTACAGGCACCACTGTAGTAATTGGAGCACCACTGTCACCTTGACTTTCCAGGCTTTCTCCAGTTCTTCTCTGAGTCCCTGGTATTTCTCCAGTTTCTCATGTTCCTTCTTCCTGTTGTTCCCATCGATTGGCACTGCCACATCCACCACAACGGCTTTCCTCTGTTCTTTATCCACCACTACAATGTCTAGTTGGTTCCCCATTACCATCCTATCAGTTTGGATCTGGAAGTCCTACAGGATTTTTGCCCTTTCATTCTCTACCACCTTCTGAGGTGTTTCCCATTTAGACCTTGGGGTTTCCAGTCCATATTCTGCACACATGTTCCTGTATATTATTCCAGCCACTTGATTGTGGCGCTCCGTGTGTGCTTTACCTGCCAGCATCTTACATCCTGCAGTTATGTGCTGGATTGTTTCAGGCGCCTCTTTGCACAGCCTACACCTTGGGTCTTGTCTGGTGTGGTAGATCTGAGCCTCTATGGCTCTGGTGCTCAGGGCTTGTTCCTGAGCTGCCAGGATGAGCGCTTCAGTGCTGTCCTTTAGGCCAGCCCTTTCTAGCCATTGGTAGGACTTCTTGATATCAGCCACTTCAGTTATGGTCCGGTGGTACATCCCATGCAGGGGTTTGTCCTCCCATGAGGATCTGTCCTCCAGCACTGTATCCTCTGCTCTCTATTGTCTGAGACGTTCACTGAGCACACTGTAAATTGGGGCATTGAGCTTTAGGATTCTATGACTTCACGAGCGTAGTGTTTGGTAATAGGGCATAGCCAATATGAAAGGCCACTTTTCTCCGCGTCAGAAGCTGTTTCACTGTGATTGCGTAAACGGTCGAAGAATAATGGTACGTCAAAACGTGTTATTTAAAAGTCACCAATGACGGCTCCTGTGTTAAAAACACTTTGTGTTCTTTCTTGGTGAATACTATCTCACCTGTTCTCAGTACTTTGATTGGAGGCCGGTGTTGACCAACAAATCAGCTGCAGACACAAATAGAAAATGTCTTTGCAGCTCTGGGGCCTCATTTATAAACGTTGCATACGCACTAAGAAGGCGTACGCCACTCTCTACGCAATAATTGATATTTATAAAAAGCAAACTTGACGGGAAAATGTGTGGTCCTTCACGCAAGCTCTGACCCAGGCGTACGCACAAAAACGGGTAAATGAGAAACGGCGACACCGTCGGCAGATGGAAGAAACACGTGAAAGTGAAAATGACTATCCTGCCTCTCATAAATAACATGAAGACTTCACAAAGCAAGTCTTACAATTAACAGCTACACAAACACCCGTTTGATCGATCAGCAGTGAAACAAACAAAAAAGATCAAACGAAAATTACAACAGAAATTCAAATGAACACATATTTGGAAAAAGAAAAGTGAAATATGTTCTGCAATATTGGCATTTTGTGCAATTCATCCTCATAAATAATATAGTTAACAGAACGAAATAATGTACAAAACTGATATTCTCGTCAGTGTGTCCGTCTGGCGGAGCAGATATAGGTGCGGGCGTGCGGAAGGACAGACAGATGTACTAATTGTCCACTGGGGAAAATTGTTTTCATATTAAAACATTTCTTCAAAAGCTACAGAATTATGTTATTCATGCATATGCCTTTAGTTTGGTTTATTTTTGATAAAACAATGTATGGCGTATGTCTCAACCATTCAGAAAGCAACAAGAAATTACATTTGCGCTGATTAAATTTCCCATTTCCACGTCGATTATTACCGACATCTGTAGCTTGTCAGATGCAATTAAATGGATGGAAATAAAATGCCCCATCACAATGCGTGATGACGCACAATGGCTGATCATGCGCTCTTAGAAGATGTGGCAAATGGAAGAATTTGGAGTGAACGCATCTTTAGACAGCAAGAAGACGTGCTGGCAAACGAGGACGAGTGGCTTATGAGCCGGTTCCGACTTCTTCGAGCTGTCCTGTTGGACCTCTGCGTGCTTTTGGGCCCGGCGTTACAGAGGAGCACTCGGATGAACCACGCGTGTCACCCGGTGCATCTGGCGCTCCGGTTCCCCCCCCCGACTGACCGGCCACGGTCCGAGGTTGTGAGGCTACAGCATTTATGGCGTCTGCCACCGTTTGTCACTCACGTCCCTTTTTGGCATTAGTAATGCCCACACTGTGCCCTCCAAACAACATTTTTCTCCTCTTTTCCACCTCGCCAACGATAACTTCTACTTCACATTGAGTGAAGTTACGTTTTTTTGAATTCCTCTCTGTGTTTGTCATGATTTTGCAATCAATGAATATTCATTTGTGGGCGTTTCACGGACTATTTATGGGCAACTATGGGCGTGTCATGACGCCGCAAAAGCTTCGCTGCATTTAGAATTGGTTGTGATTTATTAAGGAAAAGATGCGTAGGATGTGCGTGCGCACGGTTTTATAAATCCAAATATTTCTGTGCGTACGCACGTCCTATGTTTCATCAGTACGCCACTTCTGACGCAAATCCTACGCAAAGTTTTATAAATGAAGCCCCTGGAGAGGGTGCTCGCCGCCCACCAGTGGTTAAGAAACACTGATCTAGAGCCTTGGGGTCTTTGTGTGTCCTTGGTCTCCAGGTGAAGATCTGTGACATGCAGATGAGAGGAACGCCACGAGACCTCTTACCTGGTGATCCGGTTTGCAGCCCCATAGCCACAGTTCTGGCCGAGGCAACCACGCAGTTGATTCGTATCCTGCATCGCACTGACCTTTGGACCCATCGTATCAACAAGACCATGATCGAGCGCCTTCACACCATCAAGCACTGCTTCAAGGATTCAGTGGGGACCTCTAACGGTGGCCAAAGGCTGAAAAAGAGCCGCTCGGTGCAGAGCCGCGAAGAGCACGAATCCCAGAAGGACTGCCAGGAAATTCAGACAAAGATGGAAGAGGAGAAGGGCCGGCATGGGCGGCAGCATGGCCTTGGGGAACTGTCTGAGCACAGCCTCAGAAGCTTGTGCTCCGAGGTGTGGCCAGTCCTGGCTGTGATTGGTGGGACCGATGCTGGACTGCGCGTGGGTGGCAGATGTGTGCACAAACAGACGGGACGACACGCCACCCTGCTGGGAGTGGTGAAGGACGGCAGCACATCTGCAAAGGTGCAGTGGGACGAAGCAGAGATCACCATCAGGTACCGGATGAAAAGCCCTTCTGTGTCTCACAACCTTCTCTATGACCATTTACCAAATAAATGATAGAATATGGCTACAAAAAGACTGAGCTACAGAAAGCGGCTACAATAGTAGGCACTTTCCAAGGACTTTTGCCTAACTGCTGTCATGCGTTACGTCACGGTAAAAGGAAAGGCATAAAGGATCGATCTCTACTTTTATGGATTGTTTATTGAATTATTAAGCTCAGATCAATTCTGATCGATTAATCGATTTTTATCAGACCAGCCCTACTGTACGATAGCGTTTAGCTGTCTTCATGATAGAAAATGCTGTGTTTGATTGGCTGCCAAAAATAATCAAATTAAAGTAATTTTTAAATTATATAAGGAAATGGATTCATGGCCACAAAAATTAAATAAAGTGTATTTTTGAAAAAGGTTAAGTGAGGCTTTGTGGCTATCGCAGGGTTTTGGCTCTTTTGAGGTTAAAGGTTGCTCCTGATGTAAAAACTTTCAATCCTTTCCTCTGTGTGGAGTTGATTCTGGCATTCCCTATATGTTCAATCACTCTCACACTGTAGGTGTAACTGACAGACACACAGATGATCACCACCAGCCCCAAACAACAAAATAAAGAAAAAGGATTACGGTAATCCTGCTGCACATTGTGTTTGTCCTTGGTGTGTAGTAAATGTAAAATATTAAAACATGCTACACACCAATGAAAACTCAGACAATGTTTTACACAGTTTTGGTTCAAATCCTGACTAATTTTAGAGCTACTTTCAAATTAGGTTTATACATAAAAAAGTGAAAACACCAGCACCACATTGTTGTCTATCTAGGGAAATAAACTGCATCCACTGCTGCCTGGTATAAAAGAACTCTACTGTTCTGTGCCAGAAACACATTTCTTGAGGCGCTCACTGAATGAAAGGTGTTACTTTAAGTCTTTACAGCTGACACAAATTAACTAAACTTTAAGCTCCTCCTCCTTGATTTGAAATGCTGAGTCATCGTTAATCCTGCTTCATGAAGTCCTTCATGACTCCATCAATGCTTCTTTAAAGTCGTCTTGCTTGCTGTGAGCTTCTCTCCTACCCTTCCCCTCACTTTCTTTTCTTTCCTTGTTTTTTCTCATTAAACTTCTTTTTATTAAAGCTTCCCAACTTTTTGGTCGCCTAGTGACACTCCGCTGTACAACCTGGACCCATGTGAGCCTCTGCCATTTGACGTGGGACGTTTTCACGGCCTGACCGCCTCCCTGCTGATGGATCTCACTTATCTGACAAGTATTCACGAGGAGGCCGGCGTCAAGCTCAGTGCATGCCGCCACGGGAAGAAGCATCGCAACGTGTCTTCCAACGACCATGAGCCAACCTGTGTGGAGGACAAAGTGGAAAGTGAGGGTCACAACTTTGAGCAGTCAGAGCTGGTGGTAACCTCATCGGGGGGCCCGTCAGCCACCGGCAGCTCTGACCTGCGGGTGTCTCACAGCCTGGAAGAGGTCAAAGCCCACGCAGCTTCAAACTCCAAATCCGAGAGCGAGATATCCTCTGTGGCTGGAGGAGGAAGCGAGAGCCTGTTCTCATCGGCACCTCACGCCACAGCCGGTGAGGGGGTCAGGAAGAAGGGTCACGAGCACAGCCCCCGCAGCAGTCACGACCCGTCCTCCATCACTACTCAGTCGGAGATGAACGCTGTGCAGCTGTCCTACTTGTACATTGGTGCCATGAAGACCCTGAGTGCTCTGCTGAGCTGCAGCAAGTATGCAGAGCTGCTCCTCATACCCAAGGTACGACCTATCTGCACTGCATGCCTGGCTCTTAGAACCCACTTTGACGTGTTTCTTGATAAAATGAAAACTGTGTTAAACTGAAAAACAAATCCTTTAATCTCCTGATTCTCTTCTTCCAGGTGACTCCAGAAACTGTTGCCAGCAGCCACAATGCTGATCTGAACTCCAGCTCAGGCGGGGCTGCTGCCTCATCACCGGTTTGGCAGGAGGAGGTGGAGATGAGGGCGGCTCTGCAGTTTCTCATGCGCCACATGGTGAAGCGGGCTGTCATGCGCTCCCCCATCAAGCGAGCCTTGGGCCTGGCGGATTTGGAGAGGGCACAGGCCATGATCTATAAGCTGGTGGTGAATGGGCTGCTGGAGGAGCCCTCTGGAGGAAAGTCCAGACCTGGTAAGAACATAGTCCTGCTGCTGGATTCAGTTTGGGATCTAACACAGAGAGACTTGTGGAGGGTGAAGCCTCCATCTGGGAGACAAGTGAGGCGCAATTTGAAACAAGCTTCTCCTTTGAATTCCCCAGGATTGAGACATGAGCCTGAAGGGGAGGGGGAGGACCCAGAGGGGGAGCAGATGGTTCAGACTCCCATCACCACAAGCCCCTCCGCCTCTAGCACCACCTCCTTCATGAGCTCTTCACTGGAGGACACCACCACTGCCACCACGCCAGTCACGGACACGGAGACTGCCCCTGCCTCAGAGTCTCCTGGCGTCATGCCCCTGAGCCTGCTGAGGTAAAGAATTGGGCTGTCGGGTCAGCTGCAGATCGTCTCTGATCGGACGATTGCAGGTCCTGTTTTCATCCTCCGGGTGTCACAGTGTCTGAGCAAAACACTGAACCCCATGTTACTTTTGGTGGTTGAGGTTGACGGTATCGGGATGTGAATGTGTGTGTGTGCATGGTAGGCAGGGCTCGACATAGCCATTTGTCCGCTGGCCCGGTCCTGTTTTTCGAGCAGTGCGGACCACAAGACTTTACTTTTCACTTGTCCGCTCGGGCCACAAAAATATCTAACGGTTTATATATTCTTCACCTTTTTCAATAAAGTAAATTTTGCGAAAACGTGTAGATTTACCTCGTCTTCATAATTTAGTTTTTCTGCTAGTCCTGTGTTCAGACTTCAAGGGTTTCTATGGGAAACCTTTGATCACTTCTCCTTCTCTCCTGCCTGCGCGCGCGCGGCTTTGACTGCCGAGCACCACGCGGCACGCGCTCACTACTTTTTTTTTCAAACTTTATTGAATGTAACAATTCAATACAAAACAATGTTAAACGGCAACAACGAAGGCACAAGCCAGTGGGTTATTATTACATTTGATCATAAATCCGACACCGTCACTGAAGAGAGACTGAAGCATGTCAGAGATGTGGAAGACATGGCAGGAATAGATAGGAATATGTTAGATGGAGTAATGGGTGGAATTAGTAGTATGGACAGTAAGATATTTAATGAATGCATTGAAGATGAAACTGTATCCACTAAGCTTTAAGCTGAATGTCAAAGAATCAAAGGCAACTCCAAATACCTGAATCTCAGACTCAAATGCAGTAGAATGTTAAACTACTTAATTTTGTTTTTCTTTACAACACTGTAAGCAGTAAGTATTTCTAGTTAGCTGAATGATCTCAGTTAGACCTGCACAATATGAGGAAAACCCGCGATATGCGATATCAGAGAATAAAATTGCGATAACGATATAATTTGCGGTATATAAACAAACAGCAAAATAACCAAATAACCATTCCCAGTAAATTATACTCCAAATGACCCACGTTGACATAGGTTACAAACATCTAACATAACAGGGCTCCATCTGATTGGTCAACAATGTGAAGGCGTCCATCCGATTGGTCAAATGCATTAAGGGATTTATTTGATTCGTTAAATGGTTCAAGCTGCCATTAGATTGTTTTAACACATTTAAGGTTTATGATTTATTGCGATATTTGCCGTTAGAAGCACCATGAAAACTTCTGAACTAGTGTTTCCTACTACACTGCAGTGCTCTCTTCAAAACATCTGAAACAGACTAGAGCAGATTTAAGTTTGATATGGTCTATTTTCAGTCATTGAAAAGTGTAGAAATAAGTGATGTCACCAGAATGCACCAAATTGCACCATATTAAAAGTTTCCGGGGAGGCATGCCCCCGGACCCCCCTAAAGTTGCAAGCACCTGCGGAGCGGCGGGTCCCGCTATGCGCAGTGTCGGGCCAGTAACTTTCAGGCAGGGCCAGTAAGTTTCAAAAACTACTGGCCCTGTGGGCCAGTGCAAATTTCTGGGCTATGTCAACCCCTGGTAGGCCTGCACAATTAATCTCAAATGTATCGTTATCGCGATTTCAAGCTGTGCAATATCCATATTGCAAAAGTCAGTGAAAATCACAATAAATGGTAAACCTTAAATGTGCTAAAATAATCTAATGACAACTTGAACTAATTAATAAAATAAATAAATCCCTTTATGAATTTGACCAATCAGATAGGGCCCTTCAGGTTGTTGACCAATCAGATGGAGCTTTTATGTTAGACGTTGCCCTCCTAATTAGACGAGGATCATTTTGAGAATAATTGAAGGTATTTTGACTCTCATTTAAATTTTGCAGTTTTGCACTTTTGCAGTTAAATGGAAATGTTTTTGTTGTTTTTGCTTTTTGTTCATTTTACGCAAGTTATATCGTCATCACAATATTGGTCACTAATAGGGCTGCACAATATGAGGAAAACTTGCGATATGCAATATTGGTGATCAATATTGCGATAACGATACATTTGCGGTAAATAAACAAACAGAAAAATAAACAAAAATATCATTCCCATTTCATTGCAACAGTTTAAAAATTATACTCCAAATGACCCTCATCGACATGGGGAACAAACATCTAACATAATAGGCCTCCATCTGATTGGTCAACAATGGGAAGGCGTCCATCTGATTGGTCAACAATGGGAAGGCGTCCATCTGATTGGTCAACAATGGAAAGCGTCCATCTGATTGGTCAACAATGGGAAGGCGTCCATCTGATTGGTCAAAGCATAAAGGGATTTATTTGATTCGTTAAATGCTTCAAGCTGCTAGAAGATTGTTTTAACACATTTTGGATTTGCGATTTATTGCGATATTCGCCGTCTTTTGCGATATGCATATTGCAGAGCTGGATATTGCGATAACGATAAATTTGCGGTATATTGTGCAGGCCTAGTCACTAATATCGCATATCGCAAGTTTTCCTCATGTCGTGCAGCCCTAGTGCATGGATGTGACTGTATAGGCTTTGAGCCTTAAAGCAAAGATGGAAAAGCACTCAACGGGCACGTATCCCATTTCCTGTTTAGGCCTCATTGTAACACCTTTTTTTTTACTGGGACAGGCAAATGTTCTCCAGTTACCCCACCACCACACTGGTTCCAACCCGCCGAGCACAGACTCCTCCGGTGTCATCTCTCCCTACATCTCCATCAGATGAGGTGGGCCGCAGGCAGAGCCTCACCTCGCCGGACTCCCAGCAAACCAGAGTGCAAAATCGAGCTGGGACCTGTAAGTGCATCCTTAACTGTGCTAGACTCAGCCATCGTAATTTTTCAGTTTTCAGCAGTTTGTGAGCCATCAGAGAAGACAGTTGTGGAATTGTTAAGGTCTGAAAGAAACACTGAAGACCAAAACAAGATGGAAGGAAGCAGCATTTGTTTCCAAAATAAAAGTACCATTAACAGAATATTTTGTTTATGAGATATAATAAAATACAATAGGATAGATGATACAATAATAATTTATTTCAGACATAAAGTAAAAATAGGACAAGATTAAAACTAATCTAAAAGGGGGTGAGAAGTTGAATCCTTATAACACCCCCAATACCCCAGACCAAACCTTTGACCACACCCACTCACTACCTATGATAACCCTGTTTACTCTGTAATGAGAACAGTTTCAGATACCCATACAAACACACACATAACTACACATGTTGATGAATATACACATACACTGATGTGACGGCGAGCAGTTAATGTTTGAAGTTTGAACTGGGTTGATTTTTGTTTGAGATCAGCTTCAGTGATTCTGGATCTACAGAGTGCAGATTAATAACATGAAGATCATGATTATCTGATAATGGCAGTTGTCTGGATTTAAGAAATATGATTAACACCAGATTAGCATTTAGATTTATCCTCATAAGGCCATAAGGTCAAAGAATCAAAATCAGAGAGCTGTATCATGTCAAGCTGTTGTGGCGTTGAGGAACTAAAAATGTTTTGTTTGGTTACAAAGATGTTCTGTTTAACCAAAAGTTTTGGCTGACCTGCCTTGACTCGCATATAAAATGGACTGCCATCCCATTCCTAACCCACAGAGTTCAATTTGATGTGGGTCCACCTTTTGCAGCTGTTACATCTTCAACTCTTCTGGGAAGGCTGTCCACAAGGTTGAGGAGTGTGTTTCTTGGAATTTTCTACCAATCTTACAAAAGTGCATTGGTTGGGTAACACACTGATGTTGGTGGAGAAGGCCTGGCTTTCAGTCTCCGCTCTAATTCATCCTAAGGTTGTTCTATCAGGTTCAGGTCAGGACTCTGTGCAGGCCTGTCATGTTCATCCAGCCTAGAATCTGTCATCCATGTTTTTATGGACCTTGCTTTATGCACTGGTGCCCAGTCTTGTTGGAAAAGGAAGGGGCCCGCTCCAAACTGTTCCCATAAGGTTGGAAGCTTGGAATTGTCCAAAATGTTTTGCTCAATTCAGAGTTTGATCATTCAGAGTTCCAGTTTCACTGCAACTAAGGGGCCAGACCCAAATCCTGAAAAACAATCCCACACCATAATTCCTTCACCAAATTTCACACTCAGCACAATGCAGTCCAAAATGTCCCCTTCTCCAAACCCGGACTCGTCCTTGAGATTGCATCTCCACTGCTTCAGAGTCCAGTGGCGGCCTACTTTACCCCACTGCATCCGACGCTTTGCATTGCACTTGGTGGTGTGTGGCTTGGATGCAGCTGCTCGGCCATGGAAATCATTCCATGAAGCTCACTGTACTTAGGCTAATCTGAAGGTCACATGAAGTTTGGAGCTCTGTAGCAACTGACTGTGCAGAAAGTTGGCAATAGCCATGACAATGGCCACACCCACATGATATTTTGCTCAATAAGGCTCTTAAACACCAGCTCCTAAATTGTTATACAATAGAGTTATGGACCTCTTTGTCATTAGGATCTTCTGAAGGTTCAACAGCTGATATTGGACCTTCACATTCATGTGTTCATAGTAATCCTAAATCTTTGAGCCATACGTTTTCTTTTTGGAAGTTTTAAACTTTTATTCCTCCTGAGGCTTTAACAGCAGGATTTTCTTTGGAGCAAACATGTTTCCATTCTGAAAGTTCAGATGTTTCTCTTATAATAATCTCTTGGCCATGAATGTGTGAAAGCGCTTGTTCTCGTTGTGAACTTCAACAAGTAAGTGCTGTCAGTCCAGAATACCGAACTATCCAGTGAAATCTCTAGATCTGATTTGAGCGTGGCATACGATCTAACAGTAAGAACCGCTGCTTTTAGTTCCAACCTGGGAATCATTGTATGATTTAAATGCATCACTCTGGCTTTGCCAAGCAGAAAGGCTACATGAATGTGAGTTTTCTGATTTCCCATTCGATGATGGGTTACTGTCCCGTCTCCACGTTCAGTGCCCTCTGCAAAACTACAATTATGTGAATTAGATTTTTCCAAATCTATTTAGCTTGATGCACCTTCTCAGTTCAAATGTTGACAGCAAAGATAACTCTTCAATCCATCCTTTCCATTGGGACAGAAAGTCTTGCAGCAAAATGTCATTCCATCCACATCTCCTACATAATTCCTGTTGAATCATTTTACCGCACAGTGTGATGGGTGCAAGAAAACTCATAGATCGAGCAGGTGACTGACTGAACACCTTGTCTGGTCAAGGGCTTTTCTTTAATCTTAATGTTACACACAAATACATCAATCTCTGCACACTGTTGCAGTCCCAAAGCCCTTTCTACTGGCAGATTGTCATGATCTAAATCAGTGTTTTTTAACCTTTTTTGAGCCAAGGCACACTTTACCCTTGATAAAAATTCCGCGGTACACCAGCATCAAAAAATTAATATAAAAAGGAGGAACTTATAGTCTGTATTGATCTACATCCACAATCTCACATGCATTTTTGTGATAATTGTGGCAGAAAAAGCTGGAAGTTGCAGCTGTTTTTTCTAAAAAGATGTAATAAAAGTTAAGTTAGAAGATTTGAAAACTGTTTGATGTTTGTTCGTTGTGGTTTCAAGACGTCAAAGGAAGACTCATTGTGCGCTGAGACACTGTCACTTTAACCCAATGCCTCATGGGAGATGTAGTGCAAACAGCCGCCGAACGCAGACAGACTAGTCTCTGAGCTTGATTGATTGATTTGGGGCAGCTGTGGTGCAGCGGTAGGGCGGTCAACCCATGATCGTAAGATTGCAGTTTCGATTCCCGCCTTGCACGCCCATGAGTCGAAGTGTCCTTGGGCAAGACACTGAACCCCACCTTGCCTCTGGTGGTAGGCGGGCGCCTGTGTTTGGCAGCGGAGCGGCCACCAGTGTGTGAATGTGTGTGTGTGACTGGGTGAATGGGTCTGTGACTGTAAAGCGCTTTGTCCTTGTAGGAAGAAAGGCGCTATATAAGTACTGTATACGCCATTTACCATTATTTTGTTCACTTGTTCCACGGTCTGATACCAGATCTTGTGGAAAGCTACACCGCTAAATATGATCTTTAGCTGGTCTTTTTGTTGGAAGTAAGCATCTTTTTGAGCAGAATCGAAACAAGGAAGTGAAAACTTTAACCACTTCTGATTGGTCAGCCTGATAACGTGTGATTAAGCCTCCAAGAATGATTGGTGGAGACAGTTAAAGGGGCGGGACTTTTCCAAAAACAGCTGACGCTACGGCTAAATCACAGTCATTCTTATCAAAATGTCTTTAATAGAATCAATTAAACACAAAGAAAAAAGTATTTTACGATCTTTTATATTCCTAACTACTCAGTGTTTTATCAGGGCATGATTGGATGAAGACAGAGCTGAAATCCTGGAGATGGCAAATGTTTTTAGATCAGTTAATGAGGGCAATTTTCCACAGCACACCTGACCATCTCCCACGGCACACTAGTTGAAAAACACTGATCTAAATCCAGCTCCTTCAGGTCTTTGGCTCTTTGATTAAGAGTGATGGCTTCCAAAACAGCTAGACTGTTACTGGCGCATTTCTTCAAAATGAACCCTTCTTTGGAGCACAGAAGGATAAGATCTTTCATCATTTTTATAACCCTCTCCTCAAGGCGAGCTCTTCAGTCATCATTATAGACGTTTTGCTTAATGAATTTCAGAACCTCCAGTTAGAACTTACATTCGTTGTCATCCGCCAAAGCTTGCACAGCCTGGCATAGTAACAGCATCAAACAGATGTCACCCGGTACTCCTCTGGCTCTTCAGCGTTATTTCCATCTGTCCACCAGAGAAATCGAAAAAAAAGTCTCTGTGAGCAATACATTAAATATTGAACAACATTTTGGCTTTAAGTCATGTTTCATTTTTTTCACTTTCATCGGATGGGAATAAACCCAACAATGTTTCATTTTTACAAACCTTACAAGTTTATCAGGAGCTATTTGAAGCTTTTCTTTATCACATCTAACTTTAAACTTGGTAGTGAATTTGTTTGTGATGTTTTTAGCTTTATTTAGCTTCAGTTTTTCTTACCTGTCCAGCTTATCAGCAAGAGCTTTGCTCTTAGTCTGACTTTGGTGCTTTAGATCATCAAAGTTAGCCTAGCATTACTTTACCAACGAAGTGTTATGAGCGCACCAGTTCTGAAAGTTGCGTCCGACGCTGTATTCACGTGTCTCCACGACAACTATCTTTTTTTGTATAAACGCTTTTTTAACAGTCTTGTCGATTAGTCCAGTGAGGAAACAGAAGAGCATTCGTCTTTAAAGATTCGTAAAGCTGCAATTTACAGACAAAACCATCTTCCTCGAAATACAGATTTATTGACCCAGTTGTTTTGCGTACCAGAAGCCGCTCTGTCTAATGTGCTGAAAGTGACTTAAATATTTTACACATGCAGGCATTTGCGTCCGCAAATTTCTTTTTAAGTTGGTAAGTTTTAAGCTGGATAAATTCACCTATAAAATTCTTAGCAAATATGTTTGCCACCTAATAATCAGCAGAAGCAGATGAGACACAGCATTCGGCTTGGCCTCCTCTGCTTTGCCAGAACTATCCATACCTCCAACATATGAAACTCTATGCCAGCAAAAAGCAGTAAAAACGAGGAATTGTCTAAAAGGTATCATATATGCTCCTTTACCCATTGGTCGTGGGTGGCACATTAAGGATGGAGAATTAAAAGTGACCTGGATAACTCAAAATTATGTAGTTGGTCCATTGCAGTTGCCAGAAAGACAAATGTGATGCAGACAAATGTTCTTGTATGTCAGCAAAACTCTCCTAGACTGGCTCGTGTATAAGTGCCAACACTGTGAATGTTCAGAAGGAAATAGTAGATAGGGCTAAATGGGATGTTGTTCCTGACAGTGATGTGGGTAGTTAAACGTAGAAAACAACCATGAGACATCCTCTACAAAAGAAGGAAAAGAAACCCTGCAACTGTAAAATGTGAAGCAACTCTGTTACATTGACCGTGTTTAACAAGTAAAAGTTTTAAATTCTTTAGGATCTTTCTAAAATGTTATCATACTTATGTAAATGTCTGTGAGAAGTGAATTTTAATAAATAAAACGTAGTTAAAACTTTTTTATTTTATGTTTTACATTTTGCATTTATGGCTTGTGACGCAAGACTGCAGGATGCATTGCAGAGAATCTTAAAGCCAAAGTCCAGAAGTCTGAACAAAAATGTATTTAAAATGTAGTTTCCAGATGTGGGGACAAAAATCAATTTCTAGGCACTTCTATGTGGTTGTGTTGCCCTAAATGTATCTACATTAGTCTGATTTATTGTATTCTATAACACAATAGAGGGGATTCGACGGTGTCTGTGCAAAACGAGCAACTAAGGCAAAAGTTTAAAGCTAAATCCAGCCATGATCTTGTCTTCCTTATAATGTTTGAATGGCTGACACCCCTGATTGGATATGCTGAAAGGTGAACATCTATGTGATGCTTAAAGGTCATCAGAAGTATTTAGCCTATTATTTTAGGGTTTGGAGGGAAGGTCTTGTGCAAATGGCCATTTTCAAACAGATTCAACAAAGAGTCTAAGGATGACTGTTGTCTTTTGCAGCTCTATCTGACCCCAGCAGCAGGCTGTCCACGTCCCCCCCTCCTGCAGCCATCGCCGTGCCGCTGCTGGAGATGGGTTTCTCGCTGCGACAGATCACCAAAGCTCTGGAGGCCACTGGTCAGTGATTGCACGTTTTCTTGTGTACAATAGTCTGCAGCAGGGGTTGCAAACAAGTTTGACACAAAGAGCCGATATTTTTAACTGTGATAGTCGAAGAGCCACACCACGCACTGACTGCCAAGACATACACACACACACAAACACACAATTGAAGCCATGTTATTTTCAATAATACACTCCTCTCCTGACAATACAACAGCACTGGATTAAAGGGCGTAGTTTCAGTTATGGGTGTTTTTTTCTGTATTTAACTTTAAAACATACTGATAAAACATGCATGCTAGTGTGTTTAAAAAAGGCAGCGGGAGCAAAACTGAGTTTGTTGTGATTTATTTTTTGTTTTTTCAGTCATCAATAAGCATCCAAAAATCCATCAAAGTCCTCATCTTCTGTATCTGAAATGAACAGCCGGGCTAAGTTTACGCCAGGTTCCCTTTGGTCATTGTCAGAGTCCGGCTCGTCGCCGTGAGGCTCCTCATGAATGATGCCAGCTTTTGTGAAAGCTCGACGAACAGTGCAAGCAGACACTTTAGCCAAAGTATCTACAATCCATTCACAAACTGTGGCGTAACTCACCGGGCGCTGCCTCCCAGTGAAAGGAGCAGAAAATGGACAGCTTTTCATTGTAATCCACCGGCCAGTTGCAGCGTTCAAGTCCGTCTTCCAACACGGGCAACCTCCCCTCGTTTCCGTGGAAACGAGGGGAGGGGAAACGGTGGCTGCGTTTTCTTGTCTTGTCAGAGTTCGTTTTCCAGCTTCCTCCACTTGCGAACCATGGATTAATTCATCCTGAATTCTCTGGGAGCTGCTCGATTCCCATGTTCCTCTGCATAGCTGATAGCTTGCAGTTTAAACTGTGCTTCATAAGCGAGTCTTTTTGCAGGCACATTTTCAGGGTTTCCAAAACGATGTCGTTCTTCAAAATGCACATGCCTGTACCTTTGTACTATTCAGGAGGGGGTGTCTTCTTTCACGTCCTCGCTTCCTTGTTTACCGTTCTCATGCTGTCTTCTCCTACGTCATCTTTACCAAAGTCATGCAACAACACATTAGGTGCATCGCACCACAGGCACCGGACATTTTGGAGAAAATTTAAGACTTTTAAGTGATCCTCACTGTCGTGAAAATACGGCATTTAGAGAATATGATAAGAGACAAAGAGCTGCATGCTTATTGGCCGAGAGCCGCATGTGGCTCAAGAGCCGCGTGTTAGCCACCCCTGGTCTGCAGCATCTTTCTGTGTAGGTCTTAAAACACCTGAGGTTCTCTTGCTTTATTTATATATCCAACACACATCTGCACTCAAAGTCTTTCTGAAGGCCCTTTTGCTGTTCTTAATGTGAGAACCAAAACTCGTTCTGCCACTACGGTCTGTGGAACAACCTGCCAGAGAACCGCAGAGACCAGAGAGGTTTTTAAGAAGAAGGTCAAGACCAACCTTAATAATTTTGCTTTCAGATCATCTCATCTGCCCATTTATACATTTTTTTAACTTATATTCTATATTCTGTATTTAATTTGAATCTTTTTCTTGTTCTGATTTTAGCCCCACTGTTTCCTGTGGGGATCTTTTGTACCAGGGTTTGCCAGCTTGGTTGGTGGTTGTTGCTGTGGTTGTCGCCCTTCTGGGGCGGCAGGGGTCCAGCATTGCAGCCTCACGGCTGAGAAGTGGACCCTGTTGCTGTTTTGGTCTGGGTTGGCACTGTAGCGATGTTCCTGTGGCTGAGCTGGCTCCTGCAATGACTAGATCCCCATTAAACTGTTTCCTCATAGCAGAGCCAAGCCTCGAGGTTTTTATAAAGGTTATTTTTATAAGAAGTAATCATTGAGTGTGGGATTATATGATGTAGTTGTTGTTCACAAAATGAAGGATCATTTTAGCAAAAAGAGTCACTTCAGACAAGAACTAGTTTGAGATTAGATGCAGACAGAAAAACATGTCATAAATTTAGAGGGCCTAACTTAAGCTGCTTATTTTTTATTTTTGTTGTATTAAATTCTTTTAAACCATTTTAAAATGTTTTGAGCCAGGTCTGCATGGGACGGTTATCTCAGCAGCTATTAGGTTTCAGCATCAACTACATGAATGTTTGCTTCTTACATTTTCTGTGTTTTCTTTTAGCTTCTGGATTTTTTAGTTTTTGTTTTCCCTTGTAAAGTCATGAAGTTTAGCGTCTTTTTCCATTTCTCCTGCAGGAGCTCGAGGAGAGGCAGACGCTCAAAACATCACTGTGCTGGCCATGTGGATGATAGAACATCCATGTTCAGAGGACGAGCGGGACGAGCCCCACGCCAGAGACAGAGCTGGACGCAGTGAAGGCTCTGCCTCCTCTTGTGGGGGGGCCAGGGGCTCTGCAGGAGGCAAAGCTGCAGAGAGGAGCTCCTACCTGAGCTCACCTGGAGACGGAGCCGGCACTGGCGCCTCTGAGATGGAGGAGGGCTTTAGTGAAAGGTACAGCAACCTGTTGTGGTTAAAAACAAGTTATGTTAAAAACCTGAAGTAATTGACAAAGACCACAGGAGGGGAATTTCTTGAATTGAAAGTATTCCAGCTGAAGTGGCTGACAGAAGGTTGTGTTGCCCTGCAGCCCTGAAGGTATGGAGCAGGACAGCGCATTGGCCTCCAGTGCCGCTCCCCTCAGAGGGCGCTCTGGGGCCAGGAAGCACCGCTTTGACTTGGCCGCACGCACCTTGTTGGCCCGAGCTGGTGAGAACAACGTCAGAGAAAAAACATGCAGCAGTTTTGGCTCTAGACCTACTAGTGTACTTACTGTGCCTCTGTGTCCCAGCTGGATTGTATCGCTCCGTCCAGGCCCATCACAGCCAGTCACGCCGGGACACCCTGTCCCTTCAACAGGAGCAGGGCACTCTGTACGACTTTAACCTGGACGAAGAGCTGGAGATGGACCTGGACGAGGAGACCATGGAAGCCATGTTTGGCCAGGACCTGGCCAGCGACACTGACATTTTGGGAATGTGGATCCCGGAGGTACTGGACTGGCCAACATGGGTGTGTGTGACTTAATGCTTCAAAGAGCTGCCAACATCATTCTGCTCCTCACTCCTTCAGCTTTCAGTCTCTGTAAGCTCAGTATGCATGGCAGAGCAGCACCTCCAAGCAGGTCCTCGCTGGCATAAACCATTCTGAGCTCCGATCAGGGAAGCTTCCTCTGAACATTCTGGCTGCGAACTCATCACTGCGAAGTGCCGTTTGCTCACCGCTTATTCCAGGCTCACCTGCAGGCGTGTCATTGTCATGTCTGCATGTCTTCATGTTTGTGGTTGTCCTCGCAGCACGTGTGTGAGGCGGAGGATCGAGATGAGGTGGTGGTGTGCGAGCTGTGTGAGGCTAACGTGGCAAACTTCAACCAGCACATGAAGAAAAGCCACCCTGGCTGCGGGCGCAGCGCCAACCGGCAAGGTTACCGCAGCAACGGCTCTTATGTGGACGGCTGGTTTGGAGGGGAGTGCGGCAGTGGAAATCCATACTATCTGCTGTGCGGAGCCTGCAGAGACAAGTACTTGGCCATCAAAAGCAAGGCCAAAGTGCCTGTTGTGGAGAGGTGAGTTGTCTCCTGGTGTTGGATTATGTTCACTGTCGTCTTTGGAGACCCCTGCAGGGGCCACAGGTCTGTCACGTCTGCTGCACATTAGACTTTGGTTGCAAACAGCCGCCAGTCAGAGTAGTTAGAACTGGTTTCCTCTGATGGCTCTATTGTTTGTTAGGTGGGAAAGCTTTCCTGAACTCCCCTTTTGACCAAACAAGAGAACATAGGTCTGTTCACTTGCAGATGAACCCTGGTGTTAGGGTTTGCTGCAACCTCCAGTCTTCTTTATAAGATGCCGTCAGATGTTTGTCTTTGGCAGACCAACCTGACTAACTCCAGAGTGGCTCTTTTTTTCCTGGGGAAGAGCTCCCAATGTTTGTGCTGCTGGTGCCTCCCAGAAAAGCCATGTGACCGTTCCACACCAGCGTGGCTGTGGCATCTTCTGAAGGAGACTGCAGACTACAGTTGAAACAAGTCAGATACATGAACTTATAGACATAAACACAGAAAGAGCTGTAGATTACAATTCAGAAAACACTTTTTTTGGTGTTCATCTGAAGAAGATCAACACCTCTTCTTCAAAGAGATTCAAAAAGAGAGATCTTTTTGAATCATAGCACCTTCCAGTTGAGCGGAGCAGTATTCTGAGTGTCTTTTGTCTGTCATACTGCTGACCCTCTCTGCTGTATTCAGGTACAAAGGGCAGGCTCCGGATCTCCTGGGGAAGCAGGACAGTGTGTATGAAGGTAACACCCAACGCTCCTAAAGTTAGCAGTGAAGACGGGTGGCTTTCCTCTATGTAAGTGTCTGTGTAACGCCCAACCCCCATGCACAGAGGACTGGGACATGCTGGATGTGGATGAAGATGAAAAGCTGACAGGAGAGGAGGAGTTTGAACTCCTGGCTGGCCCATTGGGTCTAAGCGAGCGCAGATTCGTTCCTGAGCCCGTCCAGTTCCCTGACAGTGACCCGCTAGGAGCCTCTGTTGCCATGGTGACGGCCACAAACAGCATGGAGGAGACCCTTCTTCAGATAGGTAACTTCGACAACCACCCCATCCCTGAGGTGAAGGTCTGCTGGGAAATCACGAGGATGTGTTCGTACTCAGGTTGTCAGACCTTGGTGGATAAGAACTCCTCGGGTCGGGTGACTCTCGGCGAGCAGGCTGCCGCCGTGAAGAACCCCCATGACCGAATCATGGCACTCAGACGAGTGACGGCTGCCGCCCAGGTATTGCTGGCCAGGACCATGGTAATGAGGGCGTTGTCTCTGCTGTCTGTCAGGTATAGTTAACCGACACACACCTGCAGGCCTTTTAATGCTGCTACTAAGTACTTAGTTTTTCTCATAACTAGTGATTGAGCTGATGTTATAAGCACCAACAGGGAACGCTTAAGAACCGCATTCCAGGATTAAGGCTGTTCCTTCCCCTGTTTCCGGTCGACAGCGGTTCCAGCTGCAGCCTGGCAGCAGGCCTAGACTCTCTTGGTCTGACTGACATCAGGACTCTGGTCAGGTTGATGTGCCTGGCAGCAGCCGGCAGGGCTGGACTCTCCACCAGTCCTGCGGTGGACTCCAACCCCGAGAGGCCTCGGGGAGCCAGCAAGGCCAGCAAGCCGATCTCCTGCCTGGCTTACCTGAGCACGGCTGTGGGCTGTTTGGCTTCCAACAGCCCGAACGCTGCCAAGCTGCTGGTACAACTCTGCACTCAGGTACTCCACCTAGTCATCTTCATTCATCTCTCAGTAGCAGGATCATTATTGATGCTGCCAAAGCCAACCCTTTGTCTTCAATGCTCCCTCCTCTTCTTTTGCGTCTTCATCATGAGTGTCTGATGAATTTCTGCAGTAATTCTACCTCACCAGCTTTTAGTTTGCAGAGGAAAACATTCTTCAAGTTGTTTTGCTTTCAGCTAAAAAGAAATCCCACACCAGCTACAGTTCATAATAAGACCAGTACAATATCAAAAACATCAAAAATCAAATATGATCATATTTACATTCATAAAATTACAAAAGTTTAACATCTTGATTTTCTCAAAATCTTTGTTGTAGTAAGACATCCAAGTGATGGTTATTATTATCACTGAAACTCAGGCTGAACCTTTTCTTAAGCAGTGTCCTTAGGGCCATCCTGAACTTTTGGCCTTTTTGCAATAAACTGATAATCCTCTCCCCTCGTGCCAAGCTACAGTGGAGAGAAGATTCTCAATCAAGAAAGAGGTGGAGTTTTATAACTGTGGTTACATGGAGGCTGGTGTGTTATGTTGTCATTCAACATGGAGGTGTTACCCAGGTCAGACCCCTGTCTGGACTAGAAATATGCTTGTTGACAAACTATGGGGATTTTGTTACTGATTTTAATTCTCCAATCCTGTACCAAGCTACTGCAACAGCTACTAGTGATCTGAGCAGCAGCTAGTACCGGAAATTGGGTCCATTTGGACTTAAAAAATAGTAGAGGCAGAAGCCCAGTCTCCTTAGTGAAGGCATTATCCTCCACATAATGTACACCTCGTCGGGCACTATCCCCTACATGATGCATACCTCGTTGGGTATTATCCCCTACAAAATGTTCACCTCATTGGACATTATCCCTTATCTATAGCATAGGAGTTTTTTTTTTTTTTTTTGAGTTAATATTTTCAATTAATTTTTTATTCTATATAAAGACATGCTGAAAGTCGCAGTAAATGAAGTCATGAGGAATATTATATAAGACATTTTATAGATTAAGATGCATTTATATATTATTTCTTATGTGGCTAGAGAAAACTATTACCATATTTTCTGGACTATAAGCCGCTACTTTTGTCACACGCTTTCGACCCTGCGGCTTATTCAGTGATGCGGCTAATTTATGCATTTTTTACAGCAGCTAGGGGCGCTCGAGCAGATAGGGGAAGATGATGTACATGTTGCTGCCTCAAACAGTCTCAGAGAGGTAGCTGAATGTATAATCCCATTTCTGGCAACAAGTCCATTTGTTTTAACACACCCATAAGCAGCCAAACAGCAGGGAAGTCACTTCTGCTCTTAGACCCCTCAGTCATGGTGCAACAAAAAGAAACACCCATGCTCAGCCCTACTTTGGCCGCATCCCACAATCCTTTGGTGCCATTAGACCCAACGTGCATATGACCACCACTACAATATGACGCAGCTTTCAAGTGAAAAGCAACCATTAAAAGCAGTGTGAAAAAATCCACCATCACTAACGGGTTTGGAAAAAGCCGGTCTGCTGCGTGACGGAGATGACAGCGCAAGCTCAGGAGAGAATTTACCTCAGAGTGACAAAAACAACGAAGGAGAGACAGAGTGTGTGGCCAAGAATGTCTGACACTGAGGAGGAAGACTACCATGGTTTGAGTGCACAGGAGGAAGATGAAGAAAGCTCTGTGACTTTTACGTTCATGTTTTTAAACCAACCCTGTTAGTGGTATGTTACGGTGTGTCACTGTAGTGGAAGGAAAATTCTGGCTTATAAGTCACTGCTGCTGTCAGTGACTTTTAACGGTGTGCTTTTTTAACCAGCCCTGTTAGTGCTGTTACTAACATATTGCTGTTGTGTTACTGCCGTGTCGCAGGCACGGTTTGGAAAGAAAAGCTCAGGTATATTATTAAAACTTTGAAAACTCTTTCTGTGTACCGTCTTTCTTTGTAAATATATGTGTGACCCTTTCCTGCATTACTTTTTTTCTTTCTTTCCTCCCTGCCGAAGGTGGATCCTCCTTCAGTGGTTCACTTCCCTGTTCGGACCCTCAGAGCGTCCAGAGTGGGTTAATAGAGAATCATTCATCTTCTTCTAGGGGAAACCTTCATTTATTACAGTTCTCTTTCAGTCTGTATAACAAACATAAACACACACCCCCAACACACTTTTGCTGCTCTTGCTCTCGCTCCCCCTTGCACTCACGCTCTCCCCTCCCTCCCGTGCAGCTCCCTCCTTGTTACACACGCGTGCGGTTTAAGCACATATACATCCCCAATCTACAACACAGTGTGGTGACCCGGGGATTAGCCCCGCCTTAAGCCCCTAAGACTCATGGGAAGTGGGGAATCGTGGGTGTAAAGTTCCTCACCATGACTGAGGGGGCTGTGAGCAGAAGTGACTTCCATGCTGTTTGGCTGTTGGTGGGTGTGTTCAAATAAGTAGGCTAAAATGCTGTGCACTTCACCCTCTCTGAGGCTGTTTGTTGTCACGCAGTGTTTGGGGCAGGATAATCGACATGCGACTTGTAGACAGGTGTGGCTTGTGTATGTACAAAATGGCTTGTCCTTTGCAAATTAGGGGGGTGCGGCTTGTACTCAGGTGCGCTCTATAGCCCAGAATATAAAATAGCTCAAGTGTTGAGGCTTCCACATAATTAAAATATTCAGGATTTGCTGTTTTGTTTTTGGTGATAAAAAGTTCCCTGTCTCTTGTAGAACTTGATCTCTGCAGCTACAGGCATGAACCTGACCACCGTGGACGACCCCACCCAGAGGAAGTTTCTACCCAGTTTCCTACGCGGCGTGGCTGAAGAGAATAAGCTTATTACATCCCCCAACTTTGTGGTGACTCAGGCTCTGGTGGCGCTGCTGGCAGACAAAGGCGCCCGGCTGCGATCCGGACAGGACAAGGCTGATGTGGACAAGAGAGGTTTGTAGCCGAAGAGCTTGGCAGCTTCTCTGTTGATTTTTGCCTCAGAAACGCATAAGCTGTGGGATCAACAGAGAAGCAAATGTTTGCAAACTGTTACATTGTGTTTTTTACTCAATAAGTTCTTTGTCACTTTATTTTGTTCGTTTGGAAAAATTCTAATCAGCATCAAACTGAAAGTGCTTTCTAAAAAATATCAGTTCTGTGCCATTTTTCTGCATTAGGTTTTAGCAGGGATGGTTTAGGCTAAAACCACGTTTTTAAGCGTTTAATCTTCATCCACCCTTTTTTTATTTCATGGTTGTGTTTACACATTCCTCTTTTGTCTCCCTCTCACTCACCGGGTCTTCTTGTCACCTTGTGTTCCATGTCGAGCAGGTCTAATTGCGCATTTGTATGCCCATCCTTCCCATAATACTTCCGCTGTAGGCCCCCTGGAGCTGGCCAACGCTCTGGCGGCCTGCTGTTTGTCGTCTCGGCTCTCCTCGCAGCACCGGCAGTGGGCGGCACAGCAGCTGATTCGCACGCTGGCCGCCCACGACCGCGACAACCAAAGTCGCCCGCAGACCTTTGCTGACATGGCAGGCGATCTGCGCAAGTGCTCATTTATCAAGCTAGAAGCACATCAGAGTCGGGTTTGGACATTTTTTCAGTCCTGAAGTTCTGTATAGCAGCTCTACTATTTCACAGTGGCTGATGTTACACTGTTTCTCAATCGCAGGTCATTACGTGTGGATGGTGTACCAAGAAAGGCCTGCTGGCCACCAGCGGAAACGACGGCACAGTCCGAGTGTGGAATGTGACAAAGAGCCAGTACACACTGCAGCAGACCTGCGTCTTTAGGAAGGAGTATGTTTGTTTTTGCACAACAACAAAGGCACAAAATAAAATCAGGAGCCTTCATTGCTGGATCACTCTGTCCAATACAGAACCCACACAATCCACAGTAAAAAATCTCAATTTTTAGACAATAGAATCTCTAAAACAATCTTTATTTTCCAATAAAGGTTTCCCTGAAAATAAATGTTCACAAGGAACTGCAGTCTGTATAGAAACACAAAACCCTTCAGACTTTAGAGTTCTCTCCTGTAACTATACCAATCTAAGTACCAATTATCTTTCACAAATCCTTTAGAATTGACCAAAAGAGACAAACATTCAAACACATTTTTTTGCATTACCTTCAAAAATATTTAAAACTCACTAAATTCCTACATTCAGAAAACAGACGGTAATTTATAGGACTAAGGGTTTTCCTTTTGAAGTAAATATAAAATTCTTTTTCCAAGTGATCTTGAATAAACTAAAGGAATCTCTGCTGAACCAGTCATAACTTTAGCTAGTCTTTATTTGTTACATTGCTCCGACCTAACGGCAAAGCTTTCAGTTTTGCCAGTAAAACCTTGAACACTGTACGCACACATCTAAAAATGTTTTTACGCAAAAAACAATACAGCAAACACTGTGTTCACGTTGTGTTGAAATACATATGACTCTTCTCCCACCATTATTTGTTCCCATGCATCCATTGAGGGAGATCATATGGAGGAACAAATTAACTACTGTATTTTCACGACCATAGGGCACACTGGCTTATAGGGTGCAGACTCAGTTATGTGTGCTTTCTCTGTGTTTCACACATGCAAAAGTCATTGCCGTGCGGCTCTTCGTGAATAATGATGCTGAAAGCCTGAAGAACAGTGCAAGCAGATACATTAGCCCAAGCATCTACAATCCATTTACAAACTGTGGCGTAACTTCCAGTCTTAGTAAAACTGTGTCCGCCATTCAACAGTGTGACTCACCAGGATGTCCAAAGTGAGCTGCACCTCGTCCATGTTGGTGATGTAGCTGGGCTGGATGGAAGGAGCAGCTTTTCATTGTAATCCACTGGAAGTTGCTGCGCCACTGTAGTCGTTGCCCGGATGGAAAGATGACGGCGTTTCCACAACAGAATGCACCAAGGTCCAAGACCTCCTTGAAAATGTTCAATTTTCATTTCCTCTGCAAGCGTTACTGCCTTCAGTTGAATGGTGTCCGTAGAGAGACTTCTCCCAGCTGTTCTCTGATCGTTAACCTATCGCTCGAGTCGGTCTTCCAACCCGGCACACCTCGCCTTGTTTCCGCAGAAACTCAGCTGCGTCTTCTTGACTTGACAGTTCGTTTTCCAGCTTCCTCCACTTGCGAACCATGAATTCATTCATCTTGAATTCTCTGGCTGCTGCTCGATTATTACTTGAAGGGTTCCTGCAGTATTTCAGACAAAGCAGCTGAAAGCTCACTTCATGATCACAGTAAACTCCTATTCCACAAATAAGAAAGCTTCTCGCAGCTTGAGTGTCAGCCGATGACTTTTGATCTGTTTTTGGACCTGATTGTCCAAACAGATAGAGGAAGAACATGATGAGATGTTACAATGTTATGCCAGAAGAGTAGAATGTTGGAAACTCTCCCAAATGAAAGGTTTTGCTTTTCATGCCTTTGGTTGTTCGTGTTCTGGTTCCATAGTGATGACTCTTCAGAGGACGGACTCTCGGGCTTGGGATCCCCCAGCGACCCCTGCCTCTCTCCTCTAGCATGGAGTGTTACTGGAAAATATTTGGCTTCTGCAATGGAGAAGGTGGTCAACATCTGGCAAGTCAACGGTAAAAGTTTCTTTTGTCCGCCGCACCCACAATCTAATCCTAACAGCAGCTGGTGAATTTTCAACAGAACAGAAGGAATAACTTGCATCAGGATTAGCTGTTTTTTTTAACGTTTTCCTTAACTCTAATTGTAAATTAAGTTACTGTTAAACTCTAATACAAGATAATCAAAACATTTCACTGTTTCTATATCTGATCCCTATCAGCTCACCTCTCACAAAGTGGGCATTAGAAGTCTGTAAATCAGACAGTAACTTAACCAAAATCCAAACCTCCAAAGTTTATCTTTAGCGATAAAGAAACTGTGAGAAGTGACATATTTTTGATTCCAAATTGACACTTTTTGAATATTGTGTGGAATTACAAAACCAATGTGTGTTCCAGACCCTGCTGATTAATAAAATGATGCACAAAAAAGACATGTAATATGTCTATAAAGTAAAGCTTTGAATTACATTATAATTTAGACTACATTACACCAGCAAGCACCACTGGCTGTGAGTCAGAGCTGATTTGATGCTAGTACATGCAGATTGTTGAATTACCTTGAAAAGCAAATAAAATGAGATGTCCTTAAATAAAGTGATTATTTACACTTAATTTTCTAAATACGTGCAGTCAGTGCTGAACTTTTCTCTTGGCTGCGCAGACCCAGAGGAAGTGTTACGTTTAGGATTACGAATTACGGTTCTGGTTAAACCACCAAAAGGTTCCTGAGCGAGGCATGTTCTGGAGCTCACCGCTCCTCCAGGGTATAGATCAAATGCAGTGAAGACATTTTAGGTCTCTGACCTAGGCGTTGCTTCACCTGTACAGTGTAAACAGCCATGATTTCCAAACACATTATGATGTATCTGAGCCCCTTTTAATTTTTTTGGTGTGTTTTACATTAAAGTTTTGCATAGCGGGTAAAAAAAATCTCCAGGATCAAGATCAGATCCTGTCTTATAGTCATTTACTGAGCTATGGTCTTAAGGTTCTCAGAACCCCTAAAAATCTCCTAGACTATAAAGGTTTACTTTGCTTTTCTCCTCCTTTTTTTTAGCAGAGTAGACCTTTAGGTTTTAAGTGTGATGAAGTGACTGAACGGTCTCTGTCCTAAAGGTGGGAAAGGCCTCCTAGACGTGCAGCCTCACTGGGTGTCTGCACTGGCGTGGCCTGAAAAGGAGGCAGAGTCTCTGTGGTGTGGGGAGCCCAAAGACATACTGCTGGTGGGCCGGATGGATGGGTCCGTGGGTCTCATAGAGGTGTTGGACTCGTCCAGTATGCACCGCACGGAGCTGGAACATTGCTGCAGGAAGGATGGTAAGAGCTGCTTCAGAACCTTCTCATTTCAGCCTCTGTGCAGCTGTAACCCAACTCGTCTGCTCTTAGTGGCAGTGATGCACATCGCCTGGCACAGTGAGGACAAACCATTTGCCGTGGGCTACGCAGATGGAAAGCTGCTGATTGGGTCCAAAGAACCATTAGAAAAAGGAGCCATTGTTGTCATCGATGCACACAGGGTGATTTACTGCCGCCTGAAAAATGATGGCTCGTTTTGAACTCCAGCGGCCATTTTAACAGACTCTTTTTTTTTTTTTTTTTTACAGGAGTCCATCACTAGCATGAAGTGGAGTCCAACGGGTCAGATCCTGCTGACTTGTGCCAAAGAGGAGACGGTGAAGCTGTGGGCCAGTCATGGCTCGGGTCCCACATCGGGCTGGATCTGTCTGCAGATTCTTCGCCAGCCTTCTCTGGTCAACGGGGCTACCTGGTGCAGTCTGCAGGGGCGTAGCCCAAAGATGCTCAACATGCTGGCCATGCAAGTCAATCTAGAGATTTTTGTATTCAATAACAGAGTGACAGTGAAATTTTAGAAAATAAAGCAGATGACTTGTTGATATTCACAAACTCACACTGTCACATTTCCTGATTGAAATCACACAGTTTTGTCTTTGTAGTTGTGAAAAACCGGCAGCTGCGTATCCTCAGTGTCCTCTTTCACATCAAAGTTTCTGAACTGTTTGTGTTCCTCAGATGCTGTCAGAACGGCCTAGTCTCTGTCTGGACTGTTCCTCAAGAAGTCTCCAAATTCCCAGAATCCTGTTCCTCAACCTCTGACGGATGGTGGGACACTGAGAGCAAATCAAAGTTTATGGTAATTCAAGCCCTTATCTCAACTCAATTGAATCTTTTCTACTGACATTTTGACTCTCTGTGTATTTCAAATGTGATTATTGTAATCAATTGCTGAGAATGAGTCATTCACTTCTGGTGTTTTATGTGAAAAGACATGATAATGTTGTTCCTGTCTGCTGCCCCCAAAGGGTAAAGAGGCTAAAGGCTAGGGATGGGTATTGTTAAGGTTTTAACGGTACTACTACTCTTCTTGATACTGCTTATCGATCCGGTATTTTAACGATTCTCTTATCAATACTTTTTGTGGACGAAAAATAAATATATAGCAAATTAAGAACATAAAGTGTTTTATTTACTCATTATGCAACAACATTTTTTTTTTAACAAAACATTTTACTTTATACATTTTTCCAACTTGAAAAGTAAAATACACGAAAAAAGCGTCTCCCGCTGCTTCATCACTGCGGTGATCCAAAATCCCACACCGTCACAGCTCTAGTTAAAACTTGTGGGACACAAAAAAAAATGCGACTTCTCCGGTACCAATAGCAGAACCATTGAGGTCAGATCTTACGGATACTGCGGTCTTGAAGAATGTTGCCCCGGGGCTCGGTACCCATTCCTACTATGGGCTGGAGAGTACAAATAGTCTTGTGTTCAGATAAATCAATATTGAATCAAACATCACATAGAAAATCAAAAGCGATTCAACAAATCCATGAATGGGGTTTCCTGAATAGCTTTTTTGCTACTGTGTTTTATGGGGGAAACACAACCAGAGTCGGATTTAGCTGAGAAAAAAAAATTCAAACAATTTTTTATGGCTGTGTTGTAGTCTTCCCGGTGGTCAGAGGTGGGAGCTGCCTGTGTTTTCCTGCTGAAAGGCCACATTACTCCAGTAAAAACTCTGGCCTTCAGTCCAGATGGACTGGCCTTAGCATCTGGAGGGGTGGGAGGCCTCATGAACATCTGGTCCCTGCGGGTAACGCACAAACACATTCCCATACACTGACACAGTGTCACAGTGCCTCCAAAGCTTTGTTTTCATCACAAAGGATGGATCAGTACTCCAGACTGTCGTTGCCGGGTCTGGAGCAATCCAGAACATTGTTTGGATTCCAGATGTTGGCGTGGCAGTGTGCTCCAACAGGTCCAAGGTAAGGTGTCTGTTTTCTGCCTCACTGAGGCTTTTAGCTTCCTTTGACCTGCACCATTTTACCTGGTTCTGATACCTGACATGCAGGACGTGCTGGTTGTGAACTGCTCCAAAGAGTTCTTGGCATCCAACCATGTGCTGGCCACCTGCCGCACAGCCCTGAAGAAGCAGGGTGTGGTCGGCCTCAACATGGCGCCATGCATGAAAGCCTTCCTGGAGCGACTTCCCATGATGCTTCAGGAGCAGTATGCCTATGAAAAGGTACTTGGAATACTTAGTTTCTCTCTGAGCAGCCTGGGAAATGACACTACTCACAATAAGTTAAGGATATTGCAATTTAAAGGAGAGCTTTTCCGGTTGGTCTGAATTATAATGAAATACGTAAAAGTTCCCTTTGATGTTACTAATAATGAATGAGAAGAAACACATTTTTCATTGGTTTCACATTTATTACCCACAAAAGGAAGACAACAATAAAGATTATTATAATAAAGATGGTGTCGGTGCTGCTGGTGACCACTGACGACACACGTCTCCAACCTAAACTGAGGTCTGTCAGTTACGTAATCTGTAATCCAGGTGATGAGATGAGTTCAGCTTCACTTGGACCAGATAATGTTGAATTGTGTTAAAAGCGCTAGAAAAGACAGAACAGCACCCTCACAGAAAACCAACCTACATCCAGGTAGGAGAGAGATCCTTAGGTGCTGGGGCCTCATTTATAAAACTTTGCGTAGGATTTGCGTCAGAAGTGGCGTACGGATGAAACATAGGACGTGCGTACGCACAGAAATATTTGGATTTATAAAACCGTGCGCACGCACATCCTACGCATCTTTCCCTTAATAAATCACAACCAATTCTAAATGCAGCGCAGCTTTTGCGGCTTCATGACACGCCCATAGTTGCCCATAAATATTCCGTGAAACGCCCTCAAATTAATATTCTTGGCTTGCTAAACCATGGCAAACACAGAGAGGAATTCAAAAAGACGTAACTTCATTCAATGTGAAGTAGAAGTTATCGTTGGCGAGGTGGAAAAGAGGAGAAAAGTGTTGCTTGGAGGGCACAGTGTGGGCATTACTAATGCCAAAAAGGCACGTGAGCGGGAAATGGTGACAGACGCCGTAAATGCTGTAGCCTCACAACCTCGGACCGGGGCCGAAATAAAAAAGAAATGGTCGGACATCAAAGTCGAGGCAAAAAAGACGTCTGGCGCTCCATTGCCAGAGTGTGTCTGCCACGGGTGGGGGTGGGGGTGGGGGGGGACACCGGAGCTGACCCCTCTTGATGAGAGACTGGTAGCAATTATTGGGGAATCCCTTTTAAGTGGAGTGGTGACTGAGGCAGAGGGGGGACACCGACCCGCCAGATGCACCGGGTGACACACCCCCAAAAGCCCGCAGAGGTCCAACAGGACGGCTCGAGGAAGTCGGAACCGGCTCATAAGCCACTCGTCCTCGTTTGCCAGCAAGTCTTCTTGCTGTCTAAAGATGCGTTCACTCCGAATTCTTCCATTTGCCACATCTTCTAAGAGCGCAAGATCAGCCATTGTGCGTCATTACGCATTGTGATGGGGCATTTTATTTCCATCCATTTAATTGCATCTGTTTTTCTAACTTGCTTCATAGTTTTTGTTCTTGCCAACTTATCTGGATGATGTTTTTTAAATCAGACATCGTTCTTCTCTTTACTAAGTCCGGCTGAAGGGACTTTTACTGTAACACACACATTTACATCCACACATTCAAGAAGTTTTTTAGGTTTATAAAAAAAACGTTGAAATCCAAATAGTAATACAGTGCTCCCTCACTATAAAGTAGGTCACTTTCTAGTGGTCTTACTGTTCTGAAAACAGGACAACTAGTCAACTGTCTGGTCCTGCATGGAGTCTCTGCTCAGAAGAAAACTCTCATTTATAGTGAATATATATTCTGTGTTCACAGAGTTTGTTTAGAGGTGATTTCATGATGACTTTTAGAGAACAGAGGCTACTAAAGTATAGGTCAGCACAGACCACTGAGAATTGAGCACATAAGGCAGGATTCAAAGTGTAACAGTGAGTTTTGCATGAAGCTGTAAAAGTTGTGGGTGGTAGGGGAGTTCTACCCCACTCATGTCTGTCCTGCATTACTTTTTAGCCTCATGTCATCAGCGGCGAACAGCTCGTTCATAGTCCCTACATGCAATGTCTTGCCTCTCTGGCTGTGGGCCTCCAACTGGACCAGCTGCTGTGTCGCCCCCCTGTGCCTCCTCACCTCCTAGAATGTCCACCGGAGTCTGGCAGCGGCGTGTGGAGTACCAGCGAGTGGGCATGGCTCGACTGCTTCTCCACCACCGTAAAAGTGGCTGAGGCCCTGGCGCGAGGTGCCACTTTTCCTGAATCCTTCTCTGTTCCCGACCTCGAGCCAGTCTCCAAAGATGAACGGTCTCTGCTGATGGTAAGAGCGCTTGACAAAGCTATATGACCTACTGCTGTGATGAGACCAGCCAGTAATAATAGACTGTCCTTCCAGGACAACAGCAAGTGGGCGCCTGGCATAGATGAACAGATAATGTCCTGGGCCACCTCCAGACCAGAGGTAATGTTCAGGTCATGTGACAATGCTGTGGGTGGGACATTAGGCCGTAACCTGCCTCCTGTTTGCAGGACTGGCACCTGGGGGGGAAGTGTGACGTGTTCTTGTGGGGAGCAGGACGCCACGGCCAGTTGGCAGAGGTTGGCAGGAACATCCTGGTGCCCACGACTGCCCCTTCTTTTTCCCAGGCCCAACAGGTGTGCCAAAAAACACATTTGTGTTTGTCTTGCAATAACAAAGATGTGTCTACACAAGAACCAGTTTGAGCTATAAGAAAGTCTTTTTGCTGTTCTCAAATCCTCCTCTACCTGTAAACCCGTCTCCTGCAGGTGGTGTGTGGTCAGAACTGCACCTTTGTGATCCAGCCCAATGGGTCCGTGCTGGCCTGTGGTGAGGGTAGCTATGGTCGCTTGGGACAGGGAAACTCTGATGACCTTCACATCCTCACCATCATCTCAGCTTTACAAGGTGAGTTTTGGCTTTCAAACTACGTTAGTCTTTGAATGAGCGGCGCATGCTTATCATTTTTATGCCTTCGTCTGGCTTGGTTTTCTATCACATACGATGGTCTCAGATGCAAACCAAAGACTAAAGTGGACCAAACTGCCTGAAATCCTGCTCACAGGAGGACCATGGTGCAGACCATGGCAGACCTAGACACAAAATAGAAAACAGACTAGTCCTGCTAATCTTCTATTTATCATTAGATAATGGGTGCCTGGACCTCCTCTCTGTTTTTGTATTACTTACATTATTCACTCACTTCAGTTCACTGCTGCACTTACCAAAGTGGAATAACTGAGGAAACTACCTCTTAAGACTGCTCTTTCTCTCACTGTGACATTGATTCAGTTCAAAGGAAGTGAAGTGTTAAAAAGTCTTACATTTAACTGAAAGTAACTTGTAGGCACCCAGTTAAAATTATTCTTTACGTTTTAGTCAGAGTAACGCTTGTTTTGACGGTAACAGTCTGTTTTTTTGTCACTTTTACATCATTATAAGCTACTTAGAACTTTTGCATGCTAGACGCCCTGTAGTCAATCCAGAGGAGTGGTGTGTAAAAAGCAGTTCAGTAAGATTTGAATAATTTTACCATGATCAGAGCATAAACCAAACCTGCGTGTAAGAGTATTTGCTTGAGTGCTCAAGATATATGACATTAGTTTGGAAATAGCCCATTCATTGACATTGAAATAACGGTAGGCATGAAGTGATTGAAAATGTCTGTCAAATAAAGTTTGATTTAATTTCTTTAAAGAGAGTGGATAGAGGCGTTTTTGTATAGCCCCACGCCTATTGTGTTTGACTTCACCTTCTTTTTTCTTCTTACATGGTCACCATAAATCGGTTCTTGTCTTGTGTTTTGAATTGGTTCAGATTATTCATTAATCTGAATTAACTGCTAATCGTGTTTATAATATCAAAGAAGTCCATATTGATTACATTAAAGGACATTACGTTATTCCAGAACGCCTTTTTACATCTCACACGTCAAGTATCAAAATAGATTTCTAATTTCTTGTCGTCACAAAAGATTGTTGTATTATTCCAGAATTCACTGTCATTAATAGTATTGATAATATTATTATTCATGTTGTTTTCTTGTACAGATGAACCAAGTTTCAGATATAGTCATGATGTTAAATGTGTGGTCCATATTCTGCAGATGGTCCATGGTGGCTCCAAGCTTGGTATTCTTCTAACTGACAGTCTTCCTTCTGAGTTGACAGTTTTTGAAGTCGTCTACACTGCAATATTTGCAGTCCATGTTATTGAAGAGAAACCCTCACCAGAGTCGATAAGTCCTCTTGTGAGCAATTGTCAGTGTGAATGAATACATTTAGGTCAAGTGGTTCTCCATTTCAAACTGTCTGTAGCAAATCCAGGTCAGAATTAACTTCTGACGGTAAAGTGTTGATTTTTGACATTTAGCTTTTCGCTCCATAAGTCCAGTGAAGATCTCTGTTACCTTTGTGATTTTCTTGAACTTATCTTTTACCCGTTGATAGCTTTTGGTTAGTTCTACGTTCCTTTTGATCGGGTAGTCGTTCACAAACACGTCAGTCCCCTTCAGTTTCTTTGCTCCGGTAAAGCTAGTTTGTGTTTTCGATTTCCAAGCATTGTTCTGACCTCTGGTTTGTTAGAAAGCCTTCTCCTGTAGAGCGGTTGGAGGGACTGAATACTGTTAGATCCATAGAAATCCCTTTAGACTTGGGAAAACCTTCACCTGCTGCTCTGCAGAGCTCCACTACATCTGGCTGGGTTCTTTAGCATTGGCTGCAGGCTTATTTGAAGGAAAATTTATGGTCATAGATTCTGGAGTGTGGCTCCAAGTCCTCCACTGGTTCATCGAGTTCTTCCATCTTGTCTTTCTTTTCGCTCAGGTCTTTCAGCCACCTTACTTCTTCCAGTAGCTCGATCAGTTGTTTCTGCTGAATCTTAATGACTTTTTTTCTTTTATGTGTTTTTTTTCTTTCATCATTGGGCATTTCTTTGGTGCCGTGGTTTGGGAACACTTTGCAATAAATTTGTGATCAATGAAGTTGTAAGATTTTTGTTAATTACTGAGCATCGTAAGCGTTCCACTGTGGCGTTGACCCTGAATTGGACCCTTCACATGATGTGAATAAGTCTTTGTGTGGTTTTTCAATGGGGATACAGCCTGTCAGTCCAACACCAGTGCGGCTCCACTGGTCTGTGAATGTGCATGAATGTCCCGGTGATGGTAGGCACAAACTGGCAGCCATTTCTCTGTCAGTCTGCTCCAGGGCAGCTGAGGTTACATTAGTAATTACCATCATCAAGTATGAATGAGGAGTGAATGAATAATGGACACATTGTAAACACTTTGAGCACCAAGAAAAAGCGCAGATAAATCTAATCCATTATTATTATTATTATTTTGTTCTTCTCAGGATTTGTTGTGACGCAGCTGGTGACGTCCTGTGGCAGTGACGGCCACTCCATGGCGCTTACTGAGAGCGGAGAGGTGTTCAGCTGGGGGGATGGGGACTATGGCAAGCTTGGACACGGCAACAGTGACCGCCAGCGTCGCCCGCGACAGATTGAAGCTCTGCAGGGAGAGGAGGTGGTGCAGGTGGGTCCACAAGCACCAATGGATAAAACTTTTTGTTGCCTGATAGCATTTAAAATTGTCTGCTCGGTTTCTCCAGATGTCCTGTGGCTTTAAGCACTCTGCAGTTGTCACAGCTGACGGGAAGCTTTTTACATTTGGGAATGGGGATTATGGCCGGCTGGGACTGGGAAACACGTCCAACAAAAAGCTTCCTGAGAAGGTCACCGCTCTGGAGGGATACCAAGTGGGACAGGTGCGTGCAGGTTGCAGCATTTGGCTCGCGGTTGCTGTTTGCGCTGTTGGCAGTCTGCCCTCCCCCTTCCAATCCAATCCACTTTATTTATACAGCCCATTTTCCAAACAAACAGTTTCCAAAATGCTGTACAGAGACTAAAATTAGTTCTCCCTTCAGGTGGCCTGTGGACTAAACCACACTTTAGTTGTTTCTGCTGATGGAATGATGGTTTGGGCTTTTGGAGACGGTGACTATGGGAAACTGGGACTTGGCAATTCCACAGCCAAGTCCTCTCCTCAGGTGAGCTTCTCCTCTGAAATGAAAGCATGTGTTGGTGAGGCTCACCGCCGAACCTAGTGTGTAATGCAGTTGTGTTTAAAATCCCACAGAAAGTGGACGTCCTGTGTGGGATTGGCATTTTGAAGATGGCCTGTGGAACTCAGTTCTCTGTGGCGCTAACCAAAGACGGAAAAGTGTTCACATTTGGCCAAGGTGATAGACAAAAAGAAAAATTCAACTCACCAAAAGAGCAAAAGAAAATGTTGATTTTTCTAATTTTGATCAAAAAAGAATAATGAGACTTTACCTTACTACCTGTGACAGTCGTAAGATGTCCTCGTATCCGTTCCAAATGGTAAACTATTAAAATGACAACAGAATATTTGCCAGTAATCTGTTGTGCAATGAACTGAGCCTGATGCCTTTAGATTTGGTCTCAAGTCTTGGTTAAATAAGTCTGCTGCTGTAAAATTGCGGAAAGTTCCTATTACAGCGGGGATATTCATGTCAGCTAAACAGAAAAACCTGATGGAGGAGATCTGGTCACGTTCAGGGGCCGTGTGTTTTGCACCACCATTAATTCATGCATTTTGCTTTTTCCCATGAAGACCGGCTGATTGGCCTGCCGGAGGGTCGGGCCAGGAACCACAACCGGCCTCAGCAGGTGCCAGCGCTGTCGGCGGTCCACATCCAGGATGTGGCAGTGGGAGCTGAGCACACACTGGCTCTGTCATCCACAGGAGACGTTTATGCCTGGGGGAGCAACTCCGAGGGACAGGTGCATAGACAAAGCCTTCGTGACAGTAGCCTGTGCCATTTTCTGTCATTTTTACACAGAAAACTTGGAATAACCAAAAGGCCTGTGTCGGAGGACCTCAGAATCCGCTGGGACTTGTCCTGTAAAATCATATCAGATAGATATGACAGACCAAGAGCATAAAAACATTTATAAACCAATGAAAGAACTTTAAAATTGATAAGAAGCAGCAATTGTTTGATCATCATTTGATTGCTGCTGCTTGTCTCAGTTTTAATCTGTCAAAAAGAATCTATCTTTGACCTGCCTTCCTGTGGCTGCTAGATTGGGTTTAAAGGCCTTACACAGCAGCAGCCCCCTGCTGCCTAAGCTCCTTTATCCAGATTTGCAGTCTCCTCCTCTCATTACCAACAAACAACGATTTTCCCTCAGAACACAAGAACAAACATAAACATAGATCTCCACCGTTACAGCACTGTTGCCTCAATCTTAATCTTTTTTCAAAAAGGGAAAAACATTTACTTCTTCTCCTTTCTAGTTTCTGAAGCATTTTCTGTACAGTTTTGACCTAAAGTCCAACTCTGACTCAGTTTCTTGTGTGCACCTGATTGATGTCATCTTCTGTCTGTGCAGCTCGGTCTAGGTCACACCAATCACGTCAGAGAGCCTACCTTAGTAACAGCCCTACAAGGGAAGAATATCCACCAGATATCTGCTGGACGCTGCCACAGCGCCGCCTGGACAGCCCCCTGCGTGCCCCCCCGAGCACCAGGTCAGTCTTCCTAGTCTTCATTCCCAACCAAGCTGCTCCTCTGCAGAGCCACAATGGATAGCCCACCCAGCCTGCACTGTTCTGGAGTATCTGTGGTTCCCCAGTTCGCACAAAATCCAGGTTGTAACCAGATTTATCACAACCGATTGACTAACTTTACGTTAGTCAACGGCACAAAGCCACTTTTTTCTGTGACAGAATCAGCTGTTTTATATTAACTGCACAACACAAAGTGTTGCATATCAGCATAAGACTGCTTTACTGCTTTTCTCTGGTGAGAAAAGCCATTTCCTGCTGCGATAAATAAAGTTTTCAAACTCAGAATCTGCTGGAATTACATTAATCATCTAAACACCTAAAGAGTTAAGAAAGTCAAAAGAATGTCAACACTGGAGCTAACCTCAGGTGTCAAAGGCTTAAACAATGGTAAAAGCATGAAAACAACATTTCCTTGTACACACCTGTTGTTGACCCAGATGGTCAACCTTTAGAACAAGGATGTCTGGAACAAAAGCAGGTGCACCAGTTCATAGAATCACCCACCTGTGGTCTCATTGATCGGAACAATAATTATCAAACATTTAATTCAATGTCAATAAGGTTCTTATCCATCCAGGTTACATTGTCTTGAAGTTGAGTCATGGCATCTGGGCTTAAAATCTCCTTTCTTACGGACGTTTAACCACTTCTCCAAGTGACTTTATCAGCCTGAGTGATGCTGGGTTCAATTCCCCCAAAATCCTCCAGGTGGGTCCATGGTAAACAGGTTTGAGTAGCATGTTTACCATGCTGACTTTTCATTAGCTCCAAAGACGAAAACTCCAACATTACCGCATCCTACAATTCTGTGATGGGTCCAGGAGAGGCTTTTCACTCTGGTTTCTCTTTGTGTTCTTACCCTTATGGATCCTATGAATTGCGTGTATGTGGTATGATCCACTTGAAGCATATACACTCACTGGTCATTTTATTATACACACCTGTCCAGCTGCTTATTAACACGCATTTCTAATCAGTCATTTAGTCATGTAGACATGATGAAGACATTCTGCTGCAGAGCATCAGAGTAGAAAAGGAAAGGTGACTGGAGTGACTTTGACTGTGGCGTGGTTGTTGGTGCCAGACGGGCTGGCCTAAGGATTTCAGAAGCCTTGTTGATGCCAGAGGAGAATGATCACACAGGTTCCAGGAACAGGAACTCAAAGAACCACTGGTTACAACCAAGGTCTGGAGAAGAGCATCTCTGAAGACACAACATATCCAACCTTGAGGCAGATAGACTAAAGCAGCCTCAGCTAAGAACAGGAAACTGAGGCTGTAATTCACGCAGGTTCACCAAAACTGGACAATAGAAGACTGGAAAAACGTTGTTTGGCCTGATGAGTCTCCATTTCTGCTGCAACATTCAGATGATAGGGTCAGAATTTGGCAACAACAACATGAGAGCATGGATCCATCCTGCATTGTATCAATGGTTCAGGCTGGTGTTGGTGGTGGTGTCATGGTGTGGGGGATATTTTCTTGGCACATTTTTAGTACCAATTGACCATGGTTAGCCACAGCCTACCTGAGTATTGTTGCTGACCATGTCCATCCCTCTATGACCACAGTGAACCATCTTCTGATGGCTACTTCCAGCAGGATAAGGCACCATGTCATAAAGCTGGAATCATGTCAGACTTGTTTCCTGAACATGGCATTGAGTTCACTGGACTCAAATGACTTCCACAGTCACCAGGGGCCTCATTTATAAACGTTGCGTACGCACAAAAGAAGGCGTACGCCACTCTCTACGCAATAGTTGAGATTTATAAAAAGCAAACTTGACGGGAAAATGTGCGGTCCTTCACGCAAGCTCTGACCCAGGCGTACGCACAAAAACGGGTGAAATGAGAAATGGCGACACCGTCGGCAGATGGAAGAAACACGTGATAGTGAAAATGACAATCCTGCCTCTCATAAATAACATGAAGACTTCACAAAGCAAATGAACACATATTTGCAGAAAGAAAAGGGAAACATGTTCTGCAATATTGGCATGTTGTGCGATTCATCCTCATAAATATTATAGTTAACAGAACGAAATAATGTACAAAACTGATATTCTCGTCAGTGTGTCCGTCTGGCGGAGCAGATATAGGTGCGGGCGTGCGGAAGGACAGACAGATGTACTAATTGTCCACTGGGGAAATTTGTTTTCATATTAAAACATTTCTTCATAAGCTATGGAATTATGATATTCATGCATATGCCTTTAGTTTGGTTTATTTTTGATAAAACAATGTATGGCGTATGTCTCAACCATTCAGAAGGCAACAAGAAATTACATTTGGGCAGGACCAATTTCCCATTTCCACGTGGATTATTACCGACATCTGTAGCTTGACAGATGTAATTAAATGGATGAAAATAAAATGCCCCATCACAATGCGTAATGACGCACAATGGCTGATCTTGCGCTCTTAGAAGATGTGGCAAATGGAAGAATTCGGAGTGAACGCATCTTTAGACAGCAACAAGACTTGCTGGCAAACGAGGACGAGTGGCTTATGAGCCGGTTCCGACTTCCTCAAGCCGTCCTTTTGGACCTATGCGGGCTTTTGGGCCCGGCGTTACAGAGGAGCACTCGGAGGAACCACGCGTGTCACCCGGTGCATCTGGCGCTCCGGTCCCCCCACCCCCCACCCCCCTCCTCGGATGGTTGTGAGGCTACAGCATTTACGGCGTCTGCCACCGTTTGCCGCTCACGTGCCTTTTTGGCATTAGTAATGCCCACACTGTGCCCTCCAGACAACACTTTTCTCCTCTTTTCCACCTCGCCAACGATAACTTCTACTTCACATTGAGTGAAGTTACGTTTTTTTCATTTCCTCTCTGTGTTTGCCATGATTTTGCAATCAATGAATATTAACTTGTGGGCGTTTCACGGACTATTTATGGGCAACTATGGGCGTGTCATGAAGCCGCAAAAGCTGCGCTGCATTTAGAATCGGTTGTGATTTATTAAGGGAAAGATGCGTAGGATGTGCGTGCGCACGGTTTTATAAATCCGAATATTTCTGTGCGTACGCACGTCCTATGTTTCATCCGTACGCCATTTCTGACGCAAATCCTACGCAAAGTTTTATAAATGAGGTCCCAGATCTCAACCCACCTTTGGGATTGGCATCATGGATGTTCAGTCGACAAATCTGCAGCAACTGTGTGATGCTATCATGTCAATATTGACCAAACTCTCTGAAGAATGTTTCCAGTACCTTGTTAAATCTTTGCCACCAAGGATTAAGGTAATTTTGAAGGTAAAAGGGGTCAAACCCGGTATTAGCAAGGTGTACCAAAGTGGCTAATGAGTGTAGGTGGGGCTTGAACCCAGAACCACTTAAACTGATGTAGCTACCTGGATAAGTGGTGAAATCTTTCAAAAAAGAAAAGACCTGAAGTCCAGATGCCATGACTCAACTTCAAGACAACATCTGAAACCATCATTGGTCATGTGGCTAAGATGTTGTAACCGATCTGACTCTGTTTGTTCTGTCTCCTCTTCCTTAGGCTCGTCAGTCCCTCTTCAGCTGGGTCTGCCCGAGGCCGTGCCTCCTCAGTACAGCACACTCAAAGAAGTAAGCATGGAGGTGCTGCGAGGGCGTCTGCGCGTCCTCTACCACTTCTCTGACCTCATGTACTCCTCCTGGCGTCTGCTCAACCTCAGTCCTAACAACCAGGTAAGAACCGGGCCAGAAACCCACAAACTGACTCAGCAACACTTCAGAAGCCACTTCCTCTTCCTCTAGATCAGGGCTGTCAAACTCATTTTCACCGAGGGCCACATCAGCATAGTGTCTGTCCTCAAAGGGCCAGATATAACTTATACATATAACTAAATGTAATGAAAAATAAATGTACCTACTCCCTAATGTTAAATAACTCATTATTTATGTATTATAACTTTTTAAAGGTACAATTACAGTCGCATTGAAAACATATGTTTGCTTGTTACTTTAGCATAAATCCTTTTAAATTTTGTCCGCTTATTAAAACCTACGATCAAACTGTCCAACTGAATAAAGAAAAATAACTTAAAACTGAGCTAGAAAGAACTTGTATTAAAGTGTAACATTTTCCAAAAAAAAGGCTGCACACAGCCTTGCATTCAACTGATGGTTTGATGACAACAATTTGTCTGCATACACACAAGACCTGCAAACACTGGATAATTACAACAGCAGCTACACAAAAATAACATGTGATCAACTAAAAAAAAAAAAAAATGTAAGAAATTAAAGAATTTTATGCTCTCGCGGGCCACATAAAGTGACATGGTGGGCAACATTTGGCCCCCGGGGCCTTGAAGTTTGACACATGTGATCTAGACTTAAGGCTACAATTAAAATCCAGTTTAGTGAAGACCTCTCTTAAATGGGTTCGGCACACACCAAAGACAAGAAGGGGAAAATTGTCTTAAAGTAGCAGAGATCTTTTTTTTTTCCACAAAACAGATTCTACATTTAAAATACAGATCTTGTTAAGGAAATCAAATTGTTCCAAAATGAAGAAGACTGAACATCTGAAGGGGTACACATGATAACTGTTTTGTGTGTGCCTTCCCCAGTACGTTTGTATGAATTTGTAGTGTCAGAAGACCCAGTGTGCTTCTATTGCAAATTTTATGAGCTCCTGAAGAGAAAAGGAAAAAATGAGTTGGAACCAAAGTTTGTTTTCCCCTGATAATCCGGAACAAATTTTATGTCTGAATACATCCAAGCAGACCCTGGTCTGGGACCGCTCTCTGACTCATCTTTGGAGGTGGTCTCAGTTCGTCTCCAATCAGACGGAGCTCCGGTTCGCATTGAGATTCCTCAGTCTGAAAACAATCCGTTCTCAAAGCAAACGGCCTCCGTTCCCGGTCATTACGGGATGTAAACAGAGTAGGAAAACTCTGAACAGTGATGAAATAGGAACTCATTGAAAGGTGGTCAGATTAATGCAGGTTCATCAAAACTATCTTTATCGTGATCCAAATTGATTCTCACTGTATTTCTGACAATCTATATGTCCCAAACTCTTATCGGTGTACCTTCATAGCCGACGTCTCCTCATTAACCGCCTTGCAGCATGACTCCGCCGTGCCGAAGCAGCAAGTAAAAAGTGTTGTACCTGACGTTGATACAGGCGTTTAAAATTGGTCAGCGAATTGTAACGTTAAATCAAGTAAAGTGCTCCGACAAGGATTAAAGAGCGCAGAACTTCATTGTTCCTTCTCCTGTTGCTTTGCCCCGCCCTCATAATTTCTGGCCAATGACTGAAGATATCTATAGTCATGTGTGTCTGAATACAGACTGAATCCAAGGTTCAGGACTCAGTCCTGACCAATGGACCTTTCCAGTCTGAATACATCCTAAGACACTTCAAATGAAAATGCTGCTTTTCCGCTTTCTGGGCAGAAACCTGAAGTCAGTAACCTGGTCCTTCATCACAGCCTGTTAATATTTCCTTTGAGTGAGATTGTTACAGAATCCATGTCTTTGCCTCAACAGAGCTGCACCTCCCACTACAATGCAGGGACTTGGGGTATTGTCCAGGGCCAGTTGAGGCACCTACTGGCCCCCAGAGTCTATACTCTGCCCATGGTACGCTCCATTGGGAAGACCATGGTGCAGGGCAAGAACTATGGCCCCCAAATCACTGTCAAGAGGATTTCCACACGGTTAGTGAGTGTGTCTGCGCAGATGTGTTTATGTGCGTGAGTCTTTGTGTGTTTGGTTTAGTTCAGGGTGTGTCCTGGTGGTGGCAGCACTAAGCCGCTTCACTTAACCTCTGTGCTTTGTAGCGGGCGGAAGTGTAAGCCCATCTTCGTGCAGATCGCACGGCAGGTGGTGAAGCTGAATGCCTCGGACCTGCGGCTTCCTTCAAGAGCCTGGAAGGTGAAGCTGGTGGGGGAGGGGGCAGACGATGCTGGTGGGGTGTTTGATGACACCATTACTGAGATGTGCCAGGTATTCTCAGTCTTATACGCACTTCTTTGTAGATGTAATTCTTGCAGCAACTGTCATGATGCCTGTGTTTGTAGGAGTTGGAGTCGGGGGTGGTTGACCTGCTTATTCCCTCCCCCAACGCCACAGCAGAGGTTGGCTACAACAGAGACAGGTGAAGGGTGTGGAAGCCTGAAGCCAGTACTGCAAAATCCCTATAAATGCATCTCATGGAATTGCCTCTTGCTTGAACAGGTTTCTTTTCAACCCCTCCGCCTGTCTGGACGACCACATGCTTCAGTTCAAGTTTTTGGGCATATTGATGGGCGTGGCCATCCGTACCAAGAAGCCCCTGGACCTTCACCTGGCTCCGCTGGTCTGGAAACAGCTGTGCTGCATCCCGCTGCAGCTGGAAGATCTGGAGGAGGTGGACCTCTTGTATGTGCAGACTCTGAAAAGCATTCTTCACATTGAAGACAGTGGCATCACGGAGGACAATTTCCATGAGGTAGGACCAACGCACACTTCCTTTTCCCTCATCCCTGGTCAGCTATCCATCCATCCCCACCTGAATGGCAATAAGCCCATGGAGGTTAGAGAAATAAGTCAAAACAGCAGAAATTTCTGCACTGAAGCCAGCTGCGTTAGTTTGAATTGTTTTGTTTCCTTAAGAACCGTCCTGACAGGCTCCAACTGCCCTGATTGTTCTGGAATGAGCAGACATCTGTGAGGATGTCAATTTCAGGTTCCAGGTCAATGTCAACAGATAAATGGAGGTTGCACTCTGCAGTTCCGTCTTAAAATTTAATTTAGCTCAAAATTACTGCAAAAAACGAGAGCTGATCACGGCCCCGGAGAAACACAGAGCGACAAGTGACATAGAAGACATCAGAAAGCGCTTAGAAGACTTGACTGAGTGCATTACGCTCCTGAAAACTGAACTAAACACCTGGGGGAGAAAATGTAAAATATTCCTGAAGCCACTTTGAGAAGTGTTTGCACAGATTTCTGATCAAAACAAATACAGTAATAAATAATAGAGTATAATAAAATGTCAAGAAAATCATGGGCTTTAGCACTCTCTCTAAAAGGCGACAGTGACCTTGATTTTCAACAGCGTTTTGACCTGTAGACAACTTGGCCTCAATTATTCAGCTGCAGTGGTAACAGCTCCAGAAGGTCAAGGACCCTGAACTACACTGTCTGCTTACATCACAGCACCAAGAACTTTATAAACTCTAGTCAAACCAGAAGAACGGCTGTCAATCAGACCAACCATGGACAATTGACAGAATACATCAGACCCGTGTCTGTAACTCAGTTCAGATGTGACATGAGCTCTGACTTTGAACAAATAATAATATACAGTTAATAATATATAATACAGTTTTTAAGGAAAGAAATAAAATTAAACAAAAGTAGTAAAGAAATAAATGTAATCAATTATTAAAGATGGTTAAAGCAGTAGTCTCAAGTCACTCCACTTTGATTCCCGATATGTGATTTAAATGAATGATTCCTGATCAGCATCACTTATGTAATGTTATATATTTAGTAAAAAGAATTTCTTAAATCATGTTATACATGTATAAATATTTCCAATGACAAAGAATATAAATTTATTTTGATACTTGATCTGGATAGATTATAATTTCTGAAATAATGGGATGTCGGTTTACATAATTCATATGTACTTCATCTTTGTCATGTGACTTTTGTGAGTTAAATCTGAATACAAAACGTTTTACACAAATCTGTTGATGACACTTAAAATCCAAAATAAGCATCAACTGAAGTAATTGAAATTTGAATTCTGTTGAATTATCAGAACCTGAAATGTTTAGACAAACTTCATTATAAACATTTCTTGCTTTAACTCTTTTTTTTCTGTATCCTTTTGAGACAAATTCAAATGTGACTTGGCTCTCTCTATTAAACTCAATTGAGTTTTATTTACATAGCACAAAATGACAACACAGTCGTGTCATCAGGCTTCACACCAATAAATATACAAAAACATAGAATCAGTTGTAAAATAAAAAATAGTTGATTGTTAAACTAAACTAAACAGACTAAGCTAAACTGGGCACCCCCCCCCCCTTAGACCCTCCTTCTTAGTAAGGAAAAACTTCTAAAAGAAAAAAAAAAAGGAAGAAAGATGAAACCTCAGGGATGTCCACATGAAGGAGGGATCCTCTCCCAGGACGGACAGACGATGTACCACAACTCTTAGAGAAGAATTAACTTATCTAACTCTACAACTACATGTTTGAATAATGTAGCAGATGGGCTTCAACCAGTTATCCACTTATGGATTTTTGTAATGACCTAAATCTGTTAGGAAAGTATAAATAACTGATTAGAAGTTAATAACCTGATATTGATCATTTAAGGTAAAGAAAATGAAAAAATGAAAAGCAGGGGTGGGATTATATATCTGCTTCCTCTGCTTAAAACAAATGATGAAACTCGTCTTGACTAACTTAATATTTGATAGTGTCATGTCTCATATTTTGTGTCTTATTCTGAGTTAATGTGTTTATCTATGATTGAGACTAACGACTGAATTATTTACAAGTGTATGTGGATGTATTTTCCAGTCCGTGTCACGACTAATTATCCTAAATGTGGTATATCTGTGTTAAGATGTATATTTTTCTGTTATTCGTCTTCTTTCATTTTGTTTTTGTTTTGGTTGCTTGAAATAAACCTCTTCCACGTCCATCAGTTAGAGCTGGACTCGGGTCTCTCCAAACTTTGAAGGGATGTTCTGGTTTGTGCTGCAGATGATTCCTCTGGATTCGTTTATCGGGCAGAGTGCGGACGGAAAGATGGTACCAATAATTCCAGGAGGAAACAGCATCCCTCTGACCTTCTCCAACAGGAAGGAATACGTGGAAAGAGCCATTGGGTATCGGCTGCATGAGATCGACCGACAGGTACGCTTAGCGGCTCAGAAGACTTCAACCAAAAATACTTCTTTGTCGTTTAGGCACAGCACTTCATTTTGACATCACCAGTAATGTAGCTTCTGTCACATTTTAGTCATGTTGACTGTTAGAGTTAAATAAACTACAGTAGAGTTTCAGGAAAAAATAAAGAGTAAATATTTTTATTTTAAAGAGTAAATATTTTTGAGTTAGCATAAAGCTTTGAAAATATGACGTGTAAAATAAATGTAATTAATCTGTTCTCTGTGAACAGATTAATTACATTTATTTTACATGTCATATTTTCAAAATGTAATATTTTATTAACTTGACTGCTATTTTTTATGAAACAGTCGACTCCCTTCGAAAATAACTGTTAGAATATCTTCATATATATGAGAATCATGTAGGTGCAATGTATAGAATTGATCTAGATTATTTTCAGATACTCAAACTCTTGAAAAACATTTAGAGAAACGTTTGTCATCAGGTAGAACTCCCTGTTCCATTACAACAAATATCTTTTTTGTGTAACTTGTATATTAAGAATATTTCAACAAAAATTAGATACAATTTTTTTAAAAAGTTCAATGTATATTTGGAAAATTTAAAATGTATAATTCTAAAGGCTAACAGTCATTTCAAGCTTGTGTGGTTTTTGGACACGGTTGTTCCACAGGGTGAAAAGGGTCTTGTGTGGGGTTTGTCCACGTCTCAATTTGTCTTTTTTGGAGAAGACTTTTTTTTTTTTTGCTTTTATTTTGGAAACACAACATTTAGAAAAATTTAGAGGCATCTTTTTCTTTAGCTAGTATTTATTTAACAACCGTTAGTTACTTTTGTGAAAGCTTTTATCTCCAGGTGGTATTTTTTTCCATTTTTCATCAGCAAATGTAACCCTGAGACGTGATCACTATGAAGTTCACTAAGACAAATAAGTCATCAACATGCAGTCAACTAGATCAGCTGCAAACAGACAGACACGTTTGTTGTCTCTGTTGTACGTTCTCATTCAGGATCGTTGACTCATTGGAGCGCCTTGTCTCAGCCTGTGAGACGGCCTTCACAGTTCAGGATGGGTTCTGAAGGTTCATAGGCCCGTCTCTGTGCTGTAATGTCTGCGGACAGCCTTGCTCAGGGGGTCTGCAGCAGAGGTCGGTCAGGTTGGGTTTCCCACTCTTGCTGGTGGAGCTGACGTGACTTTTGTTTTTGTGTCAGGTGGCGGCGGTGCGGGAGGGCATGTCGTGGATCGTGCCGGTGCCGCTGCTGTCCCTGCTCACGGCCCGGCAGCTGGAGCAGATGGTGTGCGGGATGCCGGAGATCTGCTGCGACGTGCTGAAGAAGGTGGTCCGCTACAGGGAGGTGGACGAGCAGCACACCCTTGTGCACTGGTTCTGGCAGACGCTGGAGGAGTTCTCCAACGAGGAGCGGGTGCTTTTCATGCGCTTCGTCTCCGGCCGCTCCAGACTTCCAGCCAACACGGCTGACATTTCCCAGAGGTTCCAGATCATGAAGGTGGACAGGGTGAGTGACTGCATGTGCTGGATGTCAGAGGCAGGCTGGGTGAGCACAGGCGTGATCAAACAAATCCTGCTTAAACCAAACCGCAACACCAAAGGGCTGAGAAACATGAAAATGTCTTAAATTCTGGAGGATCGTCAAAGCAATAGAGCAGAGGTCCCCAAATCCAGGCCTTGAGGGCCGGTGTCCTACATGTTTTCCAACCAACCTGCCACTGAAGCTCCTTATTGGCTAAACACACCTGATCCATGAAATCAGCAGCATTGAAGGCAGATTTTCTGAAAATCAGCAGGACACCGGCCCTCAAGGCCTGGATTTGGGGACCCCTGCAATAGAGTCTCATCTTTCACCAAAAGGAGGAAGTCTATCAAAACGAAGTGTAAATCCATTTTTCATCAGCTAGCTAAACAGCCAACATGCTCATGAGAAATGGAAAAATCCAAATGTAAGAACATGAAATATGTGGTGGTCTAAGAATAAAGGTAGAAATCCCTGTGAAGCAAACGGCTTGATCTATGAATAAGAAAAACTGTCTTTATTACCGTAATTTCCGGACTATTGAGCGCACCTGACTATAAGCCGCGCCCATTACATTTTTGATGGATAAACCATTTTGTACATACATAAGCCGCACCTGTCTATAAGCCGCATGTGCCCACATTGAAACATGTGTTGTGCTGAAACCACACCCCGCGTGTGTAAGAAAGAGGGGGGAGCGCGACGTGGAGGGAGGGGAGAGAGGGGAGAGCTCGTGCAGCGCAAGAGGGAGGCTCTCACTCCCTCTTGCGCTGCTCGGGCTCCTTCCTGTTGCACACATAGGGCGCTGACACATACTCATGCTACAACACCTATACCAGTGGTCCCCAACCTTTTTGTCACCGCGGACCGGTACAACGCAAAGCATGTTTACCGCGGACCGGTGGGGTGGGGGGTTGAGGTGCAACGAAGGTGTGTATCACATGACGTCTGGTGTCGCGACTTTGACGTGCGTCAAGTGTGATAGATGTAACAGAGTGAATCCGGTCACTTTTCAAAATAAAACGTTGTTTAGTGCAGTCTGTGAGCATGAATGAGGGAAGCTTCTGCATGCGTCTGCGCAGACAAGCAGCCTCATGCGTCTGCCGTCTGTGTGTTTCAGCCGTTCGACAGCCTACCCACATCGCAGACCTGCTTCTTCCAGCTGCGCCTCCCTCCTTACTCCAGCCAGGCTGTCATGGCTGAACGGCTGCGCTACGCCATCAACAACTGTCGCTCCATTGACATGGACAACTACATGCTGTCGCGCAACGTAGACAACGCCGATGGATCCGACATGGACTACTGATGAGGCGCTTTCGTGCAGCGCTTCCTGGAACAGACGGGACACTTTATGTGCATTTTATGTCTCGCACAAGTCTTCATTTCTCTGTGGTTTTGCAGTTTTTACCGCCGTGAAAATCCACATGAGGAGTGTTTAGTTTATTTTTACTTCCTTACTCCACATCCCATTTTTGGGTTTCTGCATGGAGGTCTGCTTATTTGTTTGCTGATGTGTACAGCAGATGGTCATACGGCGTGACAGAACGCCGTACGTTGTGTAATGCTTTGTTAGGATTTGTTAGCATTTTATCAATATTTATTCTTTTCATTGCGGGTGGTGAGTTTCCCAAAGCAACAACATTAAATGCTGTATCAGTGAGGTGTGGTCGTTTGAGAGAAAACTGCTTTTTTACTTTTAATCTGACGCAGCTGCAGGAAAAAAAAAAACACTGCACGCTGTTCTGAACATGATGTCTGACATGGACTAAGACCTGGAGGAATTCTGTAGTGGTTCTGACCCAAAGAGTGCAGGAGAGATGCACAGAACCTCTCCTGGTTTGAAAACAGCAGTTGTCACCAATTGGAGCAGCTTTTATTTGACTCGGTAAAGAGGATAAAAACGAGAAAAAGACCCTTCCTAACTGCATGCGGTTAACTGTGTGTGCAGAGTCTTTACTTGCAGTGCATAGCCAGACCCCCCACCCCCCACTGTGCACAGGACTTGAACATCTGAGGCGTTCCGGTTCTTCCATCAAACACGTTTACTCCTGCAGTTCTACCCAAATTGACTCTTGAAGACTCGCAGAAACAAAAAACCGCATGTACAGGATTGAAATGCTTGAAATACACCAAACCAGTGACCTTTGACCTCATTTCAAGCAGCTAAAATAAACCTTAAATGACCATTTGGATTGATTTTTGCTTCACCTACGGCAATGTAAAAAAAGAAAATGGAAATGCTTAAATTGACATGTAATAAATCACAACAGCTGCTTAAAAACACAAACACATCCCAAATATACACCCGAACCAGAGTGCAAATACGCTATATTACCAAAACGATTGACTCACCTGCCTTGACTCTCATGTGAACGGAAGTGCCCTCCCATTCTAAATCCATAGAGTTCAGTTTGACGGTGGACCACCTTTTGCAGCTATTCCAGCTGTCCACAAGGTTGAGGAGTGTTTCTAGGAGTTTTGACCGTTCTCCCACAGGTGCATTGGTGAGGTCACACAGAAGGCCTGGCTCGCTTGAATTTATTCACCTGTGGGCAGTCAGGAGATTAGGACACCTGATTCTGATCATTTGGATGGGTGAGCCAATACTAATATAGTGTACAATTGAGTTGGTGTGGGTGGGACTTCTCAACATTGAAGTTGGTGAGAAATTGCTTCTAGATTCCAGTGGTATTTAGGAATTGCAACATTCAATTTCAGGGTCTGAACGTTGGGTTGATTTTTAAATTCAAGCATGAACTCTGACAACAAATGAAAACGGCAGGAGTTAAATCTGAATACAAAACGTTTTACACAAATCTGTTGCTGACATTTAAAATCCAAAGTAACCATCTGACAATTAAAATTTGGATTCTGTTGAATTATCAGAACATTGATTATAAACATTTCTTGCTTTAACTCTTTTTTTTCTGTATCCTTTTGAGACAAACTCAGATGTGACTTGGCTCTCTCTATTAAATTCAATTGAGTTGGATTTATATAGCACAAAATGACAACACAGTCTTCACACCAATAAATGTACAAAAACATAGAATCAGTTATAAAAAATAGTTGATTGTTAAACTAAACTAAACAGAGTAACCTAAACTGGGCATCCCTGCCCTTAGACCCTCCTTCTCAGTAAGGAAAAACTTCTAAAAGGAAAAAAAAAGGAAGAAAGATGAAACCTCAGGGAAGTCCACATGAAGGAGGGATCCTCTCCCAGGACGGACACACGATGTACCACAACTCTTAGAGAAGAAGGACCTTATCTAACTCTACAACTACATGTTTGAATAATGCAGCAGATGGGCTTCAACCAGATGGAACTGGAGGAAGGCTGGGGTGCGAGACGAGCCAGAGACGAGGTCCACGGCCAAGAACAGGAGCAGAGACGAGCTAACTCCAATCTGGAATGTCTCCCGCTCCCCCGGAGGGGAGTGGGAAAGAGGGACAACACATCAATAGGTTTTAAACACATCTGGACCGGATTTTTTAATGAGCTAAAGCTGCAAAAATCAGCTGACATTCATAAAACTGTCTAAAAAGGGCTCAAATATTTCTGCAACGATGAATTCTGCTCAAAATCCTATAAATTCAAATGTCTGTAAATCCGGTGTGATGGTCAGAGTTCTAAAAGAAAAGCCAACACTGTGGCAACAAACCGCTCCTTGAATCAAAGCCTCCAAAGGAAGAAAATGGAAAGAGTCAGAGCAGGTTTCTGCTAACAGACAAACAGAAAACAATTTACTGTATGATCCTGCCCACTCCAGTTCCTCTCTAACAGGAGATAGTACAGAAGGAGGGCAACAGTCGCCTTTGGAATATATAGGGGGGTTCAAGAGAAGAAGAAGGAGGAAGGGGGGCTATGACTGGGAGTGTAATGCAGCAGTTTGTTGGAGATCCCTCAGGTATGTAACACTTGATCAGATTTTGTGCTATTATAAAATAAGATCAATGTTATCTCGGTTACACCTGTGTGTGTGGAGCTTGTTCTCCTGGTTCATGTGAGGGTTTTCTCCATCCAGGCGCTCCGACTTACTCCCACAGTCCAACATGCTTCATAGGTTTGGTGCTGACTCGTTAAGTTGAGGTGAACGTGAGGGTTGGTCTCCGTGTGGCCCTGTGATGGACTGATCTTCCTACCTTCTCCCCAAAGCAGCGGGTTGAGCTCCTGTAACCCTGTGTCCTGGAACAGAACTTAGAGGGTTTAGAGACCTGATGATGAGCATCCTGTCACAGATTTGTACAAAACCCTGCAAAAATGGGCCGATCTGTCATAGGAGGAAGAAGCTGTCTGATGAAGAAAAAGCTGTCGAGATATGAAGGATGGTAGTGAAATCCAGAAACTGGTATAGGTGGTTAGTGTTCAAGAGGTGAATGTTATCCAGCTAATACATTCGTCCCTCTAAATATAAGAATGAATATTGTTACGGCCAGATGAAATATCTGGTTTTGGGGCTGTTTTTCAGCAAAGGGACCATGACGACTGATCCATGTAAAGGACAGAATGAATGGAGCCATGTATCAACAGATTTTGAGTGAAACCTCCTTCCATCAGCAAGGGCATTGAAGATTAAACATGGCTGGGTCTTTCAGCATGACAGCGATCCCAAACACACTGACTAATGGAGTGGCTTTTTATGAAACATTTTAAGGTTCTGGAGTGGTCTAGCCAGTCTCCGGATCTTAACCCCATAGAAAATCTTTGGAGGAAGCTGAAACTCTGTGTTGCCCAGCAACAGCCCCAAAGCATCACTGCTGTAGTGATGGATTTTTTTTCTTGTTTTTTTTTTTCATAGTTGAGGTTCACCTATGATAAAATTTACAGGCCTTGCTCATCTTCTTAAATGGGAGAACTTGCACAACTGGTGGCTAACAACATACTTTTTCCCCCACTGTATGTCCTTTAACTATGATTTTTATCTATATTCTGATATGACGTGTTAATGGAGCTATGGACAACCATGAAATTTCCCTCAAGATCCAAAAATCATCGATGGATGTTGATGTTGGACAGAACAAGTTAAAATAAATCATTGATCGATGCTTTATCATGTTTTAAGAAATTCGTAAGGGGTGCCTTTAAGGACAAGAAGAAATGAGATTACAGAAGATCTAAAGTTCATTTGGGTGATGAATGTCTTGGATGGTGAATGTTTGCATTATTTTTTCCAAAAGGTCTCAACTTTGCCCTCAAACCCAAAGAAATACCTATATGGGGATTTGGTTATGCATTTAAGAACCACCATTTACCTGTGGCTTAAGCAGAACAACTTCATTTGAAAGTCTCTGCAGCCCTTTCCAATGCCAAACCGCCTCAATCTTAACTGACCAATCAGGAAAATAAAAAAAAAGGAAACCATCACCGTAATCCCGGCTGACAAAGGTAGATGCACTGTTGTCCTGAACTCCACTGACGATCATCAAAAAATTGTCTCACTCCTGAATCCTGAAAGAAAAGTGATCTTGACTGTTACTGGACACGTAGGAAGCATCACTATTCAGCAGCATCTCCAGCACAGAGGCTTATAGCTGTCAGAGGAAGGCGGGGGGGGGGGGGGGTACTCTGGTCAGTACAGGCTGTCTAATCTGGACTACATTTGGTGTCTCTTGGACCTGAGCTTCATCACCACTTGGATGAGGGGAACTTCAAAACTTTCAAGAAAAAATACTTCAAGTCTGGATACCATAACTGAACATCCAGGTGAAGCCTGAACCTTCATCAATCTTAAAATTAGTTAGAAGAACAAACCCAAACAACACCCAATATGTGGAGTTCAGTATCTCGTGGTATGGTTGAGTTTGGTTTTTATCATTTTCCTCAAAAATGCAGATTCTCAGTATTTGATTAGAAAATTGATTCTTTTTTTTCCTTAAGTCCCAAACTCTCAGCCCCCCAGGTTTATGGGAGAACGGGACCAATGTAACAAGTGGAAGTATTGACGCGTATGCAGGGATGACTGTGTGTTTAAAGAACCGTTTCAGTGGATAAAAGCCACACCGAGATGCACTAAGGCGAAATGGCGCACAAGCTGATGAAGAGACAAAAACATGTTTCCTGGATCAGTCACATACCCCCCCCCCCCCACACACACACACACACACACACACACTCACACACATGCACCCATGTAGAAACCTGTGGAAGCACAACAAGCCACACTCTTCATGTCAGATCATGGTTTTTATTCAGAGCTCTGCCGCTTGCTGTGGTTTGTTCAGCTCAGCTCTTTATTAAAATCCTCTTCTACAAGCACACAGGCAGAGGAAGGCGTACAGAGTGGCGAGTCTCCTGGCGAGGCCTGTGAACACAAATGAATGCATCACAAATCCAAAACCACATGGCAGGACCAGCCTAAATTCATAGAATGATCTTATTCAAAAAATGGTCCAAAACCGTTTTTAAGTCAATAAATCTGCAAAAGAAACTAAATGTGCCCTCCACCTTTTTATTCCTCTTTGGTAAAACACACAATAAGAGCATTTTTGATCATTTCAGAGCTTCTTGGCAGTAAATCTCTACCTGTTGAACTAAAAGCAACAGCTTTTCTTTTAAATATGAAAGAGTCACATTTGTGAAGAAGGACGTGTGAAATGGAAGATTTAGGATCTCATCATGCCTCTTGTCTGCTCTACACCAAAAACCTTTCCTCTACCACTGCGACATGCGGCACGACACTCTGTGAATCTCGTGCCCCATTGAAGAGCCTGGATAACAGATTCAGAGAAGCCCTGTCTGACTGTCAACGTTACATTTAGCTGAAAAATAAAGAAAACAATGTTTTCAGATACTTTCTGTCCTGTTGAACCTACCTGACTGGTTTCCATTACTGGTCGGTGCAGAAGTTATCAACTCTAAAAAACAAAGACAAAAGTTTTTGACCACTAGAGTTTTAGATCATGGAGTTGCACAATTCAGGATGTAACATCACCCAAAAAATCAATGTTCCAATACAGATGATTGGATAACTGAGATTTTGTTGAATCCACTGCCTGGCTTTGTGTTGGGATTTACAATCTCGAAGGAGGGAGGGATGGTGGGGTGTAGAAAATGGGTCCAAAATCTAATTGATAGATATCCTCAGCTGGTTAAAGCCAATCACATGGAAAGCTGTCTGATTCAAAACCCTGGACTTGATCAGGTTTAAAAATATTTAAAACGGTGTGAAAATCCCCCGAATTGACTTGAAATCAGAAAAAGTCTGAGCAAAGAAAGTTTGGAGGCAGGTTGTCATTTTTATCACTCCAGTTAACCTAAATGCAATGACTGTGCTAACGGAACAGAAAACTGTCGGAAAAAAAACAGTTCCTGACTTCTTGAATGATCAGATTGTTTCAGCATGCATCCGTTGTTGGGAAATGTTAATGATTTATTCTCCCCAGCAATCAGATTTCTTCCTGCACTGATTCAGATTATCTTACTCAGGCTATTGTGGTTGTTTTACATTTGAGGATGTGCAAAAAGACAAAAGACGTCTACAACACGGTTAGAGAGATTGTTGTAGTAGAATTCCTCTGCACCCACCGCGCATCTGGTCCAGCTCCACGCTGAAGTCAGAGAACTCGTGGCGTTTGCTGACAGAGCAGACGTGAGTGCCAAAGTCCACCGCCTGAACCTGCAGGATGGACAGCGTGATGCTGGCGGGCCGGTAGCTGATGGAGTATCCGGCGCTGCAGTTCTGGAAGGCTTTGTGTTTGATGTAGTGACACAGCAGCCTGCTGCTGGGACTCCTCCACTGGACGGAGAGCTCTGACACCGGAGCCCCGTCTTCATAGTTATATGAACAGGGCAAAGAGACGTTCTCGCCGGGCCGACTAAGCACCACCCTCTCCGCACCACCTGCAGACAAATGCTGAGGATGAAGAAGAGGCCTTGGAGGAAAGCTACTATAAATATTGGTGCATCTGTCAAGCTTCAATTTTCCATTTACTGTAAATATTCATTATGCAAGAAATGCCAATCCTATAGAAGCGTATTGACTTTAAAAACAAAACACACTGGTGTTTTTTGTTCGAATTCTTTGTTGGAAAAATGTGTAGAAGTTATCTCATATTTGCTTTTATGAATTACCTAGCTATGTAGGTGATATAATCATGTTTGCAGAAGTGTTTGTGTCCAAGTTCTGTTTCACAGGGAGGTGAAGGTGAAACTCTTGGGAGGAAACCGATTGTCTTAGCGTCTTCCTAAGATCAGCGTGTTATCTGCTTCCAGACCGGAATTAAAGGACGCTCTGTGTCGGTTATCCGTGAGAAAAGGCTTTGCAGGGCCAGAGAGGATTTGGGAAGTCTGTGAAAGGATGGACATGTTGCAATTACTGTTTTCTGATTGCGCTGCAGCTGTGTTTTTATGTTTCCCCTCCTTAGAGGTCAGCGCACGTGTAAATTAGGGAAAACCCAACAAACGTAATAAAAGAGGAGGCGACAGGAATATGCGCCAGAGTGGAGAGAGATTGTTGCTGGGTATTATCTCTGTTCGTTCTCCTCGTAAAAAGGCACCTTGGTCTGTTGTCTTTCTTTCCTTTGTATTGTTATTCTGATGTTGGAGGTTGTTTGAACCCAACATTATTTTAAATAATGTTTGTTTTGAACTCCAAACAGGCTGGAGACTAACCTCATTTGCTCGTTAAAAACTGTAAAATGAGCTGCAATTATAAGTTGAAAAGCCACAAAGTGTCCGTGTCATAGACAGAGGAGTGAGAGAAAAACGTTGGGGAAGTATACAGGATTGACCAGGATGAACTGTTAATAATACTTTTTTATTTCTTGGTCTATTGTTTTGTTTGTCTGGGGTGTTTTCTTGTACTTTATTGACGGTCCCCGTCTGCCTCTGCAGCTTCACAATCATCTAGGCAGGCATAAAACCTCAGAACAGATAGATCTTGTTAATTTATCGATAAATTCCAGCTGTAACACATTTTCTGCTTCACCACAAACAATGAAGGAACAAAGCAGCACACTTTGGAATAGCGTGAATAAAGAAAAACAGGATTTATTCTCAAAATGACCATTCTGCCCCTCTGGTTGCTTATTATCTCCCTTTCTCATTTTTGGCTTTCTTCTCCTTCTTTTTGAGTTCTTTTGAATCTATTCTGTTTTGACTTCCTTTACTTTTGGAAGCGAGGAAATAAATGTACTTTCTCCTTGCCTTTTCCTTTTTTCACAGCTGCTCAGATCACTACGCTTCATCGTACCGCCTTTTTAAAAAACTCTTGAAGAGTTTCTCTCTGCTCACTAACTTGCTGCTGATGTTGACGGAATAGTCCATTCCTGCAGAGGGACAGGGACGTCCAAAACACTTTCACATGAGCACTCTTATGCCATTTCAGTGATTATGAGTTTTCATTTTATGACAGAATTATATAATAATGGAATTTTTTTTATCAGAGTTCATCCTGGGATTCCTGAAGTGATGGGGGTCCCAAACGATCGCCCACCTTTTCCTAATGTGAAGTCTTTCCCTGCTTTCCAACATGGTTTAAACCCTGTAGCCTTAAGATGGACCCCACCCCTGAAAACCAGGGGAGGTGGGACTGAAGCGGCTCAAAGGATCAAATCAAAATTCAAAGAGAAAATCTGCAACAATCACAAAAGATTGATCGACATTGATGCTCTGGCTGCAAGACTCTCCCCCATAAAAGAAACCAGACTGGAGGTCTGGATTGGTCCTTGTGGATCCGAACCAGCAGATACTTTCCTGCTTGGTCACCACAGCTTTATAGGAATCTCATTCGTGCTGTGATCCCTGATGGCTCAAATGTGTGTTTGCTGTTTCCTGGGACCGTGAAGGAAAGGAAAGTCTGCATCATCTGTAACCTTCCAGATATTTATCAGAAAAACACAAAAAACCATGTATAAAAACATGTCCATCCACAGAAATGCTCTTGCAGATGACTAACTGGCTGCACAGCCCCTGATCAGCCCGTGATCAGCTCACAGCTCTGGCTGTGATTAGTTGCATGTCTCTGTATCTGATTTTTGTTTTTTGTCTTTTATTCTCTCTCTCTCTTTTTGGCTCAGCTGTTTCTGGATCAGACGGTTCAGCCACGCTCCAAACCCAACAAAGACTTCACCCAAACAGAAACTTGAGGATTGAGGCCTTTGTGATGGCAAGAACAAGTGGACCAGTCCATCTCACTGGTCCAGACTGTAAGATGCAGCTGAGAGGCTGAAGCTGAGCGAAGGACACTTCAAATTGGAGTTAACTTACCTTCTCCAGTCAGGTGAGACAGAACCAGTCCAAAGTACAGAGCCAACATTTGGCTCTGCTCCACAGAACTCGTACACATCTGGAGACTGCTCCTCTCCTCGCCTCCCAAAACCTGCTGTAGGAGCATGAATGCCTGTGGCTGACCTGCTCTCACTTTTGTTTTCTAATCTGTGTCAGTTTACAAGCCTTGACTGAACAATTGACTGTATATGAGAACTGGACTGAATACCCCCTCCCCCCAGCGTTCCAAAGACTTCTATGGAGAAAATAAAAAGCTGTTACTCATTCTATGGTCAGAATAACCATCCTAGCTTGCTCTGATACATTTTTGAACATGTTCTTGTTAATCCTCTTTTTTTCTCTTCTAATTTATTCAAGTTGTGGACGGGCCAATCAGATGCCTCAATAACAGTACATGGTGCCTGCTGGCCCCCACCTCAAACATTTGAAATGTTTGACAGATTCTCCTGAGCCCGCTTTCCGGTATGTAGGGGTGTGTACTTTGAACATGCTCATTCCTGATTGGCGACAGTAGTTGCCATAGATACATTGACCAATAACTGCTGACTGTTGTCCTCTGGCTTCAAAGTGGCGACTAAATTTGGCTTTCACTGGAGCTGGAAGGAAAGCGTTTTCTATGGGTGACATCACACTCACTCAGTCCAGTTCTCTTTTACCAGGGCTGTCCAAATCCAGGGCTTGTGGGCCGGCTTCCTGCTAGTTTTCCAGAAACCTTGCTTCATCTGCTGTTGACTACCTGGTTTGGTTTAGCCAATAAGGAGAATAATAAAGAAAACTTGGCTGTCTCAGATGGTATGAAAACAGTATATTATTACAAAATGATTACAAAAATAATGGCAGGTTGGTTGATAGGACACCTGCCCTTAAGGCCTGGTATTGGACACCCCTGTCTTATACAGACACTGAACTGAATTCAGTTCACACCCGCTGTCATGTGTGTGTGAGCATAATGGACTAAAGAGGAGCTCTTAGCTAAACAGACTGTTTCTCCATCTGTTGAAATCTCGGCTTCTGCTGGAGCAGAGACTCTGATGCAAAGCTTTAAGTTTGACTTTTCAAAGAAAACTGTCATGACTTGAAGGATTGACAGACCCAGATGCTGAAACCCAGAGAGAGGACGAAGATAGGTGAAAGGTAAGAAATGGGTTTTATTTTCCTTCCAGGAAAGTTGGTGTGACTGGGTGAGCAGCTGGAGAGGAAAGCGGCTTGTGGCGTGGCTGGAGGTAAAAGCGCGGCTTGGCAAAGCTTGAGGGTTCCACCGGACTGCTGGAGAACTCGAGCTGGCATCCACACTGGGGACTCTTGGAGGCTGGAATCCTGAGACAGAGAGAGGCAGGAACATGAACTAGACTTGAGACCAGGTAGAGTCACCATAGAGGGTAACGAACTGGCGTTGGCTAATGGGTCTGGATCTCCTTAAGAGCAGAGCAGGTGATGAGGTGAATTGGTCCCAGCTGGTGGAGTCAGGAGCAGAGCAGGAGGGGGAGGGGGAGGAGACTGACAGGCACTATAACAAAAACTGAAGAGTCACGAGGAAGGATTGAGTTAATAGGAGTCTAAATCAACTAAATGTAAACATCAAAAAATGTTCAAAACTAGATTTTTTGCCAAGGTATGATTAGGTCTTTAGAAGCTTTGCACATTGGGAACAGTTGGGAAGGGAAAGTAATATCCAGACTCAAACTTGGCCATACATGTCTCTACAAGCAGCTCTTCATAACAGGTATACACACAGGTCAGAAATGTGACTTTCAAGGTGTCAATGAATCTACAGAACATGTAATATTGCAGTGTGGTAATAACAGTCAAAGGGCCATTTTCATAGAACAGTTACAAATACACAAGATAAACTGTGATTTATGAAGCTTAGTGAGCAGTTGTGCTGCTTATGATTTTTATTTAATTTTGAGAAAGACTAAGTTACTAGGCCGAAATTAGGTGCAGGGATGAATAAGTAAAGGATAATGCCCGTCGCAGTGTCCATCATCAGAAATAAACGCATGCCATGGAGTGGAGGACGGTTTCTTCCTCTGTGTTCATTTCTGATCATTCACACTGCGAAGGCCATTAACCTGCTCATACATGTGTCACTAGCAAAAGAAATAAATATTCTACCTCAACTCCAGTGGCAAAGGAAAGAGATATCTATGCTGATCGTCACGATGGGTTAAATAAAGCATCAGTTCAGAGAGAATAACATTAACATAAACATGCTGTTGTGCAATTAACTATAAACATGGTTTTAAGGTAATTAATGGCAGAACAAGTGAGATCAGAACAAGACTTATGTTTTGCTCCAAAAGTGTAAGCCAGCTGCTCAGGATGCCATCAGTTCTGTCAGTTTTTGCCTTTGGGAATACCGACTTCTATACCGTTGATGTAGGCATGGGCCCCCCATGTAGAAAAGAGAATGATCCCTTCATAATTTTTTTTGTTTTCCTGCAGTCTTCCTAAACCGTGTACGGTTATCAATCACATTAGGCAGTTTCTGTTTTCCTTTTGGGAAAATAGTTTGGCAAATTTTGATGGTTTCTTTTTTCACATGTTTTCTGGGCACTGTTTCCGGTACTCTGTATAGTTTTAAAATGCCAGCGTCTTGAGTAGCGTTCAGACTCAGCTAGTCTTTCCTGCAGCCAGAGAAAAGTAGCTTCATCTTTGTTTGTCTTTTTTTCAATTACATTGATCTTTTTCTTTACAGATTTTATTTCTTCAAAAGCAAAGTCAAGCAATTCATTGAGCAAGTTTTTATTGATCAATTTCTCCATGGCATCAAAGTGGGTGTTAATCAGGTTTTAAAGAAAAACAATTATTTCGTTATCACAACCGCTGCTGCTTCTCCCCTCACCTTGAGCTGTTGTGAGCAGCACTGTTTGTAAGCTGGTTTCTTTACATGGGTCCCCTCAGATGAAATAGGCAGAGGTGGAAATTCTTCTTCTTTCGGGATGATCATGTCTTGTCGCGTCTTTTCTGTTGTTTTTTCAAAGTTTAAGTCCTCTTCTGCATCCCTCACTTCTGGTGTCCCACAAGGCTCAGTTTGGGACCTTTATTGTTTATTTTATATTTGCTGACTTTGCAGCACATTTTAAGTTTGTTTTAACTGATAATTCTTATCATTTTTATGCTGATGATATTCAGCTCTATATGTCTTTTAAACCCCAGGATGTTTTTAAAATACAGATTTTACGCAAGTGTCTGGATTCAGTCAAGTGTTGGATGAATGATAATTTTCTCCAACTAAATGAAGCCAAAAGTGAGGTCCTAGTCTGTGCTCCTGACAGTTGCCTCCCCCTGATAGTCCAGTGTCTTGGTCCTCTTGCTTCCCTTATCCAGCTGTTTGTCAGGAACCTTGGGGTGACTCTCGACCCGGTTTTATCCCTTGACTTTTATGTCGGGTCACTTGTTCGCTCTTGTTTTTATCATCTTAAAAACATTGCAAAACTGAGTCCAATTGTGTCGCGTTCTGAGATGGAGAAGCTAATCCACGCTTTCATATCTTCTCGTCTTGATTACTGCAACTCCATCTTCACGTTTAAGCAAAAAATCTTTAGAACGGCTCCAGGTTGTCCAGAACGCTGCTGCAAGGCTTTTAACCAATTCATCCAAGTTTTCACACATCACTCCGTTATTAATCCAGCTGCACTGGCTCCCCATCCGCTACAGACTGCATTTTAAAATCCTGGTTTCAACATAATAGCCAAGCACTGGCCTACATAAAAGACCTTTTGCAGCCGTACACCCCCAGCAGGTCCCTGAGATCATGTGACCAGAGTCTGCTGGTTGTTAAGAGAACCCGGTTAAAGACTAAAGGTGACAAAGCCTTTGCAGCAGTGGCTCCGTCCCTCTGGAGCTCCCTTCCTCTCAGCCTCAGATCTGCAGACTCAGTGTTTTCTTTAAAAAAAACAGCTAAAAACCTTTTTAAAATGGCTTTTTCTTAATTATTTTTATATTCTGCATTTTACTGTGTTTTATTGTGTTTTACTGAGAAGCACTTTATAATTTTTATCTTGAAATGTGCTATGCAAATAAAGTTTATTTATTTATTTATTTATTTATGTATTTGTTCAGCAGTAGCCTTCTTTGTGTAGTTGTGTCCCACAGCACAAACAGCACTGTTAGCCATGGCTTTGCTTTCCTTAGAGGCTCTTTTATTTTCTCAAGATGGCATTGAGCGGTCAAAAATGTTTTCTTTTCCATTTATAACAGCAAAAATTTAAAGGGCCTATATCATGCAAAATCTGTTTGTTTTTTTAGCTTTTAAGTGTTTAATAATGTTCATTCCTCACAACAACAAAAAAACAATCCCAAGTGAGATTTTGATCCATTCACGCATTTCTAAGCATTCCTCTACCTGCTCTCTGAGCATCAGACCCTCCTAATCAATGAAAACGAGTGGGTTCTCACATTGTGATGTCACAAAGTGAAGACCAGCCCATTCCAGGAAGAGTCTGCAATGCCAGCACCGCCCCCAGACTATCACACACACCCACTTTCTCTGTGGAGCTAGCGCTGATCGGATAAACCTTTTTCCATTTTTGTGCAAATGTTTGAGTTTTTTTGTTTGACTAAAAACTGACTAAAAACTAAATTAAATGACTAAAAACAATTAAAAATGTAAAAAGGGATTTAATAGTAATCTAAAAACAGATGTAAGTTGATAAAATAAAAGACATAAAAATTTGATTAAAAGTCCCAGCTAAAAAAACAAGTCCAGTCCCAAAGCAACTGCTCAGAGTTCCATTAAAGTTAAAAAAAAAAATAAACAAAACAGCACAACACACAAAACCACCCAACACCAAAAGAAATACTAAGGATCAGAAGAAATGTTACACACATTCCGGTCCACCTTTGACATATACACAATATGCATCTTTGAGCTTCTGAGCTTTTAATGACACGAATGTCATAGAGCGCCCCCCCCCCCCACACACACACACACACACACTCACACACACACACACTCACACATGCCCCTCTCCAAAAGTTCAGATATTGTTTGTTTTCATGGGTGAAATGCAGACACACTGCTGAGGGCGACTCTATGTTGATGTCATACAAAGGGCGGCACCCATAATGACAGGCGGTGCCTCAGAAATCGAGTCGTCTTACTTCTTGGTAGGAAAATGAACTGTGAAAACAACTCCTCTTTCATAAAAAAAACTGTTCTTCACTGTGCCAAAGGAAATATATTATCATATATATGGACAAAGTTTACTCTGAAATAATGGTATAGGCCCTTCAAAAGCAGTGTCTAATTAGAAGGTTCCCACAACGTTGAAAAAGTTTGGCACTACAGGTTGAAAAAGAGCATCCACTCAATCCGCCATCTTGGTCAGCCTCACCCAGTCCTATTACACTATTTTACTATCATTAGAGGCGTCTGCAGCGGGACTGATCATGTAGCCATTACAGATTGTGTAGCAACCATATGGAGACCATAGACAGTATATATCACTGGACATACTGACCCCTTCCCCGTTCACGTTCCAAACATCAAGTAACTATTGCTCCAAGAAGCCAAAATCCCATAGATTTCTACAGAGAAATGAACATCTATTACTCAGTCATTCTATATGTTCTTGACCATCTTTTTTTTTATTATAATGTTTCTTTATTACAAGCTATTCAAATTACAAACTGACCAATCAGATGCCTCAGTGAAAAAAGGTACCTCGAACCTTTGATTGACAGATTCTCATAAGCTACTTTCAGTGGAAGGGGTGTGGACCTCCAACAAGCTCGCTCCTGATTGGTGACAGTAGTTGCCATATAAACATTCAGTCAGACTGACTCAGACCAATCACTGTCGCCTGGCTCCAAATGTCGATGTCCGTATTGCGGAAAAGTGGCGACTGAATTGGCTTCATTTGGCTGGAGCAGAAAGTCGGTCATCACACCTCCTCAGTCCACCTGCTTTATTTACTGTCTTTGGTGTAACTGCTTTGAATGCCTCCCTCCGAGTGATACCTCTGACAGTCAAGAGGGGTGAAATATAAATCTGTGATCACACAAATGTATGTTTTCCTCAACAACAGAGAGCTTCCCCCACTCCATATTGTTGTCATTACAGAAAATGAAGATCTCAGTGATAGAATGACAGCCACACGGTTTGGTGTACTTCTTTTTGTTTGATCGTTTTTTTATATATATGTTAACAACAGGAAAAGAGGAGAAGTGAGATCATTTTACTCGGAGGAGATTTCGGCTTCTGCAGCCGCGTTAAAAACGTAATAGAATCATTAGGTATCGGTAGGTGGCGCTGTGTCCTCATGTACTGGGAAGTTAACTGCCGTCAAACAAAATAGAAGAAGAAAACATTTGAAGTCACCATGTAGTCTTTCAGGATCGCATCGTCCAAAAACGTTATATATTTTTTTGTCAATTTCAGTGTGAACTTTAACATATATTTTCATTATTCTAAATATTTTAAGAGGTTATTATTGTTATCAACATCCGAAGACGTGCTCTTTAGCGGAAGTGACGTAATAATTGCGCACGCGTGGACGGATCGGGGAGCCGTTGTGAGTGGATCTGGAGGTTTTGGGTAACTGAAGGAAACAGTGCCGTTCCGTGCCAGCAGCATGGACGGGAACTCTCTGCATCAGAACCGGTACCAACCGCCGCGACAGTCCGGCTGCGGCGTCGCTCCAGGTCCTCCGCCGCCTTACGACCCCCCGGAACACGGACTCCCTCACTGGTTCCACGCTCCTCCTCCAGAAGCGTGTTTCGGGGGCTCTCCCTTTGGATTTGACCCCTCCATCCCCCCGCCTTCATTCGTGAGCCCCCCTCTCGGACAGCCCCCGAGAAGCGCGCCTCCCGCCGCAGGAGGCCCGTCCTTTCTGTCTTTTCCTCCACAGTTCGGCGCCGCTTCTCCGTGGTTTGAGTCCGAGCGCGGGCAGAGGCCGGATGACGGTCTCTGGGACGGCGGCCCCCCGCCTGCTGCTCCGCGGCGGGGCTTGGATCGCGGTAGCGGGACCCGAGGCCGAGCGGAGGAGGAGGAGGTTCAGCAGAAGAGAAGAGACCAGGACTGGATCTGCCGGTTTCTGCAGGGCAGAAGCCGGAGAAACCAGAGGGGTCCCCGGCTCCGTCAGGAGCATCGGTTACCCCTGGCGGAGCTCTCGGGCGTCCTTTACGGGGCAGCTGCGCTGGTGTCCCGGTTGGAGCAGCTGTGTCTCCGCCTGCAGGGTGATGACGGCGGCTGGACGGAGTCCTACTCGGCGGCTCTGGACGTGAGGAGGCAGCTGCAGGAGAACATGGCTCTCCTCAGAGACTCCGAGGGTTTGGCCAGAACCAAAGTGCTCCGGGTGTCGCGGAAAAGGGCCCGACTCCTGAAGGCCAGGACGCTGCGGGACCTGGAGAGGAAGCAGGCCGAGGAGCGGGGCTGCCTGAAGGAGGCCGCCATAGATGAGTGGAGGCTGAGGCAAATCCAGCAGGGAGAGGAGAAGAAGAAGGTAAGACTGCTCCAGCTGGAACCTCCTGACCTGAGTCTGGCAGAACTCCTGACTGAAGAGCATCGTCTCATCATGTCTCCTCAGGAGCAGGAGCTGAAGCTGGCAGCCGACGCCGTCCTGTGTGAGGTGAGGAAGAAGCAGGCAGACGTGAAGAGGATGCAGGACATCTTAAGGTCTCTGGAGAAGCTGCGGAAGCTCCGGAAGGAAGCAGCCAACAGGAAAGGTAATCCGGGAAAAAGGAAGCTCCTCTGAAGTGTTGACATGAACTGAAAGTGTTTGTGTTCGGCTCAGGTATCAGCACTGAGCAGCAGTGTGACGAGCTCTTCAGCAGCAGCCTGGAGCAGCTGAGGAGAGTGATGAAGAAGAGGGCGACCCTCTACTCTGCAGAGGAGAAGGCTCTGATGGTGATGCTGGAGGGAGAGCAGGAGGAGGAGCGAAGGAGAGAGCAGGAGAAGCGGATGAAGAAGGAGAGAGAGAGGCGTCTGCAGGTCAAAGAAAGGGTGGACGCCATCCTGTTTGGAGGTAAAACTTTGAAAGCAAAGTCCTTTTCCTCAGTCATGGAATGCTAACGATGTCACAAGACTCTTGGTTGGGATCATTTCCACCCTGCTCTGCTCCATTCTGATGCATCCACTGTCAGACAGATAGATCCATGAGCGTCTTTGTCTTTGTTGAGCTGGAATCTGGATCTAAACTGTACGGCTGGAGAGCTCTGATATGCTCACCATTGGGGGTGGGAGGGGCTGTAAGTTAGTGGGAGAGAGTGTAAACAAAGGGATGATGGGAAGCGTTGGGAGCCTAACTCCACGCCAATGGTCCCACCAACAACTGAGATCTCATTTCTGATTAAAAATGAGCGGTTACAACGTTTGGACAGATCCGAGCGTTACTTTAGACTTTAGAACAGACGATGCATTTTTATACCATGAGGCAGCATCCTGAACTCACTGAAGACCAGAGAAGAGCATTTTCTGACCTTTGTTACATCTCAGTCTCTGTGGACGACAGGGATTTGAGTTCGCTCCCAAGTGGATCCTCCAGAGAAGAGCAGATTCTGCAGAGGGATCACACGGATCACACTGAACCAGTATGAGATCAGGGGACCACATGGGACATGAGCTCATGTAGGGGAACAAAGGCTGCATTTCTATTCAAAGAAATTTAAGGGAAATTGAAATGAAATTAAATCACACTATCTGTCAAATCCTGGGGGAGCGGCGAGCTGCAGACACAGCCATGCTCGGGAACCATTTGGCGGATTAAACCCCCCAATCCAACCCCTTAATGCTGAGTGTCAAGCAGGGAGGCCTTGGGTCCCATTTTTAAAGTCTTTGGTACGACTGGACCTGGATTTGAACCCAGACCTTCCACTCTAACGACAAGGCCACTGAGCTGGAGACTCACAGCAAACAAACGTCGGAAACGTTTCTGGCGTTTGTTTTGTGCGGTTCATTGCAGAAGATTAAAATATTCACTTTAGTTTACAGTTCAAGTAAAACTATTTTTTTTTCTTTTTCAATCCAGAAGTTCTGTTCAGGTCCAGAGTCTGTTTTGATGTTTGTCACCTCAAAGTCAGAGCACATTACAGCATTTGGAGGGGATTAAACTTTATGCCCCCCTCATCCTCACCTTCGCCTGTCTGTTTTGCAGAGAAGCCTCCAGCAGATGGCGCCCTGCAGCCCTTCAGGGACTTCTACAGCCAGGCAGACCGCTCCTTCCAGGCTCTCATCCACATCCGGTCAGTCTCACTCCACGGTTTTTAGCTCTTGAGTCCCTCATTTTTTAATATTCACAAATCTTTCATTGTTTGTGGTTTTTAGTCATCCTTGAGCTCAAGGTTTGTTTGTCTTTCTGGAAGTTCACTACTAAGTAGAGGATCCTTTAAGGGCCTTTATCATGCTTTTCTTAAGCCTTTTATAGCAAACAGCATCCATATATATGATAATAGATTACCTTTGGCACCTTAAAGCACACATTTTTGCATTAAATACACGTTCTTTTTTGAAGTTCTTTTCATCTCCGGAAGTAAGATGACTTGATCTCTGAAGCTCCGCCTTTCTCTCCTTGTGGGTGCCGCCCATTTCATGACGTCATACTAGAGCCGGCCACCGCAGCTTGTCTGTTTCTCCCACGAAAACAAACATTGTGCATAGAAAAGGAAAGCATTTTCCTTTTCCTTTACAAAGTTTACCCACCATTGGACTCTGGTTCATCATTTTGCATTGTTTAGGCCAGGAGTGGCAACCCTGGGGGGTATTCCAGAAAGCAGGTTATGCTAGCTCCCACGGTAAGTTTGAGGGTAAGGAAGTTGATAACCTCAGCCTTCGGTTCCAGGAATGGAGTTATGTTTCAGGGTAGGTCAAGTTGCCATAGCAACTCATGCTCTGAACATAACCTGGTCTGGAGCTGGTTTAATCGAAGGTTAGTTTGTTTTCAGAGAAGTGAAGCAGCATGGCGTGTCCGTTTGAAGATGATTTAGTGGATGAAGAAGCTCAGATAATACTTTTTCCACCATGAGAGGGTGAAAAAACCACATATGGATGTTGGAAAGAGAAACTTTTTTACTTTGATCTAACGTAATCATTTGCTTCAGTTAAGATAATTTTTTTGTTAAGTCAGCTTAAAAATAACCTGCACTTTTCAGAGAGTTATTTTACTTTCATTCAAATTAATTCAATTGAGTAGGTGTAACTTTGGTGCTGCTGTTAGATCAGCACTGCAAGGGATTGTGGGATACCATTCCCTTTGCCTGTCTGGACCGATTTGGGTTTAAGTGTGGGTTTTTGACCAAATGTGTTTAGTTGTTTAGCTGTTTTACCGTGTTTTGCCGAGTTATTTTGTCCTAATATGCTTAAGTCTCTGCACCATGAGTAAGAGGGAGGGAGAGGATGATGAGTTTAAATAGCACCCCTACCATTTGTCATTGCAGTGACAATGATGGAAATTTCTGCATGGCTTTTTGCACGTTGTGCATATTGTTTCATTCTTTTTATTGTTATACAAATGAGTATATCTGCCGGCTCAAACTTAAACATATAAGAGTTCAAGAAATATAATTAATTAAGATGGAAAAAATATTAATTGAATTGGAGTAATATGACATTTAGTTAGATAAATATCTAAATTTGAGTTGTATAAACAATTATTGAGTTTTACAGACGTAAGAAATTAGGTTGAATAAATTTAACTCAATTACTTTTTACCAATAGAAGTAATTCAATTAAGTTGGCAATTAAGTTGGCGTAATTACACTCGACTTGGCAACCCAGGGTTACCAAGTCGAGCGTAATTACGCCAACTCATAACCGGTCTTTTGGAACCGACATACCCAGAGTAAGGAAGTTCAGGCGAATTTCAGCCAGAGTTCAGGCTTAAAGTCAGGGTAGTTTAAACATGCTTCCTGGAATACCCCCAGGTCCTCAAGAGTCTCAACCCTGCCTGTTTTCCAGCTCTCCCTGGACTGCTTGATGCTGATAACTTAAATCAGGTGTGTTCTGTCAATCAGGATGTGAAATCACTTGAGTCAGCTAATCAACAGTAAGCTGGTGAGGGAAACTGGAAAACCGGCAGGGTTGAGGCTCTTGAGGACCAGGGTTGGCCACCCCTGGTTTAGGCTCTGAATAGACGTTGGAGAGCAGGATTAGCTTTTCTTTGTTTTGGGGATTTAAATTAGATCCGTAAAGTCTAGCACAACTTTAGACTGGTTTTATCTGCTGGTCCTGTGTCCTGCTGGGTTCAGGCAGTACTGAAGGTGAGCGGTGTCTTTCAGGAGCCAGTGGGACCTGTTCCTGGTGGCATCAGATAATCCCAAAGGTTCCTCGCTTCCTCAGAGCTGGGTGATACCAGAGCTGCCGTCGGACCAGAACTGGGCCTCAGCGCTGCAGTCTACTGACCTCGACTGACAGAATGGACCGGGAACTAAGCCAAGCCCAAACCCAGAGGAGAGGAGACGCTCTCCTTGTGTGACGGCCTGGGCTGGGACTGTTTCATCATCTGAAGTCAGTTTGGGCTTCAAAGTGCTGGAAAGCAATCAAAGAAAACATGGAGGGACCAAAGTAGGACCGCCCCCCCATCTTTTTCAGATCAAATTGATCCTTTTAATTACCAAAGATCCTTTAAAACTGGAGTCAGGAAGCAAGACCAGAACAGAAGGAAGAGCCGCTCAGTGGACAGAAGAATTCTGGAAAATATTTGTTCCTTTAATGTCCATAAATTAACTTAAGCCAGACAGAAATGCACACAATCCAAAGAATCCATAAAGATCCCAATGTAAAGTGTTTCTCTGATTCACTTTGAATTGTTTTTTGCTTCAAACAAACATGTTAATGGAACAGAGTGTATATAGGAAAAAATCAATGAATAAAAAAAGAACAAGAAAAGCCTAAAGACAGGAAGTGTGTGTCTGTGTTCTATGGGCCTCATGCTGACCAGCAGATTACTGCAGTTCATACATAACAAAAACGTGCAGGACGGCAGATGGGAGGAGTCAAGTCCAACTAAAGCTGTGCAGATCTCCTGCAGCATGGCTGAGAGTCAGCTGACGGAGGTCAGATCAGAGATTGTCAGCCGTCTTCAGTCTGACTGCAGCCGGCGCCCACAGGTAAGCTCTCTGAGCCCGTGTGCTCTTCAAATCTTAAAGAAATTCATAAGACATGCTGGGATTTAACCAGCTTTACTGGAATCTTGAATGCCTTGATGCCTGAATTTACTTTTAGCAATTACAAAAGTCCGTTTTTGTTTCTACCTTCGTGGTAAATGAAGGTAAGTTTGGAGAAGAAGAGGTGATAGATATTAGCATTGAAGTGCGTCACACAGTTACAGTGATCTGGAAAAGCAGACAGACATTTGTTAGACAATAGTGTTGCACCTGTTCTCTCCAAAGTCATTCCTTACAATATTATGTCTCAGAAATGGAATCTTTTACACGACTGCTGTATTGATTTAAAACCACGTTCCCCGTCGTAGACGTGGAACACTGGAGACAAAAAAGGGGGGAGTGGTCTGTCTGGGCGGGGTGGGGGTGGGGGGCATTGACAGCCAGGATTCAAACCATGATGTTCAATTCAAGCTAGTATCTGTGAAAAATGTAGGTCTTTTCAAATGTGAGTTCTAACGAAGAGGGTAAAACTGGATGACGAAAGGCTGGACATCTCTATTCTTGGGTCTGGCTCTGAGATTACATTTTTGAGAATACAGATCCCAACTGAGCTTTGGCTAAGTAACTTAAGGAAGCAGGAAATACAATAATTATGAGATACTTGGATCTGTTTAAGCCTCAGAACAGATACATTCAGGTCGGTCTAAACCCAAAGTCACTGTGAACATGTGCAGAAGATGAACTGGTAACACTTTACACCATATGAAGGATTTTGCAGCAGGATTTCTCCTGAGCCCGTCACAGTCCTGCATGTTTTTGCTTGACAGCATGAAGATGAACGTCAAAAGGACTTGATAAGCTTAAAGACCGTCTGTCGGTTCTGTTTTCTGATCTGTAAGAATGAGCTTTACACAGGATAAAACTGGGCAGCCATCTGCTGCAAAAGTAAACAAGCCTTCAGTTCACTGGTGATGCTGTTCTAGCTGGAATCTTTCCACTCTTGGTTTTGTAACACCGCGCCTATGCAGACAGGAAGTTGTATGGACAGAGGGATTTCTCAGAAAGAAGATCGCATTTAGACCTGAACTTTCTCATCCGAGTTCCTGAACTCTGATACCTGAGAGATGAAGCTCATTCAGACCGAAAGATCTCAGATAGTAAGAACAAATTGATTTTTTTTTTTATGTAGTAGACTTTCACTAACTTTAATGACTAAATGTCGAAAACAAAACCCACATTCTGGAAAATGTACACAGAAGTTAGCTAAACAAATTACTTTAAATGACACGGGAACAAATTATCACAAAATCAAGAAATTAAAAAAGGTTTAGCATCCAAAAGCTCTTAAGGCTGTAAAAGTGTGAAAAGACTTTCTTTGAAAAGCTTGATGGTCTTTTCAGTGAAAAGAAAATGAAAAAGAATGTGAAATATTTCTCAGAAATTCTCTTTTATGTCAGTAAAAAGGAAACTGATTATTAAAGAAATCTGGGCACCAGGACCAAGAATTTTACTGGAAGCTGAAAATACAGCACCACTCATAATCACACCAATCATTGCTTAATGTAATTTCATCTATTGGTTTAGGTCAAATTAGTCTTCAGTTCTTTTTTTAATGCGAGTGTTCCCAGTTTTAGAAGGAAAGATACGCTATTGTTCAATCAATGCAGTTGGAAAAGCTTTTCCAGACAGAAGTGGTTTTGGGTGTAAAATATTTAAATTATGTCATATAGACGGTATCTCTCAACCCAGTTCATCCATGTGGTTGTGTCACGAAAGTTACCATGGTTACTCCTGTAAATGATTCATGAAATCTAACAGCCCTCTGTCCAACTGGAGATGAAAACTAAAGTTCTGTCATGCAGACAGGAAGTCACATGTTTGCATGAAGAACTGTGAGGGGGGTTCAGACAAGTCACAGTGTCTCATTGGAGTCCTGGACAAACGTTGACTGTTGTGCCGTGGTTCCTGTTGGGCTAAACGTCATTTGAGAACGTTGCTCTGCTGCTTCCATAGCTTCTAACCTTAGAGTAGGAGGTTCCAGCTGCATGGACGGCGTTCCTCTGAAGATGCCCCAGGCTGCTGCCACTGTGGAGGTCATAGAGAACTTCCAAGTGACTCTGCCGGACTATCTCGCCATCTTGCGAGACACAGAGGTGAGTGTGGGCAGGTAAAGCTCTGACCACTCTGGCCAGAACTGGTTTTGGATAAAATAACCCCCCAAATAAGCAGGTTTAGGTAGCTTTTTCTGGTGGGTTAATGGCTGTGGATCCTTCAATGAGTACCCCATCTGTAAAAAAAAACACAATAAAGACTGCATTTGTCATAACAATCTAGGTAACCATCCTGCTTGTGAAGGGCTGTTGTTACCTCCCTGCTGAGTGTACGTAAATGCCTGGATTTCTGTGAGGTAGTGTTCTTTTATGGGACAGTGTCCTGCAGTAAGAAGTCAGAACTGGATCTCAGGGCAGGTAAGCGTTCTCTAGTGAAATGTCTCTGACACTGTTACTTTTCTCTGTGATAGTACGAGTTCAGTCTGGAGAACTGGATGCTGACTGGACTTCAGAATGGCTTCACCCACCAGCAACAACCCCAGCCTACCCTTTTGCCATCAGAGCTTAAGCCATCATGTCCACCGTATTGGATGATGTTCAGCAGCCCGCAGCAGAGCCGCCTGGCCAGTCGACACCGCTCAGACTTCTGGGAGCCCAATCCCCGGCAACGCTCCAACAGCCTCAACCCAGCTGTGCTGCGTGCCAAGTTCACAATTTCAGACTCAGAAGACGAATCTGAGCCCACGACACCGGCAGACAAGAGCTCCCCAGAGATGTGCCTCTCAGAGGATTCTCATCCTGCTGCTCGCTGTCAGCACGGCCAGAGGAAACTACAGAAAGCCTTCGTCCCTGATCTGCTCAACCCTCCATCTTGTCTGAGCAGCTTGCCACACCAGCGCAGGAAAAACTTGCGGCAGTGTTCCCTGTCAGTGACTGACTCGTCCGCCCCGAAGGAGTCCAACAAAGACAGCCCATCCACACACATCGTTCCTGGGACCAGGGATGATACGCTCAACACGACCATAAGCGACCTCAGCTCCACACCTTCGGTGAGAGATGCTCTATTTCACTTCACCTATCCAACCACTGTTGTCATACTGTCTTGTGTTAGCACTCAGCTGGGTGTTCCAGACCTGTGCAACAAGGTGGGGCTTTGATGCAAGACTAAATACAAACTAAATAGTAGCATTTAGGGTCTTTTTTGTCCATATAGCTGCTGTTCCAGAGATAATAAAAGCTGCAAAAGTGATCGGGATAGTAAAATATAACGTGCATAGGTCTCAGGGGCTTATTGAGTTTACTGTAGTTCACACAAAACCTCTATGTCTCATCCTTTGTCTTGATAAGGACAATCAGGGTGAACATTGGCTACCACTTTCTCTTTTGACCCACTTTTCCAACACGTTAGTGAGTAAGGGTTTCAGTTCTTTGAACGGCATTGGTGGGAGTTGGCGGTACCACTCCTTCATGGGTGGTCTGTCCCCAGTGGGAATCTGGTGCAGCAGCAAGTGGGTACAATCAAAATCCTCCTCATGACTTGAGAAGACATCTTTCCATCATAGCAACAGCTTGCAGAGCTCCTCCTGTTGTTCTGGAGGCAAATTTATGGGTTCTACATGCTCTCTTGCCCTGGCCGACATTTCCTGGTTGTCCTGAAGAACATTCTTTAATAGGAACACCTTCACAATAGTCTTCTCCTAGATAGAGTTCCAACCCACGTGGCTCTGGTTTCCTCCAGGAACTATTGATTGTGGTTACTCCAGGTTTATCAGTCTCTTGAGATGCTTCAAGGCGTGCACAGAAATCTGCTCCTCCGAGGCCCATTCAAGCTCTTCCCCAAACTAACAACTCACTCAAAGGGAGACTTTGACTGTATGAGGTTTTGCATGACACTTTTTTGGGCCCAAAACAAAATATTCCATCAGGCCGTAACAATATTCATTCTTATAATGAGAGGAATGAGTGCAGTATTCACTATTCATGACACCACGTTGAGGAACCTAAAGTTTTTCCACTTAGAAGTTCAGTATGGCATACCAAGATTAAAGTATTTCAAGGTCAAGATGGATGCCTGTCAAAGAGGCTTTACCTCATCAAGGTGACTTGATTGGGTATCAGTGAGTGTATCTATCGTTCTGTACAGCTCCACACCTTTAATTGACTTGCACTGTGTGACAGTGTCCAATGAAAGCCTCTGCCATCCTACTTTTTAGGGGTCTACCTGCCTGGAATGTGAGAACCTTCCTGCTAACAAGAGACCACGGGGTCTGTTGTCTGGTTTGGACTCATCAGCAGAGGTTCTGTCGGCTCTGAGCACAGAGGAGAGGGCACTGGTAGGCGCCATCACTACTCAGGGCTATTCTCTCCGAGCAGCCATCATTGCCCTGCAGAAGAAGGGGCAGCAGACTCCAGACCAGGTCAGTGTCCCAGCTACCAAAGCCTGAGGTCAATCGCCCCAGTAGCCTTTCCTCTAGGTTTCCTTTAGATACAGAGCGCTCCGCCGCGAGAGTTTCCCCTTCAAAAAACAATTTAAGGCCGGAAGGGAAGGGGAAGCATTCGGATTCGCCCTTGCAGTATTAGATTTACCAAAGTGGCACAGCAGTGTTTATGGAAGCTGCAGCTAAAATACACACTTGCTCTGTAAATAGGTACAGTTGGGCATCCATTCAATCAAAGCAGATTGTCTAAAAATAGCAGAGAATAAACACCACAGGGCAAAGGGGGACAGCTGAGCAGAAATACATCACTGAGCTGCTGTAAGCCTGCTCTAAATAGTGCAGTCTGCCATGACCACCAACTGTTGTGAGCAGAGCACAGATCAGATTCACACCACAAACTCTTCTTTCTGTGATCCATATCAAAATAGGTTTCCTTTCATGCCCCATTTTAATCAGACTGGTGTGAAACCCCCCTTAAACTCTAACAGACCAAGTAAGGTGCATCTAAAGATGAGTTAGGTCTCCATTCACATGCAAATAAAGAGCGATGCAGTTCACTATAGAGGGGAGAGTGTAATCACACTGAAGGAAGCAAACCGTGTCATGCAAAAAAACACAACCTAAGCCCATCTAAAGGAGCCACTTATTGTCAAACGATTTTAAAATAATTTAGAACACTTAACACAAAGATGATTCAATAAACCCATGATGCTTTTTAAAGAAGAATGATGTTTTAAAAATGTTTGGTGTCTTGACCAGGTTTCTGAAGTCCAGTCCACAGGACCCACAACCTGCAAATTTTCTGTTGCCCTTGAACCACTGACTGTTTAAGAGAACCGCACTGACTGGCTCCTCCTCCCCGGGAACAGATCCCGCTGGCTCCAAGAAGCCAGAATCCCATAGACTTCTACAGCGAAATAAACAATTATAACTCAGTCGTTCTATTGGTCAGAAAAAACATCCTTGATCTGTGACCTTTTTCTAACATGTTCTTGACAATCCTCTTTTCTTCATGATATGTTTTTGTTTATTGCAAGTTATTCAAGTTATAAACTGACCAATCAGATAAAATCATGTGGTGCCCTCTGGCCCCCACCTCAATTAATTGACAGATTATCCCGTGCTGCTTTCAGTGGAAGGGGTGTGGCCTTCCAACAAGCACACTCTTGTGACTCCGACCAACTCGGGCCAATCACTGTCATTTGGCTCCAACATGGTGTCCTCCGTATTGTGGGAAAATGGCGACTGAATTGGCTTCATGTGGCTGGAGCCGGAGGTCAGGCGTTTTCTATTGGTGATGTCACACCTGCTCAGTCCAGTTCTCTATACAGTCGATGATGGCGACAGTCATTAAAGGCAGTTGTGTTAAGTCAGAGAAACAAAGCATCCAGCATCTGGATCACACAGGATGCTCCCTTTGTCATTTTTTCCACCAAACCAATGTGAACACTGTTTGATGGGTTACCTTGCGCCTCCTGAATGGACTGTACATAGTTTTTTTTAGCTCATTTGGTATGCCTTATTGAGTGTGTCTTTGTGTTTATGTTTGTTTGCAGATGCTGACTTACCTGATTGCTTGTGAGCACCTGTGTCAGCTGGGTTACGACATAAGTCTAGTTGAAGAAGCTCTGGAGATGTTTCAAAACTGTGAAACCAAAGTAAGTAACAGTATGCTTTTGCTCTGATACATTGAGTCTTTCCTTCAAAAGCATAGAGTTTGTTAAGGGCTGTATAATCGGTTTTCTCCTTTTTAGGCAGAGAAGTTCTTGTGCCTGTTGAGTCAGTTTAATGAGATGGGCTTCCAGCAGAACACCATCAAAGAAGTCCTGCTAGTCCATGAAAACCACAGAGAGCGGGCGCTGGAGGAGCTGATGATGCGCGTGTCCTGACAATAACCCACCAATGCACCAGAACTTGTTTTCAATGAAGGAGTGTCAGGAAATCCTGCAGGCGAAGAATCCACAACATTATTTTACATTAGCTGAGGGGGAAGAAGGACAGAGGAGAGCAATCCTAAGATCCACTCACCACTGTTGAATCAGAGATGACTGTGGCTCTCTGGCTGGTGCCCAGGTTTCTCATCAACCTAAGCAGATTCCATCGTTTCATCCCCCTACAGACTTGACCTCATGGTGTGAAGCCAAATGTGCTGAGGAACTGACTAGTCCATGAAAAACTATTGCCATCCACTAGAAATTAGTAAGAAGGGTTTGGGACAGGAAAACAGTACTATTGTACTATAATTACTAAAACAAAATGTATACTTTTAATAATCTGCTTCAGTCCGTTTTGGAGAGCCCATTGTTTGTGTTGTGTGTATTTGTTTTTTTGTAGATTTGTTTTTATTTTTGAGAGATTGATTCATGCCACAGGATGTCGTATTATTCACTTTATACAACCAGAGAATTCCATCCCGGGACATTGACTGGTCCCCCTGATCTGTACCATGTCAGTTTACTGAAGTCATTCTGAATTCCCAAATCTTAGTGTGGTTCACTTTAAAGTGGTTCTATCCAGTCTGAGAACAGAATGCAGCGACCACAGCAAATGGGCTCCAGCACAGAACTCATTCATCTTCTGATCTGTTTTTTCCCTTTCGGGGTCCTTTGGCTGCTGGAGCCTATCCCGGCCACTTGTGGATAGGGGACCTCCTGCACAGGTCGCCAGTCTGTCACTCATGCACACTCACATTCACACCTAGGGGCAATTTAGAGTAACCAATGGGAATTGAGAGGGGGAGGAAGCCGGAGTAACCCACATATGCAGGGGGACACAGGGCTGCCGGATCCCATCCTGGCTACTGTTGGGTAAAGGCGGGGTTGCCAGTCTGTTGCAGGGCACACAGTCACTTCCACACTCACTCCTACATGTAAACCTAGGGACACTTTAGAGTGTCAATCAATCAACCTATAAAGCATATTTTTAGACTATGGGAGGAAGCTGGAGTACCTGGAGAAAACCCACACATTCACAGGGACACAGAAATGTCCCAGCCAGGATTCAAACCGGGCCTTCTCCCTCTGAGATAACCCCTGTGCCACCATGCAGCACATTGTTTTATTGTTTCATTTTTATTTTTAAGTGATGGTTATGTTTCTGTTGTTTTGTATCAATAAGGAAAACTGTGTTTGAAGGCGTTAACAAGTCTTTGTGATTGTCTTCATTTTATTAAAGCTGCATCATGAGCTTAAACCAGATTGTGTCATGTCTTCATGTTTTTGTATATTTAAAAGAAAGGGAGATGAAAGCTCTGACGAGCCAGTGGAGATGGTCACAAGTTTTGTTTTGCAAGTCCAAGTCAAGTCTTTACGATGGCGTCCAACTCTCAAATCTTAAGACTTATATTTTACTGCTATAAATCATAAAACTACCTTTAACCCTTGTGCTATCCTGTAGGGTCAAGATGAACATTGACATGTTATCCTTACCATGACAAAGGTGGATAATGTTAAAGTGCCTAGGATAGCACAAGGTGTAACCCTTGTGCTATTCTAGGCACTTTACCATTAGGTGTTGGGTCATCTAGACCCACTAGACAGTGCTCTGAACCTTTTTTCTTCAATGATTTGTGATCCTCACTGGTGTCCATGGATTACATGAAATCTTTCCACCTTTATCCACCTTTGTCATGGTAGGAATAACACGTCAAAGTAAGGGTGGGGTCATCTAAAATAGCACAAGGGTTAAAAAAAAAGCACGTTTCTAGTCCAGTTATGTGGCAAGTTATGATTTTTTACAGAAATAACCGAAATGCGCAATTCTGCCACTAGGGGGAGCAAAGGAAACGCAAAACTGGTGAAACAGCTGATCTCTGTGTGCAAAAAAAAGCTAAATCTAACGGCTCTACATCTGAGTAAGATGGAGTTTGGTTCCCTGTAAGCCTCACCGCTGTTATGTTGCTATAAGAAAGATCAGTAGTGACACCCTAGTGACCAAAATGTTGTCAAAAAAGAAAAAAAGGTTGAAGTGAAGTGCAGAGCTTTCCAGGAAAAATGGAAAGAGCTGTATTTGTTCACAGAGCTGAATGCAAAACTTGCATGCTTGGTATGTCGTTAACAGGTCGCAGTGCTCAGCGAATATAACATTCAGCATCACTATGAGACTCACCATAGAAAAGTTTCGTCCTTTGCAGTTGAGAAAAGATAAGATTTACCAACTATTAGCTGGACTGAAAAAACAACTGTCAGCATTTACTGCAGCCGTGACGTCAGTGATGGAGCAGTGATAGACACCTTATTGCAGACAAGTTGGAGCAAACATCCAAACCATTTTCAGATGGTGAACTTATTAAAAAATACTTAAGGCTGCAGAAGTCTTTTGCCCGAAAAAGCAGTCGACCTTTACCGATACAAGTCTGTCAAGGATTATGATTGGAGATACAACATCTCTGAGGAGACTTGGGCGCCAAATGAAAGAATCCAGTCATTTATTGCATTTCCGGTCGCTATTGATGAAAGCACCGACATGACAGATTTATTAGAGGTGTTGCTGAGATGTCACAGTGGAGTTTTTTGAGTTGATGGACACAACAACAGGTGATGACATAGTCAGCTCTCTAGTTACTGCGCTGGACAATGTTGAAGTGAACTGGTCACATGATGTCAGTCTGGCCACCGATGGTGCTTCATCAAAGGTCTCGAAGAAGGCAGGTGTTGCTGCAAAATTCAGGCAGAAACCAGGAAAACACTCTTGGACATTTCATTGTGTTTTGCAAACATGAATGACAGTAAATGTGTTTCTTCACAGGATCTGAATCCTGATATTGATGGTCTGGTGAAGTTTTAGAAGAGAAAGGGAGGTTCACTCCAAATTCTTATGTTCACAAATGTTTGCAAGTTTAATTTAATTTAATGTTTCATTGATTTGCATATTTACATTTTAGGTAGGTGTTTCATTTTTTTCCATGGCCCTTTTGAGTTTATAATCTGGATTGCTTCAGTGTCAGATGTAAAATATTCAGTCTGTATAAAATTGAATAAACCAATTTTCTTTTAAGCGAAATGCATTTTATTTGAGATCCATTGGCCTCTGTGAATGAATGTGTAAAAATAAGTGATTAGGCTACCATGTTGGTTGAGGAATTTTTCCAACTGAGTAAAAAAAAAAAAAAACCTGTTTTTTGCTTTTATTTTACTGGTCCGGCCCACTTGGGATCATACGGGTTGAATGTGTCCCCCGAACCCCCCGCCCGAAATGAGTTTGACACCCATGATCTAAACAATCCAGTGCCTCAAACTAACAAATCAAAAATAACAGACACCTTGAAACACACCTTCAGTTTTCTGGCCTCTAACAACTAATTATTTTTTCCCCAAAAAATTCAATGCACTTTACTGTTAGTGTACAAAATATGCTACTTTATTTTTTACATATAATTCCAATTTTGATGATAAATCTTTAGTTTGGTCAGAATAATTTCCAATTTATTACAGTTTTTCTTATGAAACCTGTGAGCAGATCCTGGTAGGGTTCTATGGTGTAGTGGTTAGCACTCTGCACTCTGTACTCTGTACTGAATCCAGTAGTCTGAGTTCAAATCTCCATAGAACCTGAAAACTCAACCAACCCTCCTTAACCCTTGTGCTATCCTTGGTAATTTAACGTTGGGAGTTGGGTCATCTAGACCCACTAGACAGTGCTCTGAACCTTTTTTCTTCGATGATTTGTGATCTTCACTGGTATCCATGGATTACATGAAATCTTTCCGCCTTTATCCACCTTTGTAATGGTAGGGAGAACACGTCAATGCAATGCAATCTAAGATAGCACAAGGGTTAATCATCAGTAATACATGGATCTAAACAATCCAGCATCTTAAACTATCCTTATAATAATAACAGACATGGTCATACATAACTTTGATTTTCTTGCCTCTTGCAACAAAATTATTGTTATATTATTTTTCCCCCCAAAAAAATATCTATACACTTCAGTTAGTATACAAAATATGCCAAATTAAGTTTTTGTATAATATTTATTTTATTCATAAATCTTTTGTGCTGGTCAGCATATTTTCCATTCTGTTAGAATTTTTATGTCCCGCAGCAGCATCACTGACTGCAAGGACCATTTTGTTTTCGCAGTTGGAAAGATTTCTGCGTCGAAAAACAGTTCTGAAAGTTTATATGACGTACGAGCTATGTTGACTATTTTGACGTCTAATAATAATCTTACTTGAATGTCAACTACAGGTCAACATTGAAATGTCAGGTTGATAATTTTATCAGACGTCATATGGATGTGCAGATCCAGTCCATACTCTGTCCATTTGGCGAAAACCAGTTCTGGATGTCTATACAACATGCATATTCTTCCAATATTTGACGTTTAATAAAAACCTCACTTCAACGTCAATTTCAGGTCAACAGTTGAACGTCAGATAGACATTGTATGTAGAAGTTATATGGATAGTCATACATAACTTTAGCTTTCTGGCCTCTAGCAAATAAAATCTTTTTTATGTTTTCAAAATAATCATATGCACTTCACTCCTAGTGTACAATATATGACAGATTATCTTTTACATATAATATTTATTTTAATCATAAATCTTTGTCTTGGTCAGCATATTTAAACTTGTAAAATGTGATGCATATGGTTCTATGGTGTAGTGGTTAGCGCTCTGGACTCTGAAATCAGTAGTCTGAGTTAAAATCTCAGTAGAACCTTGAAACTCTCCTTACTTATCATTATATGGATCTTTAAAAAAATATTTTTTTGCTATATGTTCAAGAGTAAAGTTCAGGACATCTCAGTTTGATTCTGAATTTTCTTTATTAATGTCCTCCATTAGCAGAAAAATGCTACAAGAACATGTTAGAAACAACAAAAACACCATTTTCAGCAGAGCGGGTCTTTAACTTTAAATAAAAACAAATAAAAGAATCCATCCATCCTTTTTGTTATGTTAGCAGAACATAATAAAGGCTACTGTAGCTGAGAAAAGAAATCCTCTCTTTCTATATAAAGTTATTTGTTTAAAGCTTGGCAAGTACAGTATCTTTCAGGAAAATTATAGTATTAATTGTCTGATGAAGACTTTAACAAGGTCCAACACAGTTTACTGTTTAACTGTTTACAGAGATGATCCAGGAATTCACAAACTATTGTTTCCAGAGATGAACACAGTCTCTTTTTTAGTCCTTCCATTTTCTGACAGACACTGTAAAGTTCTGAGTTTATTCATTTCAAACTCTTTGATGTAACCCTTGTGCTATATAGGCACTTTGACATTGGGAGTTGGGTCATCTAGACCCACTAGACGGTGCTCTGAACCTTTTTTCTTCAGTGATTTGTGATCCTCACTGGTGTCCATGGATTAAATGAAATCTTTCCACCTTTATGCACCTTTGTCATGGTAGGGAGAACACGTCAATGGAAGGGTGGGGTCATTTACGATAGCACAAGGGTTAAAACCTCATAATCCACATTCCTGTATTTTAATTTTTCACACTTTCCACTGAGACAGACCTAATGGGGAAACCTCTAGGATCTGTTCTCTGAGACTTTCTTGCTCATCTTTAGAGCTGGTTTCAAGGCTTAGGATTTGTCTCTTAGTCACGTCTGGACTTTTTCCCACATTAGAGACGGTGGCTTTGGGAAGCCTCAGCTGAAGCGTGTATATGGATCCAATCCTGCCAAAACATTTCATGGTTCTCTTCTGCCTCCACCTGCATCCGTCCACAGTGTACTCAGTGGTGACATGTCTGCTGAGGGTGAAGGCAGAGTCTCCTCTGATCACTGCAGTAAAGAGGGAGCTGTACTGGCTGGACAGGGCCGTCCACTGCCCCGAGCTCAGGTTGTAGCAATCCATCATGCACAATAGGAAGTCTCCACAGGGCCCGTTACGCATCACAAACAAGTTATCCCTGTGAGCCACCATGTGAAGGCCATAACTGCTTTGGTGGGTGAGTGTAGTGACCAGCAGCCAATGGTTGAGTTCAGGTGCATACTCAAGGATGTCTGTGGCCCCCTTCCCTCTCCAGAGACAAATGAAGATCCGGGTCATGGCTACGGCAGACGGCACAGAGGCAGCAGGGGAATCCAGCGGTGAGGCAAAACTCCAGCTCCCCTCACACTCTCGGAATCGTTCCACAGAAGACAGGACGGTCTTGTTGTACTCCCCTCCTACAGCGTAGAGGCAACCCTCATGACCGATCAGGGTGAGATTGTAGCGCAGCTGCTGGGGCCCGTGAATGGTGGACCATGAATTGGTTGCAGGGTTGTAACAGTATCCGAGCTCAAGCACCTTCTTACTGACATCATGCACCCCTCCAATAATGTACAGCTTGTTGTTGAGAACCGCCATGCCAGCCATTGTGGTGCTGGTGCTGCGAGGGAGATGTGTGAGGACTTTCCACTCTCCCTCCTCCTCGTCCAGATGAAAAATGTTCCTCTGGATGTCTGGAAGCAGCTCAGAGGATGGGGAGTGGCTGCACACAGCCACATAGCTGCTTGGAAGCAGAGACTCAACGTATTCAAGCAGCTGGCTGGGCAGGCTGAGCAGATCCTCCTTCAGGTCAGCGTGCATGTCTCTGATGAACAAAGCTGACTGGTGGAACAGCTCCCACACGCCATAGGCTGCAGATGTGTGGTACATAAGTAAGCAGTTTTCAGAGTTGATGACACTGATCAAGTGCTTGGTGAGAGAAGGCGCCTGGAGAAAAGCTGTGCATTGGATAGCTTCTGTGATCTGGTCACTGGAGAGCATTGGTCGTTCACAGCGCAGTACCTGCAGCAGAACCATGAAGCCAGGGGCTCCCACACCCTGCAGCTTGATCTCCTGCTGTCTGCACTCCCGCATCCCGGATTGAAACAAGGCTCTAAAGAACTCACAGTTCTCGACCATGCCAGTTTTGTCCACAGTGAAAACGCAGTCATCAATGATGATCTTCAAGTCATTACCCAACTCATGGTCCGAGCCTGAACCGCTGCTGCGTTCCATCCCACCTGCAATCACATTCACGTCAAACAAACCTACCTTTCCTTCCTTCCATGCCTTCTGTCTGGGGTGGACAGCGTCTCTGGATTTGTGCACTAAAAGCTGCCTCTATACATAGAAGCAAAGCCTGTGGGCCACAGTTCCAGCACATAATGATGACAGGCAGCTTAGGCAGAAAAAAGGTAACTGGATGACACTTCAGTGCCTGTAAATGTGCCAACTATTTGCTCTTTGTTTGTTGCTGAGAGTTCATGCCAGCTGTTCACTCGTCTGTGTCACATATCAATCATGCCAGCCTTATTTTTAGCACCGTTTGCAGGAGTGATACGGAACAATCGGGATGCTCCTTTTTTGTTTTATTGACTTTTTAACCTTAACCAGACACTAATTCTCATGTTGCTGTTTTCAAGATAAGATCAGAACATTTCTGCACAAAACAGAAACTTGTTAACCCTTGTGCTATCCTAGGCACTTTAACATTGGGAGTTGGGTCATCTATACCCACTAGACAGTGGGCTGAACCTTTTTTCTTCAATGATTTGTGATCTTCACTGGTGTCCATGGATTACATGAAATCTTTCCACCTTTATCCACCTTTGTCATGGTAGGGAGAACACATCAATGTAAGGGAGGGGTCATCTAAGATAGCACGAGGGTTAATTAGTGAGTCATGCTGTTACAATGAGGTGTGGTTTTGGCAGACACCATAAGGAGGGGTGAGGCAGGTACAGAGTTAATCTGCTATTGGAAAACTATAGCGGGTATTCTTAGATATTATGAGTTGTTATATAAATATATCAGGTGAAAATAAGTTGGGGAGTCATCCTAAACTGTCCAAACGTGTTTACAAGTCATCTTACTGGTTGGGAGTCTGACTGAAGTACAAAACGGCTGACAACCCAGGGATTTAAAGTCTCCCTATGACAATAACAAATAAAAATAAAACATTCCCAGTGATGTTTTATTCATGATTATGACGTTTTTAATCAAAATACCACAACCTAAATGTCTTACAAAACCATATTTCCTGTTTATCTGAAGCCTCTGTGGCCAAAATCTCTACATGGGCATGGCCATTGGTGCTGAGCTGAGTAGCCCCGCCCTCGATCCCCCCTATCATATGATGATAGCTGGGTGTTGCATTATTGAGGAGCAAAATTGAGTTCACTTGCACAGCAAATAAAATGAAATGCCTGAAAGAAAGTGACTATTTCCACATAGTTTTTCAAAAATAAAAATAATCTTTCCTCCTAAATCCCTGACACTTGCCCTTTAGCTACCCCAGTATCGTTTTAATTGAACTCCCACGTTCAGGTCCCTTTTACTGCACTCTAAAAAACAAACTGCATCACAGCAGATTATGATATTACCTCTTTATCTCAGTGCAGAGACCTACACTGACTAGCTGTTGTGTGTGTCCAAGGTAACAAACACAACATATATAAAAACAAATCAAAGAGGATAGTTTTGCTTGTCTATCTGGATTTTAATCTCCCCTGTGGTGGGAGGTCTTCTTCTGGTGGTTTCGGGGGAGGGCGTGTGAATGTGACTGTCACCCACAGATGAGTTGGATCTGTCTCTGGATGAATGTGAGGAGAGGATGTCCAAGCCATCAGGAACAAGCAAACATTAGTTGATTGGTGGCAATCGGTTGACATTTAGGCTGGGGGGGGGGGGCTCAATCATGGGTCGTCTTTGTGAAGATCTTAGCAGCTGGGAGTGAAGACAAGCGTGAAGAAGAAGAGCCTTCAACAGTTTTGGAGACAGCCATGTCAGGAATACTTGGAAAGGGAAAGCCGGGTGCTGAATGTAACCTGGTCCTTCTGGGAGTGACGGGCTGCGGGAAGTCAGGTCAGATTTTCTGTCCTTCACTGTGGAAAAGACACTCTGTATGAGTGTTCACCATGTTCAATAATAATGTTCATTTAGCAAATTTGAAACAAAACCAAACAGATATTTACACTTTAACCCACTAAATGAATTCCTATCAAATTTGATTTCTGCTACAGAAATAATGAATAGAAGCAACAAATGATTAAAAAAGATTCAACCAAGAAAAGATCTGGAAGCTCATGACGTTCATTAATGTGAGGTCTGTATGAGCTATAAAATGAGGCTGTAGAGACACAGAGGCTTCTGACACTTTCTGAACTGTGAAAGATGTTAAAAAGACTTTACAAACGGTCTTCCTCAGTTGAAAGTTTTTGTGAATCCTGTTATCTTCAGTGCAATGTATCTGCTGAATACACTGTGGTTTTCACATTTATTCAGGTTTTGATTTTGTATTTCAATTCAAAAATGTTTGATTTTCTTCCAGAATTTTGGTTGTAGTGAAGTGAAGCTCACCAGTGCTTTCAACTGCATACTGGGGGATTTTTGTGTGGGACTCCCATGAATCCCAGAGTGCTTCCTAAAATGAGTTCCAGCCTAATGTTTATGCACTGAAGTTTCTCAGGACACTCACTGACCCCGTGTCCTCCATGCTCTGTGTCCTCCGTGCTCCACAGTGTCTCATGTGTCTGTTTTTCAGCTCTCACAGTCAAGTTTCTAACAAAGCGCTTCATCGGCGAATATGACCCATGCCTCGGTAAGACTAACTAACATGTTCCAGTGAAAGGGAGTGGTGTAAAGTTATTTGACTTCCTCACAGGTTGTTTGTTTTTTTGTTGTGAAACATCATGTTTTCACGTCAGATGTCTGGCTTGATCATTTTCTATAAGTAGCATGTCTACAGTGGGCTTGCAGGGTGGAGGGTGGGGGGCATGACATCCTGACCACCATCCTGACCTGGGACTTTATTGGTAAGAACCATGCTGTGGTTGGTTGGTGGTCAGAGCTTACCCCAGTCTGTTCTTCTCACTGTGCTGCTGGTGTGTTGGGCTGCTGACTAAATAAATGACAGGTGCTTTTACAGGCCAAAGGGAATAAAATTATGGGGATAGGACAAACAGAATGTCAAAAACATCTGATGATCAACTTTGAGAAACAAACTTAGAAGAGTTAATTTTTGTTAAAATCCCAGATTGATAAAACTGTCTAACTCATGTGAGAGCCATATGAGTATATCCATCTTCTACATTTCTGTTGTTTTGTCAAAGCAGATCGTGTCTAACCCTTGTGCATCCTAGGCACTTTATCATTGGGAGTTGGGTCATCTAGATCCCACTAGACAGTCACTCTGAACCATTTTCTTCAATGATTTGTGATCTTCACTGGTGTCCTCTGGATTACATGAAATCTTTCACCTTTATCCACCTTTGCCATGGTAGGAGAAGATATCAAAAGTAAGAATTGGGGTCATCTAAGATAGCACTGCAAGGGTTATAGCAGAAAGATTTCTGTCTACTTACTACATCTTATCTATCTATCTATCTATCTATCTATCTATCTATCTATCTATCTATCTATCTATCCTATCTATCTATCTATCTATCTATCTATCTATCTATCTATCTATCTATCTATCTGTCTATCTATCTATCTAATATCTATCTATCTATCTATCTATCTATCTATCTATCTATCTATCTATCTATCTATCCCTATCTATCCTATCATCTATCTATCTATCATCTATCTCTATCTATCTATATATCTATCTATCTCTATCCTATCTTATCTATCTATCTATCCTACCTGCCTACTATAATACTACTAATCCATCCATCCATCCCAGTAATATTAATCCATCCATCCATCCATCCATCCTCCCTTCCACCCCCGTCTGTCTGTCTGTCTGTCACAATATCTGCTCTGTCTTCTTGCTCTCTTGCTCTGCTCTGTCATCTGTGCATCCATTGGATGTTCTACGTCTGTTGCATCAGTTTGTGAACCTCTGTGTCTTTAGTGGAGCCTTATAGGGACATCTACACATCAGAGGGTGTGGACCAGCAGCTATTTGCAGTCAGAGTCCTTGGACACCTGTGACCAGGTAGGTCAGCCCATCAGCTCAGAAGAGAAGAAGTTGGTCTCAGAGGCCTGGAGCACACCATAGCAGACTGATAAACACCCATCAGGGGATTTCTTGCTAAAGCCTGTAACTGCTCAAATCTTTGTTCATCTCAAACTACAGTCTTTATGTCGTTAGACATGTATTACATTCAAATGTCAGAATCCTTGTGTCATTGTCTGCGAACAAGACAGTCAAATTACTTACAGTTTTTCTCAGTCGCTTTAGTACAATTCTCAGATAAATGTTTTGTTTGATGACAGACCATCTTTTAACATAGAAAAAACCACTGCAAACAGTAACACAAAAGGAAAAAAGATATAGGACGATATTCTGTCCCAACCGTTTGCAGAGCAGTGCGGTAAGGTGGTGTAGTCTTCCCTACACCTCTTGTCGTTCCTGTATGTTAGGACACAAATTCTCATCCACATCGCATGAATATACTCTTGCAATGCAGCGAAATATGTTTTGTCACATTGTAATAACTTGAATTAACCATTTTCCAGTTAATGACATCACGATGAACTAATGACTGATTATTTTGAGTAAGACTATGGCTGATAAACTATATAATACATTTTGAATCTTTGACACAAACAATTGATAATTTAACAAAGAGCGAAGAATTGTACATAATCATTTGCATGGATGTACTAAAGCAATTACGCTTGTTCAAGAAGTGAGAAACTGCTTATATGATGTACTGGTAACATCATGATGTGAAAGATTGAAAAATAGTTTTGGGAATTTCATTCTGATCTGAGAATTGTACTAAAGCGACTGAGAAAAACTGTAAGTGGGACTGTTGGGGACAGCCTGGAGTCTTAACATGAAAGCTACACTAAATTCTGCATGTCAAACGATGTCAATAACATCTGAGTAGACCTAGAATTGAGAAAGAGCCCCCTCTGCAGACGAAACCTGGAAAGTGCTCACATTTTTAAACATGGACCACTCACAATATGCTACTGTAGGAAAAAGGTTGTTTATTTTTGTCTGTGAGAAAAGGCACCAAAAAAACTCATATTCAGGAAAGACTGGGACAGTTTTCATTGGAATAGAATAAAAAGGTTGAGGTTTTTAAATAAAAGTAAAAGTTTATTTTATTCCAAGATAAAAATTCACGTTTATGACAAAAGGGTTTCAGGAGAAGGTAGTTCATAGACAGACCACTGCAGCCACAGTCGGAAGAATTTGGTAAAACACGTACAGTACAGTCCCCAAGACCCCCACAAAACAGTCCAGCAGAAGTGGAGTATTCCACGGAACCTCTGAGAAATGGAGAAAAAAACACTGCTCAGAGCAAACAGGGGGGTCTGGGTCACAGAAAACCAAGAGAAGACATGACAAAAAGAATTTAAACTGAACCAGAAGTCCACTTTTTTAACACTAAACCCAAAGTCTATAAATACAAACCAGCATTTCTGAATACAAACTGCAGATTGGAAGAAGAAAAAAACATAAAGTAGCTAACTAGAGACTTGATCAAATCCTCTCAGTTCATTTCCACCACTGAAGTCAACAAGAGAGAAGCAAATGCGACGATTCCTCAATGAACCACTGGTGACCCATTCAGAAGAGGCCAATTTCTGACTCCCATGGTAAAATACCCAACTTTACCAACTGAAACTCATTACAAATTATGCTGTTACCCTTGTGCTTTAACACTTTAACATTGGGAGTTGGGTCATCTAGACACCACTAGACAGTGCCTTGATCCTTTTTTCTTCAATGATTTGTGATTTTCACTGGTGTCCATGGATCACATGAATTCCTCTTCACCTTTATCCACCTTTGTCATGGTAGGGAGAACACGTCAATGTAAGGATCGGGTCATCTGGACCCCATAGATAGCACAAGGGTTAAGACAGAGGCAAAGAAACACAGAAATTATCTTTATTAGAAATTTAAAAAGATTAAGCATGGCTAAACAACATGACTGTCTGATTAACTTGCTGCTATGGTGTCTGTGTTTGTTTGTGTGTGTGTGTGTTTGAGACTTTAGGGGCTGCCAGTGAACTGTGAACGTTACCTGTCTTGGGCCAATGCGTTCCTGGTGGTTTATAGCATCAACAATGTGGAGAGTTTTCATGGCTGCCAGCTGTACCTGCAGATTCTTTCCTCGCACAACAAAACCTTCAGACCACAAACTCCGGTCATCTTGCTGGGGAACAAGCTGGACATGGACAGATACAGGCTGGTATCTGTGTGTGTGTGTGTGGCCAACATCAACACCAAGTCACAGCAAATGTACCAGCCCTCATGAAACACAGGTCATTTTAAATGAAATGAAAGTTCTGCAGGTTTAGGTTTCCAGTCAAGAGCTGCGAGGCCAAACACTAAACATCAAAGTAGTCATTAACAGGCATGAAGGAGATTAAGCAAAAATGTTTGGATTTACTTTTTTCAGAAAACAAAATGGAAACATTTTTCCTCGTCTGTACTTTCTGTTTCTGTTGTCGTCTGTACAACTCTGTGGTCCGGTAACTTCACCCTTTAAAGAACCACCCGATGAATATGGTGCTTTTGGTGTTTTTAACATGTTCTTATGACCTTTTTACCCATGATGGAGGACATGTAGCTGTAGCTGTAGCTAATTAAGATTAAATCTGCATTTCTTAGTATTTCATTATTCAAATTGTTGTGAATCAGGAGCAGACGAACAAGCTTAGTTTAGTTTGTCACGTTCAAACTACAATCAGCATTCATTCTGATGCAACTACTTGCAGACAGATGGATCCATGGACGTCTTTGTTTTCCTCATCTGAGCTGGAATCTGGATCTAAAATGTACGACTGGATAGCTTTGATAGTCCTCGTCAGTTTTTTTGCTACGCTAATGTTAGATTGGGGTTGGGAGGGGCTGTAAGCTAGCAGGAAAGAGTGTAAACAACTTTGATTTTTACAACAAAGCTTTAACAAAAACGTCTTTCTGTGACACGGGAAATGAAAGAGTCCAGTCCAAGGCTAGTTTATTGATTTATCTCAAGATTGAACAAACAAAGGCTCCTGTATTTGACATTTATATTCATTTAATTGCTAGCACAGTCTAAAAACACATACAGTATGTTGATGTAGCATAAAACATCTGTTCTTACATGGAAGCTTTAAATAAACTAACAGATCGGTTCTGTGAAGAAACTGGATTTTCTAGAAAGGACTGTATTGTATTAGTTCGTAACCCTGTCAGTTTCTTGCACACAGAAATAATGAATAACGACTCAGAGACAGTTACTTATCTTTTGTGGAGGTTTTACTTCGTACAAACACGAAGGGAACAGACAGATGAACATGGTGCATTCGAAGTCCGAACCAACGAGCTCAGAGATGGGGTTGGTATAAAAACCCTGCATTTGCATATTCAGAAGATCGTCCGATGGACCTCGTGTGAAAATCACGCCCACAGGTTACTGCTGGAGAGGAGCTCCAAGGCTAAAGTGAAGATAAGTCTGAGGCCTGCTCAGGAGATCACACATGCACAGAAAAAAAGGAGTATGAGAAGAAACTGTGAGAACAATAGTTTGGCTGTGCTTTCTTCAAATGTAATATAATTTTGAGATGACATTACATGCTCAGTGAATTAAGTTTAAACCATTAGTGTAATAAAAGTTAAAGGCGGTTTCTAACTATTCTTCACAGGTTCTTAAATTGTTCAGCAAGCAAAACGTTTTTGTCCTCCAACTTGTAGTGTAGTCTGGTGTTCAGCATTTCCTCTCAAGCCCTTGTTCTATCCTAGGCACTTTAACATTGTGAGTTGGGTCATCTAGACCCACTAGACAGTGCTCTGAACCTTTTTTCTTCAATGATTTGTGATCTTCACTGGTGTCCATGGATTACATGAAATCTTTCCACCTTTATCCACCTTTGTCATGGTAGGGAGAACACGTCAATGTAAGGGTGGGGTCATCTAAGATAGCACAAGGGTTAAAGGGAATGCTTCTTTACCGGCATGCCTTTACTCTCCACCACTGTGCCGTCATCTGCAGACTTCAGCAGATGTGTTCAACATACACAGTGCCTCAATGTCTGTTTGTTATGAAAGCAACACATTTCCTTTGCTGCACGTTTTACGAGGCACATTTTAATCCCAATGTCTCTGTGATCCTGTTACATTGTTGAACGTGCGCACAACTGTGGGAAAACTCTCCTTTCAAGGATGCAATGTGTCATCAGAGTGGAGGTCAAGCAGCATTCTTATATAGTGTGTGTGTTTTTCAACCCTAAGCTCTACTGGATATTTTCAAGTGTCTTGCCATCGCTTTATAGATATGTTGTTGGAAGCCATCTTTTCAATCAACACCCAGCTATTGTTCTTGCTTCATCATCAATTTATCATTTTGATTTCAGACGTGTTTTGTCTTGCAGGCAGGTGAGTCAGTGCGACGCAGAGGCATTGGCGACCCGTTTCGGCTGTTTGTTTTTTGAAGTGTCGGCCTGTCGGGACTTTGAATCTGTGCAGCACGTCTTTTACGAGGCTGTCAGAAGATCTAACAGAGGGACAGAGCGGGGCGGATCGGTCGGGCCCATGTTTGTCGAGGCGTTTGTTGAAGACAAAGCCCTCAATCTACCCTCTTTTTTCACCCCGTGCTACAAGGAACTTCCGGCTCCTGCCACAGCCAAGCTGGTGACGGTGAAAACGTCCAGAGCCCAGAGCAAGCGCAGGGCCACCACGTTCACTTTGCTCAAGGGCTTCAAGATTTTTTGACACTGATGACTTTGGATGAGGGGGCAGAAGACCAGAGATGCGAGGAGAGCTGCTGCCCGGAAAAATATGTGATTGTCTCACAAATGGGACATGCTTTTGTGTGTCATATTTGCTGTTGTTGAAAGTGAAAATTTTGATCAAATATATATATATAATTGACTAATGTTTATTTGGCAGAAAAATAACCTTATTAAATATACAATGTTGTTGATTCATTTAAGAGGGAAGAATGAGTTTAAACCTGCTTGACCCTTTGTAGAAAAGCAATTACCCCCTAAATGTATTAGTTGCCTGTGTTATCTTTTACAGCAATGGCAATCCAGCATTTTGTTTTTCTGGTTTTGAACATTTGTTTGGGTGAAAGATTTTGATTTTCGCTCAAAATAAATGTTTAAATTCAGAAACGTGCAGTTTTTTCCAGGATGTACATCTTTTAAGATCTGGTAACAGTAACTATGTTTATATTAGTTGGAATTGATTTATTTTAAGTAATCAAAACAAAAAATAATAAAGACTACAAGCAAAATAGATCTATATATAGATATATCCAGAATTAAAACGTTAAAAGTAAATCAGATACATATCCATAAATATTAAGGTTGTTAACTTTATACAGCGTATTCCAAAATATTATGTAAATTGTTATTATTATGTGAAATCCTCATTGCAAATGACAGTCAGTGTGATGTTTAAGTCTCTAACCATTAGAGCATATATTAAATGTTATTGAACAAACCTGCCAAGACCTTAATCTGTCATCTGACTCTTTATCAGGAGGATCCTCTGAGGTTTTGTCTGGACAAAAATTTGATCAACTCTGGTTTTATCTGAGCACTGAAGTAATGTAACTTTCTCAAAAAGGAATTCTAATTGTTTTATATTCTCTGAATGGACAGCACGACACCAATGATCAGAAATGAAGCAGTGAGACAAAATGATTTAATGAGGAATTGAAGCATTGAACAACAACAAAAGGTTTGATGTGAAGACAAAATAATCAATTCAAATGGAATATATTTACATATTTTTGTTACATTATATGACTTTATATGATCATAATGTGGGGTTTTATCATCTCTCTGTGTTTTCATTCTGTTTTCTCGTCATCTCCCGCTTGTTCCAGCACGAGCCTTTCTGTCTGCTCCTCTTCCTTCTGTTTCTCCTCTATGGGATCAGAGTACAGGCAGGAAGTGTTGCCATCCTTCCATGTCACCACAATGCTCCCTGCTTTGAGCTCATCAGTCTCCCTGTTGGATGTGGAAGAGTGTGGCGATCCGCCATGTGATGGTTTACCATTGTCGCTGATCCCTGAACTGACTTGCAGCTCTTCATCTTTCTGCCTACGGGCTGCGGCTGCTTTGTATTTTGCTATCTTTTTTCGGCTCCTGTTGGAGGAAAATGTTTAAAGTGATGCTCATTTTTTAGAAGCTTAGAGGTTGTGTGATTCCATACTTGTTTGCCATGGCTCCCATTCCCAGCAGCAGGAATCCAAACAGAAGACAGATGAAGGAAAGTCCCAGCAAGACAAATTTCCACATTGTGGCTGAAACAGAGACATTGCAGCACTCTGGTAAACACACAGCTCACATAAACTCACCAGCCACTTTATTAGGTAAACCTGCCCAACTGCTTGTTAACGTAAATTTCTAATCAGCCAGTCACGTGGCTGCAACTCAATGCATTTAGAGAATTTAGACATGGTCAAGAGGATCTGCTGCAGTTTAAAGCAAGCTTCAGAATGGTGAAGAAAGGTGATTGAAGTGACTTTGAACATGGTATGGTTGTTGGTGCAAGACAGGCTGATCTTAGGATTTCAGAAGCTCCTGATCTAGTGATGGGCTACAGCAGCAGAAAACCACACCAGGGCCTGGGTGGCGGGCTTGGTCGCCCGGGCGGCGGTTGTTCCCTGCCGGTTCCCGTGTGGCGTTGGGGGGATTCCGGCTGCCGCTGCTGCTGCGGTGGGGGTCTTGGGGTGGGGATGGCTGGGCACTCTCCCTCCTTCTTTCCACGTTCCACCATCCATTTTAGAAGAACATAAACACTCACCTGAGCACAGGTGTTAGCTCACCTTTGCACTAACAGTTTGCATGACTGAATGACTGAAATATTTCACACTAGTTGGTTTTAAGGCATAAGTATGCGTGTGAACACTATCTGTTTTGTATATATGTCGACAGGTGGACATTTTTGCAGCTAGCAGGTGTGTTTATAACATTTGAGTGTGTGTGTGGACAGGCTCCGCCCTTATTGTACTACATTTGAACCTTACATAATGATTAACAACCAGTAAACTTGTTGCCTTATGCTGCTTCATGGTCTTATCCCCCTTCCCCTCCTATTATCACCCCCTACCCCCCCTCTCTCTATCGTCCCTCTCTCTTCTTCCCCTCTTTCCTTTTCCGTCCGGTCCAACACCAAAGATTTTCAGACATGATTGAAATTAATAAAGTTTGGCTCAATTACAAAAGGGGTTTATCCAGACATACCTTTGGTTTGTCTGAAGATTAATAACCCCTCTTGTTAAAGTAAAATATGTCCAACACAAGAGGCCCTCAGCTCTCATCTGTCTGCCCAGCTGTTGGACAGGACAAGTTAAAAAAAAAAAAAAAAAAAAAAAAAAAAAAAAAAAAAAGAAAACCACACCAGGTCCCTCTCCTGTCAGCTAAGAACAGGAAACTGAGGCTACAATCACACAGGCTCACCAAAACTGGACAATAGAAGACTGGAAAAACTGTCTGGTCTGACGAGTCTCCATTTCTGCTGCAACAATTAGATCATAGGGTCAGAATTTGGCAACAACAAAGCATGGATCCATCCTGCATTGTATCAATGGTTCAGGCTGGTGGTGGTGGTGTCATGGTGTGGGGTCATTTTATGGCACACTTTGAGCCCCTTAGTACCAATTGAGCATGGTTCCAAGACCACAACCTACATGCTGACCATGTCCATCCCTCTATGACCACAGTGGACCATCTTCTGATGGGTACTTCCAGCAGGATAAGGCGCCATGTCATAAGGCTGGAATCATGTCAGACTGGTTTCTTGACTATGACAATGAGTTCACTGGACTCAAAGACCTCCACAGTCACCAGATCTCAACCCAATAGAGGGATGTGGAGGAACGGGAGATTGGCATCATGGGTGTGCAGCTGACAAATCTGCAGCAACTGTGTGATGCTGTCATGTCAATATGGACCAAACTCTCTGAGGAATGTTTCCAGTACCTTGTTGAATCTACACCACCAAGATTTAAGGCAGTTCTGAAGGCAAAAGGGGGTCCAACTCAGTACTAGCGTGGTGTACCCAATAAAGTGTCCGTTAGTGTAGTTTGTTGCTCTCTGGCTTATTAAAAACAAATTCCACCTCATCAAAGAGTTGACAGAAATAAAAAATTTGGGGGGCTTAAAATGTCATTTAAGCCTTTTGATTAAATCCACAAAAAAATAAATATTATATGTTAGTGTAATTTAGTACTTTTTTTCACAATAATGTTAGTTTAAGATGGCAAAATATTGACACCACTGCCTCAAATTTGATCCACACATTTTTTATTAAAATGGTCTGGATTATAAAAAAATAAATATCTCAAATGTTGCAGTCTTTCAATACAGTCATTGAAAAAAAGAATGATAACAGTGGAGTTATTCTCACTATAAAGTTTTTAAAATTTCTCAATAGACAAAGCTATTTTGGAATGACTAGGAAAACCCCTCCACTGCTCCTGATAACAGATACAACGTTCAATGGCTTTTTAAGAAAAATTTGGATCATGCTAATGAGTCAGGGCTTTCAAAAATGCCTTTGTCAATATTATACCAGTGGTTATGTGGGCTTCATTGCACATTCAAAGCAAAAAAGACAGAAGAGGTCAAGAATCAGCCATAAAGTTCAGCCCCTTCTTATGACAGACGACAAATACTAAGGCTGTAGTCCAAGCAGTGTCTGTGGGACATGCTGGCACTCTCTTCATCTCTTCAAGAACATTCCAACTTGGTTTTCTACTGTAACATTTTCCTACATACCATATGATATTTGTGAAGGGCAACTTCCAGTCTGCAAACAATCTTATATTAACCCTTGTTCTATCTTAGATGACCCCAACCTTACATTGGCGTGTTCTCCCTACCATGACAAAGGTGGATAAAGGTGGAAAGATTTAATGTAATCCATGGACACCAGTGAAGATCACAAATCATTGAAGAAAGAAGGTTCAGCGCACTGTCTAGTGGGTCTAGATGACCCAACTCCCAACGTTAAAATGCCTAGGATAGCACAAGGGTTAAGCGTCATGGTTCCATCATGTTAAGCTGGATCAAAATGAGGAAAATTACAGACTAAGCAGTTGTATTTTCTCTCTTTACCCACAATTCCACAGCAAAACATATGCAGCTGATTCCAAGTTGAAACATTTGACACAATCTGAAAGCGCTCCTGCTACTGTTCTTGGCCGTGGACCTCGCCTCTGGCTCGTATCACCCCCCCAGTCGTCCCCCAGTTCCATCTGGATGAAGCTCATCTGCTGCTGGACTATTCAAACATGTAGTTGTAAAGTTAGATAAGGTAATTCTTCTCTTAGAGTTCCAGGACATCATCTGTCACTCGAGGATCGTTCCTTTTTGTGGACATCCCTTATGCCCCCCCCCCCCAAATCTGCTTTTTTAGGAGTTTTTTATAACTGATTATATATTATACAATTACTGGTATGAAGCCCATTGAGACAACTTTGGTTGTAATATTGGGCAATATAAATAAATAAATTTGAATAGAATTAAATTAAAGTGTGGAAAGATTTTCAATACATATACTAAAGGTTTTTTTTCGAGGTCTTACTTTTAAGTTTAGTCTCTTACACACAGAGAATCCATCTGTTACTGTGACTATTATGAAAATGCTTTGCTCTGTAACTGAGATTGGCTTTCTGTGGTTTGACTGTAAAAAAGAAATGTGTTGAATATTTTAAACTTTTACTCTCACAGAAATCTTTACTTTTGAAAGACTTTTTTTTTTAATTTTCAACCATTTTTGCTCTTTTTTGGACTAGTTGCAGGTAACAGATTTGAAACGTTCTTATTTATTTGTTTGAATAAAATTCATCTTTAGAAATCAGATTTTCTGTTGTGTTCCATCGAGCCTCATGCCGTGTTTCTGTACCAAACAAAAGATTATAATTTACTTCCTCAGGAAAGTATCTAGCAGCAGTACTCACAGTCCTCTTTACGGTAAAACCAGAGGAGAAATTGTCGTTGCTCCTCAGTCATGCCCCCCCTCTTGTCTGTCACCTCCTCCACATCCTCCTCATAGTCACTTTGGTGCGGGTCATTAGACGCCCTCCGGAATCCTGAGGAGGAGCAGACAGTGTCTTAGGTCCTGTCATAACAACACCGCTACGTAATAAAGTGGCTGCATTAAAGTAGGGAACATCAAACATCATAGTTTGCCAGAAATGTGAACTTCAATTATTAAAAAAACAAATGCAGAGTTAAGAAAACAATTTTGGTGCAAGTATTTGTTTGTTTTTTTATACTTTATTTTAAAAAGAAAACTAAAAAAAAATGGTTAATGTCACAATACTGGTTGCCTAAAGAGACGCAGATAAACAAAGACAAGAGGTTAAAATGAACGACGTGAGGAGTGAGTTCAAGACAGGAATGTTTTTAGGACAAGAGTGACTTCAGTACGGGAGTGTCTTTAGGAACGGAGTGGCTCCAGGACAGGAGTGAATTTGGTTCAGGAATAAAATATCTATAGGACAGGAGTGACCTTAGGACAGGAGTGTATGTAGGACAGGAGTGATTTGGGGGCCGGGGTTAATTTGGGATAGCGTGACCTTAGGACAGGAGTAACTTCAAGACAGGTGTGTCTTTAGGAACGGAGTGTCTTCAGGACAGGAGTGACTTTGGTACAGGAATAAAATATCCATAGGACAGGAGTGACCTTAGGACAGGAGTGACCTTAGGACAGGAGTGTATCTAGGACAGGATTGATTTGGGGACAGGGGTTAATTTGGGATAGAGTGACCTTAGGACAGGAGTGACTTGAGTTCAGGAGTGACTTTAGGACAACAGGGATTTTAGGACAGGAGTGACATTAAGACAGTATTGACTTTTGGACAGGAGTGAATTTGTAACAGGAGTATCTTTAGGGCAGGAGTGTCTATAGGATAGTAGTGACTTTATGACAGGGGTGACGTTTGGACAGGGGTGACTTTAGAACAAGTGACTTTGGGACAGAAGTGACATTAAGACAAAAGTTAAATTGGGACATGAGTGCCTTTAGGACATGGGTGCCTTTAGAACAGGAGTGGCTTGAGAACAGGGTTAACTTTAGGACAGGAGTGACTTTAGGGCATTAGTGACATCAAACGTAAGTTACATTAGGACAGGAGTGACAGTAGGACAGGACAGGACTGACTTGAGGACAGATGCAACAGTAGAACAGGATGAAAGAGGACAGGAGTTTCTTAAGGACAGGACAAGAGTGTTTTTAGGACAGAAGTGACTTTAACACAGGAGTGATGGGTGAGAAGATTGAAGAAATTATCCGGGCAGCAGAGTTTGGAACCAATTAAAGCTTATGGATGGAATTTGGTCAGAGGCTGAACAGGTGGGATTTGCAGTAGTCTGTAAGGGATGTGAGAAACATGTGAGCCAGAACAGCTGTTGTGGAGGGGGTAAAATGATGGTATTGGTGTAGTCATACTCAGACAGTGTAAGAGAGGACCAATCAGGGAAGGCTCCAGTACAGACAATCAGCCCAAGGGGCTGCTGTGAAGATTGAGCAAAAACGCTTTAGGAATTCTTTAAAAGAAGTCAAAAAGAAACAGAGGATTTTTTCAACATCCAACTTAATGTTGTAACACTGAGCCAGCGAGCGGCAGCATAAAATGATGACTTTAGTTTAATTGAATAACCAATAAAAAAGGGGTTTCCCTTTAAAGGAATTTCTCCAGACAATTATCAGACTGATGTCTCTAAAGATAGCGGTGGACATCCCTCCACTCAAAATGGACACAGTCACTACGTGGTGTCAGATGTGGGATGTCGGTGACATTGGTTTGAGAAACGTTTCATTGATTTTTTATTCTTAATTATGAGAAATACTTGTTTAAACTGATCTCTGATTTCAAAGTTTCAGTTGCTGGAGAGATTCACCTCATGAAATCCTGAGGGGCCTGACTTATGCCTAGATCAGCCTGAGATGCCATGTGACCCAGACATATATAGTTAGAGATGGTTATCAGTGCCCCGTCAGAGTATGATGACCTATAACAAAGCAAACTGAATGCATTTAAGACTGAACTGTCAGCACTTTTAAAGGAATCGTCCCAAAGCTGATCTCAAATCTAAAACTGGTAATGAGGACTGAAAACATAATTTAGCCAACAGGGATGTAAGACTGAGGCCAAAAGGTATGCTGTGCAGCAGCAACACAAGGTCAAACACAAACTGGTGATTTAGATAAACAAAGAGATAGATAAATATCATAAAGTATGACATTTAGATCAGAGCCAATTAAACTAAGCATTCTGAAACAAATGTTTCCATAATGTTCCTGGACTTACTGAGTCTTTCCTTACAGAAGTCCTCTTCATCCAGAGATTTCCACATTGAGAGTTTGCTCTGCTGCGAGAGGATCACCTGCTGGCCACTGGCAGTCAGCAGCAGCGAGGTTTTTCTACTAATCAGCCTGCCTTTGTGACAGTCCCACTCTAATCCAGCTGGATCCGGACCACGACAGGGCTGCATCTGCACTACATCATCACTCCACAGAGTGTACAAACATCTGGACGTAGCTGCAGACATCAGCATGCTCTGGTTGATCCACAGCCAGTGCTGAGACTCTGAGTCCGGGCTGCACCTCTTCAGCTGGACTTCCCTCGTGCCTGAATCCTCCAGACACAGACTGTGCTCGCTGCTGTAGATCATGAATGCTCGTCCTCCTGAACAGTATACATCACGTTATCGGCATGTAGCGAACCTCTCATAGATGCATTTGACTCAGAAGTTTACCTGACAGCAGGAAGGACATCAGGATCCAGGCAGGGCGCATGTCTGCAGAGACGACAGAGCTGCTGTTGTTACTCACATCAGGACATCAACCCGACTGACTGAGTGGTCAGAAGTTTACAACCTAAGTTTGACATCAGCGGCTTACAAGTCAATCCTCTGAGTTCTACGGCCATTGATCAAATAAACGTTCTGTTATCCAAGCACTGCGTCCATCAGACCACTGCATTCCTTTCCCAGGAAACAGATTTACTATGAAAGTATCTAATGCACATCCAAAGTTTTTATTATTCCTTCCTCCCTTTGAAATGTGGCTGTTTTCTGGTTCACTTCTTCCTCTGTTCTTCAGGTCTATGAAGATGTTTAGTTTGGATGTATTTGAACGTAACGAAAAGGTATATATACAAGTAAAAACCAAAAACAGTATTCTTTGATAAAACCTATTCCTATGTTTGAGTAATTCTACTTTACCTTAGCGACACTAGCAGCCCCAGCCGGGGAGCTGTTTTCATGTGATCAGTCTTTACGTGATGATCTCATGGTGTGTCTCCAGCTTTTAACTATGGAGGTTTTTGACACACTTTACACCAAAACACAAGAGTAGACCAGCTTTGTTTGGAATGATGAAAATTTCTATCAGAAAACCACCATCGTGCAGGAGGTAGTGACGAGGTCGGTGCTCTGTCTGTCAATTTTAGCTTCTTCATCAGCTGAAAGCAGCAGCTAACATGAATCCCAGCTCAGGTTTACTTACTTTGGCTGTGCGTCTGTCCCAGGAGAGGAGGAGGACTGCAACTGTTCACAGAGGTCTGGGACAGAAACCTTTCAAAGTTCAGAGGGAGGAGCTTGTGCTGGAGGTTCAGATGTTTTGAACCGCTAAAAGTTCTACTTGACAAAATGAAAGTAAAGCTGCTTTGTGAACTCCAGCTTCTGCTTATTGATTGATTTATTCAGGAATTCCTGCCGTCTCTGTGATTCTGAGTTTTTAAGGACTTCAATGATCCCCAACAAGCCTTGTTTATGGGACATGTTGGTACTGACACAGGTGAAGACGCCGGAACCTCATAAAAAGCTGAAAATGAGGCTGATTGTTCCCGTAATCTTTACGCACCAAGCATAAAGCTCCGCTTACAGAGAAATAGACGGCAGGTCATTGACCTCGCCGGGCGCTTGCTGTTTGGACAGCTCCACGCTCACCTTGGCTAGTCTGTTTGCAAAGGTGCGTGACTCAGCGGTCAAAAAGCTTGAATGCTCGTTAAAAGCTTTTATCACTATGGCAAAGGTGTGGAGGCACCCAGCCAGGCAGGCGAGGAGACCTTCACCTGTGCTCTGCAGGGCTCATGCAATCTGCTGTCGGAGCAACGGACACCTCAAAACTTCTGTATCCCAGGTTTCCTTAATGCACCATAAGCTCCAGAATGAACAGAGATGCATGAGGGGAAAAGGCAGGACCATATTAGAACATTTCTTACCTTATTGTTGTCGTTTTATGACCACAAATGTTTAATGTGGAAGCAAGTGCAACAACAGTTCCAGTCCACCAAAATTCATAAAAAAGACTAACTGAAGCTAGACGAATGCTTGAACTCAGGTGAGGCTTGGTAAAGGAAACATAAAAACAACTGAGGCCAATAAAATGGAGTGTTCAGTAACTACACTTAAATGGATTTCTGTCAGAGGTCACATACAGGTTGACTGCAATCCTGGTGTGGATCCAGACCTTGTCCCACAAAGACCTCAACCAGGATCCTAAATGGTGAAGCTGTTTCAAATGGGGCAGACTTTCAGGTTCAGCACAGAACAGCTGCGAGCATGTCATGACAATGCAGGTGACACTATTCAGTCAACCAAACAGGTTGTAAATGTTAGACCTACAGTGGAGTTAGAGGCAGGTTAGTCTTCTGCCACGGGAAACAGAGTATCTAAGAACTGCAACATTTTTTGGAGAAAGTTCAGGCACCAGACCAAAATGTTTCCAGAGATCAAATAGCTCCACTTTGGCAAAGAATTTGCATCGTGTCAGCCAATAAGGCAGCTTTGGCCCGTGTCGTATTGATGATGTCATCAGCAGGTGGAGTCCATAACATGGAGGAGCCCATTGTTGCAAGATGTTTCTTTGTTTGTGGTGTTTTTTTTTGTGATTTATTTGTATCAAGACAATAATAAAAATGTTCCTGTCATTGTATTCTTATGTTTAAATATGTATTTGTTTTATGCTTATAATTTTTTATTCTTATATTTTTTGCATTTTTGACTCTTGTTTTTAGTACTCTAAAGCACCAGAAGATGGTCATCCTAAAACTGTTGGATGAACTGAAAACTTTAATTTCATAGAAAGAAAATGACATTCAGGCATGTGAACAGGTTTTACTTCTGTAGGGGGTTTGCAAGCACAGATGAAGTTGTGCTTTTGCAGTTTGTCTTTGTGAAACAATATTTTCAGCAGTAAAAATGTTTTGCAAACTTCCAAAAACATTTTCTACCTTGACAAGAAAACAATTCAGGTCTGCACACACACATACATCTACACACACACACACACACACACACACACACACCCACACACACACACACACACTTTCTACATATGTCCTACAGACACAAACTCAAGTTAGAAGCTCAAACCTTTGAGAGACATCTGTAGCATGAAAAGGGTCTGTGGATCTTTTAAGGAGCTGTCATACCAGAACATCTCAGTGGTATCAGGGAAAAAATGCACAGATTCATCTTCTCAACTGTTTCCTTTCATTTAAATTCAGGTTTACAAAATGATCAAATGTCTTCATTTATTTTGGGATTATTCTCAGAAAACAAAAGATGATGCAAACAATCGTCAGTTCAGGCAGAGAAACAATAAATAAAATATTTTGGAGAAACTAAAGTTCAAAATCAGCTGTTCTTTACTTTGAGTAGATTTGTTACATTTTTGGTGAAACAATAATTCAAAAAGATTTCTTAAATTGAGATGGCTGAACTCATTTACTCTGAACAAAAACCCCTCCTGGTTTATTATTCCCAGGCCTGTTTTGTTTCAAAATTGCTGGTTAAATGATCAGATTATCACCAGCAAGTTTTGATATTTATTTTCCCCCATACACACACCTTTATGGAATAACAGAAATGTTCTGTCTAGAAAGTCTTTGTTTCTGGGAACTTAGAAAAAGCTATTTGGACAAGCTGTCATTTAATGGACAAACATGGGAACTTGTTAAACCGTGAGACCTTTAGTTCAAAATGTAATCTGCTTTTCTCATTAAAAGAATAGAACAGAGTAATTAAAACCATTCTAGGTCCTACAAAAAAATTGGCTCAACAAAAATTGATAGGTTTTAGAAATGAGACAGCTCAGCGTGGAAGAATTCAGTTGGATGATAGAAAACTTTTTAAATAATTTTTATAAAAAGTTTTGAAAACTATTCATCACCTTCCCCAATTGAAAAAAATGTGATGCAGAATTATGATGTTATGGAATCAAAAAAAAAGGGGGGAATTATATCCATCGTGTCCTGTCCCATATGGGGCTGGTTTAGCTCGTGCACTTCAGTCCATGAAACCTGGGTTTGATTCCGGTCTGCTCCCTGTTCCCTTCTCTGCTGCTGTGCAGGTCCCAAGCCTGGTTGGATTGAGAGGGTTGCGTCAGGAAGGGCATCCAGCGTAAAACGTTGCCAAGTTATCCATGCGACTCCTCCTTGAGGGAGGGTTGTTTCACTGTGGCAACCCCTGATGGGAGGAGCCAAAAGTGTAAGGAGATATCCTGTCCCACATGCAGGTAAAGAAGTGACATTTAAGATACCGAATGAGATTTAAGCTTTAAACAACGTCTTACACAGACATTTTATTTGGATATGTTGTTTTTTGTCTGTCGTTTGTTTTTGGAATGTATGCATGATGGGGTTCTTCATTGGCTGACAGTTAAAAATATGACATTAGACCATAAATTTGAATTCCATTCAGATTAAAATATACCTTAAAGAAAACTGGACTTTATGATCAACGCAGTGATCAGCATTATAACATTTTTTATCCTGAACTGCAAAATCCTAAAGGGGACATTGAAAATAAAAAATAAAAAAAACCCTAACCCTTATTTTATAGTCAATTGGTGAAATTCCACAAAATGGCTAATTCAATAACTTTAAATCAAAATCAATACATCGGATTACAAATAAAAAATAAAATTTCACATTTACTAATAATGTCTAAACTCTTAGATTAATCGCCTCACGGCTTCTCTTTTTTTCTTGTTTTATCGTTTTTTGTTTGTTGATTTCTGCTGCTGTTTAACATGACAGGGTGGCATCACCATGCAGGCCTGATTGTCTTGATTCAATAAAAAAAGTGGCTGTGACATAATAAACACCGGTAGCAAAGGGAAGGGAATCTGGGATGAAATAACAGCAGACAGGTAGACACAGTCCATGCTTCATTTATTCCCATATATACAGACGGATCTAAAGACCCAGACACAATGAGAACTGGTTTTCCTTTCTGTATCCCTACATTGGGAAAACATGTCGGAATTAAGACGTCAAAGGATCTTTCAGTTTTTGCATTTAAAATTTTGGCAATATCATATAGATTACACTGGTTAGAACAGAATAGAATTGGACATGGTATAATTTGTTCAGACTCATTGTCAGCTTTGATGTCTCTGAAGTCTTATTCTTCTGATAACAGATCACATATAATGAAATTTATGAGAGTTTGTACAGGTTGGGAAAATTGAAAATAAACATCAGATTTATGTGGGTACCAGCACATAGGGGGTGGAGGGAAATGAAATGGGTGATTTTCTGGCAAAAAGGGCGTTGAAACAGGGGTATAGAGATGAAAACTCAATTTGGTAGAATGGAAATTAGGGCAATTATTAGGAGGCATATTATGGAAGAATGGCAGACACAATGGGAAAGGGAGAGGAAAGGTCCACATTTATTTAGTTTTCAAGACAAAGTAGGGAGAGGTATGAATGTCAGAGTAAACGCCAAAGATCACGGCATAATATCACGGTTGAGAACGGGACACACTGGTTTAAATAATACATTGCCACTGATAGGGAAACACCCAACTGGTTTGTGTGAGTGCTGGAAAGGGGAAGAGTCAGTGGAGCACGTTCTGTCATTGTGAAGTGTATGGGGAAGAAAGACGACAGCTGGAAAGTAGAGTATGGTTGATAGAGGGTGAACAGCTGAGTTTAAAGAAGCTTTTGGGAGGGGAGGAGAATTTAAGTGGTGTGATTATAGGATTTTTAAAGAAGGACCAGGCTATTGAGTGGAATTCTGGGGTGATTTTGCACCCAAAATCCAACACAGTAGGTGGCGGTAATGCACCTTCAAGTTGGTGGCTCCCGCCAATAAAACCACAAAAGAAGAAGAAATGGACAGCACGTAACTACGTCATTACGTAAAGTTCCTGCGCGCCGTACGTGGACGAGCCCGACAAGGTCGTTTTCTGTGGCGGCGTTTTAAAGATGATGTCGCTGGCTGCCCGGTCAGGGGCCTTCTCCCCGTACCTGCAGGCGACAGCCTTCACGGTGGCGGGGCCGTTAAAGGCGCTGGTCCCCGGGGTGGTTCTAAAAACGGATAAGGTGCTGCTGGACACGAAGAAGCCGTTCCTGTGCCGCGAGTCGCTGCGCGGTCAAAGCCCGCTGACTGGGCCTGCGGTGACGGTTAGCATCAACGGTGAGCACGATGTTCGCCAACCGGGCGGGTTTCCTCCGTGTGGTGTCTTTTAACGGCAGGCATCTGTGAATGGCTGTGTTTTGGTGCTTCCGGGGGCAAAAGACGAGTCTCCGTTGTGAATCGGTGTGAACGACAGACTGCCCCCGGTTTTAAGCTAGCAGGTGGCTAGCATGACTCCTCCTCTGACGTCAGCGCCCCCAGCACGGTGCTCTACCCCGAGCTCTGGTCCCCAATTCCGGCGGCACTCTCTAAATCCAGAGAGCGGAGGGGACGTACGGCTGATCGACCCGCTCCGGGTGAAGAGAGGGACCCAGCGCCGCCTATTGTAGCCGTGATTCGGGGACCAGAGTTCGGGCAGGAGCTCCGTGTATGAGTCGCTGCCCACTATCGCTCTTTAAAACTGAAATATTAAAGACACGGAAGTTTGCTTGAAAAGAAACGTTCAGTAAACTGCTGACGATGTTAAAGTTTGAGGTCATTTGCTAAAGTAGCTAAAGGATTTTTAGCACCTTTAACTGTTGAGATGAGGACTTCAGAATGGACTTGATGGTTAAATGTTTGGGCGATGGATCCAAAGTTGTGTTGTTTGTCACTTATTTTTGCTCCAGTGTTGCCACTCAAACTGCTGCTGTTTGTCTTCGCAGGCAGGGCAGGAGTCCGGTTTGCTCACACAGACATCAAGGTGCCAGACTTCTCTGACTACCGGCGCCCGGAGGTGCTAGACCCCCACAAGCCGTCGACGGAGAGCAGCGAGTCCAGGAGAGCCTTCTCGTACCTGCTGACCGGGGCCACAGCTGTGGTGAGCGTTTACGCTGCCAAGACGGTGGTCACTCAGTTTGTGTCCTCCATGAGTGCCTCCGCTGACGTCCTGGCCATGTCCAAAATTGAAATCAAGCTGAGCGACATCCCAGAAGGCAAGAACATGACCTTCAAGTGGCGCGGTAAGCCTCTGTTTGTGCGCCATCGCACCGAGAAGGAGATTTCAGCAGAAGAGGCCGTCAGCCTGGCAGAGCTGCGAGATCCTCAAGAAGACAAGGACCGGGTCATCAAGCCCAAGTGGGTCATCGTCATCGGCGTCTGCACGCACCTGGGCTGCGTGCCCATCTCCAACGCGGGAGACTACGGAGGCTACTACTGTCCATGTCACGGCTCGCACTACGACGCCTCGGGGCGCATCAGGAAAGGTCCCGCCCCCCTCAACCTGGAGGTGCCCTACTATGAGTTCCCAGATGACGACACGGTGGTGGTTGGATGAACAGGCTGCGGTGGAAAAGCCGCGCTCACGTGTGGAGGCATTTATGTTGACGGAAGGTTTCCGGTTTTGTCGGGTCTTCATTCAGACGCCACAGCACATCTACTAACGCTTGTTCTTCCTCTCTGGTCCCTTTATGCTCGCGGTTCAGACACGGAGGCCTGCGGGAGCTGATGTCTGTCGTACATTTCAGCCTGATATGAAGAACATTTATGGTTCCACCTCCTCTTCTGTTATGTGGAACAAGAGCCTCCTCATCTTCATCCATAGTCGGTGTTCAGCTGTGATGAATAAATATTTCTATTTTATTTGACCTGATCTCAAAGCTTCATTTTTGTGTTTATTTTTGTTGTAAGTGGAGAGCGACCTGCAGACGGCTGCACCTCTGTTATTTAAAACATAAGAGCATCAGGATCTGCTAACATCCCCACAACAAAGATTATTATTTTCCTGGATTTTTCTTGTGTTCCTCAGTTTGTGTTCATCTTCATAGCAGCAGTTGTGTTTTCTGGTGGTTTGATCTGCAGAAGCAGGACGACACCAGGCAGGCCTGTGGGGGAAAGACTGCGCAAGGAAAAGTATGGAATCAGCATAAGCAGGGGTTTGACCTGTGACCTTTGTGACAGTTTAGACTCCTACCATCTTAGTCAAATAATCAGGAATGTCAAAAATGTGACAGGAAGTTCACTGTATACTTTTCTGCCAAATGAATCCTTTAAATGTTTGAATAAAACCAATGCTTTAAGTCTTGAAATCCCACTCTAATCATCTTTTGATCTATTTTCTAAGTGTTCCCAGTGGTCTTATAACCCTTGTGCTATCCTAGGCACTTTAACATTGGGAGTTGGGTCATCTAGACCCACTAGACAGTGCTCTGAACCTTTTTTCTTCAATGATTTGTGATCTTCACTGGTGTCCATGGATTACATGAAATCTTTCCAGCTTTATCCATTGTTATGGTAGGGAGAACACGTCAATGTAAGGGTGGGGTCATCTAAGATAGAACAAGGGTTAACTTCCTAGATCGAAGTAGATGCAAGTTTTTATTTTTTTATAAAAAGGCATTTTATTCTAAGTAAACTGTATTCATGTGGGAAAGCAGGAGCATTAAGGTGGAATGCTGACTTGCATTTTAAACGCAGTGTTGTAAATATTACTGATAATTGCAAATGAGTGACCATAAGCACATCCTAAAATTATTTAGTCTCCACTAAACCCACTTACAAATAGCCAATAAACAGGTCAAGAATTTCCATGTTATAAACAAGGTAACCCTTGTGCTATCTTAGATGACCCCACCCTTACATTGACGTGTTCTCCCTACCATGGCAAAGGTGGATAAAGGTGGAAAGATTTCATGTAATCCATGGACACCAGTGAAGATCACAAATCATTGAAGAAAAAAGGTTCAGAGCACTGTCTAGTGGGTCTAGATGACCCAACTCCCAATGATAAAGTGCCTAGGATAGCACAAGGGTAGACACGATCTGCTTTGACAAAACAACAGAAATGTAGAAGATGGATATACTCATATGGCTCTCACATGAGTTAGACGGTTTTATCAATCTGGGATTTTAAATATGTCAAAGTGCCTAGGATAGCACAAGGGTTAATTGATTTTGTTTTGTATTTATTTTGTTTTTTCGTTTTTCAAACCAAGGAAGTCCTATTGAGCTTAAAAATCTTTTTTTAAATGAGCCCTAAGGGTGAAGATGGAATCATTCATACACACCAAATCACCGCTAAACTCCCTAAAACTGTTTCAAATGTTCACAAACCTCATTTCCAATTTTTGGAGCATAGTTTTAAACTTGCCTGTAGGAACCAGTTCCTTCAACTTCAAGTCCTTTTGGAGATTGTTCCACATTATCAGTGCAAAATTCTGAAATTATAAGTTTTTTTTCAGTCCGGTCTATTTTAGCTCAGCCACAAGATGCTTAAATGTCAGAAACAGTTTTTCTACATTGAAGGGTGAAGGTAGGGTTTCACCCTCCCATCACAGGGCTGGACCCTGAAGATTTATTCAATCGTTAACGCAGAAACTAAAATAATCAAACATGACTCTGGCCGCGTGGAGCCGGCCTGTGAAACCCCGGTCAGACCAAAATCCCAGAACATTTGAGCATAGGGAGCGATTACTTTTGGACACGATCTTTTTAGGTTTGGTCATGAAAGTCTAGAATACATATGAGGTAAAGGAGGACAGAAGAACATCAGCTTCAACAAATGTGAAACAGGAACGGCTGGAGTGCAGATAAATGGTTTAAATCCGTTTATTGAGCACAGAATGTAAGTTTACATGAAGGATCAGGTTTTCACAACAGCACAGATCTCAGCTGGGTATTATCAGGTTAATGGATGTTTCCATGCAGCCTGTACATGAAGACATCATGGAATGTAGTAAAAAAGGCATCAGCTCAAAAATAAACTCAACTTACCCACAATTCATGTAAAAATGTCAGCATAAGCGTGGTTTGAGCCTGGTTAAAAGAAGGCCGTCTCGTCAAAAATGAGTTAAATGTCCATCAGCTGGTTTCACTAAAGTTTAGCATCTTTGATTGGACATTTATAAATATGTGACTGAAATTCAAGGAGAATCCAGCAGCCAATGAGAGAGCTAGAAGACTGAATCAGGTTCATACAAATAATCATTTAAATTATATACAAAGAAATACAAATGTCTGGCAGAAAGTGGTATAGAAAAGTAAAAAAAACTTAAAATAAACTCCAACAGCTGAAGTTTTTCCAGCTGGTGTCTCAGACATTTTTCTATCTTCACAGACCAAAATAATGTTTCAGACTTTAATGGGAGACTAAAAGCAGACGTTGCAGACAGCAGTCCGTCCGGCAGGCGTCACTCAACATAACTCTGGTCCACACTTACCAGGCTTAACAAGAAAAAACAAAACAACAACAACATTTATTTTACATTTGGACATTTTTGGCAGGAAGAATTCCACTTGAAGCTTCTCCAGGGTTTCAGGAGGCGACCTCAGAATCTGGGCACTTTGCTGTAATCAGTGCCGACGTTTCTGCACAAGCAGATGGACAGAATCATCCCCAGCAGCTGTCGGACACACAAACACATAACAAATGAGTTTTCAGGCACATCCTCAAAACACATTCTCTCCTAATACATTTAGAATTCTCATGCGTTTTCAGTGATATCACGCGTTATTGACAGGAACGTGAGCCCAAACCCTCTGAGTGCCTTATTTGAATTTTATACAGGGCCACCTTCCCTATCAAAATCTCAAAAGGACTCCCTCGCCTTTATGACTCTTCTTGCAAGGAGAGTAATTCTGTTAAAGTGGAAATTACCACACTCCCCATCATCTTCGAAGGGGCTCAAGGATGTTCTGTACTTCATCAAGTTGGAAAAGATAAGAATGACATTGAATGGGTTCTCTGATAAATTTGAACAAAGGTGGCGTCCATTATTCCAAACGACACAGCAAATACAATTCTATTCTTCACTTCCTCACTTCTTCTGGGGGCTCCCTTTAGTCTGACTCTATCTCATGGATTGGTTTACTTCTTGCTTATATTAATCTACTCTTCTGAGAAATCTGGGCATGTGTTAAGTTACAATTGTTGGAATCTATTATATTTTCTAAAGCTTTTATAGAGAGGGTTGGTGCGGTTTTGTGTTTCTCTTTTTTATTTTTCTCTTGATTTTTGTTTTCAGTTTTTTATTTTATTTAACTTATAAAAAAAGAAGATTGTGCAAAAGTACTTTTATTTCGACTGGTGTCTGTGATTTGATGGACATTTTGTACAATTTCTGCATAAAACAAATAAAGTTTGGAAGAAAAAAAAAGAATTCTCGTGCGGTTTTGCTGCCGATGTGCACGTTGAGTCCTGCTCACACTGAGTCCCTACACCTTCAGTCTTCTTCTGAATTCCTCTGTCTTCTGAGCTTTTGAAGCCTGAAGCAGCAGTGAAGCTGCTGGAGGGAATTTGCATTTTAGAGATTCAATATTTTCTGTGCAGTCTGAGCTTTGGACACGGCTGTAGTGACCCGTCTTCTGCACGAAGGACAACCACTTTCTTGTTCCCTTAAGGGGGCGCTACAATGCATCATCCATCTATTCCTGTCCTCTGCATCCTCCTCACTCACATGTGGGAGTGAGGAGGATGCATAAGATGCACCCTCATCTCCTCCTCCATCCATGAGCCTCCTCTTTCCTGGTAGCTCTAACCTCAGCATCCTTTCACCAACATCAGCACGGTTCCTCCTCTTACGTGTCCACACTTCTCCATCTGCTTCCCTGCATTGATCTCCAGAACATCTACCATCATCTGTTCCTCTGATAGATTAATTCCAGATCCATCCTGGTTTCTCCCAAACAGAACCTCAACATCTTCCTCTCTGCTACCTCCAGCTCTGCCTCCTGTCTCTGCCCCAAAGGTTGTGTCCGAATTCCCACCCGAACCCCTAACTACTAAAAAACTAAATAGAGCGGCACTATGAAGTGCCCTGGATTTTAAAAGCAATTCGGATACCATGCTCAGTACTTTCTAAAAAATGTTTTAAATGGCGTATATGACATCATCGATTTCACAAAGTTATAATCTAGTTGATTTGAGCGTTTTGTGATGATAAATTATGAATCCATTGTCTTCTGAAGATGAACACGTTGATGGCTTTTCTTTCATTCCTGATAACACTCTATAGTCACACGTCACACGTGAAACCTTCCTCAGCCTGTTCTAACCTGCTTGCAGCTCTAGGACGTCCCTCTCCAACTAAAAAGAAAGGAACGGCATGTCGGAGCATAAGGAGGTGTGGTACCTCAATCAAAGCCACTGTCAGACAGATCCCCAGGACAACCCCGATGTTGGTGATGAGCCAGTTCTCCACGCTGGCAGAACATCCCTAATGACAAACAGGAGAAAGAAGACAAAGCAGAGATGTGATCTGAGCAGAAGACGGCACGTCCTCCTCTTTCTTTCTGCTGCTTAAGGGGGCGCCATCTTTGACTTCTTCTACCCTAAATTATTAAACTCAACAGTCTGAGAAGCACCCCCGGCTTTGGGCGCCTGGCCTTTCAGTTATAACTGCATTTTAGACATGCGGGGCCCCTTGGTGTGTGTGTGTGTGTGGGTGGGGGGGGTTACTTGGACACCACTGCCAGCTGAGATGTCCTCTCAGAGCCCTACCCACCAATTCTAACTGCATATTTTATTACCTGCATCCCTGACCCCACCACAATATACACTCAAACACACGCACACATTACAGGAGGAAGTGGGGGGCCAGTGATCGGGCCCCCCGGCAGTGGTGGCCATGTCCTTCGGGGGCTGGCGGTCCTCTCTCCACGCAGAGGGGGATCCTTGAGTTCTGTGGCTAGACCATAACTGTGTAAAAATGGCGAGCAATATCAGAGCTACCCAGTCGTACAGCTCTGATGCAGATTCCAGCTCAGACGAGGAAAACAAAGACGTTCATGGATCTGTCTGTCTGTAAGTGGATGCATCAGAATGGAGCAGAGCAGGGAGACTTTGGCCAGCCCATCGCAGTTCATGAGAAAAATGCTACAAGAACATGTTAAAAAGGCCAGAAGCAGGATTTTCATTGGAGTGGGTCTTTAAAGATCATCAAGTGTGTACAGGTTGATTAGAAAATAAATCATCTTTACAATCTCTGATCACTAGTCTGGTTTACATCTATTCCTCTTTAAGTAAACTGTTAAACATCTGAAATGTTTGTGCAGTAACTTTGAATAATCAAAACCTCACAGCATGAGACAATAGTCAGAAAGGAGTTCTTTTATCGTAACATTGTAAATGCCCACTTTCCATCAGTCTGCTCCAGATTCCCCGTTCCTGTAGCTCCTCCCACCTGTTTAGTGTTTGTGTTCAGTGGATGTGCATTTGTTAGTAAAACAAAATTAGCTCCGATTGGCTGCCATGAAACATGACCCTGGCTTGTCCAATCATAGCCCCTTCTCCCGTTGTTAACCTGCCCGGTCTCTCTGCCTGACTGGACTTTATCCTTCTCATCTCGTCATGCAGAACGTGACCATCACCTGTCGTCCGCCTTACTTCACTCTGAACATCTGAACACACCTCCCTCTGCTTCTTGGAGTTCTTACCACATTGTAGACAGGCCAGTCGGGCGTCTGCGCCTCGCAGAAGCCGCTGTCAGATCTGTTCTGAACGGTCAGGGTGAGGTTCTGGCAGGAGCAGGGAAACAGCAACTGGGAGCTGTTGAGGATGACCGCATTATTGCTCCAGTCCTCCTGCCCCATCCAGCCACAACACTGCATCTGCAGGCCCACAGACACAGCAGCAACAGAGAGAGAGAAGCTTCAGGTCCACACGGGCAGATTTGAGGTTTTCTGACACAGGAGGGAAGAGGACGCCGATACTGGCTCACCTTCTTCTGGATTAAGTCCCAGGCCTGCTCAGTCCTGGAGCTGTTTCCTGCATAGCTGCCCAGCACCTTGTCGACAATCTTGGACATCTGCTCGTTCACCTGAAAGACAGATCCTGGGTCAGAGATCACAGCCTTGAACCGACGAGTCTGAAGCTGAAGCTACACTGCAAAAACAGGCCTCTCAGTCCCCTTAGCCCCTAAATAAGTCTTAAATTGTCATCCAGAGTTTCTTTAAATCTTTTTCTTTTCCTTTGAGCTTTTCCCTTCAGGGGTCGCCACAGCCAATGAGCTTCCTCCATCAAACCCTGTCTTCTGGGGTTTCCCAACCCTCTCCTGCATGTTTTCCATGCTGCCCTGCTTATGCACACCTGATTCAGCTCATCATCAGGGTCTGCAGAAGCCTGACAATGACAGTCATGGAAGGCAGGTGTATTTGAACAGGGTTGGATTGAAAATTTGCAGGGCAGTGTGCCTCAAGGACCTGGGCTGGGAAACCCGACTCTCCTCCGACACCAGCTACCTTAATGTCTTCGTTCACTGCATCCATGAACCTCTTCGGTCTTCCTCTTGACCTCTTGCCTGGCAGCTCTAGACTCAGCATCCTTTTATTCACCGTCTCTCCTCTGGACATGTTTGAACCATCTCAGTCTGACCTCTCTGACTTTATCTCCAAAACCCCCAGCATGTGCTGTCCCTCGGATATCCTCATTCCTGATCCTATCCATCCTGGTCACTCCCAAAGAGAACCTCAGCATCTTCATCCCTGCTACCACCAGTTCTCATAGTTGAGGTCTACCTATGATGATGGTGGCTGAACAAATACTTTTTTTGCCCCAGTGTATATGAAGTAAAAAAGTTGTGATGAATCAAAGAAAGTCACCTTCTCCTTCTGCAGGTACACGAGAACGCCGGCTGCAATCTGAGCAACAAGGATCACCAGGAGGCAGGTGAAATACTGAGGAGGAAGATGGGAGGAAGAGTGAGTGACTCACATGTGGTTCTTCAAGTGTTCAACCATGATGGTAAACAGCACCCATGGAGCAGAGTCGACAAGATTGTGACAGACATCGGGGTTAATAATAGGTGGAATAAAAACTCTTAGGCATTCAGAAACAACAAAGAACATGTCAAAATAGGATTATGATTTACACTTTTAAAAAGTATGAAGAGAAGAAAAGTTCAGGTTAAAAGGTTTGGCTTTGTGGGGATTCATGCGACTGGCTTATTTGGCCAACGGAATTGTGTGTGGGAGCATGTCCGGATCCTGTTCTTTAACTTCTCCACTGTTGTTTGGGGTTCCACAGGGCTCTATTGTAGGACCACTTTTGTTCTCTTTGTACCTCCTTCTTCTGGGGTTTCATCCTGAGAACACACAGTTTACTTTCACTGCTACGCTAACGATAGTCAGATTTATTTACCAATTAAGACAGGTCGCTCTGTTAAATCACTACTGTCTTGTTTACAAGATCTCAAAGACTGGATGGCCCTAAGCTTTTTATGTTTTAATGATTAAAAAAACTGAAGTGAAGTTTTTAGTCCTAGCAGCTCCTATGGCCCCCCCAAAGTAGAGTTGGGTCCCCTGGCTCCACATTTTAAAAAGTCTGTGTCAAACCTGGGTTTTTAAATGGACAGGGATTTTAAATTTGACGGTCTAATCAGCTCAGCTGCTTTTCTTTGAGGCAAAATGATATTCTGAGACAGTCTTCCATGGTTTTATTACATCTCGGCTTGTTTACTGTAACTCTCTTTTATCATTACCCGTTTTAAAAAATGATCTGACCGACTGGTTTCTGCAGCGTTCAGCAGCTGTCGCTGTTTCTTCCCTTTCATGTGACTCACCAGCCCCACTTCTCTCATGCTGCTGATGTCAAAGGACTTGGAGCAAAGTCTGCATTTTCCAGGTTTCTGGTGCAAAACGCGTTTCAGGGTCTTTCATTAGCCACAGTTAATTCCTCTCCTTGAAAAGCCACTTGCTGTTAAAGCTACATTTCATAGCATTTCACGATAGCAAGCTGAAAGCATCATGCACTGAACTGACGACAACTCAAACTGCTTTACAGCAACGTAAACTCCCATCATCGACAGCGTGAGGCTGAATTTCTGCCATAATTTAAATTGAACTATTTTATATTTTTATGTTTTTTTGCATCCAAAATATTAAAATATCATACCTTACCCAAAGCTTTATAGAAGATTTAGTTTTTCACAAACTTTTCAAGGACCTAGAAATTGTATTTTCAATTTCCAAAACTTTTCCTGGGTTTTCATGACCCTATGAACCCTGATAACATGTACAATTCAACCACAAGGGGGCCCAATCTACTGCTGTTGCGTCTGGTCCAAGTCCAGCTAAATGCAGAGGGTTGTCAGGAAAAACATCAAACATAAAACTAAACTCAAATCCATCATCTGAATCACAACCAGAACTTTCACACTGGATCAGGCGTGGCCCAAAGTAGCAACAACCAACACCAGTACTGTTGACCTACAGGGAAGAAACTGGACAACTGTTGGTGGAAGAAGGCAAGTTTGTAGACGGAGAGAGAAAAGGAAAGTCAGGACTGAAGGACTTGGAACTCTGAAAGAAGAGACTGACAGAAAAAATACAGAGTTGGTCGACATGATGGAGAAAAGAAAGGTGGATCTCCTGTGTGATCAAGAGAACAGATGGAAAGAGAGCAACAATTATAGAATGGGAGCAGGTTCAAACTGTTTTATCATGGAGTGGATGGAAAGAGAAACAGAGCAACAGAAGTGGAAGGATGTGCAGCAGATCCCAACCATGAGTGTCTTTATGCAGGTGAGGGGTGGGATGGGGCGGACTCACCAATCCTAGCAGGCACTTGATCTGGAAAATGGCCCCAAGGCAGCCAAATAAACCAAGGAGCATGGAGAAAGCTCCGACGCTGATGAGGACATAGCACGCCACTTTCACGTCAGCGGAGTTATCTGAAGGAAGAAGAAGGGAGTCATTCTCGTGTGATGAAGAACATCTGTCACGACAAAAAAAATGACAGCAGGACTCAAATCAATCAGGTTCCCTCTGCTGTGATGTATGCATAAAGGGCTGGATGTTTTTTTTAAAGATGTGCAAGATCTATGAGCTATTTTTTGGTGATGATAATCATCCTTTTCTTGAGAATTGAAACATTTTCTCTGTGTTCTACAGTTTGGAATCATGATTCAGTTCACTTAAATCCAGTTTCTCAGTTTGAGTGTAACTGAACCCGTCACTGCATCTCATTTGGACAGAATGCGATTATCTCAGGAGAAATCAAACCAGTGATTCTGGTAACTCGTAGAGTTTGTGAGGCGCTCTGAGTGTTCTTAAAGCAGAGACTGTGGAAATAAGGCTCTGCTGTGGATGTAAAAAAAGGCTAAGCAGCTAAAAAGATGGAAAGGTTTACATTTGAAATAAAATAAAGATTAACTGTTATATGACATCATAACAAAAAACAGCCTGAAAACATAATAATGTTTCTTACCATTATTTCATTGACAGTAAAGCTTAGGGGTGTATGTAGGTGCCATGAATTAAGTGTGTTCTTTCTTATGTTAAATGAATATAGGTTTGTTTTTTGATTATAGTTTATTGTGTAGGTAATCAGCTGGTGGGTCACATGGTTGTGGGCGGTGACCTTAATTGACTATAACTCACCTGTGGTTTTTTCCCTGTGTAAGATGGAAGGGGGGGTGAGCTGGGTTGCCGTATTTTTTGTTGACCGCTTTATACGCTTCATATGCTTTTTGCGCTACATACGCTTTTGTGCTTTTCCCTTGATTCCTTGTTTTTTCTATTTTTGATCATAATAATACAAGTGGATTTAATTACCTTCATTTTCCATTATTAAAAACTACAAAAATACAAACTTCATTATGCTCTATGGTTTTTTGAGCGGGTCATTCAAAACCAGCGTCAGCCTCTCAGCGACTGTTTGGTTTAGTCGCTACAGTGTAAATTAACCAATGAATTGACTTCCATTCCTACAATCCAACCAGATCCATCTGTCTTAGGCAGAATCGAATCCAATTGAACTAAACCGTAAAAATGTTATAAAAATAAAATACATCCAGCTCCTCCTGTGCAAAATTAAACTTAATACAGTTGTATATCGCATTCATTACTCCAAAGCAAGACTAGCAAAGATCTATCCTAATGTAGAAGCCAGCTGTGTCAGATGCCATCATTACCTTGCTGACTTAACACACGTTTTGGCTGTGTCCATCTCTGACGTCCGACTGGTCTGTCATTTTTAAAACACTGTCACATGCTGTTAAACTTGATCTTTAACCCAATGCAGCTATAGCTATATTTGGCATCCCAGGTAGAAAACAACTTACTCTAAGGAAACAAAATAAACACGATTGCTTTACAAAACTACTTGGACGTAGGAGGATTTTATTACACTGGAAGTCAAATAAGCCACCCAAAGTGTCTATGGTTTAGTGACTTGTTACAATTTATGGAGCTAGAAAAGATTAAATACACTCTAGGGGGTCCAGTGATACGGATAGTGATTTCTATCCGTGTGGGCCCTGATGCTATCATACTTTAATTAGCTCCAAACTGTTCCCAAGTAGCAGCTTCCAACAACTCTCCTGTCTTCACATTTTGGTTTCTTGTGTCATGTCACACTGAGCCTTGGTGGGCATGCCTGTTCAAATCACTTAACATACTCATTTGTTTAATTTTTTATGTTCTGTGGGGTGGGAGTGAGGTTCTGCTATGTGTTTGTCTTTTTAAAAAAAAGAAAAGAAAGCATCGTTTGAATAATTTCTGACATTTGCCTTTGTTTCTGTACATTTTCTGTATTTCTGGTGCTCAATAAAAAAAAAATTAACTCAAAAATAAGATATATTGATATTTTGAATCGATCTTGGAAAATACTATTTGGATTGAGGTATGGTAGGTTTATCTGACGATAAGGCAAAACCAGACAACACACATGTGATGCAGCAAAAACTGATCAGTCCATCAATCCACTGGAATGTTTGGAAACACTTTGAATTTAGCAAAGACATGTGACCATTCAGTATGCTAGAGTGTTCTAACAGCAGGCCAACAGCAGCTCATGCTGCTACCACTGGACCGACAGCAGCTTTCCAGCCACTACCGGACCAGCGGCTGCATTCTGGCTACCACCAGGTTCCAGTTACTACGGCGCCTGTGAAGCTTTCCAGCCACTGCTAAAGTAGCAGATTTTCAGTTCACCTAGTAAGGTGCAGTGTCCCCTATTTGAGGTTTTGACCTGAATATGGTTCTTTAGTTATCTTTGATGATAGTGTTGGTTGTGGACTCAATTCACCTGCCACTCTCTCAAACTTCAAGCCTTATCAAATAGAAGATTGCACTGTTTGTTGCCAAACAATGAATTTTTTTATTTTCACACTCACCTCCTCTGCGGCTGTTTTCATGCCATGTTACAAGGATATTGTCTCAAGCTGTAGTGTTGCTTTCAAATGCCCCAAAAATCCTTCATCAGGAAACTTACATCACATCCAGCACACATTTTTTTCACATACTCTAATAATCTTTCTCTTTTTAATTTCTGGAAACAAACACGCAAATCCTGGTCCAGTTGCAGACATTGCTCTGTCTTTCACAGATATAGACCTAAATAACTTTTCCTTTGAGGACTTTTGCTCTCTTAAAAGCTTGGGCTTTCTACATATAAATGCAAGAAGCCGCTTATTAAAAATGGACAATGTGAAAGCTTGGGTCAATGGATAACATCCTGATAGACTGATTGTTACTGAGACCTGGTTAAGAAAGTCCAACTCTTTTCCTGAGTTCATATGCCAGGGTATGATGTGTTGAGACAGAACAGGCCTGGTCTGGTGGGTGTGTGGCAGTTTACACTCCAACATTTTGACTACCCGGTAACTCTGGCTACATCAATTCCAAAGCAGTTTGATCTGCTCATTCTCATCATCAGGCACAAGTAAAAGTTACTTGTTGGATGTTATTGTGCACCATCTCTGCACATTACAGACTTTGTAATGTATTAGCCCCGTTGAACAATGCTGAATTTGTTTAATTAAAATTGGGACATATTAAAGTCACATGACAAGGTTATACATCAATTTGATGTATACATTTCTCTAAATTTACATCAGAAGTCTCCAACCAGCGTTGACACAAACAAACCCAGATAAGGCAACTCTTGTTGATGTTATTCTCAAAGATTCCCCTTTCAAGGATTTTGTTTTGTGCAGATATTAGTGATCACTGCTTCAATGCTTGTGTTCGTAATTCCTGTTCTGTTAAGCAGTCAGCTCGAATTCTTAGAAACTTTAACCCCCAAGCATAATTATGACCGGGCAGATGCAGACTGGTCTAAATTCAGCTTGATTCCTACTGTTGACCATGCATTACAACCGTTTAGTGATGTCATAAATGAGCATGCTTGGATCAAACGGCTCAGAATAAAGGGTCGTCACAGCCCCTGGTTTCACCATGAGCTTACTGTTCGTCTCAGACAAAAACAAAAGGGCATGGAAAAAAGCTCCATTTACGAGGCCCTCAGCAGTTATTCTGACATTCAAACAAATCAGAAACAGGTCCTTACAAGCCGTCCGCAAATCAAAATCAGACTATTTAAAGAACAGCTTTCACTCGGTAAATCTGATCCCAAAAGAGTTTGGGAAAAACAATGCGTGACTTGGAAAGTCTTTTCCTACTGCTTTCACTTAATATTGATGGTATTTTAGTATCTGATAAGATGCATATGGTTAACAGTTTTAACGCACATTTTACAAACGTGTCATATTCTCCAGCATCCACTTTGCCCAGAGACCTCACCACTAATGGCTACTAATTGCTTTATTTTGGTGCCAATTCTGTAATGAGGACTTGGAGGAGCTGCAGAAGTTGGATCCAAAAAACCTCCAGATTTAATTCAATTCAGTTTTGTTTATATAGCACAATATTACAACACAATTATCACAACGGGCTTCACTAAATTGTAAAAAAAAATCAACAACATAAATAGTTACTAAATACAATAGTTGATTGCTAAACTAAACTAGACAGATTAAGCTTAAACTGGGCCTTCCTGCTCTTAGACTATCCTACTCGATAAGTAAAAACTCTTACAAAAAAAAAGATTCCAGGGAAGAAAAGAAGAAACCTCAGGAATGTCCACATGAAGGAGGGATTCTCTACCTTTTGCAGTCAAAGGTTCTCTTATAGTCAATGGTTCCTAAGCAGTCCAGACCTTAGCTGCTTGTTTATTAAGGATCTCATCTGACAGGTTTGACAGTCCGTCAGCTCCTGAAGTGATGTTGGTATTCCTCCATTAGATTTGAAATCTTCCCGCCTTCTCTTTCACTCAAGACCTTTTTTCCCTTAAAGACCCCTTGGATCTCTCAAGTCCTCAGGTGCTGGTTTCCTAACAATTCCAAACGTAGAGACCAAGGACAAATCCATATTCTTCCCCTTCCCCTCTGGCTTCTCTCTATCCCTCCAATTGTGGGGGCATTAGGAGGTATGGGGGTGTCCAAAATGTTTTTTCTAAGGGAAACCCTCACGGTGGAGGGCTCTGTATCCCTCTGCCGTGAAGGTCATCCGCATCGCGCTGTGCTGCGGAGGAGAAACGCATTTCTTCACGTGGGTGTGTTTACACACCCACGTGAAGAAATGCGTAAACTATCCCAACAAGTTTACATTTAAATGTAAATAATGACTTTTAGTTTTAGCATGACTTTTACAGTTGTAAAACTGACGTTGTTGTGAATTTTCCAAACAATGGCAGCTATGCGCTAATGTAGTTGACCTTAATGACATCATCGAGTGGGAGTGACGTTTGAATGAGAAGACACTATTTTTCTATAACTTTCCATTTGGAGGGCTAAATGTAGGGGTAGGCAGAGGTCGAAGGGGTAGGGGAAGAATTCAGATTCAGCCCAAAACCCCTGGTGGTAAGACCCCGTTTGCCATGGTTCTTACCAGTGGAATGGTCTCCCTGAGGACTTTATAGCCTCTGTGGAGATTTTAAACATTAGAACGGCTGGTCTTTCAATTGGATTCCTAACTCTAATGTAGTTGAGTGTTACACATATTTTAGTAGTTTACTTATTTTATGTAGTGTTATTGTCAAGTTTTACTCTGTAAGTTCTATTTGGTACTTTTTAATATTGAGTTTAAATATGTAAATTTATATCAATCGTTTATTAAATGGACCTTTGTTACGGCCCAAGTTTTAGAGGACTTGGGGTATGTGAGTTTTTGTGTTGTAACTGTTAAAAAGGCTATGAAAATGAGGCTGACTGATGAATGTGATTGTTGACTTGAGCCTGCTGAAAATAGGTCCGGCTCTGCCCTGGTTCTAGGTTAGCCCTGGTTCTAGCTCTGCCCTGGTTCTAGGTTAGCCCTGGTTCTAGCTCTGCCCTGGTTGTGACTCGGCCCTGTACTGGCTCTGCCCTGGTTCTGACTTAGCTCTGGGTTTTAAACAGACTCTCTGCAGCAGGCTGATCTCATCTTCATGATCTGTTATTGATTCATCCTAAAAGCCGCAGTAAGCATCTCTGTGCATGCTCATAACAGAACACTAACCCTGTTCATGAAATGTTCCATTGAACATCAATAGAGCTCAGTTATGTGCAGAGACAAGTCTAAAGTGTCTGCTGGACTCCAGCGCCCGCTCCGTGTGGGTTGCATCACATGACTGCATTCGGATACGATGAAGCTGATTGGCTCGCACCCGCTGGTGATTCAGTGTGCTCTCCGAGTGTGCAGTGATGCACGGAGCGAAGATGGGCCAATGTGATTCATTCTGATGCTGGACGGGGCAGAAAGGGCCCACTGTCTGGGGGAGGACACCTGCTGAGCGGACAAGCGTCCTCAGTGAAGCTCGTGTTTCAGCATCAAGACATCTCTGTCATTCTGTTTTTGTGTCCTTCTCCTCGTCCTGTCTCGTCCTCCAGCTGCTGCCGAGTTTGACTGCATAGGCGCAGGATTCATGACCAGCAGCTACGCCTCCATGACTCAGCCATTACTAACAGAAGCCAATTCAGTCCAATAAAACCATGTTTAAGTTGGTAAAAGGTCTTGAACAATTTAAGAGCATTCACTGGCTTCCCTTGTTGGATCCATTTAGAGAATGTGTGGCCCCCTGCTCTGCTCCTTTCATCAGGGCTCAAGGCCCGTACACACCGGGACGAATATTCGCCAGGCGTTATTCGCCAGCGTTTTTCGCCACGTTTTTTGTGTTCACACCCAGGCGATTTTCGCTGACGATGAGCCGAGCGAACATGCAATTTCATTCCCTGACGTTAGATGGCGCTTAATGTAAACAGAAATACTCCTGTACACAAGGTGGCGCTGCGCAACTTTACGCTTCTTAAAGTCGCTTTTTACTCAGAAGAAGAGAGCAAGTATTTACGCAATTGTCAGAATCATACAAAGAAAACGTGAATATTTCAAGCACCAGTTGCTCCAACTGGTGCTTGGTTCGGGGATATTTTATAATGTCCGTCATTATTTCTTCGCGGGAGTGTAGACGCTACTTGGCGTCTATCTTCTTCGCTGGTATGTGTGCTCAGCAAGATAGTTTTGTGTTTGAGCGCCCCCAAGTTGTGTTTTACTGTAACTTCAGAAGCTCCAGACACGTGTGCAGAAGCGCCGTTCTCATTGTTTGAATAGATTTCGACACGACACGTCGAAAAAAAAAAACGAACCCGAGGCGTTTTTTTTTTGACGCTTTAACGCGTGGCGTTTTTTCGCGTCGGTGTGCACACTCTCATTGGTGCCCTTTGTTTAGTCACGAGGCGTTAAACGTCGGCGAAAATCGCCGGCGAAATTCGTCCCGGTGTGTACGGGCCTTCACAGTGCTTGATAGAAGGTTCTGGTGGCTTTTATCAAAGGTAACATTTGGCCAATCAGCTCAAAGTGGAACCCTTCATCAGGGACCCTGGTGTCCAAGAAAAGTGAGTACATGAGGGAGGAGGGCAGTTCAGAAACAGGCAAACAAACAGCAAACAGCTGAAGATTAGACAGAAACCAACGTTTCATGATCCAACTTGAATTAATCAAGATTACAGACATTTCAACAAGGATCAAAGTTGATACAAAAAATTGGATTTGATGCTGATGGGAACCATGTCTGGTTGTTGGTTTGCTATACTTAAACCCCCACAATGGGAGCGTTCACATGCGCTGTAGTCTCCAGACACCGTCGGTGAACCAGTGGAGTTGATATAAATGCATCTTGGCATCTTGTCCTGCAGACGTGGCTGTGAGGCAGAGAAACAACCATTTTGTCTGAACGCCCCAAACAGGAGGTTTTGCAGTTTGTTTCAGACACATACCCCCCCCAGACTGAGTTTGCTACTTGTCGTTTGTACGACACTGGGTTGTAGTTAATGATGAAGGCAGAAGGCTGCCAAGAGGTGCCCAACACCAAGAATAGAACTTTTTAAAATTCCTTAATACTTTACATAAAAATTAGTCTTCTCTGATGCATACATATTGCTTTCCTTTGTCACTCACCACTGTCTGCTTTTCTTAAAAGGTGTGGCGTGCGCTCTATACTGTAGTAGGAGGGGCCTCAGGTGACTTTACAGGGGAGCTTTTTGTCAAGCGTCCCATTCACTGTGACCACACACATAGCTACGTGTTCAAAAATAAGCTTTGAGTCAAATAAAAAACTGGCGCCTTCCAGGATTTAGCATTTTGCCTGCAGACTTTGGTGGTGGGTGCCAACCCTAAAATGATTAGCGCCACAAGATCATCAGCGGGCCTTAAAAGTAGCCGGCACTCAGCGAAAATTTGCCACCTGTGTGAAGCAGTCGCCGGCTACATTTTGATGAAGTTTAATTTTTACCTCGCAGCAAATAACTTGTGCATGCAGAGTCCAAAATTAACACTCGCCAAATGCAGGCTTTTTTCTGTTTGGCGCGTATAAGGTAGACGGGTAACGTGTTCAAATGTTTGCGCTAAATTAGCAATGTTTATTAGCCCTCCTTTCTCCTTTTGGGTATTTTCTTTAATGCTCCTCCTTTATAGCTAACAAGGCAGCGGGTCATGTAGCAGTTTCTAACAGGATCCAGACAGAACTGGAGGATGAACCAGCTGGACCCACAGCAGCAAGAGAAAGATTCATACAACTGTTGATTTGGAGACAGCTGTGTCGTTACACACTAATGTTAGGATGCTAATGAGCTGTTGCGTGTGTCGCCTCTATGCTACAAAACTGGTTTACTGTCAGACAATATTTCCATGGACCGCACGTTGAGACATGGTGGATAAATACAACAAAATGGATTCTTACAAATAAACAGGAAAAATTAATTAATAGAGAATTAATTAAAAAAAGAGCTATAGTCCCCCCCAAACACAGACATACAGCAGACATGCCTGCATCTTCACTGTCAGTGACATAATTTCATGTCTTCAGGCTGTTTATGTTATGCTTTCACATGAAAATGAATCACCTGGGGGGTATTCCAGAAAGCAGGTTATGCTAGCTCCCACGGTAAGTTTGAGGCTAAAAAAGTCTACAACCACTGCTTTTGGTTCCAAAAACAGAAGTATGTTTCAGGGTATGCTTAGTTCCCCTGGCAACTCATGCTCTGAACATAACCTGGTCTGGAGCAGGTTTAGTTGAAGGTTAGTTTGTTTTCAGAGAAATGAAGCAGCATGACGTGCCCATTTGAAGATAATTTAGTGGATGAAGAAGCTCATAATACTTTTTCCACCGCGAGAGGGTGATAAGACCACGTACGGATGTTGGAAAGATAAACTTTTTTGATTTGATCTAAAGTAGTTATTTGCTTTAGTTAAGATAAATCAATTCTTTTTAGTTAAGTCAGCTTAAAAGTAACACGTGGTTATCATACATTTATTGAACTTTCATTTAAACTAATTCAATTAAGTAGGTGTAACTTTGGTGCTCCAGTTAGATTGGCACCGCAAGGAATTGTGGGATACCATTCCCTTTGCCTGTCTGGACGGATTTGGGTTTAAGTGTGGGTTTTTGACCAAATGTGTTTAGTTGTTTAGCTGTTTTACTGTGTTTTACAGAGTTATTTGTCATACTATGTTTAATTCTTTCTGCACCATGAGTGAGAGGGACGGAGAGAATGATGAGTTTATATAGCACCCCTACTGTACAGTGGAGTGATGATAAACTCAGAGATATGGTATGGCATTGGCTACAGGATACAAATCTGTTTTGTTTCATTCATTTTATTTTTATAAAAAGGAGTATATCTGCAGGCTCAAATTTAGACATATGAGTTCAAGAATTACAATAAATTAAGATGGAAAAACATTAATTGAATTGGAGTAATATGACATTTAGTTAGATAAATATGTAAATTTGAGTTGTAAAAAAAATATTGACTTAGATAGATGTAAGAAATTAGGTTGAATAAATGTAACTCAATTACTTGTTACCAATTGAATTAATTTAAGTTGGATAAGTTATATAAGTATGCGTCACAACGAAAATACGATCAGAAACTCTTGCGTTTACTTTGTCTGTTATTTTTCAGAAATTCTTTTCGCTGATGATGCAGCCGTATTACTTTTTTGATGGACGTATAATCTTCATACGCCGTCATTAAAATCTCCGACTCCGTCTCAAAAGTATTGCGCTCTCTTTTTTTCACCACACGTTTCCATGGTGACTTCAGAAATCGGCGATCCACTGAGAATGTCTTTATGTACTTGACATGCACGCCCATTAACCCAGGGTTACCAAGTCGAGCGTAATTACGCCAACTCATATCTGGTCTTTTGGAACCGACATACCCAGAGTAAGCAAGTTCAGGCGGATTTCAGCCAGAGTTCAGGGTTAAAGTCAGGCAAGTTTAAACATGCTTCCTGGAATACCCACTGGAGGCAGAATTAGTACATCTTAGTAAATCTGTCCTTTTTGTCTCAGTATGTTTGAATTTGCCTTTAGAGGCAAGAAAAGAATTTTCATGATCTTCAGCTGGTTCAGACTACAGGTGACTGACTAACACCCTTCTCCTCAGGGAGGGGGGGGTACAGAGGGTCTTTTTTCAGCAGAGTGTTGTGCTGCTGTGCTAAAGAAAACAGAAACAACTTTGCAAACCTCATCTCTAAGCATCATCCATGTTTTCCATGCATTGTAACTGAGACAGACACAGCTCCATGTAGCAATCAGGCTAAAAAACCATGGCGGTAGCTCCTCCCACACGCTTCTAGGGCGTCAAGCTAATGAACATTTTTGGAATAAATTTGTTGAGCAGTGAATTCTCTGCATGTCGATAGTGAGGTGTCCTGCGCCAATTTGAATCGTGTTTGGTGTGAAAGCAGCTTTAGACAGCTCTTCGGTATCGATCTTGATGGAGAATTTGCAGTCCGACTGTTTAAGGCTGTGGACAAGTGCTTTTATACAGATAACCAGTTTAAACAGGTGACACTGCTGCAGGTAACCAGTAGACCAGGGGTGGGCAATTATTTTACCTCGCGTGCCACATTGGGTACTAAAATTCGATAGAAGGGCCGGACCAGGAGCATATGCGTGGAGTGAGAATGATATAACATGGAATGTAGATGAAAACATTTGGATTGAAAATTATATTCTAAAACAGAATATTCTAGAGTTTTTCGTTTAAAACTTTTGTTCCCATTTTAGATCTCTTTTTTATTGTGAAGCCCTTTGATACCTTCAAGGAGTTGTAAAGTGCTTTGAATAAAGTTTCATTCATCCATGAACCTTTTTAATAAAATAAATAACACTATTTATGAAATAAAACAATAACCAAATAACATTATGATTTTCAAAGACAAAAATTCAGGAAAAAAATACTGATTCCTTTAAAAAAAATAAATAAACAATGGATCCTTTCCCGTCATAATTCCGCAGAGACTTTGAGCTCATCTCACGTCTCACAGTTTGCGCAGCTGCGCAGTCTGTTTGTCTTTCAGTAATACTGAAAAAGCAAACGTCTATGTCTTCTTCTGCAGCAACGCATAAATCTGCATTACCTTTTCACCAGAACAGATTTCCTCGTTTATTGCAGGAGTTACGTTCTAAAAAGAACCTGTGATCAGTGAAATCCACGGCGTCTGATTACAGACGTTTATGGCAGCAAAACTCCTCACTGCCCACTTCTACACATTTTTCTCTTGTTTAAATTCTCAAAACTCACAGAGAGCAATAATTTATTGAGCTGATCAAAGCAAGTCAGAAAGAAAATGAAAGCATCAGAAAGATGAGATGCCAACGGGACATTTGAACCCACACAAACTGAAAATGAAACTTTGAAGTAGATGCACTTACTGATGATGACGATGAAGCTTTGATTGTCCAGGAGGAGCCAAAGTCCAAAACCCAAGATAACGCCTCCCAAAAGCTGCAGGTCCAAGAACAAACAATAATAATAATAATTACAAACATGCAGTAAAAATCATAAGAAAAGATGGTGAACAGAACTAAATCTATTGGATGAAGCTGGCAGTGGTTGCTGTAACTAATCTAAAATGAGATACTTTACTATGAAAAGAATAATTCTGGAATAGAGGCTGCAGAGCAGAACCCGACAGAGCCAACCTTTTTCTGCTTTTCAGCCTCTCTAGTGGTGACACTCTTCTGATCGGATTTTTTTAAAATATGGGACTTCTTGCTGCCATCATTGAAGAACCCTAAGCTGCTTTGTCCCTTCTGGAAATCAGAATCACGTTCGTGTCTCCAGTCCAGTCTGTTGTCCATAATAGCACAGAGGAATTTTTACTCCTCTTCTTGTCCCATGATAGAAAAGGATTGGTCAAGCACCTCTTCAGATCCATCATCATTAAGTATCAGATCATTTCTACACCTCATCACAAAGTGATCCACCAATTCTATTTACTTTTGTACATCTCTAATGAAAGTAATCTGAGTATTTCTGTTGATTACAGAAGTGACTTGTACTGAGGTTTACGTGGTACACATGAAGTAAAGATGTGGTAAACCTGTGCTGCTGGTCGCCTGACTACGGTATCACAAACATCGGTCTGTTTGTCTGAGGATTTTGATCAAACAAATCATGTTGAACGAGGAATTGTTGTCTTATCCAACAGCAAAAAGATCAGAGCTGAAGGCCTCTGGTGTTGGACAGATGTTACAATAGAGGGTTATGAATCTTCTGACACACAAAGTGTATATTTGTTTAAACCCCTTTTAGATTTGAGGCTAAACTTTATTTATATTGATTAAGTTTGGATACATTTCTCGTTGGACTGAATGGAAAAAGGAGAGACTGTGATGTTAGAGATGGAGAGAAAGGAGGGGTTAAGGAATCTGAAGGAATCATTAAAGAGGTGTGTGTGTGTGTGTGTGTGTGTGTGTGTGTGTGTGTGTGTGTGTGCGGGGGGGGGGGGACTCTGTGAGCCTCCTCCCTGTGTGGAGAAAGGGCCTGGTTCCCCTCACCGGGGATGGGGTAGGGAACAGAGAACCACTGGCCGTCATTGAGTGACATGTGAGTGCATTGAATTATTGCGTTAATACAAACTAATTAATAACAGACAAGAAAGAACATGATTTTTATGTAACCTCATTACTGATCTATAACTTTCATTATGTAAGGGATAATGATGAGGTGTCCATTATTAGAAATTAAAGGATTACACAGGGGCCTGATCGTGCCGCACTGCGTTACTTCTTTGAAGTTCGTTCATTTCTGATGACGCACACCTCAGATTTGTGGGGATTTTCTCACTCAAACCATGGCCACTTACAAAAGAAATAAAAATTAACTCTGTTATTTTGAAATCTTTTTTCACAAAAAGCGGACTATATGATGAGCTGTGCGTTGCATTGTCATGGTAACGGCTACAGACCCCATGCCACCTCAATGCAGCAGCGCATTAAAGCAGTATATACTGTACTCCAAACATCATGATAGAATCATTTAAGAGAGAAAGTTAACCTGTTACTGCTTGTTTATGTCCAATCACAACAAAGAAACTTTGTCCAATTTGTTCATCTTTCGGTTTTACCTCCTCGTGTTTCATCTCCCTGCTTATATTGTCCTCTCTTTCTGCTTCATCCCAGTCTTCAAAAGGAGCAAATTCTCCAAACAGGTTGAAGGATATTATAGAATCACTCATGACTTTTGTTCTTGTTGTGATAAACTGTGGAATAAGGCATGTCACCATATGTATTCTGGTATTAATAGGAAGTTCGTGGTCAATATTTGTATTGCTCAGAAAAGTGCTCCTGCTGTTTTTTATGTGTTAAAGGTTATGTTTTGTCTTTGTTTTTTATCTAATTGTAAAAGCTTTAAAAAAGTACTTTGGTGGTGTAAAAGTAAAGGTTGGAAGTCTTTTATTATAAAAAAAAACTTTATAAAGCCCCTTTTTTTAGGCTGTTTTCAGACTGGACACATTTCGTTCACTTAAAATGAACCAGAGTTTGTTTCCCCCGACAATCCGGTAACAAATTTTCAGTTTGAATACACACTCAAGCGGTTCCAGGTCCAGGACCAGGAACTTCTGTCTGACCCATCTTTCGAGGTGCTTTTAGTTCGTTTCCAGGTCCGGTTCAATCTTAGATTTCTCTGAATAGGCTCTGTGCTCGGAGTAGATCCACTGAACCCGAATGGCCATCGTTATGTGACGTAAACAGAGTAGGAATGAAGAAATCGACGAGCCGTAGACAAATGTAAAGCAACGATTGTCGTGTATTCAAACAGAAAAAAAAGAGTGTTTATTTGTTAGAACGTTTATTTTAACACTACAGTGTACTGAAAATGCTTCTTACATGCTTTTCTGAGCCTTGTTACGCGGATCGCGATGCTGTGACGTCATCCCAAAAGCTACCTTGTAGTTCCTTAACAGAATTCTCTTACAATAATGCCATAACACCACAATGATGAGATACAGAAACTCACTGAAATGTGGTCGGACGAATAAAGGTACACTAAAACAACTTTTAAGGTGATATACATTGATTCTCACTGTTTTCTGACAACCTTTATGTCATAAACACTTATCAGCAATCCCTTTTAGCCGTCACCCCCTCAATAACTGCCTTGCTTGCCTCCACCGTAACCAAAGGAGCAGTAAAAAGTGTTGTACCTGACGTTCATAATTGGTCAGTGATATTTAAAGTTTGAATCGGTAAACTATCCCAACAAGGATTGGAAAATGTGGGACTTCCATAATTTCTGCCTCCAGTTGCTTTGCCCCGCCCTCGTAATTCCTGACCAATGAGTGAAGAGATCGTTAGTGATTTGGTTTTGTTTAAAAGTTTTGGTTTAAACAGGAAAGTCCGCTTTGCTGCAGTCTGAATAAAGACCAAACGCAAGGTTCAGGACTCGGTCCGGACCAAATTAAACAAACTCCGTCCGCCCGGACCAAATTCTTTTTCCAGTCTGAATACACCTTTAGTTGTATTTTGATCTTTTACCGTGCCACAATGTCATAAATTTAAACTGAAAATACAGCAAAAGGAAGCTTTTCCCAAACATTATTAATTTTGATTAAAATAGAGTAGATTAATTAATTACAGGTCACGATTAACTAATCGCACAAAAATTCACCGCATAACAGCAGTAAAGTGAGTTCGGTGGTGGGGGTGTGTGTGTCATAAAAGGTGTTGTTAAAATTGGTGGGTAGGGCTCACAGTGATGTCTTAAGTCCAAAGTACATCTTAGATTGACACCCCCCACCCCATCCCCGCCCCCAACACTCTAATGAGCTGTGATGTGAGAAAGTAGGGCAGTTCCGGGACATTCCAGACTGACCCCCGATTAATTGAAACAACCCTCCCCCAGCTCCCCCCAAAGTGTTGTACTTGTGCTCAAAGTCTCGCCAGCCTGGGGGCTCCATCGCCAACCCCCCAGCCCCCATGCCCACCCCTCCACCCCATCCAAAGACAGAGGAGCCAAGAGAGAGCCAATGACCGCCCTAGCGGGAACTCTGGTCAGGCACAGACGGGACAGAGGTGACAGGGCTGCCCATGATTGTTTCAGTGAAAATACCAACCTGCCGATAGATGCCACCCCCCCAAGAAAGAGCCTAAGTCTTCACCCGCAGCTGTGGTGGGTGCCACCCAAAGCAAATGTGGGTCCCAAGAGAGTTGCCCCAACCTGTTCCAGAGTCAGAGAAAGGGTGATTCAAGCCCCAGATGCAGATGAGCAGCCAACCAGGCACAGACAGGGCCCCCCGCCCAACGGGTACTGATGTCAGCCCCCCAGAAAACACAAAAAGACCACTCCCAAGGCCAGGGGGACCCATGACTCACCTCAGGCCTCTTGACTAAAGGTCCCTCCTCAGCCCTCGGATGGCACCTAAAGGCCCTGACCCCAGCCCCCACAACCCAGGCAGCCAGACAAGGAGCGGCGGCGCCCAGGCACCCCGCCCCTTAAGTCATGAAGTTAGCAATGGAAGAGCGGAGACACTGAATTCCTTCTAAGTTACTTGAACTCTTGGCTGACATTTTTTTCAAGCTGATATGATCAAACAGCAGATTCCTAAATTGAATTACTTTAATATTCTTCTTGTTTTTCCAATTTAGTAAAATTGTTTGGGGTTTTTTTCTATACAAAGAGTTATAAAAATGAGAGATGCTAATCCTCCCTCTGTATCAATGGGACTCGTGTCACCAAGCACACAAAGTAACGGTGAAGCTGTTTCCAGAGAGCTTGGACAGGTGAACCACAGAGCACCCTGAACATCCTCTGTCCAGTAGAGTAAACTCTGGACAGAAAATGTTCAAGATGGGTTTGATGAAGAATCTAAATAAATTGTGAATTAGTAAACAAAAAGTGAATGGATTGTGAATCACTGACCCTGACTGTCATGAAACTGACATCAGGAGAATCATGCATTAATTCCATCAGATCTGTGTGAGACCATGGAACAGACCGATGCAAACGTCAACGACCAGAAAACCTGAGAACGCCGACAGACAATACGCTTAACATCACAACGTGCGACTAGCAACCGAACGTGACTGTAAGACCTCAATGAGCAGAAGACTTGACATGTACAGTGTGTGTGTGTGTGTGTGTGTGTGTGTGTGTGTGTGTGTGTGTGTGTGTGTGTGCGCGCGTGTTGGAGGGGGGGTGTATGTATGTGGTAACTAGGCCACAAACACTTCATCTGCACTTTAATCAAGATTCAGACCCAACTGACACACAGCTGTCAGTCAGAGCAACCAGACGAATGTCAGGAAACAAAATCACATGTTGGAGCACTTTGAATGTTGAAAATGGTTGAGAGTAAATGATAACTCTAAATAAAAAAAGGTCTGTTCAGTTGTACTTAGTACACAAAAATGAAGTCCCAATGATTGACAAGCAGATTTCTGTACCAAATGAAGAGCCCTTGTTATTTGTTTATGTAAATATATTTGTGTGATAACTGTAGACGGCCACAGCTAAAATGTTCATCAAAAAGCCTTTCTTTACGTCCGTTCAGATGGAAGTCCACTCAATGCATTCTAAAGAAAATGAAATACTCACAAAGAAGATGAGATTGAGGAGGAACAGGAAGTACTTGCTGGCTGTCATGCACCCGGTCCCCATGGTGACGGATCTGCAAACAGGAGACAAGCTGGCAGTGAGAAGCAGTCATAGCCAGCTGTGCAGGTCACAGAAAAACATCTTTTGGTAACAGACATCTCCTAGAGTGAGGGGGGGGGGCTCTGAAGCAGCAGGTGGCATATGGCTGCAGGGTCCACAAATCCCTGTGGTTAAGCCGGGCAGTCATCAGTTTAGGGGGCAGGGAATCACATTTCTGTGACAAGATCTGCAAAACCAGCTCAACATAAATCAATGAATGTGAAGAGGTGCATCTGTCTTCCACCTGTCCTCTGAGACCATCACATCCAAAACTGTGCCCCCCAGACAAGGATCTCCACTTTCTTCATCAGGTTACCCACCATAAAACCACCAAGCTGACTGTCCCTGAGCCCGGTCTTTAAAGAGCCCCCCCTAAAATGCCATGTTTTTACTAATAACTCAAAAACTACACAGTAAGAGTACACAAATCTTTGTGAGGAGAGAGCTTTGGCGTGCATATTAATATAATTTTTGTAGTAATACATACTTAGGACAGATAAGGCGTTCTATTATGAAATGGAAATCAGCGACCATTGCATTTCATGCTCTGCTGTTAAGCGGGTGATGATCATGACATTTCTAAAGTGCGGCTGGTTTGACCACAGCTGAACAAACTGGTCCACAGACAGGGCTGGATATGTGTGTGCTCGTGGACACTGCTGCGTGAACCGCAGAGCTGGCAGCAGGCGCCATGGAAAGACGGCTGGGTCAGACGGGGCGTCTCGGACCCGCTTCCAATTGAGGCAAGCCTCAATAAAACAACGTTTTTCAACCAGTGTGCCGTGGGAGATTACACATTCACTGATCTAAAAACATTTCCCATCTCCAGGACATCAGCTCTGTGTTCATCCAAACAGGCCCTGATAAAACACTGAGTAGTTAGGAATATAAAAGTTCATAAAATACTTTTTTCTCTGTGTTTATTTGATTCTATTAAAGACACTTTGATAAGAATGACGGTATCGCGATTTAGCCGTAGATTTATGGAAGCGATTCTGTATCATAATTAAAAATAAAAGTCATTCTCAAAATGAAGCTGCATTTTTTGACTCAAAATTAAAATGAAAAAGAAATCCACCAAAATGCTTTTTCATTTTGTTCTTCAACACCGCTCATTCTGTCACTTAATTAAAATGATAATGAAAATAGTATTTGACATTTCATTTTCAAAAAGTTCTCTGATAAATGTGCAGCAAAATTCATTTAGAAATGTATAATTTGATCATTAAAAAGGATTAACAGAAATGCTTTTTAATTTTCAAAATGTAACTGCACCAAATGACTCAAAATGAAAATTAAAAAGCAATACTTCAAAATGATTTTTCATTTTATACTTTAAAACTGCCTATTCTGTGTCATAATTCAAACGAAAATGCAAAAAGGGAATTGTGTTTTCATTTTAACATCCACCCTGCGAACATTGTCACATTATTCAATTCGAATAAGCATTTCCAGCGGGGAGGCGGGGCGATGACTTCAGTGCTTTCTCCGTGTGTCCGGCTGCTAACAGACAGACATGCTAGGAGCAGTGTAGCTTTGTGTTAGCGGCAGAGGAGAGGGCTTTGTGATGTTTGTGAACTCCTGATGATTTTACACAGCTTCTCAGGACTACATAGCAGCGTTTCCGCCTTCTGCGGTCCTGCGGACGTGCTGCTACGATCTGAGAAACCATCATATGAATTTGTGTTTCCAGTGGTGTCCAGAACAAAAATAAAGGATGTTGCAATTCCCACATATTTACATCCAAGATGCTCATTGCTCCTTCAGAGTTTTAAGTCCCTCCACAGCTAATGTTTTAAGCACATATTAGCCTAATGCTAACCTGTCTTTCGGTCCTCCTTGCAGCGAAGAAAAATAGCACTGACCGCACGGATTAAAAAAAACATATGAGCGATCAGGCCCTTAATAATAATCATAACTGTAATAAAAGCAGATTTAGAAGATAGTCTCCTGCAGCTTCACGCTGAGTGCATGTTGGTCCAACCAGCAAACATTTAGCATGGAGAAATCTGCTATAGCTGTTGATGGGGCTCCAGCTGTCATCAAACAGCAAATTCAGCGCGAAGCTGCAAATAATTATCTAAATATGTGGGAATTACATCATCCTTTATTTTGTTCTGGACACCACTGGAAACACGAATTCATATGATGGTTTCTCAGATCATAGCAGCACGTCTGCAGGACCGCAGAAGGCGAAAATGCTGCTACGTATTCCTGAGAAGCTGTGTAAAATCATCAGAAGTTCACAACCGTCACAAAGCCCTTTTTCTCTGCCGCTAACACAAAGCTCCACTGCTGCTAGCATGTGTCTGTTAGCAGCCGGACACGCGGAGAAAGCACTGACGTCATCGCCCCGCCTCCCCGCTGGAAATGCTTATTCGAATTGAATAATGCGACAATTTTTGCGTTTTTGTTCTAATTATTACACAGAATAAGCGGTTTTTAAGTAGAAATGAAAAAGCATTTTGAAGTATTTCATTTTAACTTAGAATCATTTGATGCAGTTACATTTTGAAAATTAAAAAGCATTTCTGTTAATCCAGTTTAATTGTCAAATTAGACATTTCTAAAGGAATTATGCTACACAGAGAACTTTTTGAAAATGAAATGTCAAATACCATTTTCATTAACATTTTAATTAAGTAATGAAATGAGCATTTTGGCGGATTGCTTTTTCATTTTAATTTTGAGTCAAAAAATGCTGGTTTTGACTTTTATTTTTAATTATGCTAAGAATCGCTTCCATACAGCTTCAGCTCTGTTTTCAGAAAAGTCATTCTTGGAGGCCTAATCATACGTCATCAGTCTGACCAATCAGAAGTGGTTAAAGTCTTCACTTCCTTGTTCTGATTTAGCTCATAAAGTCTCTCAGTTCCAACTAAAATACCAGCTAAAGCTCGTCTTTAGCGGTGTAGCTTTCCACAGAATCCGGTGTCAGACCGTGGAACAAAACAATGAAGCACAGAAAGTGTCTGTGATCTGTGGCATTTTCGCTGACATCTCCCATGATGCATCGGGTTAAAGTGACAGCGTAGTAAAACGAGTCTTCCCTGTTAAACGTCTTGAAACCACAACAAACACACATCAAACAGTTTTTACACCTTCTTGATTAAATCAGAGATCAACAGTTTAGTTCTCCTGCAAGGTTTGTGTTTATTAACACAAACATCCCAGAGTTTGGTCCAAGTCATCTTTGTAACTGAAACACTTTTCTAATAACGTCTGGATTATTTTATATGTTAAACTTAAGAAGAAGTAATAACAACATTTTAGAAACAGGATTAAGGGGAAGTGGCCAACAATTAAACTAAATTGAAACAATTTAAATATCTAAAAAGAAATAAAACATTTTTGTTAAAGTTTTCTAAGACTTTATATTTGATTAAGACAAAAGAAAAACTAATAAAACTTCAACATATTCACTTTTTGTGTAGCTACAGAAACCAAATGTAATGTTAGTCTTTTTGTGTAAAATTTATCAGACATATTGTGATCATATAATTGATCAAAAATTACAGTTGTCTTTGCACCAACATTGAAAACAAAATCTTAAAAAATAAATCACTATTTAGAAAGAAAAAAAAAAATATATATATATATATATTTTGTAAGGTTACATAAAATTGCATGTTAATAAACTGAAGGGTAAAACTACTACCAGGGTAAAAATTCTAATAATTTAGTTGACAATTGTTACTGAAAACTACTTTAACTTTAATTATATCTTTTAGAAAAAACCTTGTGGAGAGTCTGGATGCTGGTGTGCCGCGGGACTCTTGTCAAGGATAAAGTGTGCCTTGGCTTAAAAAAGGTTGAAAAACATTGCAATAAACGCTCCTGCGGGCTGGAGTGGTCCCCTGCTGGGAACCTGGTGTGCAACGAAATGACTTCATCCAACCAATGCAACGTTTTCACAACTTTTGCCAAAGCTCTTATTCTAAAAAAGCTCCAAACATCCAACTGACCTGTCTAGTGGTTCAAACACAAACGTCAACAGTCCAACCAATAAGATGTGCTTAGCATCCCCACTTCCTTGTGACGGTGATGCAGAGATTGCTGGTATTCTTTCAGTTACAACAAAAACCACAGCTGAAAATCGTGGTCATTTGTTTGCAAATATTCTTCATGAAAGTGGAGGGAAACAATTTTGTTGTACATTAACATTTATGTCAGGGCACAAACAAAAGTCAACAATTGGCAAAAACTTTTCAACTGTGAAACAAACATGGAGAATGACTGAAAGTTGTGCATGCAGGCATCAGTTTTACAGTTCTAACAGAAACAGACAATAAATCCACAGTGGTCCACAGAACACGCCTGATGTTCTTCTGTTACACAGATGTCACCCTGAGTTCTTATGGGCTCAAAAAGCGCGATATAAGTATACACTATTTACCATTTACCATGTAGCCATATGACCAATCATCTATGCTACCAGGACATGATGTTTGGTCGACAGCAGTACAGAGCCCTACCCTCCCCTCGCCATGGTTGGATGGAGAAACATGATTGGTTGGTCAAAATTCATTGGTTCTTACAGACATACCAAATATGGTAAAAATTGTTTTGTAGATTTTTTACTTGTAGCCTTAAAGTTGAAACTTGTATTTTTAAAATGTGTGCAAGTTACAAAACATAACTCACAAGTTTCCATTCTAGCCTCATGAGCATGGTTCAAAATAGTGTAGTGTTTTGTAGTCCACCTTTAAAGTATGCTGGGAAATGTACACCTTAATCACGACAGAATTCAAGTCCATCCATGGATGACCACTAGTTAAAGATCCTCATAATATAACAGTAGCCCATGTTGACATTTTGATCCAGAAACAATGAAGACCTGAGACACGTTTAGTCTGTGTCAAAGCTACCTCTGCTGCTCTCAGAACATCACAAGTTTCAAACACTAAATGGCTTCAACGCTGTAGTTCTGTTTTTTCATAGCAGTTTGCTGTTGGATCCTTCACTTTGGTGAATTTCCTGAAGACCTTCTCTTTGGAACTGAGCAGTTCATCCAGACCAAAGAACAGGCATGTTGAAAAACCACAGCGACACTCTTCACACATTAATGTACTTTACTGTCCAATAAATCTATGAAGGTCTGAGAGAGACATGGAGGCCCGCTCAATGGTTCCTCCTGCCACCGACCCACTTTCCACTGGCTGCAAATGGGTTTCTGGTCCAGCCAGCCAGGCCTGTGCCGAATGATCGAAGCGGGGCACCTGCAGGGATGCAGGAGAAAGGAGGCCAGTGGAGCAGCCTGGAGGCGCAGTGTGAGGCTCTAACAAACGCCAGGTCTGATCCAGAAAGAACACAAGACTCCAAAGGCGTCGACTAAAACCAAGTTTTTCAACCTTTTTTAGCCAAGGTCCACTTTTTCCTTGGCAAAAGTCACAAGCCACGCCAGCAACCAAAAATATTAAAACAAAGAGAAACTCTGTTGTCTGTATTGATGTGCAGTTTCCTCCGTGATCTCACAGCATTTTTTTTGCAATAATTAAGGCCCAAAGAGCTGAAAAATGAAGCTGCTTTCCCTAAAGGTTGCAATACAAATTGCTACAGTTTTCCGAAATAAGTTTTTTAACCAAAATAGTTGAAACTTTGCCCAGGTAGTTGTTCCCCTTTCCACCAGCTTTTCCCCTTCAGTTAAAATTTTATGTAACCGTGAAAAAAAAACTAAGGAAAGCCCCCCCATTTAAATAATTTGTCCGCTCACATCACACGCATCAAATCTGTGCCCCCCCGCCTTATGGCAGTATGAAGTATTTAACGATCAATTCTGGAAATCATTGGTGACACCCGGCCCTAATTTTGTCTTTCATTCATTTTAGGCTGATTCTGGTTCGACGCCATAGAAATGTCTTTTTTGCTTTGAGCTTTCAATGTTAAAACATGATCAATTCAGTCATGGATGCTTTTACTAAATGAGGTTCATTGAGTGATGACACGTTTTTATATTCAACCGTTTGTTTCATGTGTTTTCCTGTGGACATCTTTTCTACCAGGACTTGCTGGCTGGGTCGGTGGGCGTTGCTGCAGTTGTTGCCCTTGCTGGGGCATCAGCACAGCTAAGAAGTGGACCCCATTGCTGTCCCGGTCCGGGTGGGCACTGTGGTAATGTTCCTGAGGCCGAGTTGGCTTCTGGTATGGCAAGATCCCCCCATTTCCTCAGAGCAGAGCCAAGCCTGAAGTTTCTTTTAGAAGTTAACTTTACAAGTATTCATTGCGCGTGGGGTCATGGGTCACATGTTAACGGCGGGGTTATTGTAATACCTGTGTTTGTCTTTGTTTTTAAATGTAGCTTCGAGCTGCACAATGCATGCAGCACACAGTTAGATTGATAAACGGACTACAGCGTCTGTACATGCTGTTTAATCTGAAAGCATCGCTGCGGTGAAACCATCACCACAGGCTGACCTCCATTTATCAAACTGAGATCTCTGCTTCAGATCAGTTTCAGAGTTTCATGACTGAATCTCGTCGGGGCTGGATTTAGTTTCCTCGTGTTGAAAACCAGAAAACACCCGTCCAGGGACGATGGGGTTAGCCTCAGGCTCTGTGGACCTCAGAACCCTCAAAAGAACACTTGCAGTGAGCAGGCCCACTAGGTTTTCATTTAATCTGACTCTGTTGTAATTCATCCCTGAGATATGCCCATCAGTAACACAGGTCTTCCATGCAATTGATTCTGCTGCTGCAGGCTGCCTTCAGGGACATTCCTTTTCAAACCGGAGGGCGTGTTGTGATCTGAAGCGTGAAGGTGTGTCTCAAGAAACACACAGGAGTTCAACAGACCATCAAAAAATGCAGCCCAGCAGAGCTTAAATCCCAACACCGTCTGTAGTTTCATGAGCAGTCGATGCTTCCTGAACCAGCAAGCTCAGCTGCATCTGGCCGGCCTGGGAAGCTGAAGGTCAAACAGGTCTGCGTCCTGGAGGCGGATGCCCGCAAACCAGCGGGCTCTGGCCGCATTTACCCGAACCAAGAGCCGAGGCGCTGACTCGAACAGATGATGCCCATCATCCCATTCCTGCCATTTTCTGAGAACCACTCCCTTATGCGGTCCAGTTACCTAATGGAAGAATTATCCCTGCCATGAGCGCCCGGTACCCGCCCAGCGCCCGTGGCGTCTCATGGCGCCCTCGTGACATGAATCCATATCCAAAGCAGCTTGGTTCTGTATAGAGCAGCGGTTCAAGGCTTCAACTTCAAACTTCCTCAAGCGTAGAAACTCAAAACTCTGCCTGAAAGTCACATCCAGGAAGTCCCACCATGACTAAACACAAGGTACTGGTACTGGTTCAGAAGTTAAGGGTCCATTCAGAGGTCCACAACTGCAGCTAGATCACAACATCTACCAACCATAACAGAAACCTGGAGACCTGGTAGGAGTCAAAGTTCATCAGGGTGGAACAAAAAGGCTCCTCAGACAAACTCGAACACCTGGGGCTACTTTCTGGCATGGAGGATCCCTCAGAAACTTGTGACTGGTTCTGACTTTTGGGGGTAGACTGGACCTGGCTATGAAGGTGGTCCACTCCTTCCGGGACAAACCAGCAGAACCAGGGCTGCACGTGCACGAGCAGAACGAAACTGAAACTCCTGAAGTCCAGCCCGGATCAAAGCCTTCCGCCTCAGTTCTGCCTTCCCGTCCGAACCGAACTTTATTCATAGCGTGAACGTCGCTGAAGCCACGCGGGCTTTCGCTGTCTCCAAAAAGTCCCGAACTCACACAAACGCACCAACGTGGTCGCCGCTCCCGCCAAACATCACCTGAACCAAACAGCGCGCGGCCCGCGGCTTGCCTACCTGTTTACAGGTGAGAGGAGGCTCGAGCGGCGGTGGCGGGCCGTCACGACAGCCGACTGGCGAGACGGAAGAGCGGCGACGAGGTAGCTCCGCACGAGGAGGAGGCGCGCGGGCAGTGCTTGCGGCAGTGACAGAGGACCCCGCCCCAAAACCAACCCCTGAAGAAACTTCAGATCAGGTGAATACAGAGCCTCCCCGTATAAGGCTGCAGGATGAATGTTAGTGTGAATAATAGAATCTACAGAGGAAAATAAAGATGAAGGCCGCAGCAGGTGCTGCTGCCGTCTGCAGAGGTTTATTGTACAGCAGTGTCTGAAGACAGTTGAGGATGATTGGGTTCCTGTCAATCATCCTCATTTTGTCTGCAGAAAGTTCTTTGGAAAGAGTGGACTTTATCACCAAATAGTGAGAGGATCTGGAGCAGGAGCTGTTCTGTTTACTGGTGAACAGGTGGGCTCAGGTGTCCGATGTTTCCATGTGACGACAAAATCTACTATGAAAGCCTCAGTAATGAAACAGGGACTCTGACTCAATATCATCAAAATTCACTTTTATTTCACTGAATCTGAGCATTCCTCAGCAAGAACAAATAAATCAACAAAATTTTATTCCAACTGAAACAAACAAACATGAACTTTTTGCAGTCCGTTTTCTGCGCCAATAGCTCCACTTTTGGGGTTCATTAGCTGCATCATTTACAGATCACAACTCCTTCAAGGGGGTTGTGGCCTTTTGATTGACAACTGTTAATTTTGAAGAAATTTAGGTCTTGTAGAAGACTTAGGAGTAGGATATCCAGCGTGACAGCTGCAGAGCTGAAGAACTTGCCTTCCATGGACCACAATCCTGGACGTCATGTCTGCGGACCACCCCCAACCACTTCCAGGTGTAGAGCCAAAGCATGTAGCAGCATGTAAATAGAGCTCCGTTAGGGCTGATGTCAACTCAGGCAAGCAAATGTTTAAATAAACTGCCAGTCTGCAAAAAACTGCACCAGAATATTAATTTATGTCTTAAAACAAAACGCGTAAAGACAATTTAGAGAGTACTGGAAACACTTGAGATAACAGGAATTCTGAAAGTTCGTGTTGATAGATTTCCAGCAGCTGGATTCTGACCGATTGTCTGGACCACGTTACAGGGATGGTATCATTTTGACACTGGACATTAGCAGTACCTGTAAGGCGTGAGGCTGGACGATATGGCCTAAAAATAAAATCTCCGATTATATTTTTTTGAATTACATTCCGATTTTTTCCCAGTTTTCCCCACCCTACTTAAGAGCTTAATAAGTACAAACGGCCAACAAGTTTCAAGCAAATGTTGCTTTTGTGAATCAAAGCTAGAGACAAATGTAACCCCATTTCTTGTATGAATAAATAAATGAACACATTTTGGAATCAAGTTAAAGTATAAAAATTTTCTTCTTACTCCTTTTGGACTTGTGTTTAAATAATTTTGTCTTGTTTTATAGAATTTTTTCTTGTTTTTGTCTGGTACATTTATTCTAAACTTGTTTTCACTTATCCAAAATAAAAAGGTTACTGTACTTCCCTTAAAGTCCAGCTGTGTTTTAAGTCACACTTTGTAGTCTAGACTAAAAGGAGACAAGCATTCACCTTGAGAATAGCACCATTTTCTAAAGGATTAACAATACAACTCATATCTGGGGTCTAAGGTTTTAATTAAATTAATAAACCCCATCTTCTCTGGAGATGATGATGAAGCAAATCAACCCACCGCCTCCTCCGAAACAAGACGCAGCCGCGTCAAATGAATATCGAGTAAAGTAATAATTGCAACGCAGTAACAACTAACTAACTATACAGGCGTTGTAGGAGGAATCAATTATGCAGAGCTTGCATGTTAGATGACTGAGCGCGTACCCTGAAGAAGCCCTTGACTCCGATGGGCTTTAGGCAGCGTGAAGTCTAATCTCCACCTATGTGGCAGTAAGCCCTGACCAGTTCCAAACAATAGATGAAGTGTCTTTGACGGAACAAACGTCCCCACTGTCACGGTAGCCGTGCTGTCGCTAGCTGCTTCGTGCGTCGATTGTCGCGTGTTGCCTGTGACACTAACGCTACGGAAGCTCTGGGGAGCCAAAAATGCGCCACATAAAAACTCGATTTAGTTATTTTTGAAATCGCCCGTAAGAAAAATTCAGATTATTCATTTTGATCGATTTGTGCCTTGATTTCTGTGGCGTTTCTAGTTATTCAACTGCTCTAAATATTCCAAGATAAAACAAAAGAATTAAAATAAAACTTCCTGTTTGGCACTGATCCAGTCACACAAAAAGATGCTGAGTACTCAAGTTTTGAAAATCCAGAATTGAGGTCACCAGTAGAGTGGAAGATACTGTTAAAACTCAGATTTTATTAAAATACAACAGTAGAACATCTGTAGCTTCCTTTGGCGCCCACGAAGAAGATATCCATACAATTGTGACGTTTGACACTTTCTCTGCTCAAATGGCAGACAAATTACTCCCTTTGGTCTTAAAAAAATTAAATAAGTGCAAATTAAGTCAGAGCATTAAATGTGTTTCAGGGATTGTGCAGAGCATCCGCCATGGTCTTGACTGTTGAAGAGTTGAGCTGAGGAATGAGGCTGATCTTCATCAGTTTGCTGCTGGAGTACTTCTTCTTCACCGCCTGCAGACAGATCCACAGTTCAGGCCGTGTTCACATGCGGCTCAGGAGTTTGTGCTCCCGTCTGCAGACTCACCAGGAACTTTGTTCTGCCCTCGTTCACCAGCACCACGTTCTTGGCCATGTGCTGCATGATGGGTTTTAGATGCTGCTCTTCGTAGGTGGAGTACTGCTGCTGCGTGAAGGCGACTGAGAGGACAGAGTTGAGAACAGCGAAACACCAGAAACCTCAAGGTTGCCTTAGCTCACCCATGGCAGCCCATCGGGCAACAGCTGAGACAGACACAGCGTAGCAGCAGCCTCGAGGGCGTGTGCACCATGTGGTAGTCCAGGAGGGTCAGCTCCATCAGGTACTTTGCCAGAGTGTGCTTCTCCACGTCAGCCTGATGCACAAAGTCAGCTTTCTATCTCAACATTTGTCCAAATGTAGAGAACGACACACAAAACCCAGAACAGAACCATCTGATGAACTTTGAAACTTCGCGACAACTGGTGGCTCGCCTGAGAAGTGGAGCGGGAGGCGTGGCTAGGCTGAGGCTCTGGATCCCGCCTGCTCCATCTCACAATCTGAGATTTGTGAAGCGTTGTCTGTGAATGTAAGAGCAAAGTCCCCACTTCAGAGCGCCCATCTCCTCATGCAGCCACCAGCATGTGCCCGTGGCGCCAGCGAGCTGCAGCTTCCGGCGGCTCACCGGGTGGACCTGCGCGAAACCGGCACCCCCCAACACACGCCCGAGCATGGGGCGTGTACATCGTCAGACCGGCTCACCTGCAGAGGCGGTCCAGGATAGCCCACAGTGAGTTACAAGTCTCCTGCAGCTGGAACCTGGAGTGGACTTGGGCCGGCAGTGTTGGTGCCTCATGGCGCTCAGTGACCGTAGCCTTGCATGTAGTTGGCACGCACAGGCTGCTGCTCCTGAAATCACATCCAGTCTGAGTCTGAGACCGAGACCAGTCAGTAGGACGGATGGGGGAGTGGGACTCACCTCCAGGATGTGCAGATACTTCATAGATGTCCTTGACCTCTTGGGAGCATAACTGAGAAGTGATGCACATCACTCGTCCACGTCCTGCACAGCGAGCAGCACCTCCGAGAAAGCCTGGCAGAGCTCCTGCTCCTCCTTCACGCTTGGTTTAGCTAACACGGGAGCTGAGGCAGCCATTGTCTGAATCATGGAAGCCCACCAACTGGTAGTTTGGGCTTCTGAGCACAGAGCCTTCAAGGGTTTTTTGATGGTCCACTTTCTGTAAACAGAGGTTCCCTTCCAGGGTGCTTTGAGAGTCATCTATCAGTTCTAGATGGAGCATCAGCCTTCTGCTGCAGCAGGCTGCTGTCAGGCGGACGTTGGCCATCAACCTCCTTTAGAACGTAGCGATTCATTAAACAAAGATCAATGTTGCTGGTTATCGATCCAGTTCAATTTGAATGATCAATTCACTGACCTAAAATGGATCCAGAAATCTTTAGGCCAAACATTCAACCACTTTGACTCAGAGGGTAAATACCTGGTACTGAACAGTGAAGTCTTTGTATTTCTTACAAGATGAGTGTAAATTAAATGTGTACAAAAACCAACGAAACTACAATGAATGTCAAATCCATTCACATTTTAGTTTCCTAAAGTTCAGCCCATTGTTTTCTAAATCAAAAAAGGAACATTCTAGCACACATGTCACATAGCCACATCATGTCTTTGCTAAATCCAAAGTGTTTCCACACACAATGAACTGGAATGATTGACTGATCAGTCTTACCTCAGTCCAATGCCATCATTTTCCAAGAAAGTCTCCCTACTCACCCCGTTGGTGGCTGCAGCTGCGTTCAAGTTGGTCAGTTCTCCCAAAGCAGCCCTCCTGGGATCCGCTGGCTCGGCTTTCCCCACATCCTCCGAGCCGGTGCTCTGCGGCCAGGAGCTGCTGCTGCTGCAACGGACACTGTTTCAAACCCGCCGGCGGATGTTAGCCGACAAGCTAACGTAACAGCAGCGGCATTAAACGGCCAGAGGAGGTCTGACATCCTACACGCCGTATTGACAAGCGTCCAGCTTTGAACTGAGATAAAAACTCTGAACGGGATCCGTGAGTCAGCGGATTTGTTGTATCGAACACTCGCGGCAGAGACAACGCCAGTGGCATTCAAATAACTCGTGTGAAGCCGATTGGTTGCAGCGCAATGTGCCAGTCGCTGATTGGCTGAAATCGGAGCGTAGAAGTCTATGGGCGACATGGCGTGAATCGTTCTGTCTTTATGGACGTATTACCTTCTCCATGGCAATTGTTGACATTGTGAAATTTTTAAAACAGAAAAAAATGTAATGTATTTGTTTCAGAACTAACAAAGGAATGTAAATAAGAACGTAACATAATTTACAAATTTACTGTTTGAGCTACAACTCTATCTACTGTCTTTTTCTTATAAATAGGTACATTTATCATACAACACTCATATGTAGTTTTGAAAAATATTTGTGTGTGTATATATATAAAAAAAACATATATGTGTATATATATATATTTTTTTTTATATATATTTTATATATATACACACACACACACACACACATATATATATATATATACACATATATGTTTTTTCTATATATATACACACACACAAATATTTTATATACATATATATATATATATTTAAGGTGTAGTAGGCTGTGCAAAGAGGCGCCTGAAACAATCCAGCACATAACTGCAGGATCTAAGATGCTGGCAGGTAAAGCATACATGGAGCGCCACAATCAAGTGGCTGGAATAATATACAGGAACATGTGTGCAGAATATGAAAACCCCATGGTCAAAATGGGAAACACCTCCGAAGGTGGTAGAGAATGAGAGAATTGAAGATCCTGTGGGACTTCCAGATCCAGACTGATAGGATGGTAATGGCGAACCAACTAGACATTGTAGTGGTGGATAAGAGAACAGAGGAAAGCGTTGTGGTGGATGTGGCAGTGCCAAACAGTGAACATCAGGAAGAAGGAACATGAACTGGAAATCCAGGGACTCAGAGAAGAACTGGAGAAAGCCTGGAGTGGAAGGTGACAGTGGTGCCTGTAGTGGTGGAGCACTCAGGGCAGTAACCCCCCAAGCTGGAGGATGGCTGACATAAACCTGGAGACCTCAGACCTCTCTCAGTCCAGCGCAGTGCTGGGAACAGCTAAGGTCTGCACCCAGGACCCTCAAGCTCCCAGGCCTCTGGTAGAGGACCCAGACTTGGAAGGGAGAAACCACCAGCGAGGAGGTGAGAGGGTTTGTTTTTCTTTTTCATGCTGTGTGCGTGTATGTGTGTATATCGCACATCAGAATTTTTAAATGAAGCATCAAAAAAACTGTCACAATAGGACATCCATCTAATCTGGAAATTGATTATTTTTCTTATTGATCATTTAGTTTTACAATATTAGCAGATTGCTGATGACAATTCTCTTCTTTGCAGAATGTGTCAAGTCAAAGAGAGATTTTCTAGAAAAGCAAATCCTGTTTCAATCCGTTGAAAAGAGGAGAATCATGCTGGATGTCCTTTAGAAGTAAGTTTGGAGTGGTGTTTGTCTTTTTTTAAACATGTCCTGTACAACAATGAGGAGCTGAAGGCCTCTTGTGTTGGACATATTTTACTTTTACAACATGGGGTCATGAATCTTCGGACACACAAGGTGTATATTTGAATAAACCCCTTTTGTAATTTAGACTAAACTTTATTGATATTAATTTATAAATTTTTAACGTTTTGTTGGACCGGATGGAAAAGAAGAAGAGAGAGGGATGTTAGAGCTACCCGTTCAACTCCACAGTTCACACCATGTGCATTCAAACAAGCGTGAAACATTCATTCCAGTCACGGAGAGAGTACTTGTGCATGAGTGAGATAACACCTGTGCTCGAGGTGAGTGTTTATGTTCTTCTAGGGTGGATGATGGAATATAAAAGGAAGGTAGAGTGCTTAGTCATCCCCACCCAAGACCCCACACGCCGGCAGCAGTGGCAGTCAGGACTCCTCCAACACCGCGCGTGCAAGTAGAAAAATCTGCCGTCGGGCAATCAAACCCACCACCCAGGCCAGGGCCAACAGGATCGCTACAGGGGCCTCCAATGCCATAGATCAAGGAGGCTCAGGGGGACAGAGAGTGCTAGCTCCAGCCTAACCAGAAGACTAACTCCCCCTTAGCGCCAGGAGGGCCCAACGAGGCCCCACCTCAGAGGACAGCTCCCAGGGCGAGCCACTTACCCACCACCACTGTTTGGCCCATGCAAAACCATAACTTTCACAACTTCAAGCTTTTTATAAACAGACCTTCACATGCCTGGAGACACTGAGATGTAGAGAAAAATTAGATCATTGAGTCTTTCACTACCAAAACCAGCAGGAAGTTTGACCCTACGCTAGTTAACAAATGAGTAAACTGCCTAAAGTTGAATTCAGCAAGTTCCAGGCATGCAGGCAGACATGTTTTGTCACAGCATCTGCAACTCAAGAGATTCTACAGCTACTTTTCAGACTTGATTTCCTATGATCACCCCAGAGAGGAGTGCTCACCTGTTCAGACAAGAAAACAATGCAGAGAGAGTCTTCTCAGTCAAACAGGTTTGTGTTCTCCAAGGTGAGGTGAGGCCAGCTCGAATCCTTAAATGCAACAACAATGCCAGTCATGAGCAGAGGAATGGGGACGAGCTAAATGGTGCTTGACACTTTGAAGGACATTTCAGCGTCACGTCTTTGGTTTCCAAACCCACTCAGAGAAAGAAGTAGGCTGGGTTTAGTGTGCTAAAATGACTACTGGAGTTCCATCTGAAGTTCCATGGAACCCAAATGTGGCATTATGGTTTCCCCTTTACCTGCTGCCGACAAAACTAAAAACTAAATTGAACGCAGGCCTCTCCAACACCGGAGGCTGAGATACGTAATTTACAAACTAAAAATCTATATTAATACAAATACACATTTCAGATATCCATGTTAAAATAGATGAACACAGTAGACATCCTAAAATACCACAGTTGTGCATAGAATGAAAGGTCAATCACGCCAGAGCCTACACGCAACCTTCCCATAGCTCAGGTGTGCGGTTCCCAGCTCAGCAGAGTCCCATTGCTCGTTGGCCACGCCTGACGTCCCTCCGTTGTCCGGTGTGGGAGAACGGGAGGCTCTGGTGGTACCTGATGAGGCAGGGAGACGAGAGAGGAGGCACCTGTGCATGCAGCTCAGGAGGATGACCAACAGGAGTCACTCAGGTGGAATAAACAAAAACAGTCCAGCTTGCATTAGGGCCAGAAGACGCCACAACTTCTGAGGCAGCAATCAGCACAACAGTCAACACACTGAGTGGCGTTGAGGCTACACTGAGCAAGAAAACCCTGCACTGAGTAACAAAGACTCGGCAAAAACTGCCACCGCGCTGAGCAGCCAGAGTCTGCGCTCAGCTGTTCCAACTCAAAAGCAGCAGGTTGATGCTGATTCTCACATTTAGCCACCTCAACTGGCTCCTCTGGATGTAGAGGAGCGGTGGCTCTACTCCGAGCTCTCTCTGAGTGACCGAGCTTCTCACCCTATCTCTAAGGGAGCGCCCAGCCACCCTGCGGAGGAAGCTCATTTCAGCTGCTTGAATTCGGGATCTTGTAGTTTTGGTCTTGAGCCAAAGCTCATGACTCATGTTTTTACATTTAGATAATGTTTTTATGTAAAGCACTTTGATTAACACAAGTTGGAAAAGTGCTTTGGAAATAAAGTTTGATTTGATCAGCCCTCTCTGCACCATAACGCATTTGAATTTCTTCCTGTGCTTGATCAAATATGACAGAATGAGGATGATTGCATGGTCCGACTACAGGGCTCCACCTCTTCCAGCCACTCAAGACCAAGGCTGGATCTCCAACTAAACATGGGTCTCTTTGGTCTCTGGAACAAAAATTAACCTGTCGTTATTCACCTTAACTCAGCCACCAGATTTTTCAACTCTCTAAATCTCTTTCTCCATAATCTAAATGATATTTTCTGGAAAAGCCACGTGTGGCAAGTGGGAGTCGTGTGTGCACCTTCAGACACACACAGTCATTATTCCAACTCTTTGTGGAGCCCCTGCAGGATGCGAACAGATTGTTATGTTGTGTTGATAACATGGGCACTGGGCTCCACAACACAACAAATCCACAGAAAACTAAAGACTAAATAAATGTAGAAGGCTCAGCATTCTCCTTAGCACATGTACTTCCTCTGTAGGGTGGCTGGGAGCTTCCTTAAGAGACAGAGGGAGGAGATCGGAGAGAGCTCGCACTATCACTGCTCCCCCTCCACATCCAGAGGAGCCAGTTGAGGGGGCTCGAACATTTGGTCTGGATTCCCCCCTGGGGAGGTGTTCTGGGCATGACAGGCCCGGGAAAGACCCAGGACATGCTGGAAAGACTCTGACTCTCGGCTGGCTTGGGAACATCTTGGATTCCCCCCGGAGGAGCTGGAGGAAGTGGCCGGAGAGAGGGAAGTCTGGGTAGTAGGGGTGTTATGATTAATTGATTTCTATACCTACGTTCCAACCAGAAAAATCTGTCAAAGAATCAACCTTCACCTTTAAAAGAAATCGATAATCAATCTTAGCAAATACAATTTGGTTTGCGGCTCGGCAGGTTTATGTGTTGTAAAAATGAAAATGCAAAAACTGATCAATCCATCATTCCAGTCCAATGTGTGGAAAGACTTTGAATTTAGCAAAGACATGTGACCATACAGTATGCTAGAATGTTCTAAGATTGTTCCCTTTGGATTCTTTGGATGTGGAAAAACAACAATGGACTGAATTTTAGGAAACTAACATGTGAATGGATTTGACATTCATTCTTGTTTGTACACATATTTAATTTACACTTGATTATCTTGCAAGAAATAAAGGAATCTGTAAAACTTCACTGTTCAGTATCCAGATATTTATCCCTGAGTCACTGGTTGAGGTTTTGGGTAAAGATGTCCTGGATCCATTGATGGTCAGTGAATTGGATCCGATCAGATAATTAAAAATGAACCAAAATCCACAATGAATCCGACTGACAACTACAAATTGTGACATGGATTGGATCATAGTTAAAACAAATAATTACAGCACAACTGGATATCTTTGCTTAGACTGCTGCCCCTGCAACTCGTCCCGGTATATATATGGATAGTTGGATGGTAATAAACAATAAAGGTCAGAGTGAATCTTAGACCCAAGTGCAAATGGTTCAAAACCTTTCTGAGCAACAGTTTGTTAAGTTGAAAGATGTCTTGACTTTTAGCTTTAAAAGAGCAAAACTTGAAAAGCTTTTCTATTCGGTCTCCATGTCGTCAAGAGAGCAGAGTTCTCCTTAAAATCTGGGACCAGAATGGTTGAAAACGTACAGAAGAGGACGTACACCATGTGACTGTACTCAACACTCGCATTCTTAAGCCCATAGAGAGGGCAGAAGTGGCTGATGTGCTGAAGGAACACATGAAGGAATCAAGGACCTCATGACGGGAGCAGTGGAGCAGAGTATAAAGATTATCCAACAAGAAGAAAGGCGGTCAGGAAACAAGAGTCACAAAGAAACTTTATATAGTCTTCAAGTATTCAAAACTGTTAAATAGGTACAAGATGTGTTCACATGATTTACATACTGGGCAATATCTGCATCGCCCATCTGGATTCTCTTTACACGCTAAAATGTCCCCAATCTTTTCACATTAGTTTATGAACAGAGAGCACATAGACAGGACACCTTCAAGAGTCCACAGGGTGTGATGAGAACAGCTGCTGGTGATGTGAACGGTGCGGGTCTGGGTCGACGACCTTTGTGGACCTCCATCAGCTTACGCCCCAACAACAGAAAAAGGTACAGAAGGCCTGGAGCAGATCCGGGTTAAAGGAACGGCCTTGGTGGGAGGTCTCCAGGAATGATGGCAGCTCTAACGCCTCTGCTGCTACTCCACACACAAGAAATGTTCCTCTAAGTCAGATGAAGCCGGTTTGGTTAACTACTGCGCGGACAGAAAGTCCAATTACACACTAGGCCTGGTCCAGCTTCTACAACACCTTCCTTCCAGTTCTTCTAAACTCTGTTGAAATGGACAAAACAATCAGCTATCTACTGTTGAGCAGCCAGAGACCTGCTCCTCTCCCCCTCTGCTCCACAGGTTCACCCCCTCTCCAAATATCTGAGGCATCTGGGGAGGAGATGCTGACGTGTCCAAGCCCAAAGGAATGCAACACCAGAGAGGAGACGCCCCTCCCATGAGTCCGCAGGGCTGCAGAATCATGATTCAGGGAAACGATACATTAAATCAGTGATGAGTCCGCCTGGTCTGTACATCATCTTCACCAAATTCAATGCACGTGCCATGTTGTCATTATGGAGACGCCTGATGCTCTCAGGTGATGGTTTTGCTGTTTTTGGATTCCAGGGATTCTCCTTTACCAACCACTCGATTCCACTGAGTGAACCCTGCAGTTGTTGCTTCAATGGTCAAACTATTAGACCCATTAACTGACCCGCCCCTCATTTAAATAGAAGCAGCGAATGTATTGAAAGACACCATCCTTAAAAAACCTTGGAATTAAACAAATCATCAGATTTAAAGTCTGTTAACTTCATCTATGTGCTGGGAACCATTTAGCTCCCTTTGGAACAGCTAGAGGGTTGAAGCTCAGGAGGATGAAGATCACCAGTTCAGATTTTAACAACCAATTAGCCCCACCCAAAAATGCTTGATTACCTGGTAAAACGTCTCGTCATCAGAGAGGAATCTTTACAGAACAATGACAACATAATGAGAACATGGCAACAGATGGACGAAATGACGCATCTGGAGCCCAAAGTCGCACCGAGACCAGAACCAAGTCCTGCCTATGGCAGAGGGGACTGTACACTTTCTACAAGGTCCAACACAACAAGGAACGGGTCAACTTAAAACAAATGTCCAGCTTTCACTTCACAAAGAACAAGAGTTCCTGCCGGGTGATGCAGAGACTTCGTCATGGCAACTAGAGTGAAACTTTTTAAGTTTGGTGAACAACAGATATTTGTTTTAAGTTAACAGCACCCTCATTCAGATGACTAATGCTCTAGTTTTTTAATCATTTTTTTGTTTTTACATCAACACAACAGTTGATTGGTCGGTTGTCTCTATGTACAGGGGGCGTTCACGCGTTGAGCCTCAGGGACTGATCCTCTCTCCTCCTGGAGGTGATGTCAATGTCGATGGAGTCTTTGCCCACAATGAGGCGGAGCCGCTTTGCTGGGGGAAGTGGAATGAAGTCATCTTCAAATTCATTGTCAAAATAGTCGTCGTCATCCTCCCCCTCCTCATCATCATCCTCCTCCTCATCATCCTCATCAGACGAAGGTTCGGCCAGAACCTTCTGGGTTCGATACCCACCGATCCGGGTGTCCAGGCTCTGAACCACGTCCCCGTGGTAGGCGGCCTGTGAAGTCTGGCGAGCGTCGTCCTCCCTCTTCAGCTGGATTTTTAATTTGGTTGAGTTGCTGTGGACGATGGGGGTGAAGCCGTTGTTCAGTTTGGCCACGTACGAGCTGCCTTTGTCCTTGTCATGGTCCTTGCTGAACTTGATGCTGATTTTGCTGGAAGAGGCCGAGCTGACGGTGGATGCGGAGAGGGTGGAGGAGCCAATGTCGTTGGCGTCGTTGGTCTTGCTGCTGCTGCTGTCCCTCCGCCGGCGGAGCGTCAGTTTTGGGATTCCTGTGTTGTTTTCCAGGATCAGCTGAGCGTCGTATCGCGTGATGCGTCGCTTCTTTTTCCCCTTATCCTGGGAGCGGTAGCTGCTCTTCCCTTTATCCCCGTGGAGAGACTTGGCGCCACTGGCAATACAGTTATAGTCCCTGTGTCTGCTGGCGAAGCCGGAAAGTCCGTTAGCACAGTCTGAGAAGTCGGGGGGGTGGCCCACGGCCCCAGACATGAACGGCTCACAGTTTGAGCCCTCGCATTTAACTGTCCGATCAGTCCTGGACCGCGGCAGCCGCTTCCAGCTGGTCCGCAAGCCTCTTCTGGCATAACCAGAGTCCAACATTGGCTGCTCCAGGCCAACTCCATGGTGGAGGTACTCCTCCATATCTGCTGGCTCAGTCTTGATGACCACACCGCCGGGGACTGGGCTTAAGCCATCCATGGCGCTGGGCTCCAGTTTGACACAAGTTACTAGTTCCTGGGCCTTTACAAGGGTCCTTGTGGACCTGCGAGTTCTGTAGGAGGAGCTCTTGCCGCCCTGCGCAGCTGGATGGCTGCTGCACTCCCTGGTAGCGTGCCGCGTAAGGCAGCCTTGCTGACTCAGTGCCAACTGACCTGGTTCCTGTGCATCCTTTTCCTTCTTAATGGCGACGTCTTTACACGTCAATCCCTTCGAGTCCCTGAGACCCAGCTGACAGTCCGCTCGGGCTGGTGCCCTGGGCTCCACCCCTCTTCTGCGATTTCGCAGCTGGACCTTGCTGAGTGAAGGCTTGGATTGGGATTTCAGTCTCTTTGGTACCCTGTTGTTGTTGTTGTTGTTTACACGACCTTGCTTTGAACATGAGGTAGAGAGGGCTCTCGACAGAGTCTGCCTGCTTTGTGTCCTGTTTTTGTACTTCAAGCCAGATGACGATGATGATGAAGATGGTGTTCTCTTTCTGACTGCTGTAGAAAAAGAGAAAAAGTTGTTTTAGGAAAAGAGAACAACATGTAAAATATGTATTACTCAGCGGTGTGACAACAAATAAAAATCAGATCCATTTTGTATCACTTCATGAGGAGAAAGTTCCATTCCTGAAACTCCCCGGGTTTCTACATGGACCCCAGGATCCGTTGTGAAATTTTGTCTGAACAGTCCTACCTTGATGTGTTTTTGGCATTTCCTGAGAGTCTAGGTCAGTGTGAGAGCCCACAGAGTGACTGTCTGAACTCCGGTTTCCTTCTCCGAGTTTCTTCAGCCTGTTGAGCCGTTTGTCCGTCTCCCGCAACCCATACTTGCTGTTGATGACCGGCGCCTCCACTGGCAGTCCAGCTTTGGATTTGAAAGCCCCGGTACCCCGTCTACATGATGAACAAACAAAAACCTGTTCAGGTCCCTAATGCCTTCATGTAAACACCCAAACTGAAGCTCAGGAAATTCATGTTCAGTTACTGAGAATAATCCAAAATCCTGCTCCACAGCCTCTGGTGTCATCCAGAGTATGTGTACAGCTAATCTTTGCTCGTGTCGTTTGGAGAGAGTGTTACACCTGCTGCAAACCACACAAGTGTGGCAACATCCGAGAGTGACTACAAACCTGAGAACTGGGATAAAAGCTGGAAAAATGCAATCACAGATCTGAGCATCAGATACTTCCTGCAGCCTGACTAATGTTGCAAGATGCTAGAGCTAAGACCCTGAGGCAGTGCAGCATGAGATGCCAGCACCGTACCACATCATAAAATAAAAGAGGTGAAGCCAGCTGTTCCACAGCTGACTGGCCTTTCAGTCCTTCTTCAACCATAGGCAAAGCAGCACTGCAACCCTGGACCTCAAAGCCTGACCTGGAGGATCAGGTTCCAACCTGTGGGGCTGTTGGATCATTAAGGCTTTGACTGGCAGACCAGTTCAGGAAAGCCACCTTTCAGGCACCTCCTGCAGTTAGCCATTCACCGCGGTCTGCAGGCATGAAGCTGGTCACACAGTAAAGTTCAGATCACAGCTAAAACCTCAGCTTAGTAACCATCAGAACGGCTGTATGACCTTGTTTGCTTCGTCTTTCTCTGCATAGAACGGTTAGTCCTCCAGACTGACTCTTGGTCAATGCAGAACTTCTCATTTAACCTCAGAGAACTCAGGTCTGTGGAGACTCATCAGATGATGGGCCTACAGGTCTGAGGCAGCAGCTTTCCCAGAAAACTTTATCTGGGACATCGGCTTTTGTTTGCTCGAAACAAAGTGTTCATTCACTGAAGCACTGATCTCCGTTGGAGTCTGGGTTTTCAACAGGATATTCTATGAAATATGACTGGAGTTTCGGTCAAACAAACATTTGCTGTAGAGAGAAACTTCTCATTTCCTTCGTCTTGCTCACCTTTCACAGGTGTAGCATTCACAGAACTCATTGCTCTCCCCAAAGAAGCCATCTCCGTAGTAACAAGAGATTTCCTCTCCTGGCTCAATGTCTCTCAGGACCTTCACGCAGGCCGTGTCCCGTCCCGTCGACACAAACTGAAAGCACATTCACAAACCATTAGCTGCGTGTCAGTTTCCGCGTCCGAAATCTCACAAACGCCCAGGTGTTTTCCTCAGCTCACCTTGCAGTTTGGTCGACAATCTGAAGGACAGAGGAGCAAATGAATGAATAGGATTTTTATGAGTGTCTCTGCAAACATCACACTGCTGGAGCTGAGGGATCCTACCGTGATTGATGAACGCAGCGGGCCCAAGCCAAAGCTGGGCGCAGTTCTTGCGTGTGGAGTACATGACACTAAAGTCATTCTCGCCGTGGCGCAGCAGCATGTTCTCCTCACTCTCTGAAAGCTCGGCGATGCAGCCGACCAAAAACTCGATCTTATCGTTTCTTTTCCTGTGACGATACAAGAGAAAAGTGTTCCAGCAGTTTTTTTGCTTAGTGTCCATTGTCCTTTTCCTGGGTCACCATGGAGAATCTCAGACCGTTGAGATGACCGCTGGTGGCGCCATTACCATCACAAACAACAAACTGCTCTCACCATTCCTTAGTGGCCACAATTTTAGCGCCGTTCTGCTCAGATGAATACCGGTTACAGGGAAGAATCTCAAAGCCGCTATCTGTGGCAAACATCCGCAAATATACGAACACCTGTGCAGAATGCAAAGTTAGCACCGGATCTGCTGCCCAGCTGATGAAGCAAACCAACAAAACAGGCCAGAAAAATGTCAGGGTCCTCACATGTTGCTTGAAGAGCTTTTCTTGAGCCTTGGACTTGTGAAGGAACAAATTTCGGCACCAGTCCCCAGACGTGAGAGCTTTAAAAGCCTTTTCCAAATTGTCATGTTTCTTGAAGTTCTCGATGATGTCCTTCAGCTCCTCTTGTCTCCCTTTGACTGGGCGAAATCTGTTGCAAAACATTGAAAAAATAAAATCAGCACAAACAATATTACCTCAGGACAAAAAAGAACTTGTTCACAGGCCAGCTTGGTAAGAGCCTAACCTGGTGTTCATTTTGTGAGTCTGAAAGCCCAGATATGGATCCAGGATTAGGCTTGTGGTCAAATCATCGTTCTCACACAGCTCTTTGGCGGTCATTCCTGAGGAGGGCACGTAGCGCCTCTCTGCCTCAACGCTGGCTCCATTACACCCTGAAAGGGAAGCTGGCGTTAGCGCGCCACTTCAGCCGGGCAACCCAGACTTCTGTTAGCAGTCAAACTCACTGCGGCTACATCTTCGACTTCTCGGGTGGCTTTTGACGTGGCGCAGCGACGCCCTCTGTGGGGGCTGAGAGCGACTCACAGCTTGCTCTCCAGTCAACTTGTTCCCATGTCGTCTGCCATTCAATACCATGTTCTTGGATTCGCCCGGCCACTTCATGCCCACAAGCCCCCTGGTCCAGTTGCATTTAGTCTCCGAGATGAAGAGAGACTCTTGGGTAGGGAAGACTGGGGTTTGAAGTTTGAAACCTGACAGAAGAGCAGAAAAACACACCACAAAGATGGGTCCTGTTTAGTTTTAATTACCTTAGCACACGGAAAGAGGCTGAGCAAAGGTTTTCTGCTAAACCAAGACCAGAGTGACTGGATTTCAAGATCCAGTTTATCAAGGAACAGGCTTCTGATTACCGTAAACATGTATCTGAACAACCATAAAACCATTAAATTCTTACTGATTATGAAAACAAAGTATTACACTTCCATAAATTTTCCGAGAGCAGACTGATTTCATGTTCGCATACCAGATGATTAAAATACAACTCGTACAGCACTGGCTGGTCTCTCCACTGGACTTTTTCTGGGCTCGGATCATTTGTGTTTGCTTTGGAGTCTAAAGGGTTACACAAGTGAGGAGATACACTAAACAAATTAAAGTGGAGAATTATTCAGTTCATGAGCAGAACAAGGACATCTTTTTTTGTTTTACATTTCTAACGAGACCTTGCTTGCAGTGAGTTAGTAAACATGAAATGAGTGTTAGTCTGTTCTGTCATTTTGACGTTTACTAAGTTTTAGTTTTTAGAGGTAAAGAAAATGCCTAAAGGATGTTTTGACCCCCCCCCCCCCCTCATGGGGGTTCACTAATAAAACTGACTGATTTTCAACTACGTAAACATTCTAATCGGACCAAGACCCCAAGGTCTTCACGAGCCCAATGTAATCGGAAATGGTGATAAGGGCGGAAAATCAGACAGTGTTTACAGGCGCTCCCTTCAGGTTAACGTTTAAAAAAAAAAAAAAAAACTCGCAGCGCCCCACAGTGGCAGCTACATGTACTACGTTGGTCCACTGTCAAGTTTCATCCGGATGGGTTTCCTTTAACAAAATAAAATAAATAAATAAAAACTAACTCTAAACGACGACCCGTTTAACCAAAGACACGGCGTTCTATGACAACATGCCACATCACGGTCCCATTAAGTCCCAACAGAACCAGAACCACAGTGAGGCTGCAGGAACCCGGAAGGCCACACCAAAGTCTGGGCCGAGCTAAAAGCTCACCGACACGGCTCGCATTGTTTGCTAACAACGACGGCGACGCTCCGCCCTGCGGCTCCGTTAGCATCAAGCTAACGAGCTGTGGCGACGCCGGAACGCCTGGCAGCCGGCAGCAAAGCCCGGCGATCATCCGCCGCAATCGCCGTCACAAGCACAACCATGGGCGGACACTTTAGCACAAACAGGAGCGCACTGTGAAAGCACCTGACAGGTGGCGTCAGAACAACCATGACCCCCGCAGCCAGAACCCACCGCTGCGAAGCCCCGCAGACACGACACCGACACACAGTCTGACGAGGCGCAGCCATCGACTCCCACCGGCTGCACTGTCGGATAAGCGGTGGGCATCAAACTTCAGCGGGACGCTTACGGGGGTGCGCGTCAGGAAGCCCGGAGCTGCGGTTGTATGCCGCATAACGGCCACAGACACGGTCCCCGAACGGAGAGGAAAACATTTCAGACAGAAACAGTCCCGACTTTCCGTCCAGCAGAAGAAAAGCGTTCAGCCTCGCGGACAGTCTCCGGTTAGCTTGGCTGCTGTAGCTGCTAGCCAGAACGGGTTAAACATTTCACCCCGGGTTTAAAGCGGCCTTCTGCTTACACCCGTCTCGCTAAAGGCCCGCCGTGTCTGCCAGACACAGAGTGCCCTGTTTGGCTGGGCGCAAGTGGCATTATTTACCATAAGGGGCGAGGGCAAGAAATCCAAACACCGGGAGCTTTCAGTCGGTTAAATGTCCCGAGTCCACATCACGCACATTCACAACAAACCCTTAGAATACTCACAGGTGTGTCGGCAAAGACGTCATCAACCTCAAAAGCCCTCATCCAAAACCGTCACTACACCACGCACGACAGCACCGCAAGAAACGCTTCAATTTCTTTATTCTTTCTTTCTTTTTTAGGAGGAAAATGTCATAAAAATTCAAGATGGCGGCCTGGCTCCGGCGACAGCAAGATAGGGCCGCAGCACCGCCTTCCGAGAGAAAATAGATCCTAGAAATAAGACGTTTTTTACGTTCCACGGGGAAAATGAAACGAAACGGAAGGCTTAAACAGACACGCGACAAGTGGGCGTCAATTTCCCTTCCTGTTATGTCACTTCAGTAAATCCTGGCCTAATCAGTACTAGTTCTGTGTGTTAGTTTTGTCGGATGTGGATGTACACAAAAGTAGTGCAACATAAATAAACATGTTCAGGCTGAGTCTCTGGTTCTGACGGTACCGCTTGGTACTAGAACGGTTCCTGGGGATGACCCACCTAAACCGAGTGTGCGAATGCCCCGAGGGCTTTAATGTTGTAATGTTTGTAAAACTTGAGCTCACCTGGACGGACACTGCTATGGGTAGGAACCTCCACGGTGATGCAACAGGGCATGCTGAGCCTCTTCACGTTAAAAAAAAAAAAAACTCCTTAAGCACAGCCTCCATTATTTTCTCGCTGCCTTGTATCAATATGCTTACTCTCAATAAAGCCTTCTAAAAATTTACACATTATAATCAAATCTGGGGGAAAATTTTGAACTGGAAAATTTTGTATTAAGCTGCAGAAATTGCTTCTGGTATTGTTGCTAAGACAACCCTTCCATCAAAGCAGAGGAGTTTTCCCCCCCAAAAAATGGTCGGCAGTACTTGCCAGGATTATGAAACACATCTTCCAGATTTTAGGTGTGTATGGAATAAATGATTATGGGTAGTTGTGTGCAAAGTGTTTTTGTTTCAGGATGGGTGTTCTAAAAGACTGCTGGTTCTGGTCTGGAAGCGACTAAGTACAAATCTTTGCTAAATGATCACTTTAGACTTTCTTTTGATTATTAATTTTTTTTATCATGTCTGTCAAAATTAACTACACTATACTGACTGAATGGTCATTGTTTATAATAGTCTTAATTTCATTGCTTGTATTATTGTATTGCTTGTTGCACATGTCAGACATTTTGTACATTCATTTAAAAATAATTTTATTGTATTTTCATGAAAATGTCTATGAATAGCTTCAAAGGTGAACCTCACACTGGTGAAGAGGTGTATGAAGTAGCAGCTGAAACCAAGCTGCTACTTCAGCCTTTCCTTCACAGTCGAATCACATGAACCCCAACAAGTAAGTAGATTGTAAACTAAGTGAAAGGAATTGGCATGAAGTGCATAATGTACCTAACTGGAAAACATAGATGGTCAGCCTCATGGAAGAGGGGTGAAGATGGGTGGAGGGGGGTCAAAACCGGTGAAGAAGAGGCTAACTGCGTAGACAGATTGGGCAACACCTGTCGAGTTGTTGCTGTTAATTAAGGCTCCGGGATGGGACCTGCTGAAGACTGGACTTTATTGAATATGCGGAAAACACGTATCATAGTCCTTAACTTCCGCTACTGCTCCACCTTGTGGGCCTACCCCTCATGATGTCCCCTTATCTAGGGTTTAACCCACAACATGTATGTTGTGTTCAATATCCCTTTTTCAAACAAAACAAAGGGTAACTTATACATCTTTACTTTTAGAACATGTATGAATTTTTCTAGCAGTTTTCTTTTTCAAACCTTCACATTCATGTGATTAACTCAAACCTCATTATTTACCCTTTTTTTCTTAATTTACAAGGGATCTCTATCTGGTTTTCTGACCACTGATCCTGACCTTGTACGGGCAGTCTCTGCGATGTTTTCTGCGCTGTGTGGTGTCTGCTCGGTTGGAGCTAGAGTAGGTGTATCTTCTCTCATAGGTTCATCACCGAAGACTTTGGTCTGCAATGACATCAGGTGGTATTGGTTTCTTCTCAGTGTGCCATGAGACACTTTGATGCAATATGAGCGAGGAGCCTTGTGTGCAGATATCATTGTACCTTGAGCTTTTGCATCTGTGACCCAGACCTCTTCCCCAGGAACCAGTGGTTTCTCACTTTGTGTCACTTGTCAAAGGTTCTTGCATCTTTCCACCTCTTCTCCCTCTCTTTGGCTCCCAACCTGTAGTAGTCAGGCAGAGCCGGATCCAACAGGGATGGAAGGGCAGAAACAGTAATGTAGCGTCGACGGCCCATTAACAGCTCAGCTGGACTGTAGCCGTTTTGTAGAGGTCTTGCTCTGTATGCAAGCAAAGCACCGTACGGGTCAGCTGACTTTTCAGCAGTCTCTTAAGTCTGTGCAGCTCATTCAGCCTCTCCATTACTTTGTGGAAACCTGGGGCTGCTCGTGACATGCTCAAAGCCGTAACATGCTCCAAAAGCCTGAAAATGGCTACCCGAGAACTGCGGCCCATTATCTGTCACAAGAACCTGAGGAATGCAATGACGTTGCAAAAATCGACTTCAGGTGCACCACTACATCCGTGGACTGTGTTTATGAGAGCTGTGCAATTTTCACAAAACGTGAAAAATAATCCACTGCGAATAGATAAAATCTTTGCAGTGTGAACAGGTCAGCTCAGAGTCTTTGCCAAGGCCTGTCCGCCTTCTGTTTCGGCATCAGTAGCTCTTTGACATTGGTTTTCTCTAGGATGCAGGTTCTGCATCTTAACACCATGTCACTTAACTGTTTACTGAGTCCAGGCCACCATACTGTTTGTTTGGCCCTTTCCCTGCACTTTGTCACGCCCATGTGTCCTTTGTGCAATTTTTCTGACACATCATTTCTCAAGGCCGATGGGATGACCAGCCTTGTGCCCTGCAGCAGCAGTCCATCGTGCGCTGTAAGTACCGCTCTCTCAGCCCAGTACTGTTTCAACACCCCCTGCAGTCTGTTTTTATCCAGCCACCCCTTTCTGCAGAACTCGATGAGCGCAGCACATGCACTGTCCGCTTTCACATGGTCATGAAGGTTGCTCAGATAGTCTCAACTGACAGGTAGGTTGCTGATGAAAGAGTCCATGTAGATGTCACGTGACAGGAGCACCTGTGTGTGCTCCTGTCGCGTGACAGGTTGTCTGCCGTCTATACGTTTTTGCCAGTGACATGTGTGACTTTGTAGTTGTAGAGCATGAGCCTCATTCTAAATCTTTGGATCCTAGGTGGAAGGTCATCTAAAGCTTTCCCTCCCAGCCAGGGCTCCAGACTGCGACCAAATGGTTGCATTTTGCGACCAAAATTTGAGAGTGTGCGACTAAATTTTACATCCAGTCGCACATGTGCTACCAGTAAATTTGCTTCCCCCACCCTTCATATTTTTAATACATCAAACGTAGAAGGGGCACGTCAATAATCAATGAAATAATCAATGAGACGCAAGCCCCGTTTTCTTTACTTATTTGTACTGTCATGACAGCGATGCTGCTGTCAGTTTACCTGTTGTTGCATCTTCAAAAGTGCAGATTAAAATGTGACACTGAATTAGAAACAGCACATTGTAATTTTTGCATCTATTATTAAAGTATTTATTAGTAATACAGTGGAAATTAGTAGATTTGGTTAACATGTTGATTTACGGTATGCGCCCCTAAATTTTCTGGTTGTGGCCCTAAAATTTTCAGTTGGGGGCCACTGTGCTCCTAGTGAAGAAAGTTAGTGTGGACGCCTGCTCCCAGCAGACTCACCAAAGGCTTATGGGCAGTTTCTAACTCAAATGATCTGCCAAGAACAATCCAGTTGACCTTTTCCCATGTCCGTGTTGCAGTCAGCACCTCTTTCTCCACCTGAGCACAGCGCTGCTCAGTCGCCGTCATCGACCTGGATGCATACGACACAGGTCCCCACTCAGGATTGCTTTTCTGCAGCAGAACTGCTCCCACCCCAAAAGAAGATGCATCAGCTGAGATCTTCACCTCACTGTTTGAGTCATACAGTGTGAGCACTGGTGTAGATGAAAGCTCTTTTTGAAGTTGTTCAAAGGCTGTCTGCTGCTCTGACCCCCAGTACCAGTGGTCCTTTTTCGACAGCAGATCATGCAAAACTTGTCTTTCTCTGCCAAATTTGGTATGAGCCGCCGCAACTGGTTCACCATACCCAGGAAACTCCTCAGTCCACTGACATTGGTGGGTGCGCTCATTTCCTGAACTGCACTTGTATTTTCTGGGTCTGGTCTGGCTATATACTTGCTGCTGAGATCACATGACCCAAAAAATAGACTGTATGTCATGTGAACTTACATTTATTCATGTTTAGTGAGATGCCTGCCATCTGTGCTTTCTTCAGCAACACATGCAACTGCACATCGTGCTCGTCTCTGGTCTTGCCCCAGACCAGAATGTCGTCCATGTGACACAGCCCCCCTGCCAAGCCGCTGGTCACCTCAGTCACCATCATTTTCTGAAAATGTTCTGGGGCTGATCCAATGCCAAATGGTAACTGATTAAAATAGTTGCGCCCAAAAGGTGTTATGAAAGTGGTCTACTTGGCAGTCTCCTCAGTTAATGGCACCTGCCAGAAGCCCATGTTGGCATCCAGTTTGCTAAAAAAGGTTGCACGTGCTAGCATCGCCAGTGTGTTTTCAACCGAAGGCAGGATGCATTTTTCTCTGCAAACTGCTTGGTTCATGTTAGTAAAGTCCACACAGATACGTACTGCACCAGATTTCTTTGGGACCACTACCATCCCTGCACACCATTCAATGGGATCCTAAATTTTGGTGATAACACCCATTTTTCCGATGCAGTCTATCTCCTCCTTCACTTTGACCACGAGGGCCCTGCATGGAGTCTGAAGAGAGAAGGGCACAGCATCTGGTTGCAGTTTGATTGAATATGGCCTCTGCACAAAGCCTAGACCCAGACGGGGATATAGTTGTTTCACAGTCTCCATGGTGATGTTGTTGACTCTGGACACAAGTTGAAGCTGTTTTATCGCTGGTAACCCCAGCAGGGGAGTATGAAGATCTTCCACCACATAAATGTCCTCTGTGGGCAGCCTTTTTGCCCCTGCGCAGTGTTTCTATTGCTACGCCCAGGACGCTAAGCACGTTGCCACCTGGTCCGAACAGCAGACACTTTGGCTCCACCCCATTGCTTTACAACTTTCCTTGCATAATTTTCTGATAAACATCAGGGAGTAGGGCAGTAACATCAGTGCCAGTATCTATTTTAAAGGATATTTTCTTGTGTCTTATTTGAAGCTGCACCAACAATGGGTCTGCACCAGCATTAACAGTTCCTATAAAAAGGCTCTCTTCCTTTGCAGTTACTGCATTCACAGACTTTATGTTGCTTCTACACACTTTGCCGTAATTACGGTACCTTTTTTTCCACATAGCTCGTGGCGTTGCCATTTTGTCCTCTGACATCCTGCATCCTACTTCTGACACCATGTCGAGTTGATGATTTTAAATAAGGCTCCTGAAGACTGGACCTTATTGACTATGCGAAAAACAATACAGCGCAGTCCTGAACTCCAACTACTGCTCCACCTCGTGGACCTGCCTCATGATCCACTTATCTAGGGTTTAACCTCCAACATGTATAATACCACAGATCATGTGGTAAATGATGGCCTCACAATGGCTATGGGGTCAAAGGGTACTGCAAAATATTGGGGGAACCACGGTCAGTTCAGTTATTCCGATTTCGTTGAGAGCACAGGTGAGCAAACTGTAATTTAGGATCATTCAGCACAAACGAATTTGCTCTGTACTATCATAGTCACACAAGAGGCTTGCATTGAGACATGCCCTGGTAACCTTTTACATGTTGACTTACAATTTACAACTCTAGCTCTGATTTTTGTGTAAGAAAATGGTATTATATTACAGTACTGTCATAATTTAGCATTTTTACTTTTTTTTCCCTGCATGTCAAAAAGGATTGCAAGACAACCCAGAAGAGGTAACTTAAAAGTTATGTGTATAATCTATGAAAAAGAGAAAATGAAGCTTTTGAAGGTTTTGTGGGTGGCTCTTAAAAGAGCCGTTGTGGGTCAGTCCTTTGAGGACGTGACAGAAAACAGTTTGCTGCCACAACACTGCTTTATCTGCAGAAAAGTGGGCCATGACTGAGTCTTTTACTTGGAGGACCATTCCAGAAGAGTTGTTGATAGTAACCTTACCCAGACCAGGCAGCAGCACTTCTCTCACTGCAGGTGCCAGTCGTGCTGAAGACCTGATGAAAATAAATACTGAGCAAGATTCTCATTCATCCAGGTGGCATTGTCTTTCAGTTTGTAGGAAAAATTAAAGTCTTCAAGATAAATTAAGAGTTGGTCTCTCTGACTCAGCTTCCTCTTCACCACAATCCTCCTGTTAGTCTCACACTCCTGTCTTCCCTTTCTTGTGAACAAGACCCCAAGATACAAAATTTACCAAAAGTATTTGCTCAGAATCAGGTGTCCTAATCTCTTGACCTGGCCTTAGTCCAAGTACAGTACGCAGAGAGCCTCATGGAATGGATTTCCATGGCTGAGCAGCTGCATCCAAGCCACACATCACCAAGTGCAATGCATAGCGTCGGATGCAGTGGTGTAAAACACTCCGCCACTGGACTCTGAAGCAGTGGAGACGCCTTCTCTGAGGTGATGAATCACGCCTTTCCATCTAGCAATCTGATGGACGAATTTGGGTTTGGAGGTTGCCAGAAGAACGGTACAATTTGGAATGCATTGTGCCGAGTGTGACATTTGGTGGAGGAGGAATTCCGGTGTGGGCTTGTTTTTCTGGTCTTAGTTCCAGCGAAAGGAACCGTGAATGCTTCAGGATACCAAAAACATTTTGAACAATTCCATGCTTCCAACCTTGTGAGAACAGTTTGGAGCGGGACTGTGCATCAGTGACCAAAGCTAAATCTGTAAAGACATGGATGACAGAGTCTGGTGTGGATGAATTTGACTGGCCTGCACAGAGTCCTGACCTGAACCCAATAGAACACATTTCGGATGAATTAGAGAACAGACTGAAAGCCAGGCCTTCTCCACCAACATCAGTGTGTGACCTCACCAATGCACTTTTGTAAGAATGGTAAAAAATCCTAAAAACTCACTCCTCAACCTTGTGGACAGCCTTCCCAGAAGAGTTAAAGATGTAACAGCTGCAAAAGATGGACCAACATCAAACTGAACTCTATGGGTTAAAAATAGACCACTTCAGTTCAAATGTAATATTTGGTAATATAGTGTACTTAATCTCCATAATATTTTTTTGCTTCTTCTTTTGTTTATTTTTTTTTGGTCTTTTTTTCTAGATTTTTTAAGCAAGCTCAGAAACCTCTGACCAAAAGTTTTCTTTTTAGTCTAAAGACTTCCTCCTTTAGGTGAGTGGGTTCTTGTAAAAAGGTGAACTTTTCTTCCTGCAGCTGTTGCCTCTCTTTTTCCAGAGGTTTTTGTGTCTCAGTTTTGGAAACAAGCCTTTTCCATGTCTGGGTTCATTCGAAGTCTCTCTCAGTTATGTGAGCCACATCCCGCTGCAACCGCTCTCCACCGCTACTTCTGTATCTCTGTTTGAGAGGAGAACAATAAAAATAACTATCAAACTAGGGGATCTTTTTTATTATTGTCTCGATGAAAATATGGAAGATATTGTAAGGAGACCCGAGCTGGCTGCCTGCCCATCCCACAGCAGCGCACTGTCTGTGCTGGCATGACAAGCCAACGAGCTCAGCCGCCGGAGATCACTATGCTGCTCCGGCGGCAGAAAGCGGCTGTCTGTCTGCCATCCAGCCGCTCACCCAGGGGCCACCCTGTGTAGTGATCACCTTTGCTATAGTCAATGAAAACATCAATGATGCAATGCGGCAATATAGGTTTCATTTATATTATTGCTTTAAACCAGTTATTCTGTTTACAGTAAATGTGTAACTTGAAGCATTTCAGTTTATTTCCGGTTGAAAATGCAGGCGTGTAAAAGGTCATTATTGTTTCCAGGGAACGAATAGTATATTGTTTTTACCCCTGTCAGGTCACGGACTCCGTAAATATTCAACCTCAGGTCAAGTAAAAAAATCATTTACTTGGCCAACCAAATATTATTCTAAACAATCTCGGATTGATTACTGGCTCACATAAAAAAACAATGTCACTTATGTTGATGTGAATTCTCATGCAGCTCCTTTTTCTGACCATATGAGTCCCCCTAAAGTCAACTCTCTCCCTAATGTCCAAAATTCCCAGGGCTTTATGCTGGAAAATAAATAACAGTCTTCTGTCCCACAACACTGTTATAGAAATGACAAGTAAAATAATCAAATCATACTAGGAAGAAGCTACTGAATCAAAAATATTCAGTCCTAACTGAGAATTATTGAAATTTGATATTGGGAAATTTATGAAATCTTATAGTAGTAACTTAGGAAAACTTGGAAGGCAAGAAGAAAACGAACGTTGCTCTTAAACTGCTTCCTTGTCTGATAAGAGCAGTGAGAACATCACTGAAAATAAGCTGATAGAACTTGGTGAATATCAGAACAAGCTGGAAGAGAGTATAGAAGGAAAACGCAAGGTGCATTTATGAGATGTAGAGCAAAGTGGATGGAAGAAGGTGAACCATGTTCTTCCTATGTTTTTGGATTAGAAAATTCTAATTTCAGAAATAACTCTGGATTCTCTTCAAATTAACAACAAAATTGAAACTGACCATTAATTCTTGGCTCTTTTTGCTGTGACTTTTAAAACAAACTTTACTCCTCTAATTATTCAGAAATTAAAACGTGTGACCTCCTAGATTGTATTAAACATTGTAAGATTATCAGTGCAACACATAAAAAACTCTGCGATGCCAGGATAACCCTGAGGAAGGGCAAGATGCTACAATGATTCTAATAAAGAACACATCTCCCGGTAATGATGGATTGTCAATAGAATTTTACAAAACTTTTTTAACGAACGTAGTCTTTTTATCCTTGAGATGCTCACTGAAAGTATTAATCTGGGAAACCTACCTCCTACTCTGACACAAGGTATTATATCGCTAAAACCCAAACCTAATAAGAATAAACTTCAAATTGATAACTGGAGGCCTATCTCTTTACTTAATAATGACTATAAAATATTAGCTTTGATTTAAGCCAAACGACTTAAACAAACCTTAACATCTATTATATACGAATCCCAGACAGGGTTCATGAACTTTGACCTATTTCAGCATGCGCTCACTCAATTTTGCATGGCATACCTGTAAAATCACAAATAACGTATCTTGGAATTATTATTTCTAAAAACACAGAGGATAGATGCAATTTAAATTTTTATCCCATCATTGAAAAAAACAAAAAAAAAATGTAACCGCTGGCTTCAGAGGGACAAACAGCAACTTTTTGGAAAGACTTTACCTCTTTGTTCAATGTAAAATTTATAAAAAATTTGATCTGATATACAAAGATATATTATTTGTCTTTTATAATGTTAAAAATTCCTTTATAAGGAAATACTACTTAATTAACCTCTTAACAATACTAGCCAAATTTCATATTCATAAATGCAAATTTTCTGAAAAAAAGCCCTTATTCAAACTTTTTATGATTGAATTAAATCAATATACCAAAACAATAAAATCTTCTTCAAACCCCAAAGCTTTAAGAACCTTTGACACCCTGGAATGTTTTAAATGTACAGAATAGCAATTTACTGCTTTTACTGCTCTTGTTTAATCCTCTTTTCCTTTGTTCTTTATGTTCCCCTGTCACAGTTTGTTACTCATTTTTCTATATGTGTGCTTTAAAGTTGACTCGATTTTGTACTATGATCCTTTATATCTTTAAAAAAGATTTTTGAAAGAAAAAAAAGTTGAATATTTGTAGAACTGTATTTTATTCTTGTATTGTATTATTATAAATGTTATATTTTTAATTGCACTCTGCAAATGTTAAATAAAAATAAAACACAAATGAAATACCAAAACCAAAAAAAACTGTTGTTGCTTCACTTGTGTTTTCTGCTACTTATTCGGAAACCCCTACAAAATGGCGACCGCACTATATAGTGCACTATATAGGGGTTAGGGCGGTAATTCGGACACAGGTGTTCCTGTTTGACATACGGTGTGGTGACAATATTTGTCAATAAAGTTCATTTAAAAAAACTGGGCTTGAACGGAAATGACATCACAAAAGGCGGGAGGTCACAATTTCTCTGATGACCTCCTTCCGGGAGGTTCGCGGGAAACGTCTCAAAACAAAAACGCGTTTCCGCCAGTGCTCTTAGGCTGAATCTGACAGCACGTGTCCCTTTAGCGCTCGTGTGAATCCAGGCAGTCAAAGAGGTGAGCTCAGCGCCGAACAGAGTCGCGTGTTTTCCGCGCGAGCGGAGGAATGGCCGAGAAACCGGAGGATCTGAACCTTCCTAACGCGGTCATCACGCGCATCATCAAGGAGGCGGTGAGTTGGTTACCCCGGAGGGCAAGTCAGGTGTCGGAGCTGCCGGACTCACCTGAGCGATCGTTACCGAGCGACGGCCAAGTTTAAATGTGTGCAACCAAAACAAAGATGGCGCTCCTGCTGCCTGGACGTCCGTTCATTAAAAGATTAAAGCAACAGTTTATTCACTAAGTCGTATTTTTTGCAAAAACTAATTTGCTTTTCATGCTATGTCATTTATTTAACTACATGATGCAAAAAAAAAGTCATTAGTTTCCAGCACAGTGCACTGCACAGTGGTGTAGTGGTCAGCACTCTCCCCTCACAGTGAGGAGATGCTGGTTCAAATCCCTGTGTCTGTGTGGAGCTTGCCTTGTTTGGATGCATGCTGGCGTCACGTCAGCCATCACTGGACTGTAGGAGTGAGATTACAGAAGCGTCAACAGAGACAAATAACGTGATGGCCGTATGCAGGTACATGAAAATGACATGCACCGATAAAAACACAAGGAGCCTCTTTGCCCGATTTTAACCTAAAATAAAACCGGTTCCTCAAATTAGTAGCTCACAGATCCTCCATAGTACTATTTAGTACAATACCCCTCAAATAATTAGGTGGTTTACCGTATAGTCTTTGAGTAAATCTATCACTCCAATGTGATTAGATGTGACACTAACATCATTTAGCAGATTTTGAGTTATGATCATTCCTTCATTTATTAGTAGTACTACTAATAATAGTATTAATACAGAGTATTTAATCCTTAAAACCTGTTCCTGTAATAAATAGCTCACCACTGCTTCATAGTACCACTTAGTACTTCATACAGCACTTCTACTGACAATAGTTTTAGTCTTTTCGTTTGTTTTTCTGTGTAGTTTTGGACCGGTCCACTAAACCCGTCTACAATCGTTAATGATTGTGAGATCTCAGTTGTGGATTATTAAAAAAATATGCAGTAAAATGAGTTGATAGTAAATGTGAGTTCTTTGAAGTACTAAGTAGTACTGCAAATGAATGGTGATCTACTAATTAGAGGAAAAAGCTATTTTCTAAATCAAAATCTAGACCAAAAATCTTACATTACTTTTATGAGACTTCAGTCAAATATACAGTAAACTGAGTTGATACTTTGCTTACTAGTACTCTATGAAGTACTAAGAACACCACTCACAGTACCTTAGGTAAGCAGGTGGATGCTGGGACAGTCTGTTTTTCCAAACCAGCATTATGGTTTGATGCTCACCTTTATGTGTGACTGTTTGTTTTCCCAGCATGCTTTTCTCTAAACAGACATGTCATTTCCTGCTGCCACATGGTGGCACTGCAACGCTACACCAAATGAGTTTGCTCATGCGTTTCTCAGCTTTTCAGCTCTGCCGGTTTTTGGCAGAGATCCACCGGCAGTTCCGTGATCCGGATCTCTGGTTCTCTGACCCGTTTGGTTTCTGCCGCCACGGTTCTGATTCTCTAACGCTCTGCTTTCCCACAGCTTCCAGATGGGGTGAACGTATCCAAAGAGGCACGCAGAGCCATTTCCCAGGCCGCCAGCGTCTTCGTGCTGTATGCAACCTCCTGGTGAGAAGCCCCCCCCCCATCCACAAAACTCTGCGTTCAGCACTTTCTGTCCGGAAATAAAGACCGTTTTCTGCTTTTAGTGCCAATAACTTTGCACTGAAGGCCAAACGGAAGACCTTAAATGCTGCAGATGTGCTGGCAGCCATGGAGGAAATGGAGTTCGAACGCTTCCTGGAGCCTCTCAGAGCAGCTCTAGAAGGTCAGAAGCACAAACACACAGCCTGAGAATGCTGCTGTCCAACAGCTAACAGTGTGTTCCTCCACAGTCTACAAGAAAGGTCAGAAGGGAAAGAAGGAAGTGTCTGAGCAGAAACGCAAAGAAAAAGAGAAGAAGGCAGACTGTGAGCATGAAAAGAGCAAGGAAGATGAGGAGGGAGAGGATGAGGAAGAACAACGCATGGAGGAGGAGACCGAGGAGGGGGAAGACGAGGTGGAGAACTGAGGAGCTGCCCCCCGAGGAGACGGACCTGTCCGACATGAGACCGGACTCTGGCTTCACAAACTGTAAAAACTGCTCTCAGAAGGCCGGTTTCATTCCTGCAGTCCCCTCTCCATCAGCCAGCGGTTTGGTGTTCCCATGATTCACTCTTTTGTAGTTTCAATAAATGTTTTGTATACAAGTAGAGCGTACAGGTTCTTGAGACACAAGTGAATGGAGGAGAGGCCTCCAGCAGCAGATGCCAGGGTCATCATACGGAAGTCCTCCAACCAGATCAGGCTGTTTGAACTGACAGGTGAGGAAACACCTGACCTGGAACCAGTTCAGTAGACGACGGCCCAAAAGCACACATACATGTTCGGGGGCTGACCCGGATGGTTTCTGGGTTGTCTGGGCTCGTGGAGGGTTGTAGAGGATCTTAAAGGGAGCACAGGTACAGTGAGGTCAATAAGTCTTTGATCACCCTGTGATTTAGCAAGTTCTCCCACTTAGAAAACATGGAGGGGTCTAAAATTTTCCTCATAGGTGCATTTCCACAGTGAGAGACGAAATCTGAAGAAACGTTCAGAAATCACGTACGATATTTTTTAAACAATTTATTTGTATATAACTGTGACAAAAGTATTTGATCACTTGGGTTAAACAACTTTAATATTTTGGTACAGAAGCCTTTGTTAACAATTCCAGAGGTCAAACGGCTCGTGTAGTTCTTCACTAGGTTTCTACACACTGCAGCAGGGATTCTGGCCCACTCCTCCAGACAGATCTTCTCTAGATCTGTCAGGGTTCGGGGCTGTCGCTGAGCAACACAGAGTTTCAGCTCCCTCCAAAGATTCTCTATTGGATTTAGGTCTGGAGACTGGCTAGGCCAATCCAGAACCTTGATATGCTTCTTACGGAGCCACTCCTTGGTTTTCTTGGATGTGTGTTTCGGGTCATTGTCTTGCTGAAAGACCGAGCCACGACCCATCTTCAACGCTCTGGCTGAGGTAAGGAGGTTTTTGCCTAATATCTCACAATACAGAGCCCTGTTCATCCTCTCAATACAGTGCAGTCGTCCTGTCCCCTGTTCAGAAAAACACCCCCAGAGCATGTTGCTTCCACCCCCGTGCTTCACAGTAGGTATAGTGTTCTTGGGATGATGCTCCTCCTTCCTCCTCCAAACACGCCGAATGGAGTTAAGACCAAAACGTTCTATTTTGGTCTCATCTGACCACAAGACCTTCTCCCATGACTCCTCTGGATCATCAAGATGGTCATTGGCAGACTTCAGACAGGCCTTGACATGGTCTGACTTCAGCAGGGGAACCTTCCGTGCAATACATGATTTTAAACCATGACGTTTTCGTGTATTACTTATAGCAGCCTTGGAAACGGTGGTCCCAGCTCTCTTCAGGTCTCTGACCAGCTCCTCCCATGTAGTCCTGGGCTGATTCTTCACCTTCCTTAGCATCATCGATACCCCACGAGGTGAGATCTTGCGAGGGGCCCCAGTCCGAGGGACAGTTGTTCTTTTCTCACCAAGCTGCTTGGCAATTGCCCCGTAGCCACTTCCATCTTTGTTAAGGTCTACAATTTGGTCTCTTGTGTCTTTTGACAGCTCTTTGTTGGTATTTAGACTTCTGACTGATTGTGGGGGGGCACAGGTGCCTTTATGCAAGTTAACGACCTCAAACAGGTGCCAGATTTAGAATCATGAGTGGAGTTGGACTATTTAAAAGCAGAACAGCAGGTCTTTGCTGATTGTCTCAATGTTTCTTCAGATTCTGTCTCACTGTGGAAATGCACGCTTCGACCACTAGGAGAGAGACTCTCAGATTGCATCTGGGCAAAAAGAGAGAATATTTTAAAATATCGATATTTGGTGTACCAAAGGTAGGACAAGCGTGACAGTTTAGTTTCATACCGGCCATGCATGTTCCAGTTACCCATTTTTTCCCGCTCAGCCTCTTTCTTCCCACTTAGGGCTGTTGCAAGTAAGCCATCCATCCACTTACTCCCAGGTCCATAAATTTGAATATTTCCTCTAATCTTGAGACTATTGCTGTGTCCAACCCACCCAAAAAAAAAAAAAAAACTATGGACCGTTGGGGTCCAAGGACAGGTATTCCCAGTTTAGTCTGCTTAAAGTTTTAGTATTATCCTATTGAATTCCATGCATGTATGATTCTTTGTTTACCTTACAATTTCCGGTATGAAGCCCATTGACTTATTGGAATTTGATAAAATATAATAGTGTGGGACCATCTGGTGTCCTGATCTCAAGAGTGTTTCACGCAAGGTGCTTATTCTTTTAAAACGAAAAGACATCACAAAGTGAAAATATAATTGTTCTGAACGTTTAGGAGCGACTATGAATCCACAGCTCTCAAGATGAAAGCTGCTCATTAAAAATACTTTCGCTAAAATGCTTCAATGCATCGTGGGCTCCATTTACCAATACTGAGCATAGATGCATTGGCGTTTCAGACTTCTGGGAAATGTCTATGGCACTGGATTTTAGCAGCAAATGCACCACGTAGTGGTAGTGAGGGGAATTTGGACACAGCCAAAGAGTTTATTCCTGCAGGCTCTTCCACAGACTCCTTCACTACAAAGCACCAGCAATACAGACACTTTGATGTTTAAGTCCATGTTTATTTCACTCCGTTTAGTCAGAAGGACACTCCACTTTTCCACTGTTGATGTCATCGATGACATCATGGGGATGGCGGCCATCGATCGTGCAGCCCACAGACTGGGCTGTCCCCAGGATCTCCTTGATGGTTCCTTAAGAGGAAGACAAGCATGCATGAGTTCCAACCTTCATCTCGTCCTGATGAGATCTTCTGCTCCAGCATTGGCGTGTTCCAGACTTTTCGGCACAGAGTCACCCATCCATGTGGGCGGCCCTGTTTCCTAAAGCTGGGGTTACTCTTAGCCTCCACTGGACTGAACCGTGTCACGGGGCAGACTGGTACAGTGGCGGGAGGCTGAGTCAGACAGACAGACCGTTGTCTTACCAGAAAGCTCTCTGGCGATGGAGCGATGCCTCATGACGCGAGCGATGCCCACGATCTCGTCAAAGGTCACGCTGCCGCTGTGTTTGACTGAAACAGAAACCAAGCTCGTCTCCGCCTCATCCCAAAGAATGCTGTCCATGCCGATAGATACTCACTGTTCTTGACCTTTTTCCTGTCACGGGGGGGCTCCTTCAGGGCCTTGATGATCAGAGCAGACGCAGAGGGGACCACCTCGATCTGATCAGAGAAGACGAAGGAGTCAAGAGAAAGACTGACCGGAAGGAAGGAAGTCTGCAGCCGCTTACTGGTCCTTTTCAATTAAACATGTCTGACCACAATAGAAAAAAAAACTAATGGAAAGCAAGATTTAAAGTAAAAGCATGTTGCATGTGGTCTGCTTACCGCTGCCTGCCTGTTCTGGATGGTCAGCTTCACTGTGATCCTCAGGCCCTTCCAGTCTCCGGTGGCCTTGGCGATGTCGTCACCAACTTTCTTGGGAGACTGGAGACAAAAGCGGTTCAGAAAGGAACCGGCCTTCACAGCAGCACACAGGCTGCAACACTCACCAGACCCAGGGGGCCAATTTTGGGGGCCAGTGCTGAGGTGGCTCCAACTTCACCTCCGGTGCATCTCATGTACACTGGTGGAGAGAATGAGAAACCCCAAAGGTCTTTAAGCTTCCTTCATCTCCAGGTGCAAAGCATCATGAATCCCTGATCATTAAACCACCACCACTTACATGGCAACTCCAGTGTTATCGTTACCATGTCAACCATTCAGCTGGTTCCCACTTTCTACGAACTAGCATTACTTTAACAAAGAGATTATTCGTGTGCCCGAATAATTAAGTCAAATGCTTAGCTTTACTTTGTTAATTTAGTGGTTTGACCCCCCCCCCCGCCCCAATCACTCAAGTTAAGTTGGCTTTAACGCTTGATGTGTCAAACAGGAAAAACTACCAATCATTGGGCAAACGCTCTACCAGGCCAGTGGGAAATCAATCCTGTTTTCCAAATTACCCTTTATTGCATTGCAAATGGCCCATCGTAAATTTCTGTGATTGCTACACGTCAGCCCTATAGCGCCAGCGAGCTTTCAACTTCCCACATCAAAAAACACCGGAACATTCGAGAACCGGGATCAGTTATTATACATGGGGAAACAGAGTATATTGATTTAAAGACACTCTAATCAAGTACGGCAGACTTTAGAGCAACGAGAAGCTAACGCCGCCGTTAGCTCCGCGGCTAAAGGCTTCCGCGTGCTTCTCCACGTGGTGGACAAACACACGAAACCGCCTCAGCAGAAAGACACTTCCCACAACCCCACGCCACCAGAACCTCCGTCTGAACAGCTTTGAATTAAACCAGTTTGTCTCCTGAGTAAGGTTTGAGTTCCATCTTTACCGTTTCTTGTGAAAGGCCCACAGGCCAGCAGGCGCGGAGGCAGCCGGCGCACAGCAACTCCTCCGCGGCTGTGAACCGGCTCCTACTACTTCCTGAGCCTAAAAACATACCGATTTTGATTTCGTTGGGGTCGAATTTGGGCGGCATGTTGCTGCTTTGGAGGTTGACCTCAGATCAGCTCGGTTGGTGATGGTGTCGGATGAACCCGGCTTCGGGACGACCGAAAACTGTTGCACCTTCACCGGTAAAAACGATAGAAAGGCCGATGGCAGGCCGCGAAGCGCTTTATATACCTGCAAACATCTCGCGAGAGTTACAAATCCCATTGAAACAGAAATGGGTAGTCCCAATGAGTTACAGTATATCACTAGAAGAGACATCACTTCATGCAAAATAGACACATATCAAATAATATCAGATTAGTACTTGATTTAATTGATTATTCAGATTATTGCCCCGACGAAAGCTTTATCCTTTTTCTCGATTTTTACAAAGCCTTTGACACAATTGAACACAACTTAATTCTCCATGCAATAGAAAAATTTGGTTTTGGTGCTTTTTTTAGAGGAGCTGTTAAATCCATGTATGCAGGAGGAAATTGCTCTATCAAAGTTCATGCTGGGACTTCTCCTCGATTTTTACTAAAAAGAGGAGTCAGGCAGGGCTGCCCTATTTCCCCCTATTTATTCCTCCTCTGCACCCAGCTCCTCACTGACTCTATAAAACTCAGCTCACTAAAAGGTATTTCAATAGCAGACCACACAGTCACTATCAGCCAACTAGCTGATGATACCACCCTGTTTCTAAAAGATCATTCTCAGGTACCATTAGCCATTAATCTGATCAATAATTTTTCCGTTGCATCTGGACTCTGTTTAAACATAAAAAAATGTGAATTATTTGCTCTTAAACACTGTGACGTCCTTTCTATCTGTAATATTCCAGTGAAAGAGTCCATTACCTACCTAGGAATTACCTTCTCTAAAGAAAAGAAACCAGATGCCAGTTAAATTTTGACCCAATTATTAATAAAACACAGACAAAGCTGAACCAGTGGCTCCAGAGAGATTTATCATTGAGAGGCAGAGTTTTGCTAACTAAAGCTGAGGGAATCTCCCGCCTAACGTACGCAGCTTTATCCCTCAATGTTGACAAAAAAGTCCTGAAAACCATAGACAAAATTCTATTTAACTTTATTTGGAGGAACAAAAACCATTATATTAAAAAAACACTTACGATAAGGGTGGTCTTAACTTTCTAGACTTCTGTACATTAAATAATACCTTTAAAATTAATTGGCCAAGACATTTTATTAAGAATCCAACTTCAATCTGGAATTTCATACCAAATTACATTTTCTCCAAATTAAGAGGCATAAACTTTCTTTTATTCTGTAACTATAATGTACAAAAGATCCCAATTAAGCTTTCTTCCTTCCATAAACAAGTGTTACTTTCCTGGTCACTCATCTACAAACACAATTTTTCTCCTCACAGATACTACATATGGAACAATAAAGACATTACTTATAGACATAGATCTTTATTTTATCCATCATGGTTTAATCAAAACATCCTTTTGGTTCATCAGCTGTTTAATTCAAACGGAGCTTTAAGGTCACATGAAGAATTCTGCTTCAATTACTCCATCAAGATACCAAAAACTGAATTTAACTTTGTTTTGAAAGCAATTCCTAAATGTATTATTACATTATTCAAAAGTTCGTCATTGCAAAATCCAACTTTATTGCCAATTGATCCGACTAAAATAGAAATAGGCCAAATTTGTTTTTCTTCGTCATGCAACACAAATCGCCGTATACGCTCAGTCTTCCAGAAGGATGTTGTCTCCATTCCAGACGTAGTTTCTTTTTGGAATAATTTAGTTTATCATTTAGAATGGAAAAAGATTTGGAATTTACCAGCAAAATACTTTTTAACCAATAAAGTGAAAGAAATCTCATTCAAACTAATTCATAACTTCTATCCAACCAAACTATATCTACAAAGGTTCAAGGAAGATATTGATGTTACCTGCTCTTTTTGTCAAGAACACCCTGAAGATGCTGTACATTTATTTTGGTCATGTCCCTTTTCAACTACTTATTGGTCTAAAGTTTGTCATTTCATTTCCGCCCACATTGACCCAGACTTCCGCCTGTACTTAGAAAATATTATGTTTGGCATCACCCACTGTCCATCTCATAAAAAAGAACAGTTGTACCTCATTAACCTTTTGTTGTTTTTATGCAAATGGAACATTCATAAATCAAAAGTAACGAATCATACCCCTCATTTCTCAATCTTTATCAATGAGTTCAAACATTACATTAAGACAATAAGAAACTCTCATAATAAGAACGCCATCAAAACATTTGATCTGTGTATTAGTTTCAATATCTATGCATAAAATGGATAAACCCCCTGGCTTGTTCCTTCGTTGTTCACTGTTCAACATTGTTTTGTATTGAATTTTTACATTCAATAAAGTTTGAAAAAAAACAAAAACTAGAGGAGACATCACGTGGTTCCTCATGGGAGGAGAGCACCGCCATCTTGGTGAGGTCAAGTTACTGCTGCAGTGCATGCATGTGAACACATTTTTTGCATAATGCCAGTTCATTGTGCGGGTTTCAACTGCCAAAATCAGAGAAATGAGTCCATGAATGAGGAAGGTGTAACATTTCACAGGTAAGTATTATAATTTTTTTCATTTAAGGCTGCAGGGGCTTCATTAATAGAACAAGAGTTGACATGCATGATGCTGCAGGGCTGTTATCAACATGCTGCATGATGTACATTTATTTTGCTGTCAATATAAATGTACATTTTATTTTGCTAAACCTGTATACAGCATACTAGGCTATTATAGTAATACAGATTTATACATTTCTGACTCAGTGACTGAGCTTTTCTTGCAGGTTTCCAATGGATTCAGACTTAAGGAAAAAGTGGGCCTTAGCTATCAAAAGAGTTAACCCAGATGGATCACTGTGGTACCAACTAGTAATACAGTCTGGATAT
>CM074489.1:5487262-5598464 GCA_037389245.1 Oryzias sinensis | reverse complement strand
ATATATATATATATATACCACACACACGCACGTATGCACGCACACACACCCACATACATATACACACACACACGGGTGGAGCCTTTCCAAAGCCAGAGTTGAAAGTCTGTGTTCTATAACATGATTGACATGGCAGCACTAAATGCGCATGTGCTGTACCAAGCATGCATCGGGAGGCAGGAGAGACGGGTGGACTTCCTGGTGGAGCTTGCAAGAGAGTTGGCTAACTCTCATGTGGGTGCAAAGAAGGCACAAAAAGAACAACTGTTTCGGCAACAACCTTCCACACCCAGCCCTGGAAAAAGAGCAACGTGTCAGGTCAAGCATCACTGCAAGAACAATCATGCCAGTATGCGATGTGTTGACTGCTACAGATACACATGTGGCAAATGCAGAAGAGAGATACCATGGCAGTGCCATGATTGTGATTGATTTCTGAAATGTACTCATTGACATTTTTTAATTTGTAGATATGTGTAAAAATGTCAGTTTTTGTACGATTTCTATAAATAAATCTCAGTGAAGGAAAAAACTCATGTGTGTTGATCTCTCCCCAAGACAACAAAGTGAAAATCAAGTTTCATTGAAGTTGTTCAGCATGGCCCCGTGCATCAGTAACTGCCTTATTTACATCAGAAAAGCAGCTGTTCACAGCTGCTTTAGGATATTAGCTGAAAGTCTTTTAGTCGATCGACTAACCGGCGGGATTTATAGGTAGAATAGTCAAATGGATCTGCCTTGGGACTCCTATTGTTAAGCCTTACTCGGAATGGATCAGTCCAGAGAATGTTTGTTTCACATGCCAAGAATGAGCTGTTAGCATAAACGCCAATGAAGCTCAGAATGTTCAGGGAATGTATGCCATTTTTGCCCCGAAGACTATGGTTTGAATATTTGTGCATTCTTCAGATGTTTTCTTTGTTGTTGAGCCGTTTTGCTTTTTTAATCTCAGAGCCTGGGCACATAGAGGTCACGGGCTTTGTCTGCAAAGGTCCTAAACAGCAGATTAGAAACCCAAAAGCTTGAATAAACCAACCGAGGCATAAAATCTGCCTCATAACAAAGCATTTGTTGGGTTGCCATAGTGATGCACCAAAGGTTGGCAACTTTGTTGTCTCCTTTTTTTTGGGTGGCAAAAGATGACTCCTGCTGTGTAGCATCTCTGTCGTTGTTGTCTGGTTAAACAAATGGCAAGATGAATATTCACCTATTTGATACAATGACAGAACAAAACATTTGAGAAAGTTGCCAGACCCAGAAGATTACAGAAGAAAACACCAGACAGGTTATTTTCTGTTTTAAGGTGGATAACTAAATCCAGTTTCCTGAAAATTCTTGCTGTTGTATTACAAAACTTTCATCTTATTCAGTATTTAACATTGTGAACAGACTTTTTAGACCTCAAAAAATAAAAAATAAATGCATTCAGATTTATACAAATCCAAACCTTTTCAACCTTCATGATGATTTTGTGGCGGTCAGTGACTTCTTCGCGGGTGCGCGTGCTGTGATGACCAGAACAGGAGGCGGAGACAGATAGAGTTTCAGTTAGGATATCTATTTTAGCACAAAACAGAAGAGAGCAAACCAGGGCAGCAGGTCACAGCAACACAGCGCTGCAACAAGCCATCAAACATCTAAACACACACAGCACACAGGTCACAGGTTACCACCAAAAGCAACCACAGCCACCCGCAGCACAGCAAGCGCCACGACCACATCAGAGCCCCACCTTTTTCTGTATCACACACCTGACCCCATTTTATATAAATCTGAAATTTGTAAACCGAACTCCCATTGGCCTCATTCTAATGGTTCTTGGGCAGCATAAACGTGTGTGAAACCTTCAGTCCACAGGCCCTCTTGTGGCAGCTCCACGGTCCGCCCATCAGAGGTGGGCTGTTTCTTGTTCAGCAAATGTGGAAATCATCCGTGACACGTGTGTTGGTTAGTGTGTGAGCGGACACACGGAGGCTCTGCGTTTCATCGTTTGACAGCTGTATTAACCCTCCCTGCATCTGGACACAAGCCTGAACAAACCCTGACATTCAGACAACCGTAGATCTCCAGCTAAAGCCTTTCAGTTAAATGCAGTCCAGTGTGTGTGTGTAGATGTGGGTGTAGGTGTGTGTGTGTGTTGGTAAAAATAATTCAATAACAGGCCAAAGGAACTTCTTTTTAGTTGTAATGCTACAGAGCTGCATGTGTCTGGACATGGATGGATGAAGCCTGTTTAACATCATTCACAGGTTTGAACTGGACTCATCTGAAATCCGTTCCGTATCCGAATTTGCATTTTATAATGCAAGTCACGCAACAGCTGTCTTTCATCATAGCATTAGAAATGAGAGCAAGAGAAGTTTGTAGCTACTCAAAGAGGAAAAGTTTCACATTTTGTTGATTTGGTTTGGTCGCCAAGGTTACAGGTGTTGTTTGAGTCACATGACATTGTTCAGTAAAACATACCTCAAAGCTGCATCTTCCTCCACTCAAACTTTCTGATCTGTATGCAGGGAACGGACCTGCTTCACTTGGGTTTGGACCCTTGATCAATCCGGAAGTTGTAAGGGTTTGTTTGGTTTTTGGATGTTGTGAGGTTGTCCTGGGGGTCCCGGACTTCCTGCTGCTTTCCTCCACATCAGAAAGAGACGGTAGAGGGTTTTAATAACAGACTTTAACTCACCAGTCTGTCCTGTTCTGTTCTGTTCTGTCTGTAAGGAGGCAAAACGAACTCCAAGATCCACGTCACCGTTCTGTTGTTCAGAGGGAGGTGGGAGGAGGAGGAGGAAGGGGAGGAGAGGACGGTCCTGCTGTCACACAGATGAAAACCGCTCGCAGGTTTCGGGAGGTCCACCGCTGCCGGAAACCCGCCTTCACTGCGTCCGCGCGCGTGGCGGGGCTGCTGCAGCCGCGAGGACGGAGCGGTCTCCGACATTTCCCTCCGTCCAGATTCAGAGGGCTCGCGGCCGACGCTGCTCATCATGTCCACGTAGACACTCGGCTTGTCAAACTTCAAAGAGGATTCTCCGCGCGCACGTGCGCGCCTCCAACTGAAGCCTATTGATGGCTTCGGCTCGCGTCTTAATTGAAGACCTGCTTCATTAAAAGGGAGGAAGTGGGCGTGGCTATAACGAGCTGCTACCTGAAAGGTGAGGGAACTGCTTTCTAGGCTTTTTTTTTTAACTTTAGGACTTGTTGATGACGACAGTGAGTCCGTGCGCGACCAGGTCCCGCCGCAGGTCTGCAGCATCAGCAGCATGATCCGTTCAGGATGGATCTCCAGTCTTTAGAGAGCAAAAAGGAACTTTGTTCAATAGATGTAGCTGAAAACATTCTACTCACACTCTATCTTACAATGCATCATTGTCTTTGTTGGCATGATTTGTAGGTTTTCTGCAGTCCATGAAGGAAAACCTCACTGTCACAAACAGACTGAAATTCTAGGATGCGATTCTGGAAAAGAGCGTGTACTTGGAAAAGTCTGGGTTTGCTGAATATCTATCTATTCATTTATTCTAGTCCTAAATTATCCAAATGTTTGCTCAGTGTGATGTAAGGATGAGCAATATGGACAAAATATAAACCCCCCCATCACTAAATTCAATGTTGGATTTTAATTGATTTTTACTTTTTTTTCTTCCTTGACTTTCTTTACCAACATTAACAAATGACAGGTTCTATCTAACCCAATCGATTTTAATGCTAACGTCTCATTTGGAAGCTGTAAAACAATCAGCAGCTTCGTCAGCTCCTCTTCATGAGGTGCTATCTTGTGGATCTCATAAAGAGAAACGCCTCTCGCACTCGACAGAGTTCCTCTGGCTCGAGTGTTGAGACAAATCCACAAACTGAACTGGTTCCAAATCACTGAAGAAACTGTTGCTGTTCTGGAAACAAGCTCATCTGTAGCGGCCATTTTCATGCTCATTGAGAGGGATGAGCGAACTAAGCTACCGCTGAACAACTGAGGCTCAAGAAAGCAGAGTGCTGAGGGGAAAAACGTCACAGTTTTCCCAAAAAGAAATCAGGTTGAACAACAAATTAGAATTTATTGCTAAACTTGACTTATTGCCCAGCTGTAGTTTGATGTTTACCCTTCATGGTTTGGTGCAGACCAGCACATTAAGACTATGGATAGGCCGGGTTTTGACTAAACTGTAAATCGGTTCTGGACAAAGTGTTACTCTGTACTTCAGTGCTTTTACTTCTTTACTGTTGAGTACTTAGTTAGAATGAGATGCATGTGATGGACTCTCATCTGTTGAATATCTGTGATGAACACAAAGTAACTTTCACCTTACAGGCTGAAATGTCCATCGCTGGAGAAAACGGGCAGAGCAAAATTCCGAGTTATGGAGGAATTTTTAGACACCAGAATTTTCTGTGAGATTTGAGCAGCTGTGAGTCTATTTACTTTAGATTTACCATCCAGGGGACTAATAAAAGTCACACTGGTGGGAACATGCAGTGTGGTGACATCATTCTTAGTCATTTCCATTTAACTTCTGTCAGTTTGGCTGAATAATCACAAACTCGAAGACTCTTATTGATTCACATGAGAAAATGAAAGCATCTTCTTTGGAAAAACAGTCATTTATTGTGTAAAGTCCCAGAGCTCTGCTGGCAGGACAGAGCAGAATGACATTCAGAAGAATCTGACTCACATGTTTCAGAGAATACTTCTTCTCTTGCTGGAGACTTTTTTGTCCTGAGCATGGGCAGTATGCATTCTCTCTGCTACATTTGGTCTGTTGTGGAGTCCACTCTTGTTGGTTTCCTAGCATTTTCTAGTGTGTAACGTCTTGGTCAGACCAGAAAATGGTTATGAACATTTTTGATTAGCGTGTTCACTGAGCGCTCTACCACCTTTCTATTTCGTGCGGGCGACCTGCGTGCCCTTTACAGGTTTGCCTGTTTTTCCCACGTAGACGGCCCATATTCACCCGTTAATGCAGTTTAGACGATGCCATTAGTGGATCTAAAAGCTCATCAAGGAAGAAAACTTTGGTCTGCTAGAAAACGCCGGACTTGCTTTACTTGCAATGAATAAATGAACTCTGGTGTGGTTCACCACAGTGTGAATTCTAGTGGACTCCGCAGACAAAGACAGTAAATGACTTTGATGTTAGGCGGTAAAAAAATAAGAAACAGGAAAATAACAGAAGCTTAAGGGAGAGCATGAAGTAAACATGATGTAGGGATAAAAATATGGACAAATAAAAACACAATAGATCTCAGGTGGAACACATGGATGTGCTGGTGCCGATCAATATAGGACAAAAAGAGGACAAGCAAGTAAGGCTGGGTTTACACAACAGGCTTAAGATAATCCAATTGAAGTGCTAGTCTAACCGCAATTCTTTATTTTTTCATCAGTTTCTTGCTTTTTGGCACAAATTTAAATTCTTTTTAAAATCGCTAATCTTCATTTTACTGATTAAAGATCCACCTTTGTTTGGTTTAAATCACTAGTTATGTGAAAATGTTTTTTTGACATTTGTATTTTATGGCATTGAATGGGTCATGTGAGTTTTGTGTTTTTGCAGGGATACGCAGCCAAACTAGCATGTCTAGCTAAGGTTTCTCATTTATTCATGCTTATTATCAGTTCTTTGTTAGAGCTCATGTTGAGCAGCACTGCCCCCCGGTGAGCAGCACTGGATCCGTTTGGTCCATCCAGTTCCTCTGAGAGCGCCGTGAGTGAAAACAAACCACACAACGCTTTGCTGAAAGATCAGCATTCTTTACCCATCTGAAGCAGATTTGTGGAAAGTGTCTTCATTCAACATTTGCATTGGTTCACTTTCCCTCCACAGCTCCAGGCTTTCCTGTCTGGTTTAATGCTTTTTAAATGAGTTTTTTTCTGCATCTGTTGCCTTTAATCTGGTGTTAGTTTGTCCTTATTGATCAGTTTTAAGAACGGGTCTCTGAAACTCTAATTTTCTTTCTCTGACTCGTCGGCATGTGGAAAAATACTGCTTCTGAGGCTCATCAGAAGGTCTGCATCCTTCCATGAAAGAGAGAAAAGCCAGGATAGCTGAGCTTGCTGTGCTGACGTGGGGTCACGGTGAAAACACACACAGCGAAGCTGCCGCATTAATGGAGCTGGAACAATCTCCGTGGGCTGTTCACACACCTCAACGCCTCACCAACGTGGAGGTGTGAACATGTGTGAAAGGAGTCAGCAGGTGTCAAGCTAAAAGTAGGATCTTAACTCTGGCTGAGCTTCAGAGAAGCTTCATGCTTGAAGGTAGATAGAGTCCTGCACAGTATGTGATCTTCTCCCTGATGACACAACAGGTCATGTGATGTTTCTGTCTGAACCACCAGTAAACTGTTTCTGATGAACCAGACCTCTAAAAGCTGCTTTCTTGTTGTTCTCATCAGTTTGTATTTAATTCAGAATCTGCTGTCCCTTTGCTCCGCCTTCTCTGCAGAGGCTCCTGCTAAGGTCCTGTGGCCGCCGTCTCCCTCCTTCCTGTTTCACGTCTGACTGCCAGCATGCCCATCATTAGCAATGCCAACCATGACTTCAGCACTTACTCCATCAGCACAGACGACAGCAGCTTAGACCGCTTCTTCACAGAGATCCCAGAGACTGAGACCCTAAAGGGAGTCTACTTCCAGCGTGTCCAGCTGCTCCGGGACCCCCAGGCCACTTATGTGATTGACCATGCACTGCAGGTGCTCATCAACGTGGGTGGGAACCGCTATGCCTTCCCCTGGAGCACCCTAGAGCAGTTCCCTCAGAGTCGGCTGGGTCGCCTGCGCTTCTGTAACACTCCGGAAGAGATAGCCGGACTCTGCGATGATTACGATGAGACGTGCCAGGAATACTTCTTTGACCGCAACCCCACCGCCTTCAGAGTCATCCTTAACCTCCTGGCTGCAGGAAAACTGCGCCTCCTCAGAGAGCTCTGCGCAGTCTCTCTGCATGATGAACTGGACTACTGGGGGGTGGACCCGGGCCTCATGGAGCGCTGCTGTCGCCGCCGTATGCTCTCTCGTGTAGAGGAGGTGGAAGAGCGAGAGCGCAAAGAGGAAGAGTGGAGGAAGAAGAGGATGACGCTGACAAAAAGCAGCGTGCAAACCGAAGAAGGCTATCGCAGACTGATCTTTATGCTGCGTGAAGTGATGGAAAACCCTCACTCTGGCTTGGCTGGGAAGATGTTCGCCTGCCTGTCAATCATCATGGTGCTGGTCACTGTGGTTAGCCTGTGCATCAGCACCATGCCTGACCTCAGAGACGAGGAGACCAGGGTGTGTATGAAGGTTGTGCTTCCTCTTTAAACAGTTACTGACTGTGGAATATTTAGTCCAAGTTTCAGCCAAAGGTTTTTAAAGAGCCACTCCAACGAAAATTGTATGTTTGGTGTTTTTACCTGTTCCTGTAGCATTTTTCCTCATGATAGTCCATCCATCCATCCATCCATCCATCCATCCATCCATCCATCCATCCATCCATCCATCCAATTTCTCAACCCACTGTAGCCCTTTTGGGGTCATGTGATCCTGGCTACTGTTGGGTGAAGGCAGAGTACACACTGGACCGATAGCCAGTCTATCACAGGGCCAAACAATCACTCACACACACATGCACACGTAGGGACACTTTAGGGTTATCAATCAACCTATAAAGCCTGTTTTTGTACTGTGGTAGGATGCCAGAATCCCTGGAGAAAACCCACACATGCACAGGAAGAACATGCAGCAACTGTGATAGCTGGGCTATAGTCTCCCCGCTCTGCTCCATTCTGATGCATCCACTTGTTCAGTAGACAAAAAGATCCATGTAGGTCTTTGTTTTCCTCGTCTGAACTGGAATCTAGATCAAAACTGTACGGCTGGATAGCTCCAATGTTGCTCTCCATTGTTTGCTGCACCGCTAATGTGTGTGTGTGTGTGGGGGGGGGGGTGAGCTTGCGGAAGAGAGTGTAAACTAAGATTTCATTGGATTTTAGTGGAGGGTTACCTCTGCGCCAACAGTCCCGCCCACAACTCAGACGTGAAATTCTAATGAACTCGTGCCGCTCTGCGGAAACCATGTCTTAAAAAAACAATTTTTTAAAAAATTATTATAAAATTTTTTTTAAAAATTATTTTACCAAAAAACGGCATCATCATAAATAGAAGACCATCAGGATAACTTTGAAAATATCTCAAAAATAGTTGGAGTGGGACTAAAAACAATAAAACCTTGGTCCCACAACAGAATACAAACGGTCAGAGTGGGTAACTACATCCCATCATCATCCCGTCATTATTACATTATTTTTAATTATATGATAATGATCTGTTAAATGATTGTGGGGAGTTTCTAAACATTAAACTAGAGGAACCACACAAGAAGAAAGAAATTATAGGATTTTAGCAAAAGGGAGGGAAATATTGCATGGCAGGCTCACCAAAAGTGCAAAAAGATTCTCAAAGTATCACCAAAAAATTGAGCTAATAAATAAAGTTGGGAGGAAATGTGAGAAAATCAGCAACAGGAAACCAAGAATTCAACAACACACGTCTGTGTGTTCCTTTGTTTGGGCTGACGTTTAGAAGGTTTAGAAACAGAAGGACAGGTCAGAAATGTAAACACAAAACGAGACGGGCTGTGCTATCGAGGGGGAAACTATTCCCTCTCTGTGAACTCTGCAGCATGTTTACTGCAGCCTCTTCAGAAGAACAGTGTTCAACATTTTTGTTGTAGTCTAGAAACCACAACCCCTGTTACAAGTCAATGTGAAGTGAGGTTCAGAATGAGCTGTTAGTCGTAATTACAGTTGTTCTCTTTTTGAAAATCTCTAAACAGTACAGCAGACACATTTGCTGGTTTCACCGGCCAAGCCTACCCATGCACCCCCAAAGTGGTATTTTGAACTGTTCATGTGTTTCTGAGTATTCCTTTAAAAACCTGCTCTCTGAGCACCAGCCCCTCCCAATCCACAAATACAAGTGGGTCCTCACATTGTAATGTAGACCAGTAAGAACCGGCCCTTCCAGGAAGAGTCTTAGCTGCCAGCACAGTCCCCAGGCTAACACACACACACACACACACACACACACTTTCTCTGTGGAGCTAGCGGTGATCAGGTAAATGATTTTGATTTCATATGCACATCCATCTTTGCAAAAGTTTGGATGTTAGCTGGTCACCGCTAAAAGGGTGTGTGTGTTAGCCTGGGGGCGGTGCTCGCAGTGCAGACTCTTCCTGGAAGGGGCAGTTCTTACTTTGTAACATCACAATGTGAGGATCTGCTCTTTTTCATGGACTCGGAGGAGCTGATGCTCAGAGAGCGGGTTTGTAGAGGAAAACTCAGAAATACATGAATTAGAGTTTTTTTGTGAGTAATTAACATTACACAGCTAAAGGCTAAAAAAAAAAAGATTTTGCATGACATAGACCTTTAAGGGGTTGTGATTGAATATATTTACAGATGTTAGAATGAACTCTTTCTTTTTTGTTTCGATCTGTTTTTTAATGATGTATTTGTCTGTACTGCATGTCTGACCATCATCCGTCTTTCCACTCGTCCTGACCATCAAACCATCTGAGGAAAGACTCTTGCGGTGGGTGCATCTGCCTGAAGTGCTGACCGTGTGCGTTTGTGTCTTTGCAGGGGGAATGCTCCCTCAAGTGTCAAAACATGTTTGTGGTGGAGTCCGTCTGCGTTGGCTGGTTTACGCTGGAATTTGTGCTGCGATTCATTAACGCCCAGAGCAAGCTGGCCTTTGCTCGGGGCCCCCTCAACATCATTGACGCCATCGCCATCCTGCCGTACTACGTCTCGCTGGTGGTGGATATTGGCGACGAGTCGCAGGAGGATGTCATCATTGGGGCTGGCAGAGGCTACCTGGATAAACTGAGTCTGGTGCTGCGCCTCCTGCGAGCCCTGCGGATCCTCTACGTCATGAGGCTGGCTCGCCACTCTCTGGGTTTGCAGACGCTAGGGCTGACCATACAGCGCAGCATCAGGGAGTTTGGCCTGCTGCTGCTCTTTGTCTGCGTGGCCGTGGCCCTGTTCTCACCCCTAGTCCACCTGGCTGAGAGTGAACTGGCGCCATTTGCTGCTACGCACCCCCAGCACAGCTTCAGCAGTATCCCGGCCTCCTACTGGTGGGCCATCATCTCCATGACCACGGTGGGATATGGTGACATGGTGCCTCGCAGCATGCCTGGACAGATCGTGGCGCTCATCAGTATTCTTAGTGGCATCCTTATCATGGCATTTCCTGCCACCTCCATCTTCCATACCTTCTCTCGATCCTACCAGGAGCTCAAGCAGGAGTATGAGGGGGTGTGGAAGCCAGAGCGGCTCAGTGAGAAGAAAAAGAGCTGGTTCAAGACAGATTTTTCACCTGAAGAGCACTCGTCTGAGCCCAAGGAGGAAGATAAGGCTTTGAATTTGAGTATGTTTCCTTAGTCCTAATTCCCTCCAACAACTTTCCAAGAAGGTTTTGACATGCATTGTCTCGTGGGACACCACATTAGGTCTATCTATGTTCGTGCTCTGGACTGGAGTCTTCCTGAAGCACTTCCCAGCAGAATCTTTCACTCGTCTGAAGCTCCAACCCTTTAATGAACCAGCCTGAGAGCTTTCCGAACCTGGAAGGATCATGAAGTGTTTTTTTGCAATCAAATGTGTTCTCGTGCAGCTGGTTTGTCATCTGTCAGCCTTGAGTTCAGGTCAGAGGACACCAAAACCAGAGGACAGCAGACATGTCTCCTCTGCTGAGTGAGGGCTTAGAAATGAACGGAAGGACAGGACAAAACTGAGGCAATGAAAGGTTTTCTGTTTCCATAGAGGAGGTCATTTCAAGTTTCTTCCTTGGAGTCCCTTTATCAATACACTATATGCTGTAGATGGACAAAAAGCCATTTTCCTCTTTCCTTTCCACAGTTAAGATATTTTTTTATGTCCCTAACTTCTTAAGACCTGAGCTCTTGTTTGATATGCCTTTTTTATTTCTCTTTGACAGAGCCCCAGTTAGGCAGAATAAACTAATGTGGTAATAAAACCCGAAATGTGACGTCCATGCATGTTGGATGTTCGGTCTGAAGAGGTAAATCAGTGTTTAGAAGCATTTACAGCAAAGAAACTCCCAACTCCTGTCTCCTCTTTGCCGTAATGTTTTTCCATAATCAAACATCCATTTATGCGTTAAGAGCTTTGCTTTTGTTTAGATGTAATCTGTAGATTTCAACTTTTTTTCAGAACGGAATGATTTGCATTTATTCCAGCAGAGGCAGGAAAACAGACTTTTGGAGCTAAATGCAAACGTTGTACGTGTTCGAATCCAGGGATATTGACATCACTCAGCGCAGCTTAAACTGTTTTTGTTTTAGTCCATTCATGTTCAAGTAGAACTTGAAAAGATTCTTGTGATGTTCTTCCAAAATGGCAGAATTTTCCCAGTTGCTGCCTGAGAAGTCTTTATTCCTGTACTCCTTTTTTTAAGCACAAACAAGATACCATAGGTCACTTTTGGGAAGCTCAGAGTTCTTAAACCATTTGCATTATGCATTAGCAGGTGGCATACAGGGTCACTGGTTCATGTCCAATACCTTTGCGTTGTTAGTTGAAGTCCTTAGTCTTTAAACATGAGCCCAGGTCAAGTCTTAATTCTCTGGGCGTTAATTTACTCTGAAGTTTTGAAGCAATATTTTTTCTCAGTGAATTGATCCAACGTACCTTTTATCTACTAGCTTAATGGGTTTCTTTAAATAGAAGTTGGAGGAAGACAGAGTTTCTGCAGAGGACGAGTTTACAGGCTGAGGCTGAACAGCCAATGAGTTATATAGGCGAGACGCTACGCTAGCCTGCTACTATTTTGATCCATGCAAATAAAGAGTGACGCCATATTGGAAAGGACGGTGAGCAATGAGACTTTGCTTAGCAGATACAATAAAAGGGCCATAAAATGCTTCATTTTGTCAGATTAAACAAAAAAAAAACTCTTATCCTTATAAAAATCAGCCCCTGGTCAAGGTATTACCAGTAGTGTTTTTGGACAAAGTGCAACAGATGATCAACATTCATTCATTCATTTTCTTAACTGTTTTTTCCCTTTCGGGGTCACGTGCTGCTGGAGCCTATCCCGCCCACTTGTGGGCGAAGGCAGGGGACACCCTGGACAGGTCACCAGTCTGTCGCAGGGTAGAATGTCCACAAACACACACCCATTCATTCTCACACCTATGGACAATTTAGAGTGACCAATTAACCTATGAAGCATGTTTTTGGACTGTGGGATGAAGCCGGAGACCCCGGAGAGAACCCACACATGCACGGGGAGAACATGCAAACTCCGCACAGAAATGTCCCCCGTTGATGTGGTTTTTCATGTCCCCCAGCTGGGACTTGAACCGGGGGCCTTCTTGCTGTGAGGCAAGAGTGCTAACCACTGCGCCACCGCGCAGCAGATGATCAACATATCAAACTTTAAAAATAAATGCGTCATAGGAAAAACAATGCATTCCTGATAAAGTGTTCAAATCTACACACAGCCTTTCAAATCACTTGACAACACAAAGCACACACAGTACATAAAAGCAAATAAAATAGTCCTAAATTATGAAAATTAGAAGAGAAAACACAAGATCAGAAATCACAAATCACAAACGGTTTTCACCCCTTTCCTCACCAGACTCCTCCCTCCACCCACCCAGTTCCCCCAATAGAACCCTGAACAGACCAGGACCAACTCTACGGCTATTAGACCACAGAGCGGGACCCCAGCCGGCATCATGAGAACGAGTAGCAAAAGAAACCCCTACAGGTGGAGCTGATAGGGCCCCTGAACAATGGAATTACACAAATTGTTTGACTCCTTGGTCAATGTTTTAAGACGAATCGAGTGAATAGCCGACATTGCTCCTATGAGGGAATCCTGGTTAGTTTTTTCCTCTGCTTAGTAATAGGACTCAATTCAATGGGTCATCCTCCAAAAAACGAAAACAAAGATTGGTGGTCTTGCCAGACAACATGGAAATAGTGTGAAGTCCAATGCTACTATGGACTTGTATAGATTACAAAATTATCCTAAATGTTCACTATTCAGATAGAGAACTTACTCAGATCTTCCTATAATGTTTTTTTCAGAAGTTCTCCTTTATTAGCTGACAGTAATAATTTATTTGTGGAAAGTCACATCCTTGTTTTTCCAGGTCTGTTTGTGTAATCTCAGCACAGCAGTGAGCCGGCATCTTGTCCTATCCAATATGGCTTCCAACTTTGCGTACGCAACAAGTAAGCATAGCGACTCTAGCCAATATAAGTCATAAGGTACAGAAGTCAGATTATTTCAGAAATGTATCAGTCCTTTTTCTTAAGCTGCAGTCTTCCTGCTCAGTGTCATAGGCTCGCTGGATCCTGTTGTGGGTGAAGGCGGGGTTTCACCTGACATTTCAACTGTCCATCACAGGGCCACACCTGACGGACACTTTAACGTCTCTATGAACCCTGTTTTTGGTCTGTGGGAGGAAGCTGGAGAAGGTCCACACATCCACGAAGAGAAGATGGAAACTCCTAACAGAAAAGACCCAGCTGGGATTTGAACCAGCACCTTCTCACTGTGAACCATGAGTGCTGACCACTACACCCTTGTGCAGCACCCTGAGCATGGCTTCTGACTGTCGCTGAGCATCACCGCTCCTCCTCTGTGCTCCTTGCAGGTTCAACAGAATAAACTGATGATGTGTTTGTGTAAAATCTTTATTGGTTTCTCCTCCTGGTTGTTGTGATCGCACGCCGCTCGGATGTGACATTTTCACGCCGCTGACACTTGTTTTTGTTTGTTGGTTCTCCTCCAAAGCAAGTGAGAAAGTGGGACGATGAAGCGCTGCTGTGATGGATTGCTCGACTCAGGCGTCGCGTTGGTGCAGCTTTCAGGGAAATTGATGACAGGCTGGAGGATAAGAAACCGTTTAGAAACCTCTCAGAAAAACCAATGTTGTTTGTTTCCGTGCAGATTAATCCTCCACTCAATTATGATGCTGTTTTTTCTTCTTCTCCCTGAAATCACACTACTTTTGATTTTAGGATTTAAATGGTCTGAAAGATGAATGACCTTGAAATGAGACAGGGAGGGGTCTGTCCATGTCTGAGCCCAGAGGCTGGAATTCTAATTTTAGGTTTAAATCAAATTAAAATAAAATAAAAAGACGCTCAAACAGAGAGAGGAGCAGAAGTTCTGACTCCCAAAAGCCATTGTCCTGCTCTCTAACTCAAACACAACTGAAGTGGAAGTGGGTTCCTCCATGCCGTCAGCCAGCAGCAGGGCTGGGGTCTGTGCTGCCACCCACATAAGCCACCTCCAGCCTCAGACGGTCCAAGTTGTGAGGGGGTCAGCCTGCTCCGAGGAGAGGAGGAGTTTAGACGTGTCATGATTCAGAACCACCAGGACACATCGGAGACACTGCAGCTCCTGGCTGGTCTGGGAGCTCCTTGGTGGGAGGCTGGGGAGAGGAAGGTCTGCTGCCCCCACATCTCATCCCTGGATGATCAGAGGAAAATGCACGTGCAGAATCTAAACACGTTCCTTCCTGATGTAAAAGAGAAAACCTGCATCATCTGCTGGCGGGACACAGCACTCCTTCAGTACATTTCTCTTCTTCCATTAAACTACAGTATAGGAAAGTCTCAAGTCAAACTAAAGCTTCCATCGTTTATTTAGCTGCATGTGCGACATCATTTAGATGTAAGTCCGTTATTAAAAAACAGGTTTGACCTCTTTCAGCTCTTCACTGTGATTCCTTCTCTTGCCACAAGGTGGTGCTGTTAGCTGTGATGAAGCATCAAACTGCAGGTTTCAGTCCTGCAGCAGAAGAACTGTTACCTGTTCTTTATCGAGAGTTGTAGCCACCTGCAGGAGTCACTGAAGGCTTTTTTAAAGGAGCACCAAATGAAACTCTAGTCTTGACCTCACTATAATTCCTGGTTTTTACCGTTTTTGCTTGAACCTTTTAAGACCAGAACTAATACCTAAGCCAACCCTAGATAATAGCCATGGAGTGGGACCTGGGCTGCTCGGTGCTGGGCGGGCGCTGTGGTAGTGACCCCTGTGGTCGGGCTGGGCCTTGGAAAAGATGGATCCCCATCATATTGTTTCCTCGCAGCACCAAGCCAGACCTTCTTTAAGCTGCAGTTCTTTGTTTCTGTTTAGGGTTCTACTGGGGGAACTGGGTAGGTGGGGTGTGGGTGGGTGGTGGTGGTGGTGGTGGGGGGATGAGGGAGGGGGCCCAATTTTTGTGTGATAGTCCTTTGTTTGCTGTTTTTAACAATTTTCGTTTTTTATGACTGTTTTATCTGCTTTTATGTGAAGCGTTTTGTGTTTTTAACTGAAATGAAAGGCGCTATATAAATAAATAAAGTTTGAGTTTGAGTTTGAGATAGTCACATAGCTCCAGTTAAGCAGAATTATCTTTAACTGTGGTAAATAAATCCAAATGTGATGCCTGTGCTTGTGGACACTTGGTCTTTAGAGGTTAAGTGAATGTGAGTGACTTTACAGTTCTTCTCGATCACTTTGGCTCATTTCTCTAAGTTCTCTGTGCTTCAGCCACAACAGTCCAGAAGGTTCAACAAAACCCCTGGATCAGCAGCAAATAGTCATCTCTCTCCTAAAAACCTTACAGGTCTTTTCAATCTTTTACACACAATTTGAAAAGCAGGTTTTTTTGGTCAAAATATGATCACAATCATCCAAACACCACAATCAGTCTGCAAAATTCTTAGATTTTTGGCAAAATGACAAACTTCAGTCAACCATGAACACATATTAATGAAAATGTTGTTAGTTATCATATAACCAACACTTGCAGCCATGTTTCACACTGCTGTGAGGAATAAAAGACAAAATATTTTAGCTTCAAAATATCATGTGCTAGAATTTTGGCCAGACAACAGGCATCATTTAGATAAAAAAGATAGTAACAAACCCACAAGATTCTTCATGATTAGTTTGAAATACAGAGAGAATGTTAACAAAAAAGCAAACACTAGAACCTCACCACCAAGCACTGATGCTGCAGACTGGAAAAGTATTTATGTCAATATTTACAGTATTTTTGTCACAGTAATCAACCTACAATGAAATCAGGTGAAACAAATCTGTAGATGAATATGAAGGACTGCATGAAGGACAAACAATTTGTCTATTAAGAAAAACTTCTGCAAAATCAGTCAGGATGCTGGAACGGATTTAGCTTTCCATCTGGATCAGACCAGAAGATCCACATCACTGTGTCTTCATTGGCAAAGCAATCCTATGAAAAAAGAATATACAAACATACGAAAGTATTCGGCCCCGTGGAATTTTTTAACCTTTTGCCACATTTCAGGATGCAAACATAAAGACATAAAACCGTATTGTTTTTTGAAGAATCAACAACAAGTGGGACAAAATAATGAAGTGGAATGAAATTTATTGGATATTTCAAATCTGTTTGTCAAGTAAAAAACTGAAATATTGGGCGTGCAAAGGTATTCAGCCCCTTTACTTTCAGTGCAGTAAACTCTCCAGGGGCCTCATTTATAAAACTTTGCGTAGGATTTGCGTCAGAAGTGGCGTACGGATGAAACATAGGACGTGCGTACACACAGAAATATTCGGATTTATAAAACCGTGCGCACGCACATCCTACGCATCTTTCCCTTAATAAATCACAACCGATTCTAAATGCAGCGCAGCTTTTGCGGCTTCATGACACACTTTTAGTTCCCCATAAATAGTCCATGAAACGCCCACAAATGAATATTCATTGATTGCGAAACCATGGCAAACACAGAGAGGAAATGAAAAAAACGTAACTTCACTCAATGTGAAGTAGAAGTTATCGTTGGCGAGGTGGAAAAGAGGAGAAAAGAATTGTTTGGAGGACACAGTGTGGGGATTACTAATGCCAAAAAGGCACGTGAGCGGCAAACGGTGGCAGACGCCGTAAATGCTGTAGCCTCACAACCTCGGACCGTGGCCGAAATAAAAAAGAAATGGTCGGACATCAAAGTCAAGGCATAAAAAATGTCTAGCGCTCCATGGGGGGGGGGGTTTACACTGGAGCGCCAGATGCATGCACCGGGTGACACGCGTCGTTCCTCCGAATGCTCCACTGTAACGCCGGACCCAAAAGCCTGCAGAGGTCCAACAGGACGGCTCGAAGAAGTCGGAACCGGCTCATAAGCCACTCGTCCTCGTTTGCCAGCAAGTCTTCTTGCTGTATAAAGATGCGTTCACTCCGAATTCTTCCATTTGCCACATCTTTTAAGAGCGCAAGATCAGCCATTGTGCGTCATTACGCACTGTGATGGGGCATTTTATTTCCATCCATTTAATTACATTTGACAAGCTACAGATGTCGGTAATAATCGACGTGGAAATGGGAAATTGATCAGCGCAAATGTAATTTCTTGTTGCTTTCTGAATGGTTGAGACATACGCCATACATGGTTTTATTAAAAATAAAACAAACTAAAGGCATATGCATGAATACCATAATTCCATAGCTTATGAAGAAATGTTTTAATATGAAAACAACTTTCCCCAGTGGACAATTAGTATCTGTCCGTCCGTCCGCACGCCCGCACCTATATCCGCTCCGCCAGACGGACACATTGACGAGAATATCAGTTTTGTACATTATTTCGTTCTGTTAACTATATTATTTATGAGGATGAATTGCACAACATGCCAATATTGCAGAACATATTTCACTTTTCTTTTTGCAAATATGTGTTCATTTGATTTTCTGTTGTAATTTTCGTTTGATCTTTCTTGTTTGTTTCACTGCTGATCGATCAAACGGGTGTTCGTGTAGCTGTTAATTGTAAGACTTGCTTTGTGAAGTCTTCATGTTATTTATGAGAGGCAGTATTGTCATTTTCACTTTCACGTGTTTCTTCCATCTGCCGATGGTGTCGCCGTTTCTCATTTCACCCGTTTTTGTGCGTACGCCTGGGTCAGAGCTTGCGTGAAGGACCGCACATTTTCCCGTCAAGTTTGCTTTTTATAAATATCAACTATTGCGTAGAGAGTGGCGTACGCCTTCTTTTGTGCGTACGCAACATTTATAAATGAGGCCCCAGGTCTTTGTAAATCTACAGACCCGACCGTCCGTCTAAACTTTCAGCTCAAACAAAGAGAAGACTGATCAGAGATGCAGCCAAGAGGCCCATGATGACTCTGGATGAACTACAGAGATCTACAGCTGCGGTGGGAGAGTCTGTCAATAGGACAACAGTCAGTCGTATACTGCACAATTCTGTCCTATTTGGAGATGGCTAGAAAGTCATTTTTTAAAGATATCCATAAAAAGTGTTGTTTAAAGTTTGCCACAAGCCACCTGGGAGACACACCAAACATGTGGTCAGACGAAACCCAAATCCAAATTTTTGGCAATAATCCAAAACGTTATGTTTGGCAAATGCAACACAGCTCATCACCCTAAACACACCATCCCCACTGTAAAACATGGTGGTGGCAGCATCATGGTTTGGGCCTGCTTTTCTTCAGCAGGGACAGGGAGGTTGGTTAGAATTGACGGGAAGATGGATGGAGCCAAATACCATTCTGGAAGAAAACCTGATGGAGTCTGCAAAAGACGGGGCGAATACCTTTGCAAGTCACTGAAAAAATCTAAGAATGTAAATATAATAAATACATGTGCTGAAATACAATGACAATTTTCACAGTGTCAAAAGTGATGATATGTAGGTGTTATTTTAATGTACACTGCGGCTTTTTTATCTGTTTTCTCAGTGATTTTTTCCAGATTCCATCAGTGTCAATCTGTGGTTGATAACACAAGTGCTGCACAGATGTCGGGATTCAAATTTGGTCATCGTCTTCTTTGTTCAGGTTCTATCAACTCTTCCAAGTCTTTCTCTTTCCTTCTACCTCTTCCTCATCTACCTTCTTCTCCTCTTCCTCTACCTTCTTCATGTCCTCTCATTCTCACTTCTTCTAGCTTCTTCCATTTTTGTTGCAGATAGGTGAATTCACCTGCTGCCTCTAAAACGGCTGTTGTGATGCCCCTTCTGAAGAAGAATTATTTAGATGCTACCAAATTTAATAACTATTGATTAGTATGTATCTTACCCTTTTTAAGTAGCTAGAACGTTTTATCTAATTAAATTCGATTTTAAATAAAAATAACATCTTTGAAAAGTATTGATTTGGTTTTAGCACAGAGACAGTCCTCGCTAAAATGGTAAATTATATTAAATGTAACCTGGACTGTCATAAACTCTCAGTCCTGGTCTGCTGGATCTGTAGATCACCACATTATATTTAACAGGCTGAGAGGTTTGGGTCTCTCTGGTATTGCTCTTAAGTGGTTTTATACCTTTCTCACAGATCCAAGACTTGATGTAACCATAGATACGTGCTCCTGAAAGGTCATTAAAGACAATTGTGGGTTCCCCAAAGTTCAATTTTAGGCCCACTACTTTTATATCTATATATGTTGCCACTTGAGGATGTCGTAGGGAATTATGGCATTTGTTTTCACAGCTATGTTGATGACACACAACTCTACATCGCTGTGTCTCCTGATGACAGAATCAACATACTTTTAATTATGTTTTAGACATTAAGATATGGATGGCAGATATCTTACATCTCAGCCAGGACAAATCAGAGATTTTAGTGATCGCTTCTGAAGACAAGAGAGAGATGTTTTATCTAAACTAAAAAATGATATGACTTCTCAGTGTGTGAGAAACCTGGGCGCTATTTTTGACTCTGGGATTAATTTTATTACATAAAATATTACAAAATCTGGATTTTATTCCCTTAATCCTTGTGCTATCCTAGGCACTTTAACATTGGGAGTTGGGTCATCTAGACCCACTAGACAGTGCTCTGAACCTTTATTCTTCAATGATTTGTGATCTTCACTGGTGTCCATGGATTACATGAAATCTTTCCACCTTTATCCACCTTTGTCATGGTAGGGAGAACACGTCAATGTAAGGGGGGGGGTCATCTAAGTTGGCACAAGGGTTACAGTACCTAGGATAGCACAGGGGTTATAATTGCTGCATTGCCTGGCTGTGTAATACTGGATCAATTTTAAAGATATTTTATTGATTTCTAAATGTTTTTATGGTCTTGGTCCGTCATGTATATCTATTATGATTTTACAGGATGAGCCCCCACGGATCCTGAGGTCCTCTGATACAGGCCTTTTGGTATTCCTAAAGTCAGAGCTAAAACGTATAACGAGGCCTCATTCAGTTGTTGTGGACCTCGTCTGTGGAGGAGCCTCCCAGAGAACGTCAGGGCCACAGAGACTGCTCGTGTTTTTAAAGGAGGTTAGATGGTGTTGACTTGATCCAACATCTACAGTTCCAGGCTTTTCAATAAAAGAGAATCTAAGAGGGAAAAGTTCTATCAGGTGCTGACCCAGTACATTTCAATCCATTTTTATTTCTTTACTGTTCCCCAGTTGACTGAGAATGTTTTTTCAGAATTGTGGACGAGTCACCTGAGGAAACCATGGAGGCTGTCCACAGACCAGGAACAAAATGATGAGACTTGGTTCTTACTTTAGGAAACAGCGAAGACCTCAGGGTAAAATATGGTTCAGAATGTAGGGTCAAAAAGGCCCGGGAGGTGTTGACCTAGTAAATGTCCCTTAAAAACAAATCAGCAACATGATACTTTTTTTTACAGACTCCATGTTACTATAGTTACCGTTTATGTTGATTTAAAAAAACACTTACACATTTATTCCTTCATTTGTTAAATCTAAGTCTTTCCTCCTGAACCACAAGGATCGGAAAATATTTAATATTTTCATGAGAGAAATTCACCTCCGTTGTGGGTGCAGGACCTGAAGCATAAAGTACCATCTCCACTCCTGGCGGTTTTTCAGATGATTTTTTTGCTGGAAAACTATGACACTATCTGGCAACACTGGTTGGAATCATCATAATACAAACGAATGCAACCTATTGAGTAAAAGAATAATACATTTACCTGATATACATGTAATATTGTTATGTTAATCAATTTCTAAATAATTCTTGAATAATCATGAATATCTGAGAATAATTTTCAAAAATTTTAGAGTAATCTATAAAATTTAAGAATAATCTCTTTTTGAAGACTATATATTTTTGTTTCATGTCAAAGTCAAAAGATTTTAAGGACACTGCAGGGAGTTGAACCCCCGTCCAGCTGAAGCCAAGTACCATCTACCAGTGCTTTTGCTTTTGACTGAAATATGGAAGGGCAAAGCAAAACCTGTAATCCAATCCAGCATAAAGTAATTAAAAATGATCATAGAAACTTGATTAATTGTTAATTTATTAATTTTAAAAAACTATCACACATGACGGTTTTTGTGTGACATGCTTGCTGAAATAATAGTAAAAGAAACCAAACATTTTGTAACAATGAATATTTACATGAAAGATGAATCCTAAAATGAAACAAAGAAAACCTAAGAATTCTACAGGAAAGTGTGGGAGAACCAGAGTCCCTTGAGAAAACCCCTTAAAGTTTTTTTTCAAAGTAAAAGTTTTAAAGAAATAATATAAAAGTAAACCTAATAATTTACAAAGTGTGGGGGGGAACCAGAGTCCCTGGAGAAAACCCCCAAAGTATTTTTTTTCAAAGTAAAAGTCTTAAAGAAATTAATATTAAAAAATGTAAGAATTTACAGAGTGCGGGGAGAACCAGAGTCCCTGGAGAAAACCCCTTAAAGTTTTTTTTCAAAGTAAAAGTTTTAAAGAAAAGAATATAAAAGAAAACCTAATAATTTACAGAGTGTGGGAGGAACCAGAGTCCCTTGAGAAAAACCCCCCTTAAAAGTTTTTTCCAAAGTAAAAGCCCTAAAGAAATGGAAATATAAAAAATGGAAGAATTTACAAAGTGGGGGCAGAGTCTCTGGAGAAACCCCCAGCATTTTTAAAGTAAAAGTTTTAAAGAAATGAATATAAAAGACAAAGTAAAGAATTCACAAAGTGGGGGGAACCAGAGCCCTGGAGAAACCCCCTTAAAAAGTTTTTTTTCCAAAGTAAAGTCTAAAGAAATGAATAAATATAAAAATGGTAAGAATTGATAAAGTGGGGGGCAGACTTGGAGAAAACCCCCAAAGTATTTTTTTTGCAAAGTAAAGTTTTAAAAGAAATGAATATAAAGATAAAGTAAGAATTAGGTGGGGCAGAGTCTGGAGCAACACCTCCATTTTTTTTTAATTTGTCAGTAAAAGCTTACAGAAAATAATTCAAGAAGCTCCAAAGAATTCTAAAGTATGTGTGTTGGGGAGACCTAATTTTATTTGGTATCTTACAGAATATGAACATATAAAAAGAAAATCTATATACTAAACTAACTTTTTGTTTGGTTGCTTATTTTATTTATTTTTTTAGACAAAAGACACTTAAGTCACCTTGTAACTCCCATTAAACTAAAGTGCTGCCATCAAACCAAACATTGCAGACCCAAAAGTATAGATCTTTAATCCAAACAAGTATGTCCTTATAACCCCTCACGAAAAATAACAGATTACAGTAGCTCATCTTCAATCTCCTGGGGTCATTTGGTTTACCCACTTAGAAAATCACTCTCACTAAAAATCATCAAGAAAAGAAGTGATCCAGTCTAAGTTGTTCTTTTTCTGGGGAGTATTGCCTTGATGGCAGTCCAGTCAGTTATTTAAAACACCGGACTCCTCAGACGTGTTAAATCTGACCCATCATGTAGGTAGATGTTTTCAGCTGGGAACCAAATTTTCATGTTCAACCACCACATCAACAGCCCAGTATACCCCTTGATCATTTGATTGGACAGAGGTCCTGAGTTTATTCATTCGAAAGAGGATTTCCAAATCTCCCAATTTCTTCTTGGGATGATGAGGATAAAAGCGCTTATTTGAGGATACTTTCTTTTTAGAACCCTCAGGCCTTCTGCCATCTGGACTGGTAATTACCGTTGGAGGAATTGTTCCCAGTTCCTCACCTTCAGCATGAATGACCAAAACTTCAGGGGACCACTTTCCTTAGAGATTATTGTTTGATGGACTGCTTGAACAATGTCCTTCCAGCCTGAGTGTTTATTTCCAACCACTTAGCATTGGAGTTGGAATGGAGGTTTACCGTATGAATCACCAGCTGCAAGTATTGCTCTGAAATGTGATGAGCCAACGATCCGCACACTGGTAGGCCCTATGAAATGATGAGTTTTGGTTGTTGGTGAGTTAACCTACGTAATGCCAGATGTGTCCTTCCATTCCCTCAGGCTGGATCACAGTTTCTGTGAACTAAAAGGATTTTCAAAAACCAGTTCATCCCCAGAGTCCAGAGCCAGATTTAGGCAGATACTTTCATAGGAAGTGGCCTTTTTGACTGTGTGGATGGGGGTTCCTCTGAACTTTTTTTTTCTCTTCAGTAAGGCCCTTTTGTTGATAGGCCAATGTTCACCAGGTGGTGATCAGATTTTCAGTGATGTTTTTCTGACAAATCTCTTTTTCTCTTTTGGTGCAGGCAGGTCGCCTCCCTGAGCCTGTTTCTGAAATGTGTTTCCTTTTCAGACAATTGTTGTGTTTTTAGCAAAGATATCTTCATTTCCCGCAGTTTAGAAGAAGAAACTGCTTTTGTGTGAAGAAGAAAACATTTGTCTTGGATGCAATCCATTTTAGTTGAAAGCGAAGGAATGCTAAAAAACTGCTTGCTTGGTAAAATCCTCTGCTTTAAAACGTAAAGGTTTCAAATTGATCCTCTTTACTACCAAAAACACCAGACTAAACACTGACTACTGACCCTTATATCTGGATTTGGTCTGATGATGTCATCTAAGATGTAATCAAACATGATATAAAATCAGGATGATATCAGTATGACATCCCTTTATGACATCCCTTTATGACATCACTTTATGACATCCCTTTATGACATCACTTTATGACATCACCTAATGACATTACAGTGTCCATTTTTAAAAGCATAGAAAAATATTATCTTTTATGCAACATATTTTAAAAAGATATATATATAAATATGTTTATATAGAGAGGAGTAACATTTATACAAAACATTTAAAAATAAATTTAAATATAAGTTGTTTTTCATTAGAAAGTCTGGTTTACCTCTCCACAGTTTGTAAATCCCAACCTAAGAAAAACAAAAAATAAAAATTAGTTAAAATTTAACTTGGTCAAATGGCATTGCAGGTGCTACCTGCCCTAAGCACCAACGCCACTCACCATGTACTGTTGACTCTTCTCTCTGTGAAGGTTGGTCTGAGTTGCACAGATGTCCGGTGGACCATGCCTTGCCCAATAGTAGCCAGGTTAGGTTCTTTAAGTGGTCCCAGGATCCCAAAAGAATGCATTATTGGATAGAAATTCCACTTTTTTAAGTTAAACATCCTCAGCAAAGTCAAGTAAGTTTCAGTCTTAAGTTGCCTCTTGTGTGACTACTGTAAACGCGGGTAACTTTTTATTATTTTATTGAAGTAGAGTTTAAAGGCCCTTATGAATCCATTTTAATAGGTAAAATAACATTAAATGTTTTGATACATTTGGCAAGAATCTGTCTTTGAGTGAAACCTATAAATGAAGTGCCAGAACTTAGGGGTGAACTACAAGATGAATGCATGAATTTTGTACGGTGATGTGGGTTTACAGCAAGGACAAAGTGAATTCTGTTGTTTCTGCCACGTTCATGAGCATGTCCAATACCAGGGGTGGGCAATTATTTTGTCTGGCAGCCACATAGGGTTTGTAAATTTGATAGGCGGGCCAGGAGCAGATGCTGAGTGAGAAAGAAATAACATGGAATCTGGATGAAAACATTTGATTGAAAAGAAATATATACATTAAAACGGAGCATTTTAGAGTTTTTAGGTTTAGACTTTTGTTCTCATTTTAGAGTCAATTGCACCAACGGCTTGATGTCCCTCATGTTAAATTTGGAAAAATGCTGCGTTCATGTGGTATTTCTTCAACCACATGGATGCTAACACTTTTTATGAAATAAAAAGGACCAACAATTTCCTCTCTGTAATTTTCAAAGACAAAATTCAGGAAAAATATACAAAATGCATTAAAAAGAGACAAGAAATAGTGGATCCTCTCCTCATTGTCCCTCTGAGACCTTGAGCGCCACAGTTTGTCTCTCATCTCAGTAATAATGAAAAACTCATTTCTACGACTTCTGTGTTACCTTTTTCGCCAGTACTGAGTCCTTGTTTATTAAAGGGTTTTGTTCTAAAAATAACCATCCTGTTAGAAATCCATGGGAGTCTGATTACAGACATTTATGGCAGTAAACCTCACTGCCTAAATACACTTTATCAGACAGACAGAACATTTTCTCTTGTTTAAATTCCTCAAACCTTCATAGAAATTAAGTACAGATCTTAGAATGAAAAACATGCAGATCTGATCGATCAAATATTTCTCAGTAGATCTGAAGAGTTCGGTTTCCTGCATACATTAATAATAGAGAAGGTTAATTGACAAGGCATCTAGCCAATCAGACACAAAACAGGGTGCACTGTTTAAAAAAAGCATAATAATCATTTGTTAGTAATAAGCTAAACCGAAAGATGAACTGCAACGTAGAAAGGGAAGACTGCCTTCTGTTCTGTTTGAGAGAGATCTTGAGAGAGAACTGTTACACAGTTGCATCCACTAATTACACAACCAGGCTGAAAGTCTGCTTTACTAATAACTTTGTAAAAACCTGGTTTAGGAGGGGAAACCTCATTGCTGTCCCCATTTACTGTCTATAGGAGGAATCCAGATTCATTTTTAGATTCGAAGAAAATGATGGTCAAATTACATTCATGGCCCATCACAATATTTGAAATGACAATCAATAGGTGTGGACTGGGCAATTTTTAAAGCAAATACACAAGCGGTTAACAATTTACAGAATTGAATGAGATATTAAGCAGGTGTTTTAATGGAATGTTAGTAATATTTGGGAATAATTAATCTAAATTGTTCTAATTCCAATTCCCTGTAATGCCTAATCCTAAAAAATACTGACACAAGAAAAGACATTCCCAAAGTTTTTTATCAATGAAATTACAAAGGGCAAATTCAAGATGAAATTGCTTTCTGCTTTAAAGTATTTTAAAACTGGAGTGCAATAAATTGAATTGAACTGAAAGACATTTAAACAGCTGACATTCACACATTGATTTTTGTGAGAACTCATGTTTTTCAAAGTCAAACACAAACTTTATTTATTTATATAGCACCTTTCATTTCAGTTAAAAACACAAAGCGCTTAACATAAAAGCACATAAAACAGTCATAAAAACTAAAATAGTTAAAAAAACAGAAAACAAAGGACACCACACTAAGATGGGACCCTCCTTCACCACCCCACCCACACCTAACAATCGAATCTAGTTACCCCAGTAGAACCCCAACAGAACAAAGAACTGCAGCTAAGAAGGTCTGACACCAGAACAAAACCATTAGTGGTTACTTTGAGAACTGTGGACCTGGCTCCAGTTAGCTTGTTTTCAGGCTAGTCTGAAGGAGAACGTAGCAGAGGTCCTGCTTGGTTGGAAGAGAATGAGAACCGTGGCTCAGACGCAGATGAAGCTCTCGTGTTCATCAGAAAAGAAAACTGCTTCAGTCATGAGCACCAAGACAAAGACCACATAGCACCCATTACAAAAATAAAGCTTTTATTTTGAAACATCCAACGTTGTTGTGTCCATGAGTCCAGAGAGGAGCAGGAGTTCAACTGCTCGCTGACTCTGAGGAAACCGCTGCAGAGCTGATGAGACAGACAACAGAGAACAGAACCCAGAACCAGTCTAAGGGGACCAAAGCTTTTCTCTGTTGGATGACAGTGAGGTTGTACTGCAACACTTTGTGCATTGATCATTTCTGTGCCATTCTGCTGAGTTTCAGGTTTAGGGGAGACGCTGAGAGATTCCTCAAACTTTTGCAGCAGTTTCTTTGCCTCGACCCAGTCAGGATCCAAGCAGAACTTTCTCTCCATCTTAGACGTAACTCTGGGGGAAGCACAAACATGCTATCAGCACACACGCATGCACACACAAGTATGATGAAGCTCGTGCTGCTTCCTGTCAGCTCACATGATTGCTTTGGTTCTGCAGCCGGACGGCGTCATCTGCACATGCTTCACTTTGTCTTTAGGAATGTTGATCTTCTGAGGCTGATGACAGCATCCATCCTTCATCAGCAGCTCTAGACCGACCGGACCTGAGGACACAAACACAGCTGAGCATGCACACGCCACACACTGATCACACAAGCAGGGGGACTCACTGGAAGAGCTGTGACTCAGGAAGCAGGCGAGAACCAGGAGGCCCAGAGTCAGCAGAGTCTTCATGCTTCAGATGGACGCTGTGCGGTCGGATGGAGGTCTGCAGGAGCCATGGACCCTGATGGCCTTAAATGCAGCTCCCATCTGAGCTTCTGCTCATGCATGATGCCGGCGTTCTGAGAAAGCTGAACCTTCTTCCCCTTTCCTGCTTCTTCTCCTTTCTCTGAACACGTGCAGGATTTCACTGAAGCACACAGCTTCACAGAAATGTCTGTCAGCGTCTGAACACTGCAGAAAACTACCACAGCATGGGGCACACTGAGGGGCTTTTAGGCTGGTCATTAGACAAAGATGGAGTGTTCCTATTGCTGTCTGTGAAGCCAGTGCAGTTGGGAGCAGGTTTACCTTTAAAACCTGAGCTTGGTTCAGGCTCCTCCCACCTGAGAATCTGCAGGAGCTGTCAGATCCACTTTTTCTTCTTTTGCTGTCACAGAAGTCTAATGAAAGGGCTGTTTGGAGTAAACTGGGTCAGTGAGCTGATGTTCTTTACTAAATAGGATGTTGATGTAGAACAGTCACGCACATTTACATTTTAACCCTTGTGCTATCTTAGATGACCCCACCCTTACATTGACATGTTCTCCCTACCATGACAAAGGTGGATAAAGGTGGAAAGATTCCATGTAATCCATGGACACCAGTGAAGATCACAGATCATTGAAGAAAGAAGGGTCAGTACACTGTCTAGTGGGTCTAGATGACCCAACTCCCAATGTTAAAGGGGCTGTATAGCAATAAGTACAAACTTTTATTGGCTTGTGCTACTGGACATCAGTGGAGAGTGTTCGTGTCCTGTTGGATAATGAAAGAGAAGGTTCTGTTGTTGGCATCAGCCCCTGTCAAATACTATCTGGATTTGATCAGTGATACCTGGAGCTCTGTTGTCTGGAAGAAGCGTGAAATGTTCCCCGTGTCCCTTTATTGTTCTGAAAGTTCTGTCTCTAGGCTTCCAGCTAAGATGATTTCACAGAAAAGCTGTAGAGGATAAAGGAGGAAGTGAAACCTGCCACTGAGGGCCACATCAGCATAGTGTCTGTCTTCAAAGGGCCAGATATAACTAATACATGTAACTAAATGTAATGAAAAATAAACGTGACTATTCCTTAATGTTAATTAACTTATTTATTTATTATAACGTTTTAAAGTTATAGAAAACATATGTTTGCTTGTTACTCTAGCATGAATCTTTTACATTTCTTTTGACAGGTTAGTTTATATATTGGTGTACATAATTACACCCATAGTTGCCCAACTGATATTTCAAGTCCAATTTCTCAGATATGAATAAATACACATCAAGTTTTTGTTTTTATTTTAAGAAATTAAAAACTTTTATGCTTTCAAGGCCACATAAAATGACATGGCGGGCCACATTTGGCCCGCGGGCCTTGAGTTTGACATGTGTTCTAGACCAAAAACATCAGATGCTGGTCTTACTTGGCCCGTTTCTGCTGCAGGCTTCTGTCTGTGCTTTCACTGACAGCTAAAGAGTGCTTAGGCTGATGGTTTTGATTGCTGTTAGTCAGATCTTTGGTCTTGTGTTTCTTGCTTTTATTTTTGTTGCTGCTGTTGCTGCTGTTGTTGGTCTCACTGCTCTCTGCAGCCTACTGAACACAAGGCTGTTTAGACATTCATGATGAGAAAAAGAGGGTTCTGCTCCAATTCATTCATTAAAAGAAAAGAGATTCAAAGAGCTGAAATGAATGAAGGAGTTTTGTTCATCAGTTCTGTTCTTTTTCACTTCCTCCTCTGCAGCTTTTCTGTGAAATCTCATCTCAGTTGGAAGCCCAGAGACAGAACTTTCAGAACCCAATGAGGATGCGGGGGCTGCATTTCCCTCTTCTTCCAGACATCAGAGTTCAGGCATGACTGATCAAATCCAGATTATATTTGGACAGGCGCTGATGCCAACAATTTATATAAATAATCTCTTAATTGAAAGTGTGATAGAAATAACATTCTTAGGGGTTTTTATCGATGACAAACTAAGTTAGAAGTCTCACATCAGACACATATACAAACTAAAGTCTCAAAAAGTATTTCAATTATAAATAAACATATTAGAATACAACAGTAGACATTTATTGCACTGATTCATACTACCATATTTCACCAATTGTATAGAAATTTGGGCGAATCAATATAGAGTTCACTACATCCTCTCTTTTTAATTCACAAACGATCCATTTGTACATTGTACATAAATTGTACATAAAGCCGGATATCTTGATCACACAAACAATTTATTTGATCAATCCAGACTTTTGAAACTGGATGACCTTGTTCTTGTTCTTAGACAATGAAGGAGACTTCAAACTGAGGGGATGTAGGAACTTTAAGATCAAACTGATAAGAAAAGTTTCTGTGTGTCGGTGTGTGGCACTAAACTTTGGAACAGGTTAAGAAATGAGCTCAAACAATGTTCAACTATCCAAATATCCAAGAAAATGTAAAAAGAAACTCTTATTTTCAGGATATGAAGATACGAGGATTTAAGGATCAACAAGTGCTTGAATAATTCCAAATACATGTGTGAACATGATTGTGGTGAAATAATCAAAGCTCTAAATTATAACCAATAAATATTAGCATTGTGTAATGTGCACAATGGGCTGAATGGGCAATCAATAATCTATTGTTTTTCTTCACTTCATCTCCAAGGCCACAACAGCTAGGCATGATGAAACTCTGAAGCAACTTCAGGATAAAATGACATCAATGGAAGATCGGATGAGGAGAGATAATCTACGTATTGTCAACGTGAAAGAGGGAGAGGAACAGGGAAACGTCTTGGCCTACCTGAAGCGGAACATCCCGAAATGGTTTCCCGAAATGGCTGGGAACCCACCGGAGCTGATGCGGGCTCACCGCTCTGGCCCTCCGCGCAAAACTTCGGAGAGGCCAAGGACCATCATTCTGAAATGTCTACGCTTCACGGACAGGGACCGCATTTTGCAAAGTGCCAGGAAGACAGAGGTGAGAAGCGAAGGCAACATCATCCGTTTTACCTCGGAATACAGTGATGCTACGGTCTAACGTAGGCGCCTGTGTTACCCGTGTTGGCGGCATTGCGGCGCAAGCGTTCTCGCTTTTCATGCCTTCCTGTATCCGGTTGTCATCAAACTGACCCGGGGGTCCATCCAGCATGTATTTGAGGAGGTAAAGGATGCAGCAAAATTTATTGACCTCAGACCAGTCTCTAATAATAATCTAAATTAGTAATCATTTTGTTGTTTTATTTTTATATTATACTGCTTTGTTTACTTCCGCGTTTTCAGTGGATGACGTCAGCTACGATCGTATAACTGTCTGACGTTATCGATGACAGGTCAATTTGAGAGCGCAAGTATGAACTATTAATTTGCATCACCTTAGCTGTCATATCCTAAATTTAATCTAATATGCATCACCCCCAGGGAGTTTCTGTGTACATTTGTGTTTATTCTAAGTCACTGTATGTGTGTAAGGAGTGCCCAAATGTTTGGAGGTGTGGTGCAGCTGTTTATATATGTATACCAGGTCTCTGTTTGATTGTATGTGGCCCTTTTTCCTCTGACTGCTCACCTGCTCTTCCTGCATTCATGTTATTGAGAGAAACAACAACTACTATGCATAGTCCTCAGCTGCATAACCATCAGAAGATTCTTCTGATGAGGATCTAGATTACTCCACAGTTATATGGGATTTGCAATTCTAAAAACAGGTTGTGAATGACATAGATCCAGATAGTAACTTTGAAAATGTAATAAATGTTCCTATATCACTGACACTACATTTAGTAAAGAAACAATATTATTGGACAAATGTTATCAACAAATCCACTTCAACAGTAGGAGCTTATACAGTAACTTTGAAAATATGAAGGACTACTTGTCTTGCTTTGAGACATCCTTCAATATAGTGGCTGGTCTTAGGAAACATGGATAAATGAATATTAAAGGTACTGATTTTCAAAATGTTTATTATGAAATGTTTTTTAAGAGTAGACTATGCAAGAGAGGTGGGGTGGCCATATATGTTGATAAAAACATGGATTGTCAACTTATAGAAAATATGTCTCTTACTGTAGAGGAAATATTTGAATGCATTACTGTTGAAATTATGCTACTGAAAAGAAGAAATATTCTTGTGTTGTGCTTACAGAGCACCGATCAGACATTAAGGTATTCAAATCTAATGGATGGAAAAAAACTATTTTCTATTAAAAAGTCAAAAGATACCATAATTTGTGGTGATTACAATAATATAGACTTATTAAATCCATACAAAATGTAATAAAAATACGGAGGATTTTTTTTGGATGTTATGTGTATATAATAATTTGCATCCGCTTATTACAATAATCGTAATTCAGAATAACATCACACAGCTACCTTTTAATTGACAACATATTTTCAAATATTTTGATAGTAAAGTGGTGTTAGTGGTGTACTACTAAATGACATAGTGATCATCTTCCAATCTTCATGATATATGATACATAAGATATGAACGTAAAATGATTTGTATATCGTGAGGATTAAATCAGAACAGTCACTTTAAAAACCAGAGGACCTATCTCTTCTAATTGGGATTCCATTTTACACGAGTCAGATGTAAACACAGAAGCAACTTCCTTTTATAGGTGAAATTTCATTTCATGTTTTGACAAAAATTGTCCAATCCAGAAATGTAAAAAAAGAACAAAAATGTAAATACCATGGTTAACAAAATGATTGATAAATATGCGTAAAAAAAGAAAATCACCTATACAAACAATTTTTGAAATACAGGACCACTGAGTCAGAACTGAAGTATAAAAAACACAAAAATAAATTAACTCATATTTTGAGGGAAAGGAAAAAAAGAGTACTACTCTCACTGCTTCCGACAGTAATAAAGGCAACATTCAGGGTATCTGGAAGACATTGAATAATATAATTGGGCGTAGTAAAAACACTTCATCTTATCCAGAGTATTTTGTGGACGGTGGCATGGTTATTAGTGACAAAGAAGAAATTCAAGATAGATTAACAGATTTTTTGTGCCACGTTGGGACCTGAACCAGCTGTGAAAAAGATTGAAACTGTTGATGCATCTCCGCATTTGATTGACAAATTCAAATACAATGTTTCATGCCTACTAATGAGAGTGAGGTATTGGACACTATTAGACATAGTAATAAAATCTCTTAGATGCGGATGGTGTTGATATGAAAACAATTCAGAATGTTGCTGAAGGCTAGGCAAACCACTTTGAAGCACATATCTTTAATTGTCATTTAAATCTGGGCAGTTTCACTAGAATGAAAAACGCCAAAGTAATTCCTTTATTTAAAACAGGGGATAAGCAAAGTTTACAAATTAACATTCAATTTCTTTTTATTGCCTCAGCTTTCAAAATTTCTAGAGAAATTATTTAATCTCAGATTACTTAACTTTATGGAGAAAAACAATCTGCTATTCAACAGTCAATATGGCTTCCTATTAAGGAAAAATCTACACTATTGCCTTAATCGAATCCTAGGAAGAGATTACCACCGTATTGAAAAAATAAATTCAGCATTGAAATTTTCATTGATCTACAGAAAGCCTTCGATATTTGACCATCATATTTTACTAAGGAAACTGGTGAAGTATGGAATCAGAGGAGTAACACAAAACTGGTTAAAGAGCTACCTGGAAGATAGACAGCAGTTTGTTCAGATTGGTATACAAAATTAAATAGGAATATCATATGTATACCTCAAGGTTCAATTCTGGGACCAACTTTGTTTTTACTTTATATCAACGATATATGCAAGTTGTCAAACATTATGAAATTCATACTTTTGCAAGACTTACATGTACCAGCATTTTATGCCTCCAAAGAATCTAGAGAAACTTCTTAGGGAATATAACGCAGGAATTTTACGTTAAAATTTTGGGTTTGGTAAGAACAAATTATCTTTGAATCTAAAAAAGACTAAATTTATGTTTTAGTAGTGAAAAGCAAGGAGATGCCAGTGCAAATTATTATTAATGATACACCAATTGAGAGAGTGCATAAACATGTGTTTTTGGGTGTAATTATTGATGACAAGCTTTGTTGGAAACCTCATATACATCATAAAGTGGCTAAATGTGTTTGTTTGATGATGAAGAGATGCAGCTCGATGCTTAACCAATCCGCTATTTATTTTGTATCATCTTTATACGGCATATCTAATTATTGTATTGAAGTGTGGGGGAAAATTGCTACAAAACTAATTTCTTGCACTTTTGAAGTTATACTCCAAAGCAGCCATCAGAACAGTTCACAAAGTTAAATATACGAGCACACCAATCCACTTTTTTCTTTTATACATTTAATTTAAAATTGCAGGATTCTTGGTAGATTTAAAAACGGCCCAAATCATGTATAAAGCTTCAATACAAATTTCGTTTAATTAACATCTAATCTTTATTTCAAAACAGAGATGCTGTTAATAAATATAAATTGAGAGGAATCAACAAATTCTGTCAACTCAAATATGACACAACATTAAAATCGATGTGTATCTTAGTAAAGGGTGTCACACTTCTGGGAACAATTTATCGGACAAACATGAAACTTGTAAAAATCTTGTTCATTTTAAAGTTGCGTTTAAAAAGATATATAATGAATGCTTTCAATAAGATGCAATGTAACAATGATGAGTATGTGTATTCTTGGACTTTGGAAGGACTGGTCATTCAAAGTGGTTGTTTTTGTTTATTTAGTTTTATTCTCTGTTATTGTTTCCTTTATAGGGGCTTGCGTTGGTCAGAGTTTTTGCATGTCTGTCTGTCGCCATCAGGTGCTTTTGTATGTTAGCGTTTATTATGTCAAATGTTTACTCGTTTGTTTTGTTGTTATGAGTGTTGTTGGAGGGGGGTTTTGATTTTTATGTTTTTGCTTTCTTCCATTCCCCTTTTCAAATCTTTATTTTCCAAGTCATGTATTGACTTATATTTTCTTCCAGGTAAATGTTGATTTGATTTGAAATAAACTTGTTACTACTACTACTACTACCAATGTGTAGCAATAATTAGTGGTTTAATGTGTTCTAATGATAAATTGTAAATAGTAAATGGCGTATACTTATATAGCGCTGAAATCGTGAATGAATGTTTTCTGAAGATAATCAATCATTAATATGAACTTGATTTTGTAACTTTCTGATCAGTTTCGACTGTGAAGCTTATTATAAAAACCATAGGTCTGAGCAACCCTTGTGCTATCCTAGACACTTTAACGTTGGGAGTTGGGTCATCCAGACCCAAATCTTTCCACCTTTTTCCACCTTTGTGATGGTAGGGATAACACGTCAATGTAAGGGTGGGGTCATCTAAGATAGCACAAGGGTTAAATGAATGAACTCTGTAGGAGTGGGATTGTATAAGTTTGCTTCTTCTTCCTCCTTTTCAAGCAATAAATCATGCACTACTTAATTTACCCATATAATGATCACTACATTTAATTAAACAAATGTGATTTTAGTTTGTCTTTATTTATTTTTATCTATGCATTTCATCCGTTCTGTAATGAGTTTGATAAATCTATGTGATTATTTTTTATTGTGTTAATTCACACATTCCATTGAAATAAATCAAATCAAATCAAACAACAGAAGCTTCTCTTTCATTTACTAATGGCACACAAACACTCTCCACTGATTTCCAGCGGCACAAGCCAATAAGTTGAATAATAATAAAATAATACATTTTATTTGTATAGTGCTTTAACTGGCACACAAAGACGCTTTACAACAAAGAGTCAATTAAAACAAGAGCTAATAAAATAAAAAAAAGCATAAGAATGATACATTAAAGATTAAAAGCAAATTTTAAAAGATGAGTTTGAAGAGATTTTGACACATTGGGAGGGTCAGTGCCTGTCTCTGAGGTGTTGAGGCAGAGTGTTCCAGAGCAGGGATGGGCCACTTTCCACTGACCGACTACCTGGTTCTGCTGTGTCCAGCTAATTAGAACATGCTGGAGCAGGGTATGTTGGAAAACATGCAGGAATGCGGTCCTCGAGGCCTGGAGTTGCTCATTCCTGTTCCAAAGGGTAAGGCCGGAGAGGGGGAAGGCTCTGTCTCACCAGGTTTGATGCTTGGTCCGCCAGGGGAGGGACAAAAGGTTTGCATCGGAGCAGTGCAGAAAGCGGGATGGAGTGTGATGATGGAGCAGATCGGGGAGGTAAGGCGGGGCTACATCAATGTCTTATTTAGTAAAGAACATCCGCTCACTGACCCAGTTTACTCCAAACAGCCCTTTCATTAGACTTCAGTGACAGCAAAAGAAGAAAAAGTGAATCTGACAAGTCCTGTAGATTCTCAGGTGGGAGGAGCCTGAACCAAGCTCAGGTTTTATCACGCATTCAGAGAAAGGAGAAGAAGCAGGGTAGGGGAAGAAGGTTCATCTTTCTCAGAACGCCGGTATCATGCATGAGCAGTAGCTCAGATGGAGCTGCATTAAGGGGCCATCAGGGTCCATGGCTCCTGCAGACCTCCATCCCGACCGCACAGCGTCCATCTGAAGCATGAAGACTCTGCTGACTCTGGGCCTCCTGGTTCTCGCCTGCTTCCTGAGTCACAGCTCTTCCAGTGAGTCCCCCTGCTTGTGTGATCAGTGTGTGGCGTGTGCATGCTCAGCTGTGTTTGTGTCCTCAGGTCCGGGTCACTGCCCAGGAGCTGCTGATGAAGGATGGATGCTGTCATCAGCTTCAGAAGATCAACATTCCTAAAGACAAAGTGAAGCATGTGCAGATGACGCCGTCCGGCTGCAGAACCAAAGCAATCATGTGAGCTGACAGGAAGCAGCACTAGCCATCATACTTGTGTGTATGCGTGTGCTGATAGCATGTTTGTAAGCCCCCAGAGTTATTGCCCAAGATGGAGAGAAAGTTCTTGCTTGGATCCTGACTGGGTCCAGCAAAGAAACTGCTGCAAAGCTTGAGGAATCTCTCAGCTCCCTCTAAACCCTGAAACTCAGCAGAATGGCACAGAAATGATCACGCACAAAGTGTTGTAGCATGGGTCTCACTGTCATCCAACAGAGAAAAGCGGTCCCCTTAGACTGGTTCTGGGTTCCCCATATCTGTTGTCTGTCCCATCAGTTCCTGTGAGCTGTTTTCCTCTCAGAGTCAGCGAGTAGCTGAAACTCCTGCTCCTCTCTGACTCATCATGGACACAACAACGTTGGATGTTTCTAAATAAAAGCTTTATTTTTGTAATGGGTGCTATGTGGTCTTTGTCTTGGTGCTCATGACTGAAGCAGTTTTCTTTTCTGATGAACACGGAAACTTCATCACGTCTGAGCCACGGTTCTCATTCTCTTCCAACCAAGCAGTACTTCTAAAAAGGTGACTCCATGTTTACTTTAATGATCCCAATTCTTAGGATGTTGTTAAGACACTAACTGTGGCGGTGCCATGGTTCTGTTCTGTCACACAACCTTGAACACACAAAAAGGGATGAAAGCAGTGAGGGCCAAAGCCCATGAAAAAAAGGGCCCCCCTACTTTGATGTGTGTATACAGTGGTTGTGTAAATGGGGTTGTGTGTGTTTTTGTGTGGTCCTGTGATGGACTGGGAACCTGTCCTCACCCAATACTGGTGGAAATAGGCTCCAGCAACAACCCGACCCCAAATGGATTTAAGCAGGAAGTAAAATGGATTGAAATGGAAATAGAAAGGTTCACAGAAAGTTAATGAAGAAGTGAAACCATGACAGAAAAAGACAAACGTTTTGACATGTGGGTGCAATTTTTAAAAAATATTCACTGAATTTGATTTCATAGAAAAACATTTTCTATGCTCATTGAACCCCTTGCTATATCCTTGCGTTGTGCTGACACCTATATGGGATTGTTAGAGGAAATGCAGAGCATAAAGTGTCTCCATATGCAGATGATCTGCTTTTGTACATTTCAGACCCTCTTCCATCAATACCTTCAGTTATGACTATCCTGACTCTATGTTATGACTCTAATTTTGGCAACATATCAGAATACAAGTTTAATATTTCAAAAAGCATACTGTTTCCCATAGACTTCAGCAGTACAAACTTGAATATACTGACATCTCCTCCTTTTGATGTTTTGAATAACTTCAGATACCTTTGAATTAACATAACAAAAGATATATCTGGACTTTTTAAACAATTTTTTTTAGAACTCTATCAACAAACAGACAAACAATTTAAACGACTAAGTAATCTACCCGTCTCAATTACTGGTCATATAAATATAGTTAGAATGAATGTATTGCCTAAATATTTATTTATTTTCCAATGCATCCCTATTATAATTCACAAAAAGTAAAAAAGAAAAAAGAAAAATAGATTCTCTTATCATATCGTTTATTTGGAACAAAAAAAGAATTAAAACATCTTTTTTGCATAGACCAAAACTCTCGGGATGATTAGGACTACCCAGCTTTCGTCTTTATTATTGGTGCTGTAATATTGGATGTATGTCAAAGTTTTTTCCATACATTAAAGTCACTACTATGCTGTACATCTGATCTTTCTAAATGTAAATGCCAGAACCCAATAGTATCTCTGTCCCTCAAAGATCCATTAAAAAAGGGCTGTATTTCTACAATAAATCATAATCTTATAAAGATTGTTTGAAACCTGGAGTTTGGACTTAACAATAACAACTATGGAAGAACAGTGGATAAAGGCTCGACAAAAAGTACACTCTGCATCAGTGTTCAGCAGACATGGTTTAACCCAGTTCAAAATCCTTCACAGACTGTACTTGTGCATGAAAAATTTATTAAGACTGTTTCAAGGAGTGGACCCTCCGTGTGAACGTTGTGGACATGTTCCTGCCTCTCTGTCCCACACATTTTGGGACAGCAACAAATCATTCCTCATTGGAAAGAAATATTTGAAATGTTGTATCGGATTTTTAAGGTTAAGCTTCCATTGGACCCTCAAGCGGGACTATTTGGAATGCCAACTACTGGAATATGTTTAAACAGTAAACAAAAAAATGTCTTAAGTTATGTTATCCTATTGATTAGACGTCTAATCCTACTAAATTGGAAAAGCAAATTTCCCCCAACATATCTTATTTGGTAAGAGACATAATGCAATATTTAAATTTAGAAAAGAATACATTTTTATTGAGACAGCAAGAAAACCTTTTTTATGAAACATGGCAACCATTTATTGATTATTTCAACGGTATATAAACAGGTCAACCTCTACTTAAATATTTAATTGTAAAATCTGCAGGGAAATCTTTTTGTGCTTTGTTTTATTGTTATTTGTATTGTATTGTTTGCAAGAATAAAAAAAAACAACATTTTTTTTCTCTCAAGATTGGACTGAAGCTCTTATGGATTAACATCTGTTTAAAGCAGGGGTTCTCATTGTTTTTGTAGCGGAAGGCCAAATTAAGAACTCAACATTAGACTGGGGGCCAATTTTGGTGTAAAGAAATTGATAAACAGATAAACAAAGTTGTTTCAAATAACTTTGATAACCAAGTGTCATTTGTACAGTTAACCAGGCCCTCCAGATGTTTTCCCAGTTGCTGTTGAAAGTTGCTGCCTGGATATCTTCTACTTGTCTAGTAATTGTATCATTTGATAGCCTTATTTCTTTAAGCTCTTTATTTCGCTAGACCAGGGGTGTCAAACTCATTTTCACAGAGGGCCACATCAGCATAGTGGCTGTCCTCAAAGGGCCAGATATAACTAATACATGTAACTAAATGTAATGAAAATAAATGTAACTACTCCCTAATGTTAAATAACTCATTTATCTAATTATTATAACTTTTTAAAGTGACAATTACAGTTGCATAGAAAACATATGTTTGCTTGTTTAGCATAAATCCCTATTTTTTCCCCGTGTTACAGACGTTACCATGTTGGAGCCAAAAGACGTGAGTAGACAGTGATTGGTCAGTCTGAGCAAGCGTTTCTTTAGCAACTATTGTCGTCAATCAGGAGTGAGCTTGTTGGAAGGCCACACCCCTTCCACTAAAAGGGCTTTGAAGAATCTGTCAATCACACATTTTGAAGGTCTTAGGTGGGGGTCAACAGACAGCACATGCTTATACTGAGGCGTCTGATTGATCCGTTTATAATGTGAACAAGTACAGAAAAAATATGAACAAAAAGAGGATTATCAAGAACATGTTGAAAAAAGGTATCAGAGCGAGAATGGTTATTCTGATTAATAGAATGACTGAGTAACAGCTGTTTATTTCTGTATAGAAGTCTATGGGAATTTGGGGTCTTGGAGCCAAGCGACCACTTCCTGCAGGGGGAAGGATCACTCAGTTCAGTTCTCTTTCAGTAAATGGGCTTTTTAAAGATCCACATCGCCATCTAGAGGGCAAAAAGAGAACAACGGCCTTTATAGCCCTGGGGGTTGTGGGGTTTTCGGGTGGACGATGCCTCAGGGGTGCTCATTACGTCGATCGCGATCTACCGGTCGATCTTGATGGACATGAGGGCAGATCGCTGGACAGAGAAGATAAAAAAAAGTACTTCTGAAAAAATCCACCAGCCAATCAAAATCATCACCGAGAAGTACGGGACTTGATTGACATGCAGAACGACCAATCGGACATCCTCTGAAGCATACGTCGCTGCAGACGTGTGTTTAAATTCACTGAGCGGGAACTCTCTCTGTCATCAGACAGTTGCTCTCTGCCCCGCGTCACGTCAAGTTCCCGGCAGAAGACCGCTCGGCACAAGGAGTGTTTATTGAAGCCGCCCCGCGTGTCTCCTCCTGCTATCAGCTCTGCGGTTCTCGCCCGATAAATACGAGCTCATAAGGAAGCTGTTTTGTTCGAGGCGCGCCTTTGAAACGCCATGAGGCTCCCCCCATTGCACGGTTTACAGCAGAGCATGAATACGATGGTTGCTGCTTTCTGTCTTTGTAATACAACGCCTCATCTGTTAATACAAAAGTATCTTTGTGTAATCTCACTGTGTAGTTTTTAATCATCAGTACATAAACAATGTTACTAATAAACATAACTAACAAACATTTACTAATAGTATTTTATATATATATTTATAGGTAGATCTTCAAGACATTGTTGATTCAAAAGTAGCTCACATGCCAAAAAAGTGTGAGCGCCCCTGCTTTAGATGCAGTCTGACAATGTCCATCTGCTGTTGTGCAAGACGAAAATGGTTGTTGATTCTGTGAATGTTGGGATCTTCAGAAGGAACCTGGAGTTCTGCTTCAACCTCCTTCTTTAACATTCAGAAATCAAAAGTCCAACAATAAACTCAGACAAACTAACTTCTTCTTTTTATTGGTCAGGTCATCCAGCTACCTTACCTTTAAGTAATTACATATAAATCTTCTTCAATAATATCTTTAAAAACAGAACAACTAAAAGCCAAACTTATTCACACAAACACTCATAAAAAGAAAAATAAGTATCATTTTGCCCTAAACACTCAAATTACAACAACAGTTAAAATGCTAACCCCAAATCTGAGCCAGAATTCTGTGGTGGAGCATCATCAGGGACTCCGGAGTCGCTGCGGGGTTTCCCCTGCTGTTCCCAGGGGCCAGGTGAGGGCTGTGGCTGTGCTGCATGGTCTTCATCTGGCTGTCCTGGTTTCTACAGACCAAAAGTGTTCTCCCCGCTGTACGCCACGTATAGAAACCCGTCCTCATCCTTCTCTTTGTCGTACAGCTGCCCCATCGTGATGCTGAAAGCCAAAAGGTCGAAGAAAAGTTTCAGAAGATCTTCAAGACGATGAAACGCAAGAACATGAATGAAAGCGAGATTTGACGTGGGCAGGATGTCACTCGCATGACTGGCATTTCACTGCCTGGTGGACTCAAAAAAGACAAACACTATAAAAGCTTCTTCAGCCTTTTACATAGCAACATGGAAGGATTCCGTCTGATGTCAGAAACCTCCACAGCAGCACCTCTTAAAAAACTACCATTTATTGAAAAAACGTTTTTGATCTGGGGGGGGCCTTTTGAGACGTATCGAAATTGACATATTTAGCAAAACTCCAATGGAAACACTTTCTTCAAATGAATTGAGTCACATGACCAGCAGTCAGATGACTTGTGCTTCTGTTGGAACTGGCTGTCTTGGGCGGTGCACAGCGGGCGCCACAGGACGTCCCACAGCTCAACGGCCTGAATAAGATGCAGAAGTCTCCTTTGATAGATAATGATGGGCGCTAGTGCCGTGACAGAAATCTGAACCTGTAGTATTGTTCACATCTGTCTTCGGATGACATATCGCATGAGTTGGTTTGTGTTTATTCACATAATTAGGATTTAATAAAAACAGTGTAAATGTGAAATTGTGTTTCTTCAACATTTTTAGAATTTTATTACATTTTTGTACATATGTGTGATTGAAACACAGCTAATGCCATTACTAATTATCCTAAATGTGGTATATCAGTGTTTAGATGTATAAATATATTTTTTTGTCTCCTTTGGTTTAATTCTTGTTTTGATTGCCTGAAATAAACCATGTCCACATCCAAATCCAAGGCAGTTTCCTAGCTCTGTCTTCTTTCAGTGCAGGAGTGGGATTGATGGGACGCGTTCCAACTGCCCCATTGCAGATCCGCCCCGGCTAACCCCAAACACGAGCCTGGTCGTGAGAACAAAACAAAGTTTGTGCCCCAGTCAAGATAACTTTTTTGTAATGAATGTTCAGACCTGATCGGTGCATAAATTACAACCTGCCCCCTCAGTATGTTGTACAGTAATCCCCCGCCCATTCGCGGTTTAATATTCGCGCCCCGCCCATTCGCGGGTGGCCGCAGATGGCGTGACGTCACAAGCGTGAGACACGGCCCAGCGCTCATTCCGCGAATTTTGAAAAAAGATTTACTCTGTATTTACTGTAAAGTATAACGATCCCGAGTTGGACAGAGCTGCGGGCAGGCGGCGCCCCCCTCTTTCTGCCAGTTGCTGGACCACAGCGTATGTAAATCAGCGGTGGGCTGGTGACTGGTGGATTAGAGGGGGCGGGGCCTACCTGGGTGCGCGTTGGCTGAACGTTCTCCTCCGGCTGAGTGTATGAGCAGGCTGCGCCATTTTTGTTCGAGCTGTAACCATTCTGACAAGGTTAATAAAAGCCAATAAAAGCCCTGCAGCATCTCCAGCTTCTGGAATGAACCCAAACGGCAGAAAAAGGTTCTGATTCTGCAGAGGCTCTGGCTCTGGGAGTTTTAAAATAGCGTCAATTATTCGCGGATACTCGTTATTCGCGGGGGGGGGGACGTAACCTCCGCGAATACGGGGGGATTACTGTACTCTGGTTTTGAAGGTGCTGAACACTGACCCCATAAGGCCGTGAGTGGTACTGCAAACACCAAAGATTATAGGGACCTTGGAAAACCCTCCCATCAGTCAGTTATCGCGCTGCTGCCTTCCTGCCCCCCGCCTGTTACTGGTCTACCAACGCACGACCTCTAAAAGTGTCTGGACGGCCACTGACTGATGCCAGTAAATTGTTGGGTCGCCGTAAAATGTTAACTTTTTCCTAAAACCTCGGCGGCCACCAAGCAGAGAGCAATAATGTGACTGCTGCTTCCCAATTATAAATGCCACAGTGGCATTTTGGGACATGTGACCGTAGTCCCAATATAGTTGGTCAATGGATGAAAATATTCTAAAATCTCACTTTTTTGATAATTTAGTAAACTACATGAAAGCATTTGGAGGGGGGGGGGCTGTAATCCTAAAATCTCCTTTGGTGTTCCAATGTGGAAGAGAGTGACCCGTTTCCTGCTCAGATACAGTCCAGCCCATAATATAGCGCTGTGTGTTGAATGTAAGGAATGTGGACAGACGATGGCTGACAGTAGTGTATTTGTCATCACATTTCATGAAGCCATAGATACACTGCTCCCTAACAGCAAACAGGTCAGAAAGAGGCATCTTCTAAAGTTCATGCTGATGCACTTGAGAGGAAATTGTAAGTGTAGAGCCCTGCTGCTGCTGTTAAAGCTAACTTTGTCCCTAAAGCTAAGTCTTTTCAGGTTCAGACTCTTATTTTGGCGGTGCTGGTGGTAAAAGTAACAGTAGTAAACATTTAGCATTAAATTCACAACAGCTATTGTTAGCTAGCTCAGACTGTGTTGTTCTAGGAGTTCCATTCATTAAAAGTCCTGTTGAGCAAACTTCCTTAGGTAATCTAACTTCATGAACGTCAAACGAACGCCAGCCGTGGCGTGAATGAGGTCTTCAACTGGACCCTGGACTCTGTTCTGTGTGCACAGACCTGGACTGGGGTACTGTCTTGTCCACGAACAGAAAGATGGCCTTCTCCGAGGGCAGCTGGATGCGTTTCCTGATGATCCACATGAACTGAGCCACCGTGATATCAGAGGGAACGAGGTACTTCCTCTTATCAATGTCCACTATCTGAGACCCTGAGACCTTCTCCACGATCACCTGACACAGAGGGAGGAGTTAGCGAGCAAACATGCGACCATCCAGCCCTGACGTGCGTGATGTTCCCTCACTCACCGGGACCCTGTCCGGATACTTGCTGCGGATTTTTGCTGACTCGATGCATCGATGTTCTGAAAGAGAAACAAGAAAAAGCCAAAGGACCTGAACTTCCGCTGAGTTGTGATGATGCTCTGTGGTTTGTTGTGACTCAAAAAAAAAAAAAGAGTTGTAAATTTCTAGATTAAAGTTGCAAATTTACAACTTTGAACTTGTAAATTTATGAGATTAAAGTCTAAGTACAGAGCAGCAAGTGAACGCAGCACAGCAGCAGAGCAGACCAACTAAACCGTTGAACGGGTGAGCTGAATGTTTATTGATTATCGTTACAATTGCTTGGAAGTTCATTTGTTTGCTTTACGATTTATTAATGTTTCATTTATTGATGGGTGGTTTGCAGGATCTCTGCAGCGGTTGATGAAGACATCGGTGTCCCTGCAGCTGTCCACGTCAATCCTTTCTCCCTCCAAAGACAAGATCTCTAAGTCTGTGTGACACTTCTGTCTGAAGAGGCCCATTTTTTTTGCATTTTCATTGTTCTTATGCTAATATAACAAACTATTTTCATTCATCTTTGTTGTTCTATGTTGAAACTAGACGTTTCATCTGGAGGAGGGGTCTTATGAAACCCCTGTTTTCCCTCCGCTTTGGTGTTGTGCGCCTGACAGGTTCATGACGTCAGGTGACAAATGGACTTCTGGGTCTGTGAATGAACAGAGCTGAAAAAAACTGCGACCTCTTCACCCAAACGCGTCTTTGACAGATAAAACTCCGCTTTACCGACACCGAACCCAGGAAAGCCGGCTACACTAACAATAATCTGATTTTGAGTCGTCAAAAGGTTCAGAACTTCTTTATTTTTTGAAACCTATCAGGAAATAAAGCTTCACAAAATGCTCCACATCTGTCATCTTCAAGTACAGCTCCAATAAAAAGACAACCTTGGTGTTTCTTCTCATTAATTGTCTCGTAAACTTACGAGATTTAAAGTCGTAAACATACAACTTTATTGTCGTAATTTAAAAGTTACAACTTTTTTCTGGTAAATTTACGACTTGAAAGTCTTAATAAAAAAACACAAATGTTTGTAGCCTGGCGCTAAAAATGTGTCGTATTTTCAGAATGTTCTTTAATTAGTTAACTAGGGATTTGAAGTTAAAGGGCGTTAATTTTGAGCCTGCATGTACAAAAGGGATTTTTTATTTTTTCCATCATGTTGGGTTCTAGAATTAGTCAATAGAATTTTCATAAATCTGCAGGTAGTTTCAAAGATGAATATTTACCTTTTACCACAACTCTATGATGGTGAGAGAACCTTTTTAAAACCTTTCATAACTAGAAATGTACCAATCATAGGATTGGAAACAGCAAACATGAGAACTTTTTCTTCTCTGAAGTAAATATCAATATTCCATTTAATACAGTCTTAGACGTCTTTGTTTTAATCAAGTTTACACGGACGGACATAATGAATTCAGTGGTGACTCTATGGGGGGTGTCACTGCCTGGGGAGTAATCATTAGTGTAGGACCGCCACTCCACCACAGGCATCGGAACCTCGATCCAGAACGTCACGTCACTACACGGAGGCCTCTGGCGTGATGAAGAACCGCGTCCAGACATCTTATCTTCCTTCCATAACAGCCTGAAGGCCGGGCCCGCCTCAGGTCTAACCATGGCTCCGGCCCGGGGCCTGTTATCTGGAGGTCGGGCCTGTGAGGCTCCTACCTACGGAGTGGTCCTCCTTGAACGTCCATTTCATCTTGGCTCGTTCCGCTCGAAGCTCTCAGACACCCAAAGTGGACCCGCGCGGGACAGAATCCACGGCTGCTCACGAACACGGAGGCCGCAGGCTTGTCAACAAAAACAAACCCAGCCTTCGTGACGGAGCCCCGCCCCGTCTGCACGGGCTGTACCATTCTGTTAGGAACGGGGGGGGGGGGGGGTCCTTTGGTTTCTGCCAGTGACCGTAGAAGAGAACTCAATGGTTTCTGTCCCTTTTAATGAGGTGACAATGTATGGAGGTGCATCGCATTCAACTAATAACAACCTGGGTGGTTTTTGTTCTATGTTTAAACTAAATGTGTTCATTTAGTTTATGTCCTATGAACTGTTTTTTTTTTGTCTGTGGTGAAGCAGAAGATGAGTTACAGCCGAGTTAATTGATAAATAAGCAGGATATGTCTGTTCTGAGCTTTGAGGTCTGCCTTGATGATTGTGAAGCTGCAGAGGCAGACAGGGACCGTCAGTAAAGGAAACGAAGACACTACAGACAAACAACAGCAGTTTGTCAGTAACTCACCATATCTTGAGCCATGGATGATCTTAGGAACATTTTGATAAGCTTCATCTTTTTTATCCTTACAGCTAATTCTTTCCAGGTTTTCATGCAGTGGATATAATCTGGACTATTGTCATGTGAGGTGATCAAATAACTGGCATGCAGTTTGCAGCAAAAAAACCCAAAAGCCTATTCATTGTACTCCCCCGAGTACACCAACCACGTTCTTTTTACCTCTTCTCCACTAAGTAAAGATTTTTGAAGTACTGCTGATGGCAGCTTCCTCCATCATTGTCATTCCTGGGAAAGGAAATGTGGATGGGACCTCAATTCCTCCTCTGGAAACCAGATGTGTTGGATTCCTGTCAGTCATAGATAAGGGTCATATAGCGGGGTCAGATCTTCATCCACTGAAGCTGCTGCAATGGATGGAGATTTTTTTGTGTTTGTAATCCTAATAAAGAGACATATATTGTGAATAAATAAGTGTTTTTGTCAAAGGTGGACCGGAATGTGTGTAATATATGTGCTGATCCTTAGTATTTCTTTTTGGTGTTGGGTGGTTTTGTATGTTGTGCTGTTTTGTTAAGTTTTTTTTTTAACATTTGCATGCGGTTTAATTGTATTGGATCGTGGACCTGATTGCACACACCTGGACCTCATTGGGCAGAACTCTTCTCACCACTGCTTAAATGGAACTCTGAGCAGTTGCCCGTGGTGGAAAACGAACAAGCACCTGAGGCAGAAGCACGCAGCTGAAGCGTGCCGCAAGGAAGGAAGCTCCGGGTGAGAGCCGAGGAAGGGCGGACCAGCTGATCGCCAGGTCGACGCCCACATTGAAGACGCAGCTGGAGCCGTGTGAGACGGGGGGGCGTCCACCGTGCGGAGGAACGCTGACCGGGAAGTTGCGTGTGGGACCTGAAGGCCTGACAATCAGTGCATAAAGGAAAGCCTGCTCTCTTGACCTGCCTTGATGCATGTGGTTGACGTTCGTGTAACACCCTGAACTCCATATTCATGACAATGTTACTAATTTCTTTAACAGGATGTACATGATATATTATTGTAAATTACACTTCTTTTATCTGGTTATTAAAATGAGCCCCTCCTCCATAACATCTGTGCAAGTCTTGAGGGAATGTGGTTGCCTGGCTTTAGTAGAAACATTGCATTATCAACTTGTGCGGATGATGTAGTTTTTGTTAAATACTAGGCTGCTGTGAATGTTTCGGTGCACATAATCTACTCTTTTTCTACCTTATTCTCTTCCAGGCTTAGTTGGCACTTGACGTTTGCCCTCGCTGAGGGAAGGTGGCAGGATGGTCTCCTAATTCTCCTCCCTCGAACTTCACTTGGAAGAGTGATGGTTTGAAGTACCTGGGAGTGTTTCTGGGTGGTCCTGCCATGGTCAGAAAGAACTTGGAAGATGTTGTGAGCAAACTGGATGGAAGGATGCATAAGGGACAATGGCTGCTCCCCCAGATTTATTCAGGGGGAGAGTGTTGGTAATCAACAGTCTTGTAGCTTCCATGCTTCGGCACCTGCCGATGTGTTTGGACTCCCCCTTTAGGTTAAGGAGGCTTTAGTCCAAACCTGTCAACTTCTTTTATGATGGTCTACTCTGGATGTAGAATTGTCAGGATCCAGCTCCTTCAAAGGTTTTTGACTGGCCCGACGGATTTGATGTGGAGGGCGGATCATTAGGCAAAGGTAGGTGGTTGCCTGTGGCCCCCAACCATTCTCCTGTAATAAAAATGTCTATAAATAGTAATTATGTAACTCCAACCTAAAAACCCCAATTCACTGATATAGCATGAGACTGCTCAAGTGAAAGTGTTTTGTGTCTCCCTCCCATCCCTCTTTAGTAATGGACTATTCCGTCAGCAGCAGTTTACAGACAGACAGCAACTTTGCCTCTGATGCAGCGAGCACAGATAAACTGCTCAAAGAGAGAAACAAGGCGTGAATATGAAGAGCAATTATCCGAGGAGCTGAGAGAAAAGGAGGAGAAAAAAAAGAGAAATGACAGCCTGTCTGCACGTGTCCTCATATCCACTGACAACCCAGTCTCATCCCAAAACGTGTTGTTGCTGGGTAGCTATGCCACGTTTTGGAATGAGAATGCCTTGCCACTGAACGTGTTGTTAGAACATCAATTAACATGGAGTCATTGAAATGTGCAGAGAGAATTTCAAAGCTCCAAAGTTCAGGTTTTAGATTTTTTTTGAGGGCATCACATGCTTTCCTCGTCAGTATTATCCTGATGATGCAGTAAAAGAAAAAGCAAAGCAAAACCCTCATACACAGGATTCTAACAATGTAATTTCGACTAAATCAAAACTGATAGAGGAAAGGAGAGGAAAGGCAAATGGAGGAGTAGAAACTGAGAATATTTATTTATTACTACAGATTTTTTCCATCTTCTAAGTGTTTTTGGTTATTTTGCCTTCTTAACAAAAACCTGACTAATGGAAGAAAAGACAGAAGACCGCCGATTTTTTTCCCACCAGGAAGTGAGTGGGGAACAAATGAGTGCATTCAGTAAGTTTAATGTTTTTTCCAAGTAAAAATATTAATTTAAAATACTTTTGTTTAACATGTAAGTGTGATTTTAGTTCTTAGATAATCATCAAAACCTTTGGATCATGACATTGATGCTGCCAAAAAGTGGATCGTCAAAGAATTTATTTGACGGACATTTTTACGCAAAGTAAGGATTAAAAAAAAAAGATGAACACAACCACTACAGAGGGCCCTATGTCTTTTTTTTTGCCTGGGCCCCCCAAACTGCTAAATCTGCCCCTGGAGAAGGGAACTGGCTTGCTGAAGCTGGATAATGCTCTTTTTTATGGACACTACATTTTGAAATTTACACAGGTTGCTTCTGTTTTATTAGTAGTTTTAGATCTAAGTGTGCTGTTAAGACTGGAATTCTTTTAAAAAAGACCCTACTAATCTCTTTAGAACAGGGGTTCTCAAAGTTTTTGTAGCGGAGTGCCAAATTAAGAACTCGACATTAGATTGGGGGCCATTTTTGGTGAAAAAAAATGGATAAACAGAATTATCCTTGATTTTTCAAGCTTTTTGTTCTTTGCAGCTGTGTGGACTTTGCTCTGGAGGTGTTTCTTCATCACGCAGATGAATGAACACCATTTGAACAACAGATCCATCATCTGTAGTGAGAACACAGGAAGAAGCAGGAGACTTTTCTGCTTCTTCCTGAAGCTGGGCCTTAACCTTCTTGGGGGATTTTTGAGAGGATGACTCTGCTTTGTGATCCCAATTAATCTTGTTGTCATGTATGGTCGATGAGGAGGTTATTTGTCCCAGGGGAGGTTGTTGTCTTCTGCTGCCATAGTGCAGCGGTAGGGCGGTTGACCTCTGATCAGTATATAACAGGTTTGATTCCCGTCTTACCCTCTCATATGTCCTTGGGCAAGACACTGAACCTTGCCTCTAGTAGAAGGTTGGCGCTTGTGTTCGGCATCAGTGTGTGAATTGGTGAATGGGACTGTGACTGTAGAGCACTTTGGGCCTTCGAGGAAGGCAGAAAAGCGCTATACAAGTATACGCCGTTTACAATTTACCATGTGTGAACTCTCCATTGTTGAGAAGGTCGTCTTCAGATAAACCCAGCTGTTAACAAACATTATGTTATCTGGTTTGATGCCTCCATATAGAATGTTGACGTTTTCAAGGCCGCTCAGAGCTACCAGCCTCTGCTGAACGATAGCTCTGATCATGTGAGCCGATGGAAAGACCTCTTCCCCATAAAGTCCTCCAAGCTTTTTAGTGAAACATTCATGAATCTTGATCAGGATTCCGACTGGGGATGATCTTCATGGCCTCCATTTCTTCACTGTCTGCTCTCAAATCATCTAGGCGCCAGTGGCTCAGGTGGTTGAGCGGGTCGTCCAATGATCAAAGGGTTGGCTGTTCAATCCCCACTCCCTCCTGTAGTTGTCCTTGGGCAAGACACTTCACCCTCCTTACCTCCAGCGTGGCTCCACTGGTGTGTGAATGTGTATGAATGATCCCGGTGATGGTCAGAGGGGCCGTAGGCGCGAACTGGCAGCCACGCCTCTGTCAGTCTGCTGCAGGGCAGCTGAGGCTACATCAGTAGTTTACCATCACCAAGTATGAATGAGGAGTGAATGAATAATGGACACACTGTAAGCGCTTTGAGTGAATTGAAAAGCGCAGATAAATCCAATCCATTATTATCTATAATCTTGATGGCAGAGGTCTCATCGCTCCCCATCTTCCTTATTTTGCCATAACTTTCTCATCCCTGGAATTTTCCATGGATCCCATCAGGAAAGGACCTGTTTGCAATTCAGACATGTTGGAGTGTGTGGGATGAAAAGCTTTCCAGGACATCTTGTTTTCATGTTTCTCAGCAGAAACTGGTGGCGTTCAGTGTTCTGCTCTATGTCAAAGCTCTGGAATCCAAATACAAAGTTCTTAAAGTTAAAGTTCCATTATCTGTCACACACCTAGGTGTGTGAAACTTGTTCTCCGAATTTGACCCATCCCCTGGGAGAGCGGTGAGCTGCAGACACAGCCGCTCTAGAGAACCATAAGGTGGATTAACCCCCCCCCCCCAATCCAACCCCTTAATGCTCAGTGTCAAGCAGGGAGCATGACACTCAGCTCTTCTTCTGGGATGTACGAAGGCTGATCAATTGTTGGTTGTCAGTATTCCACCTTTCAGAAATGAACGCCCTCTGAATGTCTGTACGTCTTTGTGGTGGACCGAGCAGTATAAGGCAATGACAGCAAACAAGTTTATCAAAAATATTTAAATTTATTTTTCAAAAAGTGTAAATGGGCCCTTAAAAGAGGTCAAAGTAACAAAATTAACTCAAGCTTTTAAATGTACCAGAGGACCAACAAATTTAAACTGACCTCCCTAATTGCAAACACAAGGGAACATATATAGTGGCTGATCAAACCAACTAGACACACAGGGGGAACTTAAAAAGACTAAGACAAACTACAAACAAACTAAACTAAATTCCATCCTATGGTAAATTAACATACACAAGTGAATGAAACCAAAGATCCTCAAAACTAAAGTAAAGAAACACAGAAAGAGTTCCTTGTCCACTGGGCGATGGTTCAGTCCAATTAGCTGCCTGCTGAATAGAAGGCCTCTGCTGACTGGCATGCATTGTTGTGGTCATTCAATTTATTTTTTAAAACCTTGGCAATAATTTTCTGATAACTATTTAACAAACTTAATGGACGATGCAGCATTGCCAGCATCTCTCCCTTTTTTCTACAAAAGACAAATATCAATATCATGTAATGTCTGGGAAGCTCCAAGAGTTATGGAATCATTGATCTTTTGAAACAACAGAGGTGCAAGAATATTGATGTAAAAGAGTATTTTATTCTGTTGAGATGTTAAGGATGAATGTTGCTGGTATCTGCTAACCTTGTTTTTACCTGCTTGTACTTTGTTAGTAGAATTTTTTCCGCAGAGTTCCATGTTTCCTCTAGGAACCACTTACAGTAAAATGCTCCCCATTTTCTGCAGGAAAGACAATTTATCTACTTAAGAAACACAACGGGCCGCCTTTCATAAACGGTAACAACCAGCTGCTGGACCAACTTCCTCAACAGATCCAAACAGTTTTAGCCCTTGTGCTATCCTAGCCCCTTTAACATTGGGAGTTGGGTCATCTAGACCCACTAGACAGTGCGCTGAACCTTTTTTTTTCTCAATGATTTGTGAACCTTGCTGGTGTCCATGGATTACATGAAATCTTTCCATCTTTATCCACCTTTGTCATGGTAGAAAAAACATGTCAATGTAAGGGTGGGGTCATCTAAGATAGCACAAGGGTTACAGGGAGTTGTGCTACTAAACATGTAGACAACAGAGAGTCAGGGACACAGGAACAGAGTACTTTGGTATTTTATTTAGATACAAATCCTGAAGAGGTTTTTCAAGCAGTTTCTGGTTTGCAGACTTTGTCTCTTCCCTCCTTGACCATCACATTCATGGACACAACAAAAAAGAGGCTGCCGCCAGACTGACAGCATCCAAAGACCAACATTAGATTCACGGCTCACTCATGACATGGAAGTAAACAAAACTCAGCAGTTAAAGGTCTGCATGTTTGCTGTTTGTCGTTGTCAGTGGAGAATGCATCATCGTTTTTACAAGTGAAGCTATAATGTCCATCTCTGACACCAAAGTCTTGAAGGAAAGTGATGGAACAGACCCTGAAGAATCCTCTGACTCTGTGACGTCTTCATGGAGTCAGAAATGACATCTGCTCTGCTTCCACCAGTATTCAGGCACATCTACGGTACAAGATGTTTGCTCTTTCAGTGATGTTTTCCTCACTTCTACTCAGATTGGTCGTCTAAAGCTTTCTCCCAGGACTGATGGGATTGGTTAGAAGAAAACTGGCCCTGTTCTCTGACAAGAATCACCGTTTGAACATAGATGGGGCTGAATAAAGTGGTTCTCATTGGTGATGTCAAATCATAGCAGTCATACAGAAGACCTCACAGCATCTTAAGTTCAGTTGACTCAAACATGGAGCACAGAGACTGTTCTGAGCCTCCTACATTTAGCTAAAATCACTTAAGTGTTTCCTCATCAGAATTCCCCCTGTGCCCCATGCAGACAGACTTTCTGAAAAGGTCATCTGCAATCAGACATTTAGCTCAAAACACAGAAGAAGCTGCAGGGGGTGGGGAATTGGAGAAGAACTTAAGCTTTGCTCTTGTTCAAAATCATTCTTCAATCTTCAAGCTGAAGCTCGGTTGGAAGCCACTTTCAGTTTTTTCTAGAGATGCCCTTCATGAGCAGTGGGGTAGTTGTAGTTTCCTATTCATATTTTGGAGGCTGGTGAGCAGCAGACACTGGCTGTGAGCTCCTCCTCATTCTGCTGTGTCATGCATTGAAAGCAGAAAGCTCTTACGTTAAAGACGCAGCTGGACTGAAAATAACCTCTAGAAAGATGAGAAGAGAAGGGCAAAAGCAGAGGAAGAAGCGTCTCTGCAACAGCCTGAATACAGACTTTCAGCTTTCTTGGTAAGTCTAATTTTCTGTCAGTAGAGGACGCCAAAAAACGGACAATGGTTTTAGACTTTAGCAATGTAACAAAGAGTCAAACATTAAAGGGGAGATTACTTTACTGCTGTGCATTCAGGAGGAGCTGAAGGATCAACTGGACTTTGTTGGGCCAGAACATCTGGACCGTGGTGGGTCTGGATTAACTTGGGTCAGATGGAGGAGATGTTGAAATTGAAGGATCCTAGAGGAACATTCAGCTTCTGTAAGGCACAGCAGCAGGTTCTTAAATTCTTTCCGGCTCAGTTTTCATCTACATGGATGAGAACTTTCATCGACAGGAAGTCCCCTCCTCGATGACAGATTACCTGCTGAGGAACGAGTGTTTCTGAGCAGAAAAACGAAAGTCAATCTGTTCACAGAAGAATTGCACAACTGACACAAGACAGGTAGCTGTCAGTCCACCTGGACAAGCCCCCTATGCACGTCAGCAGATAAAATGGCAGTGTTAGGCATAGTGGTTTAGTAACAATGGAGTAAGTTTCAAAGACGTGATATAACCACAAAAAACAAGTTAGGAGTTACATATAGAAAATAAATCCAGCTTCAGCTTTGGGTGTCCTTCAGAGCCCGGACAGCCTACGAGGGACGAGTGGAAAGCATTGACTGTATAGAGAACTGGACTGAGTGTGTGACGTCATCCATAGAAAACATTTACTTACAGTCCCAACCGAATGACGTTAAGTCAGCTGCCATTTTTCCATGATACGGATGTCACCGTGTTGGAACCAGACGTCCACAGTAAGCCGTGATTGGTCCATGTTGCTCTGAGTCTAGGTTTCTATGGCAACCACACTCTCAAATTAGAAGTGAGCATATTAAAAGGCCACACCCCTTCCACTGAAAGCAGGCAAGGGAGAATTTGTCAATAAAACACTGAACATTCAACAGAAGGCCACCCACTGTTACTGAGGCATCTGATTGGTCAGTTTACAATTTGAACAGAAAAAATATCATGAAAAAAAGAGGATTACTGTATCAAGAAAAAGTTAATAACAGGAATCAGAGCCAGAATGGTTATTCTGATTCATAGAATGACAGTAATAGATGTCTATTTCTCTATAGAAGTCTATGCGACTTTGGCTTTTTGGGACCAGCAGGTATGCCAGGGGGAGGGACCACTCGGTCCAGTTCTCATATACAGTCAATGGTGGAAACACTCTGGGGGGGTATGCATGTCTGACTCTGGGATATCTGTGAAGTGCTGTGTGTTGGTCAGAAGCAGCTCCAAACCCATGCTGATCTGAGGAAGACCCCCCACGCCCCTGACCTGTGACCATGCGCAGGTTCCTCTTCATCATTGCATCAACAGACTTCTGAACGATAAGTCAAGCTTCTATGGCACATTGCAGGCTGCAACATGTGCAGTTCAATCCCTTCACATCCGGATTTCATTTTTAGTCTAAAAAGTAAGATCTATGCAGCACCACCTTCTGGACAAATGACATATGGTTAGATTTAATCTTTGAAGTCCTGGTGTCCAATTATCAATAAATTACTAGAATGTGTGTTTATGAGGAATTGCACAGCCTCTAGAGGGCGCTGGGTGAGTAAGAACTATTGCAAACCTCTAAAGCAGAAGCAACATCTTATCCTCTTTCAGGGAATGTTTGATTCCGGATCATGCAACCACATCTGATCAGCTGACTGAAATGAGTACAGTCTGATAGTAAATCTGGTTTCAGGGCTGAAATCTGCTGAGGAAAGTGTCACTGGCTCCAGTGGCTTAGTCTTGAATTTTAAGTGGTTGTCGGTATCTCAGGCTCACATGTGTTCATACAGCAGCGTCCCGCTGAAGATGGTGAAGGGCTCTACAGAGTGTGCCAGTTTGCCCATCACCAAATCCACGCACACCGTATCCCGAGTCTGCAGGGGCAAGATGATGCTGAAAACAGCCAGGGAGCCAGGCGGGATGTTGGTTTCAGCTACTGGGTTGTTCTCCAGGCCTTCAGGCTGATACCCTCCAGAGTCCACCCGGGTCACGCCATAGTTGGACTTGGAAAGGACTGCCTCAATCTTTTCATTCTTGTGACCCATTAGCACGGCACTGAAAAAGTAACGTCCGTCCACGGGAGCAGTGAACACACCTGATGGAGACAAGGCACAAGAGGGTCAAGCAACAATCGCGCAGACACAAAATGACAAATTATGGACGAGGAGATGGATGAAGGAGTGGATGAATGGATGGATGGATGGAGGAATGGATGGATGGAAGAATGAATGAATGAATGGATGGATGAATGGATGGATGGATGAATGAATGGATGGAGGAATGGATGGATGGATGGAGGAATGAATGGATGGATGGATGGAGGAATGAATGGATGGATGAAGGAGTGGATGAATGGATGGATGGAGGAATGATGGATGAATGGATGGATGGAAGAATGAATGAATGAATGAATGAATGGAGGAATGAATGGATGGAGGAATACATGGATGGATGAATGAATGAATGGATGGAGGAATGGATGGATGGATGGATGGAGGAATGAATGGATGGATGGATGGAGGAATGAATGGATGGATGGATGGATGGAGGAATGAATGGATGGATGGATGAATGAATGGATGTACGGAGGGATGAATGAATGGAGGGATGAATGGATGGATGGAGGAATGAATGAACTGATGGAGGAATGAATGGATGGATTGATGGAGGAATGAATGGATGGATTGATGGATGAATGAATGGATGGATGGATGGAGGGATGAATGAATGGATGGATGGAGGGATGAATGGATGGATGGAGGAATGAATGAACTGATGGAAGAATGAATGAACTGATGGAGGAATGAATGGATGATGGAGGGATGAATGAATGGATGGATGGAGGAATGAATGAATGGATGAATGGAGGGATGAATGGATGGATGGAGGGATGAATGAATGGAGGAGGAATGAATGAATGGATGGATGGATGGATGAGGGAATGAATGAACTGATGGATGGAGGAAGGGAATTTCTACTGATTTTATGCTCACCAGCATAAATAAAAGACAACCACAAAAACAGAATGCAAAGGATGTGCAGAGATGAATAAAGTGACTTTATGGGACATAAGAGTAAAGACAATATAGATAAGAAATACATGAAATAAAAACTATGAAAAGAACTGATATTTGCAAAGAGTGACTATAGAGCCAGAAAAAAGCAAAAGATCCATGTAAACAAATGCATCTGTCCATGAGTCCAGTCTGTCAGCTTGGCTCCTCTTAACGTTTTCTTCCCACAACATAATACCAGAACACCACCATACCACACGATAGGGAGAGCACTATAGTGCACCACGTAGTGAATAGTGAAGGAAGTCAGACACAACCTTAATCTGTGGTAAGCTCTGTTTGTCATGCTTTCCACTCTCCACCTGAGTCATCTAATCATTCTTATTTGTTCCACCTATGAACCATAGTGTTAAAGACTGAGAGAGTTCCTCACTCTCTGCTAGTCGGTCGTGTCTGAGCTCATAACCCATGTAACACCAAGGAGTCAAGACTAGAACAACACTAGAACAGCTGTGATCCTCCTGGTCAGTGCACATAAACTCCCTCTTGACCCTGGATTGATGTCATGTTTTAAGGGGGGGGACGGCCTTCATCTCTGCTTACCTGTTTTGGGATCATAGAAGCCTCCTTCATTGACAAAGACTTTGTCAAAGATGATGGTTCCCCCTTTGTCCATGGGGGACGTCAGAGCAGCAGAGAACGCCAACCGTGGGTTATGAGCATCCACGCCTGGAGGGCCTGAACACACACAGAGGCAGGATGAAGACACATGCTGCATTACAAAAGAAGCCTGAGAGAAGACCTGCGCCAACCTGGCTCACCTTTTCAACCTGAGTTAAGAGGGACGTTAAACAGGCGTTTGTGTACAGAATCAGTGGTGAACTCGTTAGTTAGTGTTTGATGCAGATCAGAGAATTAAGCATCTGTGTCTCTGCTTGATGCCTCCTATTCAAAATTTAAAAAAAAGAATTTTCAACCAATAATAATAATAATAAACTTTCTTTGTATAGCACTTTTCAAGTAAAAATCACAAAGTGCTTTACAGTAAAACACGGTAAAACATAGAATATAAAAAGAATTATGCAGACGAGCCGTGCCCTTCCCAGCCAGCTGTAGTCTCCCGGGCACGGCTCATCTGCAGTGGACTGCTCCCCTAGGGGATGGGTTTCACTCATTCTGCGAGGCATAATTTGGTAAAAATGACAGTCCTACCTAACTTGGAAATTGGTGAAATTATCAACAAAAAATATCTTCAAAAACTCTCCTTTATAAATTGGATGTTGTTTACCACACTTGCATTCGTTTTGTCACTGCTGCTCCCTTTAATATCCATCACCGACATTTTTATGATCTTGTCAAATGGCATTTGCTCCACTCTGGCAGGTGGTTGTATTGGTATCATTTCATTTACAAGACTTGGACTGGTAAAACTTCCTATTACCTCCTTTCCCTCCTTAGCATCTTGACTAGCCACTCCTCATTCTTTTTTTCTGCCTCCTATGACTGTTAAGTTATGTGTCTTGGTCTCCTCAGCTGCCTTTAAGTCATCTTTAATAGATGGGATTTGTGATGAATGCAGATGTTTTTGAATGTTTTTATGGGTCTCTATCTGTCTTTTTACTGTAAACGGTTACTTGGTTTCTCCTGTAGACTTTTTATTGTAAATGTTGATGTATGAAGATGTTGTGTTTTTTTTTTATGTAACTTTTTATTACAAACCTAGGTTGTCATTGTAAATAAGAAATAGTTCTTGGATGGGCCCCCCTAAACAGAATAGGGACCCTTGAACACACTTGAACATATTTCTGATTTGATATTTGAACTTATGATGATGGAGCTACAGATAACATCCTCATATTTCACATTTCACTCAGACTGATCTTCCATATTTGTCATGTGTTCTGTATCAAGATGGGGGCGTCATACCAGGCAAACCTCGGAGGCCATTTTCTCCTTGTGGTCCTGGAAGCCCTGGGGGACCCCGTGGGCCTGGTAGTCCATTGAAGCCTCTCTCTCCAGGAGGTCCAGGTGGGCCTACAAGAAGATAAACCAAGAAAAGTTCAGAGCTGATCTCGACCCGAACGGGAGCTGAACCAAATTGGAATAAAAGCTTCCACTTTCCTTGGTCTTTTTTTATGAGTCTGTTGAGATTTGAAGCAGCTGTAGTTCTTAACAGCTGATTTCCAAATAAATTTATTTGAGGTGACTAGAAGTTCTGCCTCAGTCACAACTGCCCAAACAAGTGGAAACCTTTCCGTTGGCTTATATTAAGCCTGGTGTGATGTAATAAAACTGAATAATAAATATATTCAGTTTCAGTGAAAACATCTATATGAGGAAGGACTGAAGGACTCACTTTTCCCACAATTCAGGTCAGGGGTGTTACACGTGGTTTGGGTTTCAGTAGAGAAGTGTGGTACCCTTTAGCACAGGGGTCTTAGAGGCCTTAGCACCTCTTTCATCCTTGTGCTGTGGCTCTCTGTGGTTTTGTAAAATAACCACGGGCAGGAGGAAGAGAGCAGCGTGTACGAAAGGCGCGTCTGCGGCTGTGAACGTGAACCAGAGTCTGTAATGGGATATTCTTCTAAAAAGACAATATGTTGAATGAGAAGTGAATAAAAGCCCCATCATGCAGAACCTCTCCGGTCGTCTATCAACTAGCTGTTGTATTTTTGTGAGCAGGTCTGAACCAGGAACAGATCGGAACCAGGCAAGCTGCTCGTCCCTGGAGCAGCTCTCCTGTGCTGACGACTAAAGTCAGTAAGCAGTAAACAGGAAAGATTCATAAAAATAATAAAAGAAAACCAAACAAAAAAAGCTAAAGGGCTGAGAATTAGGTTTAAAAGAATCTATATGTAGACATTTTCTTAGTAAAGTTCTATGTGACCATCAACCAGCGTCACCGCCAAGACTCCCACTGGCGTGTAACCCCAAAAATGTTCCGACCCGGATGGGACAACGATGGAGAATTTAGAGAAAACTGCAGTTCCTGAAGAAAACAGTAAGTTCAATGGCACCTGGGCAGATTTGTTTGCTTTTAACAACTTTACCAGTATGATTAATATGTAATGAGGAATTATTAAACGACAAAGTCTCAAACGTGTTCAGACATCCCAGAACAGACATGCAGCTTTTGCCCAAAAACATCCTGATCCAGATGAGAAAAAAAGTTGCTTGTTGACAAAAATCTATTGGAGTTGCGGATTAACTGCTGGTTCATTGCGACATGTTTGCTAGTTTTGTGGCCTCTCTGGAAAAAGTTTTCATCGGAACCCATTAAAAGACAGAGGACACGGGGTTTTCCAAAGGCTCCCTGTGTTTTAATTTCTGTGGGAACCTGGTCCAAATGAATCTTTGAGTGGTAAAGGTTGCTGACCTCTGCCTTAGCATCTGTGCTAACATTTACCTAAACTGGTAAACTTTAAATGATTTTGTTTGAAATCTCAAATGCATAGTTTAAAGAGACAGATCCTGGTCTTTAAGACAAATGTTGCTATAAATCGCCTGTCCGTCCAGGGGGAGGATCCCTCTTTCATGTGGACACCCCTGAGGTTTCTTCTTTTATTTCTCTCGAATCAGTTTTCTTTAAGAGTTTTTCTTTACCGTGAAGCAGGGTCTAAGGGTAGGGGTGTCAGTTTAGTTTAGTCTCTTAAGTTAGTACAGTTAAGACTTTACCTATTGAATTCTATCTATTCATGATTGTTATGATTTTTAGGTTTACTTTACAATTACCGGTACGAAGCCCATTGAGTCAACTGTTGTTGTGATTTTGGGCTATACAAATCAAATTGAATAAATCCTGACATTTCAGCAGAAAAAAACAAACAACAAGATGAGGCGGGAGCAGCTCACCGGTCACAGCGAACCTCCGCAGGTCCCCAAAGTTCAGGATCATGGTGGAGTTCAAGTTTTTCAGTCTGCTGTGGACATCGTCCTGGCTCTTCTGGAGGGAGTCCAGGATTCCTCCATGATGGATGACAGACTCATTCAGACCAGAAACAGAGGTCCACAGACTGGCCACATGCTGGTTGAGCCCTAAAAGCAGCAGACATCAGGGAGAGGTCGGCTCAGGACGTCCCAACACAACAGCGCACTCAAAACAGACAAGCAGACGTCTCCGAGCTTTAAGGGTGAAGAGTCCAAACAGGTCTAGAGATTTTCATCTGAAATATTCAAAATACCTTTCCATTGTTGTTTTTAGAGTTTTTAAAACATCTGCAGGCTGTGAGCCGACAGAAAATGGTCGTCCTGCAGGTTTTATAGTAGAGTGGGGGTTCGAATGTCTTTAGGTTAAACCTAATATAATAACATCAAAGTTAAAATCACTTCTACATCGGCAGACCTCATCTAGGAAATTCTTCTCTTCAGTTCCATTGGTTTGAAACTCTGCTTTCGTTTCGAAAACTGCATGCTGGTTGTGAAAATGCTCTTCATAGCGTCTCCTCTGTGCACGTCACAGCAGAAAACACAGCAGATCTTCAGCTGAAGCTTCACGCTGACAACAAGGACGGAGAAAGTTCTGGAGCTTCTGGATGTACATTGGTCATGCAGACTTTGTGAGACCACGTTGATGGTTTCTGTATTCTTCAGAGCTTTGGCTGCTTAGAAACCAGGTCACATCCGTCACACCCTCAGTGCTCAGAAAGAGAAACTTCTGGTCTGGGAAAATCCTGATGGAATATTCTACAGTAAAAGTGTTCACTTTTCTGATAAACTAAGTGAATCAAACTTCATCTAATCATACATTAGTTCAGTGTGCTGCAGAAAAGGATCCAAAGGTTTGCTTCAATTGAGGAATAAAACCATTGTTTTATGGGACCGCCATAGTGAGCCCTACCATCTCTAAACTTGTGGATGGAGTTGGAAACACCATCCAGTCTTCCACAGACTCCTTCCAGCTTTGACAGCCTTTTCTCCAGCATGTCCTCAGACCTCCTGCAGTCAGCCGTGTCCACCAGCAGCATCCTCTCAAACTGACGGACTCGCTGCTCCATCCTGTCCAGGTGGTCTCGGCTGTCCTCCATATGCTCCGTGAGCTCCTGCTGGATTTTGTCCAACTCTGAGATGATCTTGTCTTTGGTGTTTCCTGTGAGCGTCCACAGGGGCAGAGAGGAGAGAGTCAGCTGGAGAAGGTGTAGTCATGAGGAGGCCCCGAGCTGAGCTCACCCAGGTCTGTGATGACGCTGCCGTGTTTGTGCACCGTGTGCTCCAGGCCCTGGAGGGTGTCGTTAATGGAGCTGAAAGTGAGGATGACTTTGGAAAGTTGACCCTGCAGTGTCTTCAGCTGGTTATTGTTGGCGGATCCTCCAATCACACTGTGGCCGTCCAAAGGCTTTCCTGCTTCCAGCCCGGGGTCAGGTCCGCTGCCACCACTGCTGCTGCTACCAGAACCTCCACCTGTTGGGGTTCAGTTTGGACAGCTCATTACTGTAGTGTGTTACGACCGAAGGGGCGAAACTTTGACTGATCTCAGATCATCCTGTCAGGTAGTGACAGGATGATCAGACAGAGAGCACCACACAGGAGCACCTGTGATCACAGCACAGACGCTGGAGTTTGAACTTGATGTTTGAGCCCAAATTCTCTCTTTTAAACAGTCTTTCAGTGCCAAATTCTAGAGACATGTAAATCGCTGAGACTTAATTTTTATGATCAAATGCAAAACATCTCCAGCTGCTGCTAGATGACAGAAAGCCTGTTGAAAACAAGTCAATGTCTGACCCCGAACTCTGAGTAAAGAGGTCAGCAGTGAAGGCCATGTCACACAACATTTTGCGGATATTGAATGGATGAAAATTGGTCATACGTGAATAACAGGATAAAAAAAGAAAAACAGTTGTGGTCTCTCCATGAAATTTTCATTGATGTATCATGAATGAATCTCATTAAAACCATGGAAGAAGCATACATAAACCACGCAAAGAACACAAAAACTTCATTGAATTCTTTACTTTGACATTTAGAGCACTGAGCAGATATTCCATCGTGTCAGCACCCTGGTCAACACCCGCTCACACAATGCTTTGTTTTAATTAAACAGGTGGAGGTTTGAGCTAACCAAACTACCACCCCGAGTGAAATCCCAGCCACAGCAGTGGCTTTGGACCAGAACTCCCCCGGTCCGCTCCAGTTTTAAGTCAAACCAGTTTTAAGTCAAACCAGAGATGGGAGACCACCGGTGGGAGCCGCAGCTGGAGAGATCCACGAGAAGGGCCTGGCGCACGTCCAGAGTTGCATCCACACCCGCTGTACCCAGCCCCCTCTCGCGACCTGCCTTCCATGTGGAGCTGTACACCGCCTCGTGAAAGACCCACCACACGCCCGGAAAAGCCGGGAGACCCCCACTCCGTATAGACTGCTGAAGGGTGAAAGATCAGTTGATTTCTAGACCCATCACAGAATACGAGAGTCATGCATGGACCGTGCGTGATTATTGCGCTGTTTATATGCAATTCAGTAGTGATTCGTGCATCAATTTAGTTATTTGAACGCAATATGTGCACTGTATACGTGACATAAAAGTTATACATTGGTGATACATTCGTGACAAGTCCATTAGACAAATGTGAACATATGTGGAACGATCATGGAAGGCCACAAATTTGTGTATGTATCTTGCAGAAATCATGCACAGTTGTGTAAGATTTACATAATGATTGGATACAAACTACGTACAATACCCGTAAACTGCGTATTCTTAACTGACCAAAAATTTTGACCAGCTCAAAACCGATTTCACATAAAGACCCATTGGCAGAGACCCTCGAACACATGCGCACATCGACGATTGACGAATGCAGCAAGATTACAAAAGACCAAAATTTCATGTTTGGAAAATGCCCAAATTGAATGCAGTGGCTGTGTGACATGGCCTTGAATTAAGAAGATCCTGGGAAAGAAGAGTTATACAAACATGTCTGACCTGTGAAGGGGTCCGGGCCGGCGCTGCATTGACTCATGCACTTGTGGACGTCTGTACGGATCAGAAGGATTTCATCTTGCAGCGATGAGCAGAGCTGGGAGCAGCCACCTCCCTGTGAGTTCAGACTGGTCTGGATTCTCAGAATGTGGTTCTGCATGCCTCTCAGAGCATCCTGGGATTGGTTCTTCATTTTCTTCAGCTCATCCTGCATCTTCACACACACCTCGCATCCTTGGCCCAGCTGCTCCACTTCCAACAGGATTCGGTTAAAGTGCTCCCCGCGCTCTCCAGTCAAAGACTTGATCATACGGACATCGTGGCTTAGATTCAAAACCTGAACATTGGTGACAAACAAACATCTGTTCTCACCACTCAAGAGATTTTTCCTGAAGACACTAAACTCTTTTTTTTGTTTTATTGTTAGCCATGCTTGAGTTTTCAAATGGAGTTCACTTCAGGTGGAGGTTTGGGCTAACCAAACTACCAACCCGAGTAAAATCCAAGCCACAGCAGTGGCTTTGGACCAGAATAAACTTGCAGTGACAACCAGTTTTCAGTAAACCCCCACATATAAGGCCATCTGTAAGAGCATCTGGAGGGTTACCCCGTCACACAAGTAACCAGGTGTGGCAGCCAGGTGGTGGCCAGGTGGCAGCCAGACAGCAGCCAGACCAAACTTTGTTTTTTTTCTCATAAACTGAAAGTCATTGAATATCTGTGAAACTGTCTTTATTTACCTTGTTGTGCAGAGAATCTCCCGACACTGACAGGTCTTTAAGTCTAGTGTTAAAATGTCTAATCCGATTCTCATTACCGACGACTCTCCACTCAAGAGATTTCACTGTTGTATTTTCAATCCCCCCTCCTGTTCCATAGAATCTTCCTCCTCCTCCTTCTCCAGTCACATCTTCAGTTCCACCATCTCCATCTCCTCTCCCCACTGGTGATTCACCAGGCTTTCCTTTTTGCAGGGGTTTCTCTCCATCTCTTTTGCTATCTTCTCTTGTTCCTTCTTCAGATCCACCACAGCCACACTCCTCCAGTTTTTGGGTTATGAACGAGGCGCTCTTCTCCAGTTTTACAAGCCTGTTGCTGTGGTTGTCCATCCTCTTCTCCATATCTGCCACTACAAAGACTTGGATGTTGGACTGATCCAGAACAGTCCTCTTTAGGTCCCCAAGTTCCTTATAGAAATAGTTCTTTAAGTCTTTCTCTAAACGTGAAAAGCTCTGCTCAGTTTGGTGCACACTGCTGTTGAAGCGTCGCTCCAGGTCCTTCAGCTGACTGTTCAGCCCTCCTTCCAACACCACAGTCCCCTGTCCAGCTCCACCAGCTGAACCTCCACCTGTGGAGCCCCTGTTGGGACCGCTGCTGCCACTTGATGTGCTGAACTCTGTTTCAAAACGGTGGAGCAGAGTATCAAAGTCTTCAGAGGCTGCGGTGATCTTGCGTTCAACATTGCTAACTCGATTCTGGAGGTCTCTTAAGTTATCGCAGCACCCCTGCAGGTGCAGCACCTCATCCCGCAGCCGGTTGAAGTTCTGTTGATACAGAGCGTCCATGACATTCAGCTGCTTCTCCAGAGATCGAATCCGCTCTCGGTCCTCCTCCTGCCGATGGCGTAGATCTTCCACTCCAGCCTGACAGAAGAGGGATCGATTTACATCAAGGCACTGACAACATCCATGCCAGCACTAATGTAGAATAATAAGTACACAGAATGCATACAGCACAGACTATAGTTTCGACAAACTTTCTCATTCAAAGAGTTTTCTTTATTTTCATGAATATGATTTGATTGATTTGATGTGATTTATTGAATTATTTCAAGCATTGTAGTCAAAGCAATAAAGAATTTACACATATTTATCAGACTCATTACAGAGAAGTTGAGTTTAAAAAGACAGAAAACAAAACAAAAAAAGTCACTTAAATCACATTTTCCTTAATTAAACACAGTGATCATTAACTAACGTATAAGTCGAGCTTGATTTATGGCTTGAAAAGGAGTGGGAAGAAGCGAATTTATGTAATCCCACCCCTACTAAAGCCTATGAAAATTGTAGATTCACACTGAAGGCATCAAAACTGTGAATTAACACGTGGAATTATATACATAACAAAAAAGTGTGAAGCATTCTAGGCAGCACTGTTTGTGTGGAGGTAAGCCTCCTCATTCTTTGTTTCATCATACTATTAGCTTACAGCCGCTCACAACCCCATCCTAACATTACCAGTGCAACAAAAATGGTGAGCAATATCAGAGCTATCTAAACGTACAGTTTTGATCCAGATTCCAGCTCAGACGAGGAAAACAAAGATATTCATGGATCTATTTGTCTGCAAGTGGAGGCATCAGATTGGAGCAGGGAGATTTTGGCCCCCCCCTTTCACAGTGTCACCAAAACAACATTCCTTCATCTGCCCCTGATTCATCACGATTTGAATAAAGAAATAATCAGAAATGCAAACTATATCTTAATATATAATCTGTAAAACAAAAAGAGGATTTTTATTGAGAAAAGGGGAGAGGCCTGAAATAATTTTCTTACTATCAGTATCTACATAGACAATAGTGATGGTCCAGACTAAAGCTCTCATTGAAGCCTGTCTGGATCCATACTCTATAGCTCTGATTTCAGCTGCTCTGTTCATTTTATCAGAGTAACTTCCTGAACTGATGTTTTTTTAAGCACTTGTGTCTATATTTTGGCTAGTTTTTCTTTTTTTTGACCCAGGACCACTTTGTCTCAGGGACCCCACCATAAGGAAAAGCTTCATGGCGTGCTAAAAAAAGTTCTGGCTCATATTTACAGAGTTGCTCTGATACCTGGCAAGAAGAGCAGGACAGGGACACTCTCCTCTCCAGTTCCCTGAGGATCTCCTCCTTCAGCAAGTTCAGCCTGGATCCACTCAGTCCTCCTTCGGACACGCCTCCCTCCAGTTCATTACCTTTCCCGTTCACCAGGTGGTTGTTGATGCTGACCAGAGTTTTGTCGTGCGCCTGCAGGAAGACAGAATATTAGATCATACGTGACAGTAGTGTCTCTGTCTGTAACAGAACGTGACCGAGTCCATCTGCAGTTATCCTTTTGTATCATTTTTGTGATGTCTCCTGAGATGTCTCGATGACTTCTCCTGCTCTGTTCCTGCTCCTACTGCGTGGGTCAGGTGATGGCGTGGCTCTCCTCCAATTGGTTTAGTTCAGTCCAGGCCATGTCTGTGTTAATGTAAAGCTCTCTGAAGAATCTACACAAAGTTAAAATGAATCCAGATGTTCAGAAAAAACACAGAGAGGTCCAGGACATGGAAGTGCACCTGGTTTCCATCAACTAAACACATCACATGACCTTCCCTTGTTAACCACAATTCCCTTAATCTGGTCCATTCCCCCATGCCACCCCCCAGCAGGACCTCAAACGTGGCGCTTCAGCCGCCTGTCTCTTTGAAACTGCAGCTTCTTCTTCAAAACCTTGTCTAGTCTCGTTGTCCACACACACGGGGTGTGTGTGTGTGTGTGTGTGTGTGTGTGTGTAGGTGTGTGTGTGTGTGTGTCAAATTCCAGGCTCTTCACATTGGCACTCCCCCCAGAGTCCCCACATTTCATTTCCAAATTTGAAGCAATAACAGAAATAAACTTGTTGAATGTATTAAAGCTCAAATTCAAGCATTAAAGGGCCTAGATCATGAAAAATCAACTTTTTTGAGCTTTTAGGTGTATTTTAATGTTCATCTCTCACAAAATACAGAGTGGTATTTAGATCCATTCACCCATTTCTTTAAAACCTGCTCTCTGAGCACCAGCTCCTCCAAATCCATGAAAATGAGTGGGTACTCATATTGTGACGTCACAAAGTGGGGAACTGCCCCTTCCAGGAGAAGTCTGCACTGCCAGCCCCGCCCCCAGGCTAACGCACACACCCACTTTCTCCACGGAGCTAGTGGTGATCGGCTAAACGCTTTCCTTTTATACGAACGATATCCACATCCATCTTTGCAAAAGTTCAGATGTTGTTTGTTTTCGTGGGCCAAATGCAGACACGCTGCCGAGGCCGACTCTAGGATGACGTCATGAAATGGGCGGCACCCACACGGGGAGAAAGGCGGAGCCTCAGAGATGGAGTTGTCTCAAAATACTGCTTTGGGGTTTCTTTTCATGAACAATTAACATTATATTATACTTATTTTCCAAAACTTTAAAAATAAAAACTTTACTTTGCATGGTAAAGGCCCTTTGAGGGGGGGTTAAACCCCCAAATGGTTTCCGAGCCTGGCTATCTGCAGCTCACTGTTCCCCCAGGAGAGGGGTCAAATGTGGAAAACAAATGTCTCACACCTAGGTGTGTGACAACTAATGGGACTTGAACTCACTGACCCATTTTTGGACGTCTGTTCAGGAAGGCGGGGCAAACTCAGTTCAACTTACACAACCCTTATCTTCATCTTCCATGCCATCAAAGACCTGTCAAGTGATGTGCTGTTCCAGAAGGACTTCAGGCGAAGGGGTCAGAGACACTCAAACTGTGGTTATATATTTATATCTTTCTACTTTCTGTGACTTTTCATAGTAAAAAAGTTACTAGTACCATTCTGTCTGTCTGTCTATCCATATTAATTTGAAGTGTTGTGTTCCCTTCTATTAACTTTGTACAACATAAATTGTTTTTAAGTCCTTTAAAAATAAAAAAAATAAAAAACCTCCGTCTTGTTATTTTTTTGTCTTGCTCCTCTGTAAAGACTACCAGTGATAATCGGGATGAGTGGCATGGCGTATTTAATCAGAGCAGCATGGGTGTGTTCTAATGGAGTCCCCCTGGTGAAATGGTTTTCTTAGATCTTTGACCAACTGACAATGCTAGGAGCCTCGTTAAACCCAGAATATGTAAAAATTAAAAAACACACAGACACCAACTCTCCATCATCTAAAAAACCTGCATCAGACATGCAGGAGACACAGATTTACCAGCAAATGAACTCCTAACCTAAAAGTAGTAATAGTTTTGAAAGCAGATGCTGCACTGTAGAAAAGTCTGTCATAGTGTTCTAATGTAGTTGTTAAAAATTGAACATTTATCAGTTCAAATATTTTTTATCTTTTAGATTTAGCTGTGGTTGTGGTCAGCTGCTGGACAGTCCATGTTCCTGCTTCTGTTTCATTCTTCTGGAATTTAGGTTTTAAGGAACTGATCTGACAGATCAACGACAGCTGTTGGATGGCATCGCAAGCACAAAAATGACAATCAAACTCCCACTTCACTGCAGAATTTTGGAATCTGATGCTCAGGGTTGCATCAGCACTGGATCTGCTGCCAGAACTGTTGTGCATTTCCAAAAAGGCACTGACAAAGTTAATGAGCTGGTAGAAAGAGGTGTGGTGGCAGTTTGCTGCTTTTCTTCTGTCCCGCCTGTCCTGAGAAATGCATCTAACAGAAAACACATGGAGGAAGAGGCTATACTGAAAACTATCTGATCCTTGCAACAGTTTTTAGACATTCATGGTATTTTATCAGGTTTGTACATCTCTTTGTTCTACACCTTTCTAAGCTTTTCTCCAAATCAGCACAGAGGATAACTTTTCGTCTCATTCAGAGCTAGGATCTAGAAATAGTATTATAGTATAAGTATAGTATTAATAGTATAAGTATTAGTAAAATGAGTCCAAATCCTCTTGATCCAAACTCTTTCCAATAGAAACACTTGATTTAAGACTCAGAAAAAATGTAATTTCTTTATAGTAGAAATATTTACAAGAATTTATCAAACATAATTCTTTCATAGCGTTAAAGGAGATGTCTCTGTTTATACATTGAACACTGTTTTGGTCATAACGATTCATTAAGATGGGCCACCTACCTGTACTAAGATTCTCTTTTTTTCACATTTTGTTTTAAAATGAATGATTCCATTTACTACAGTCGGATTTAGTCACTGCAATCAAAATAAACAACATTTAGGTTCATAAAAACTAAAAACAAACAAACCATTTGCTTAGAACTAATAAAACAAACCTATTGGGTTTAACATTTCATCAGAAGTTATCCTATCTTATTTTTGCTTTTTTGAATGCTTGAGTGGAACTCCATATTTCTAGATTTTGATATCTTATCTGAAGATTTCTTTATAAAACATTAAAATGTTTTTGAATATGGCTGAAGACGTTAACTTTTTATTTACCAAGAGGTAACAGAAGTTACAGGAGCATAAATGTTGTCATTCACAGTCTCAGCAGCAAAGTGCTTTTTTTGTTCAAACAATGCCAGAGGAAAGCATTTTCTGTTTTCTCATGCGCAGCAGAAAACAGGCTCACCTGGGTGCGATTATCCAGCTGATCCAGTTTGGTTTGGATGCTGTGAATGGTCTCCTCAATCTCAGGCTGAGCTGCATCTGCGGGGTTTCTCACACCTGAAGATCCTCCTGTGGAAGGCAGGTCTGGTTTGCTGGCCTCCTGCTGGAAGTGCCGGGTCATGGTGGACTGAAGGTCCTGCAGGTTCTTTGTCAGGCTCCTGATCTTTTCCTCCAGCTGCCTAATCTTCTCACTGTCCTGTTGTCCTGGGGGTGGGGTGGGGAGACCAGGCATGGTTAATTGGCTTCTTTTGAAAAGTCACTTTTCTGCAGAGCAGCTTCACTCACCACCGTGTCCTCCAGCCTGTCCAGACCCAGAACTGTTGTCCAAGTAGCCTCCGTGCTCATGTCCACCTCTTTGTCCAGGCTGATGTCTGCTGGTGGAGACCTCGGCTGGACCGTTGTTACAGTTTTCTCCACTGTAACCATGGCAACAGCGCCACTCCATGTCTGTCACCATTTTGTATGCCACCTTGTAGCGCGGTCTGATGTATGTGCGATAGCTGCGTAGATGCAGACACCCAGAATTAGCCGCCGCCCCCTCCCTACAGAAAACCTGTCAGAGGGGTCAGTGAAAGCACTCACGCTACCACACGGCTGCACTGCCCCGCCCCCCAGCTGCAGGGATGATAATCCGGCTTCACATAGGTTTCCACGCCGTCTTCAACCACACAGCTCACCGTCTTTGTTGCCACGAACGCACACCAGTTCCTTTACAACACAAGAAACACAAACCGTTTTTAGGAGCTTTGATTGAAACCAGCTGCCTAAAATGTACTCAACCCATTCATTTCAACAGGTACACCTTTAGAGTCCAGGTCCATATCTGAAGCCTTTGGCCATTGAATTGATTGATTGATTGATTTCAGACAATAAAAACAAAAAAATGCAATAAAATAAAAAAATACATAGATATATCAAAACTATTTAAGATATTAACTCATCGGTGGATTAAAAGATAAAGAATGAGGCTTTCTTCTTGACATTACAATTGCTCATAATCATAAATAAACATATTTAGAGTTAAACATAAACACACACAGCAAATGTAAGTATTGAGTAGTGTTTGATTAGTTATTTAAATAATGAAAGCAAATCTCATATCTCTCAAATCTCTTTCCGCTCATAGCTCCTCATCTCTCAAAGCTCATCTGCTCCCTATTCACAACTATTTGAAAAAATAAATAATCAGAAACACAATTTTGAGCTTAATTTCTTTCTGTTCGTCATCGTGTTCATTGGAGTGGGTCTTTAAAAGAGTGGGAACTGAACCTGTGATCTTCCAATTACAGAGGATCCACTATTGCCTCCCCAAACAAACACTGTGTTTACAACATCAACTCATTTGTTTTCACGGTATACCTAGCTTTTTGTGGGTAGTGTACTTAATAATGATAGCAATGACAAACTGTTTACACCGAAGGTTCAATATATGATTAAACTTCTTTGTAGAAATAAAAGCAGCAAAGTAAAAGTCTGGGAAAAAACTGACGTTTACTTTTGTTTTCTTGGAGACTTTGACACATGAACAGGCAAGGCAGGAAACCAAACCTGTCCGCTTCTGATCAGAGGTGGACCGCTCTACCTCTGTACCACATGTGCAATGGGAGCTACTAGAACTTTCAATGAGAACAATTTACTCCCACAGAATGAGTTCTTCTAAGAAAGACAGCTGGAAAACCAACCATGTAAAATTATGAAGAAGCCTTAGCACAGCCGGAGACATGCAGCAGGACGTGACGACTGTTCAGCTCACATGTTTTCTTCATCAGACTGGCTCCTCTGTTTTGTCGTTCATCCTCCAGGATGGTCATTGTGACTCTGAAGGAGTTGTGTTTTGGCTGTGGTCCCTGCAAATACTCAGCGTCTGGAGCTGAGGTCATGTGCTGATGTCACCATTGTTGAGATGAATGCAGGTCTGTCAGCTCTGTTGCATCAGCAGAACTGAAACTGGGTTTAACTAAATATGAGGACTAAGGTGCTGAAAAACCCAGAGAAGAGCAGCAGAAACACACTTCTTATCAACAATACCAGCATCTCCCTGAAACACAGTAATCAAGCAGCACAAGAGTAGAACGGTAATTTCCCAAAAATGTAAAAAACTGTCTGATCTAACTGAGGGATACTGCTCTTCAACAGTGATACAGAGTAGAACATTTCAACACAAAGTCATTTTATCACTTCCATATGTTCATTATTCCAAAGGCCAAGTTATCCACATGAGAATTGGAAGAAGGGTCGTATTTCTCCACTTTTAGCTTCTCTTCGATGCGTGTTGAAACCAAAGCACAGTTTCTTCTCCTCACAAGTCAACCTTCACTGTTTCTCAAAAAGCTCCATATTTTTCCAACAGGGCACTTTGAACTTACCCTGTGAGGTGACTAGTTTTTTCAAGAATTTCTCAAAACGGGGGGGGGGGGGGGGGATCAGCCATCAAGCTCCTCTTGTGGAACCAACTCCCTGCTTATGTCAGGAAACACACTCAGTCCTTAAGCTCCTACAACCCTCCTTTTAGCTAACATTTGCAGTTAGCGTTAGCCTCGGACACCCTACCGTTTAGTAACGCTACAGCAGGCCAAGGCTGCTGGGGGTCCCTACATGACGTAAACCCTGCATCTTTCCACTGTCCCAACTCCTCCTCCTTCCCTGTTTTGGTGAAGACTCTCATTTATCCTGGATTCCTGGTTTTAAAACTGTTTTTCAACGGGTCTTCTTGACTTTTTTTTTAAAGTTGAAGACATCTGGCCTCTGATCCAAGAGGCTCTCACAGTTCATCTTTCAGCTAAGACAGCCTCCTCAATAGGAGGCAAACGTCTTTAACGTTTTAAAAGCCCTTTTTTGTGATCTTTCTCTGTTGCAACAGTCATGGCTCTCTCTGCTTCTTAAAATCCGTTGGTTTATTCCTCTCTGGGGTCACCAACGCAGTTCCCACGTGTGCACGGTCGCCTGCGGGAACCACTTGAAGCGCCCGCAAAGCCTTTAAAAGACAGGTCACAATGGAATTCAATACATTTTAAAAAGTTTCATTCATGTTTGGAACAAATTAGGAGTGCAAGGGGTCACTACGGATCACTGGCCATGGTTCCGCACACACATACCGCGGAGTCAGTGACGTGCGGTGAGGTTGATGGCTGGTGAGGCACTGACTCCTCTGGAGTCTAATTTTCAAAAAATTAAAAACCATGTTTGGCCTTACTTTTTGAGTCCGTGCGCAGATCCGTAGCCACAAAAAGCTCTACTATTTGTTGGAAAAGTCTTCCTTATTTTCCTTTATTTCATATGAGTTTCTCCCTCTCAATGGAGAAAGACGTCCTCGGTCTGTTCTACGGCACCAGTGTAGCTACAAAGCAGCTGTCAGCTCACGTCTGCCCCCTGCTGGTGAGGCATACCTTACCTAACCTTACCTACCTCTTCTACGGGCATATAGCAAAGCTTCCACCGTACGTCTCTGCTGAGCCCTGCCGTCAGACACGAGGCACAGTGCTTCAGAGCCTCTCCCGGAGTTTATGCTCCGTCTGTGGTCGCGCAACACTCAAATTCAGCGATTTTAACCTCAGAAACTGTGGAAAACGTGTTGAGTTGATTGAAAATGTATATTTAACGCAGATCAGTGGAATATAAAATGTACTTACTTTACCTTTTCCTATTTTATCATGATTGTGACAGGTGAGGCTGTGCCTCACTTGCCTCACCCGACTGCACGTCACTGCGCGGATTCCACCCTGCCCTCTTCGCACTACGTGCATGCTTAATTTAAATCAAGTGCCCGTTCACACCGAACGCAATTGGCGCATCACATTTGCGTACAATCATCAGTTTTAACATGAGTCAAAGTTGCTGCTTCACGTTTGTATAAAAATGGGGGTTAACCTGAAGCTCCTGTTACGTGGGAGAGTTGCTTACATTAAATGCTTTTATTCAACCTCATCACAGAGGTTGCGGATGATGAGAGAACAGGTCTATTTAGCCACTGCTGCTCTGTAAAAAGTGGGAGGGGCTTATAGCATCAGGGGACACAGTGAAAGACTGTAAAGTAGTAAATTCTGACATCCCCTGATCCTCCTACTCTTTAAAAATATATAAGTAAGTACTGCTATTTCTTATTATCATTACATTTACTATACTTGTCTGTGGTTTTCTTTTTTGGGAAATGTGCAGTAAACAGGTCCTGTGTAGTCCTTTGGACTACTCAGACCCCCAAAAATAGCCCTCATCCTCAAAAGGTTGGTGATTCCTGCTTTCGAGGCTTCGCTCTTTTCTGTAATCAGTGCCATGGTGTCCTTTACCAGAAAGCTCTACTTTTGTCTCATCTGTCCACAGTATGTTTTCCCAGAGGGATCGTGGTTTGGTCACTTACATTTAGTCAAAATCCAGTCTTGTTTTTTGATGCCTTTCTGTAAGCAGAGGAGTCTTACTAGCTCTCCTACCCTTAGTGGCTGCATGAGGTGTAATCAGGTTCAAACTGAACACAACATAGTACCAAACATGTCTCGATAACCTTGTAAACCCTAACCAACATTATGCTGTAAGCTATGAGAGGGAAAGAGGACAGTACCGTACTTTAACATTAACACCTGTTCTAAAAAAAGAAAACAAATTTGATCTGTGTTTGTGCATGTCAGGGATAAAATTTAGGACAAATTGTGACTGGCAGATCCCACTATTCAAACGTCGCTCAAGAAAAGTGGAATTAGTGCATCTCTGAGATCAATTATTCCTCACTGCTAGCTAGCTAGCTCAACACTTATCTGATTCCAATACAACGCATAAACACAAACGCGCACTCAGAAGAGCACATCAGTGTGTGAGTGTGTGTTGATGGCTGAGCGGGACTGTAAAGCTATTTCAGTCTTCCTAGAGGTAAAAAAGAAGCAGGCCGTGCATAAACCACTTACACACACGCACACACACACACACACCCACACATAGTCACACATCATTGTCATTAATATTGAACACTTGAAAGCTGAACACCGGACACACTGCGGAACATCACGCACCGACAAAAGCAGAAATGGAACCAGCCACCTTAACAGCTGGGATTGGAGCGCTCTACCTGCTGGGCCACCGCTGTAAACACTGAGACAAAAGCTGCAGTTTCACAAACATCCAAATGCTGAAAGTGATATTTTCAGTTGTTTCTCCTGCCCTGCAGCTGTGTTGGAAATAAACATGACACGCCTTGCTCACTGCTCTCAACTGTTTCATGATGTTGTGAGAAAAGTGTGACTGCTGATTATCCGTCTCTCTGTTCATACAGAGGGTTTACCGTAGATTTGGTCCAAACAGCAGCAGATCTAGCCACGGGCCCTGTAGGCAACCGCCCAGAGCAACACAAACAGACAAAAACACATTTATTCCCAATCATCTAACTTGGCACATCAAATGCCCCCTTGCAGGGCAGTTCACCTGGTTTGGAGGTGGTGCAGGTGTTCTCACATTCAAAACTAAAGAAGAGCGGGGCTTGATTGATGTCTCCACCTCAAGGATTAGGATAGATTAGGACGCTCTAGTCTATAATTAGCATTACGTGAATCATTCCCTTCATTTATATTTTTACTTTTACTTTTTGATATCAAATTTCTCTTTAAATGTTTTTTGATAAGAAAATATAAGGCAGGAGAAGTGGGGCACTGTGCGTTTGACCCTATGGAGACAAAAAAACGTGCTAAACCATGAAATTACAGAAAAAAGGAAAATAATTAGGAAAAAAAACGGGCCTGAAATAAAGGTATGTAAGTAGAGTTTGTAGTGTGGATGCGTTGAGCTGTCATACTACTGACTTCTTGTTTCTTCCATAAAATTTTAAGACGTCCATAATTGCTCAACCCCTTCACCGGTGTCACTCATTCATCTTTCAGGAGACTGGTGTTTGGAAGTTTTCATTTGCAACTCTATTTTTGACAATAGTAAACAAACTATGATGGGTGTAACGACTCATCGAGGACTTGATTTCTATTCCTACCATCCAACCAGAGGGATCTGATTGAGGCAGCTAATGTGACCATAGAGTTTGCTAGACTGTTCTAATAATGTTCCCTTTGGATTAGGGTTGTGCCGATGGACGATATCATCGTCCATCGTGATGGGTGACTGACATCCCGATGGAGAGACACCATCGTGATGCCACGGCCCCACCACGCTGCGAGTCGAAACCAAAAGACGCGGTTACATGTACAAAATATCTTGATGGGATCAATGGTCGGATTAGAATCCAACCGTGTACATGGGCCCAGAAAAATGTTTTCACAATATAAAAACGTTCACTAAGGTCACACTTTTGGTCGGAATAAATCATTCGCACATGCGCAGTAGGGTTTGAAAACCGGAAGGGGATATAAATTCCGCCGAGCGGCTTTTTTTTCTTCAAACTTTATTGAATGTAACAATTCAATACAAAACAATGTTAAACAGCGCCGAGCGGCTATATATATTGACATGTCAGCTTGGTAATATAAGAGACGATCTTCTAAACGTGCTTTTAATAATGTTACGGTTATTATGAAACACCTGTTCGCTCATCATTTGAATTTTAATCCGTGTGGTCAGTGCTTTTTCTGAACGAAGCCAGGATTAGCAGAATGCTAACAAGGGCTAACAACATTAGCTTTGGGTGGCGCAGCATCCTGGCTGCATGTAAACATGTGGTAATAACATCAGCCTTTATTTAGTCGGGACACGACTGGAAACACAAATCCACATGATTGTTTGAATCTTTTCTAAGGACTGCGCGACATTTCTGCTTTGAAGCTCAAACCGCTGTGTATATCATCGTCCATCACGGTGGTTGACAGCAAACGGCCAATTTAGGGGACATCGCCCAACCCTACTTTGGATTCTTTGGACGTGGAAAAACAACAGTGGGCTGAACTTTATGAAATTGAAATTTGAATTGATTTGACATTAATTCTAGTTTACATGTTTTTTTGTACACATATTTAATTAACACTTGATTATCTTGCAAGAAATACAGGGAATCTGGAAAACTTCGCCAGTACTGTTCATTACCAGGTATTTCTCTCTTAGTAACTCTGGTTTTGATGTTCTTTTTTTCTTGGGATAAAGGTGCATCCCGTTTCTCAGATGTAAGTTTTGATGCCGGTGTGACATGGTCTTTCGTAAACGACATTGCATTTTTTTGGTTCAATCTTGTCTTTTGGATGTACCAGGAGTTGCCTGAATTTTTTTTCATATGGTTTTACTGGAGTGCTGATGTGATGTTTTCTCATGCATTGTGTTATTTCTCTGATGTATTGCAATGTGACCATTCTTTTGTTCTATGTCTTCTTTGTCTGTAACCGTATAAAAACTCAGGCAACTCCTGGTCCATCAAAAAGAATGTGAAAAGGGAACAAGGTAAAGACCAATGAGAGCAAGACGACATCCGCATCACAAGAAAATGAAAAAAAAAAAATCAGCAATAACAGACCACTGCAGGCAAGACGACCATGTCATGGACTAGGAATAGGCCAAACTCCTTCGCACTGAAGAAAACAGACACTGCAGATGGATTATGGAGGCGGTGGAGATCCGAAAGTGAGCCCACACTTCACATGACCCGGGATGAGGGGACCTTCTTGCTCTCTCATGCCTGGAGCAACATCCTCCAGCAGCAGCAAACGGACATCAAGGAGCAGAGTCACAATCAACCGTTTTTATACAAGTCACACACAACCATCTGATGATGACTGACAAATGTTAATAATAATTGATTGGATTTATCTGCACTTTTCCAGACGTTCAAAGCGCTTCCATTGTGTCCATTATTTATTCACTCTACATTCATACTTGGAGATGGTAGAGGCATGGCTGCCAGTTCGCGCCTACGGTAGGCGAAGCAGGAAGCTTGGGCATCCAAAATCTTATAAAATAACTAAAATATTTTTCGGATTTTCATCCAGACAATAATAGATCGATCATTCTTGTTTTTATTTTCCCCCTTTTGAATGAATGTGGGTCACAGAGACACAGAAATAGCTGCAGAAAGCGGCTTTTGCAGCAGGATGGAGGGAGAGCGTACCAGGATGTGAATAACCCCAGACATGTAAAAGTGATTACCGATGCTTTTGTGCTTTTTAAAATATATAAATCTTCTCTTTCACTGTCTCTCTGTGTCTTAAAACCAGGAGCCTGCGTTCCCTCTTTCATCAGTTAAGTGCGAGAGGGCATCTTCGTCCAGACAGAAATGTGAAGGTATCTGCTGTGAATCCAACTATTGTTCACATCCGTGTTTATGAAGCTAGGAGCTAAGTCCGGTGGGCAAAGCAGCAATCCGTGTTCATCCATCATTCATTCATCCAGAGGATTATCTTCCTCAGCATATTCTACGGCCGCTTCTGAGTCAGGTGATGCCATTTCTCCTTGCAGGGGCACAACATTCGGTTAAAACGATTCAGGAACTGGTGGAACCAGCTGTGATATTTTCCTTAAAAAGTCGGCAGGGATGCCGATGGGCTGGCATGCCCTCCCTCTCAGAAATTCCCGCAGCACGTTTCTTGGATGCATACATCTCATACAGAGGTTTTGGTGATGAAAGGGAGTCACGTGACTAAAAAAAATATCTGCGAATGCATGAATGTTACATGAATAAGCGGGGGAACACTGTAAATATATATAGGCAATTATATATTATATTTGGCACACTAAAGAACGATTTTTTTTACTGCAATAGTTATTTTCACAGTTTAATTTCCAACCCAGAAGTAAGATGTCTCGATCTCTGAGGCCCGCCCATAGCTCCTTTTGGGTGCCGCCAATTTCATGATGTCATCCTAGAACCAGCGTCGGCAGCATGTCTTCGTTTTTCCCCCGAAAACATACAACATCCAAACTTTTGCAAAGATGGATGGGAATATTGGGCTCAGAAAGGGAAAGAGTTTTGCCGATCACCGGTAGCTCTAAGTGTGTGTGTGTGTGTGTGTGTGTGTGTGTATTAGTCTGGGGGCGGAGCTGGCAGTGCAGACTCTTCCTGGAAGGGGCTGTTCTCACTCGTCTACATCGCAATGTGAGGACCCACTTGTATTTGTGGATTGGGAGGGGCTGGTGTTCAGAGAATGGATCTAAATACCACTTTGGTGTTTCTTTCATTGAGGAACTAAAATTATGATACACTTTAAAGCTAATGATATATGCCCTTTAAACGGTGTGATAAAAGTCTTCCTTCCACCAGCCTACAGGGGGCACTGCAACACACACTGAGGGTTCAAACACACAAACTCAATGCAGTGATTCAGCCACAGTCTGCCCTAAATCAGACAGAAAGCTGCTGCTGACAGACGCAGAGGGATTCCATGCTGTGCCTGATGATGTCTGAACCAGATTCCTGAAGGGGTTAACACACGCGCGCGCACACACACACACACACACAAACACACCACAGACACACACACACAACTATACACAAGCACACCGACACGTGTAGGCACACACACTCCAATACACACCTATACGAGCGCGTGCACGCACACACTTTAGCTGTCATCTGTGCGTGCGTGTGTGTGTGAGAGAGACAGCGTCACAGCCTGAAATGGTCAAATCAGTTCAACTTGGTCAACAGAACTATGGAAACGATGACGTCATGCCGATGACATCCTACATTATTGAGGTGATTTGTGGATATTCAGAGGAACCCAAGAAGAACGACGGGGTTTAAAACTTCAGCTGCCCCCCTCCCCCCCAGCAGAGCTTCGGGTGCGCTCATTAAAGTGAGCACGCGCGCGCAGAAACTTTCGGGAAAACTTTTTCATTTATTCCAACACTGCATACCTTTTGTGCTTCTGTGTCACACATCCTACCTGTGTCTGCTTGCTGCGCGTGCCCCATGCGCGTGTCCGCTGGTGTACAGGCTGTATGAGGATCTGAGTGGGAGCGTGCACGCGGCTTGTCTGAAGGTCCAGAGCACGAGCAGCACCAGCAGGGGTTGGGCCATCCCGGTCCGAGAACGGATCGATATTCAGTCCGATCGGGATCTTCTCATCGCCTCCTCAAGTCCGGCCGTCCCGCCGCCCCATGATCCGGATCCGGGACCACCGTGCTGAAGCCGACCCCTCTGCTGCTCCTGATGTCGTCTGCCCCGCTTTAATCCGTCTCCGCTTCGGTTCGGTTCGGTCTGGAGTGAGCCATCAGAAACAGAGAACAACAATGGGAAGGAAAAAGTTGCAACAGACTGAACCCACAGCAGCTGCCCCTCCTCTTCATCACCGCCCCTCCGAACTGTTCCCGCCCCTCCCGGAGGAGAAACCAGAGTAGCAGCCACACCTGGACCAGACCGAGCCTGGGATCCAAACACGTGGCTCTTAAAGGTCCAGTCCCCTTTCTGTCTCCTTAGAACAGAGCTCTCAGCGTGATGCTGGAATGTTCTCTAAACTTCAGTTTCAGTGGAACATCTCTTTAGTTTATGGATCCAACATGAGAAGATGTCATTGCATTTCATTAGGAAAGTGTTTTGTACCACCGCTGGGTTTCGTCTGTAGGACATTTGACCAGTTGTTAGAATCCTGATGGTGACAATATTCTATTATCTTGTCCACTCTTCCAAATATGTTCACTGATTGTGATATTCGGTATAGTCCGACCCTCACTTCTTCTACACCTGGCAAAAAAGTACATACCAGCTTTCCCATCACATGAGTGCTGCTAACTGATCAGAAGATTGTAGGTTCAGTTCTTGCCCATGTGTTGCAGTGTCCTTGGGCAAGACACTAAAACTCACGTTGCCTCTGGTGGTTATGGGTTGGCGCAGCGTAATGTGTACGTGAATGGGTGAATGGGACCATGACCTTGACGCGTAAAGGGCTCTGGGCCTTCTAAGAAGTTAGTAAAGCACTAAATAAGAATACGCCATTTACGATGATTACTTGATAAATCTGGCCTGATTATGTCTGTTTTATTGAATTTTTGAAAATGTTATTGTCGTTCTCGTTTTTTTTCTGATGGTTATGCTGAGATGAAGTGAGGAAGGACTCATGTTCCTGGTTCCTTACCTCGTGTTTTTTTTTCGTTTGAGTTGTTTGGATTTTGTATTTACAAAAATATTTGTGTTTATTGATATATATAAGAATCAGAAATACTTTATTGATCCCACACGTGGGAAATTTGTTTGTCACCATAGCAATTGACAGCAGAGGGAGAAAAAGACTTAGAATGAAATAAAAAAAACAAGAACAAAGAAAATGTAGCATAAATGCAAACATCAAGTATAATTTAAAAAGCTAAATATATGCATTCCTAGACATAAATGAATATCCATGTGTTAAAAAAACAAAAAATATGTCTATTATTGGGATCATTTAACAATAATTGTCAATAAAAATATGAATCAAATCTTTTACTGTGATAATGAATGAATAAAAAGTATTTTATCACTGTAAAGATGGGGAGCAGTAGTACATCTTCTCATCACAGACAGTGTCATTGTGTCAGTGTCCAAAAAAGACATGGATGGGGACAGGGGGGGTATTCCAGGAAGCATGTTTAAACAACTAGCCTGACTTTAAGCCTGAACTCTGGCTGAAATCCGCCTGAACTTGCTTACTCTGGGTATGTCAGTTCCAAAAGACCGGATATGAGTTGGCGTAATTACGCTCGACTTGGTAACCCTGGGTTAACGCACGGTACATAAAGACATTCTCAATAGATCGCCGATTTACGGAGTCACCATGGAAACGCGTGGAGAAAAAAAAAAAGCGCGACACTTGAGACGAAAGTGAGACGGAGTCTGAGATTTTAATGACGGCGGGTAGAAATTATAAGTCCATCAAAAAAGTAACACGGCTGAAAAATAATTTAAATAATTTAGGTACATTTATTCAAACTCAATAATTGTTTATACAACTCAAATTTACGTATTTATCTAAGTGTCACATTACTCCATTAATCTTTTTTCCATCTTAATTACTTATATTTCTTGAACTTTCATATGTCTAAGTTTGAACCGGCAGATATGCTCATTTTTATAACAATAAAAAGAACGGGAAAAAAATGCACAGACTGCTAAAAATCATTAAAGAATTTTCCGTCGCTGTCATAACAGTTTTGAGTGGTAGGGGTGCTATATAAACTCATCATCCTCTCCTTTACTCTCACTCATGGTGCAGAGAGGTAAGCATAGTAAGACAAAATAGCTCGGCAAAACACGGTGAAACACAGTAAAACAGCTATACAACTAAACACATTTTGTCAGAAACCCACACTTAAACCCAAATCCGTCCAGACAGGCAAAGGGAATGATATCCCAGAATCCCTTGCGGTGCCGATCTGACAGCAGCATCAAAGTTACACCTACTTAATTAAAATCATTTTAACGAAAGGAAAATAATTGTCTGAAAACTACGTGTTATTTTTAAGGTGACCTAACAAAAAAATGATTTATCTTAACTGAAGCAAATAATTAAGTCAGATCAAAGTAAAAAAGTTTATCTTTCCAACATCCATATGTGGTCTTATCACCCTCTCATGGTGGAAAAAGTATTATCTGAGCTTTTTCATCCACTAAATCATCTTCAAATGGACACGCAATGCTGCTTCACCTCTCTGTAAACAAACTAACCTTCAACTAAACCTGCTCCGGACCAGGTTATGTTCAGAGCATGAGTTGCCATGGTAACTTGACCTACCCTGAAACATACCTCCATTTCTGGAACCGAAAGCTGAGGTTATCAACTTACTTAGCCTCAAACTTATCGTGGGAGCTAGCATAACCTGCTTTCTGGAATACCCCCCAGATCGAGTCTCTGGCCTGCTGAATGTAGCAATTTAGAAATGATGTGGACCCATTTTTTCCAGTAAGGACGTCCAAGTATTTTGGTGGCTCCTGCCAGGTTAGGGGGGTGCTCCTTCCCAAATTGACAGAGACCCTAAATTTTTGAAGCAGTCTTGTTGATCTTAAGCCTTTCCGTTGATATGCCTGCTCCAGCTTGCATCATGCTCCCCTCCACACTGTTTTCTCCTTACTCTTCATATCTCACTGTCATTCCAACTCCCTTTTTACGCAATAATATTATCTTTTCGAATAGCAGTGTTGAAAGGTATGTGCACCTAAAGACAAACTAAGGATGTACAATGACATCAGCACAAAATCACTATCAGTAGATAACGGCACAAGAATATCACTGTTGTTATTGGCCAAAATAAAGATGCCCACGAATAATTCAGAAAGAAATTCCAATGCATGAAGCATAGGGGATTGGAGCTTTCATCCGGTTCAACTCTTTGCTGGGTTCTTTCTGTCTACAGTTTGGAAGTTCTCCTTGTGCTTGAGTGAGTTTCATTCAGCTTTCTCTCACAGTTGAAAAACATGCTTCATAGGTCGATTGATGACCCTAGATTGTCACCTAGGTGTGAGTGTGAGTGTGTGTGGTTGTGTGGCCTTATGAACGACTGCTGAACCGTCCAGGATGTACCCCTGCCTTCACCCAACAATGGCTGGGATAGGCTCCAGCATCCCCGTGAGCCCAAAAGGGACTCCTCGTGTTTGGAACATGGATAGATGGGTTACAGTTACCACATTTGTAAACTTCAAAATGTCAGCTGGAGGTTTTTTATAATCTCCAAGAAAAACAAGAGACTTGCTGCTTCCATGAGGGATGTTCAGAAGATTGAAACGAACCCCACTGTCCTTTTGAGGAGCAACATCCTTTAAACTTGAAGATTTTTTCAGAAGGAAAAGAGAAACACAATTCAGCAGCCTCTCGTTTTATTGTTTTAGATGACATCATGCCCAAAATATTAGATTAGACAAAGTAATTCTTTTGGGTATGATGTAGTTTACAAGATGGACTTAAGCCAGGTATGTAGCATAACATGACAGGTTCTATACATTCACAGGACAAACTCTGAGGACCCACCTGGAAATACTGTAAGACCCTGCAGCTTTCGTTCTGTTGATCCTACTTAGTGACGCACTGATCTAATTGTAGAGAGTGTGAGTGGCTGAAAGTCTATCAGTAGCTAGATTTGGTTTCCCTTCCTAAGTAAGAATAGAAGTTATTTAGCTCATTAAGATAACTTCTATTCTTACTTAGAAAGGGAAACCAAATCTAGCTACTGATAGACTTTCCTCTTGTGTTATTTAGCTCATTAAGAGGGAGTTTGCATGTTCTCCCCGTGCATGCGCGGGTTCTCTCCGGGGTCTCCGGCTTCCTCCCACCGTACAAAAACATGCTTCATAGGTTAATTGGCAACTCCAGATTGTCCCTAGGTGTGAGTGTGAGAGTGAATGGGTGTGTGTTTGTGGACATTCTACCCTGCGACAGACTGGCGACCTGTCCAGGTTGTCCCCTGCCTTCGCCCACAAGTGGCCGGGATAGGCTCCGGCAGCCCAGTGACCCCGTAAGGGAAAAACGGTTAAGAAAATGAATGAATGAATGAATAGCTCATTAAGAAATGAAAGTATGTATATGGGGGGTGAAGTGCCCTGTAATATCTGTCAGGAGTGGGATAAGTGTTCTTCAGCCCTCAGCTTACAGCAGTACTTCTTCATCTTAATACCCTGCTTAAGATTGGCCCTGGCTGTAGTGTCAGCCTGTGCATCACTGAGGGGTGAGGCATCCAGGGGTCAGATTTAGGTACATGTTGATTGGTATCTATAATAATCCACAAGCAAACATGCTCCAGGTGTTGACAAAAACTTGTTCTAAATTTCTCTGGCTGAACTTTCTTTTCACACTTAGAATGAGAGGTCAATGTGGTAGAGGCGATCTGATCATCCGAGGTGTGGGAGGAGGAGAGCCATGCAAGCCCCAGGTATGTTGGACTAATGGAATACATAAAGTGTTTTGTTTCCTCTTGTGTGGAAGGGGACACTGGTGGAATCTTTGGGGCATTATTTTTTAAGCTGGGGTGTCCAGCCAGTAGACTCATACAGTGGACACCCCACTGGATGAGTTTAATGGTTTAATGTCAGACAAGATTTTTCACAGAGCTGTTTGAACGGGGCCGAAGTTTGCACTTAATATTTTTGTAAGGATTTAGTAGTTTGGTTTTCATTTTGTCAGTAACTCCACTTTAAGGTTCATGATCCACAGCTGTCTTCAGTTGAGTTAATTGCCATCAGCCTATTGAAGTGTCTTGGTGTTGTTGTTTTGTTCATCCTTGTCAGGTCATCTGTTCTGTTTTGTCACTGCTTTGTTTCTCCCCATAGTTATGTCATGTTTCAGTTTGTTTATTGAATATTAATTTCCTGTCACCAAGCTTGGTCTCCTACATTTTGGGTCCTCCACCACCAGTTCCTGACAGAATGACCTGACCACCTTGGACCCAGCAAGGGAGTTTTTCGTCATGCTATTCCATGCCACGCCAGATGAGTTCCTGCAGCATTGTTCATGTTATGCCCTTCCACATCCAGCCAATCTGTTCCTGAGGGGGATTGCCGGGACCATCCTTCAAGCATCAAGTTTCCTGTGGAGGGTCCCCGGGCCCACACTTCATGTCCCCTGTCCCTGAGGATGGTCACCATCCATTCCCCCTTGGCTGTGTCTCCTGGTCCAGAGGAGGGTCACCAGTGCTGCTCCCCTTCATGGTTCCTGTCCCTGGGGAGAGTAATTGGGACTTCTACTCTTCATGCCTGTTCCTGAGGAGGGATCTGATGCCCCTCACTTAAGGTCTGGCTGTAGGAACCCAAACTGTGTTCTGGACTTGTTTTTTTTCCCTTTTCTGTTCCTTGCAGGTCCCTTCTGGGTGTGAAATTGTTTTTGATTTGTAAATATTTCAATAAAGGCAACATTACAGTTTTTTTTTTAGTTTTTTTTTTATTGAACACCATAATAACATTGATAACTCCAACCAGGCTCAGATCATCTTTTAGGGCTAAAAAATTCATAATTAGTTTTCACATAAATCCTGATTCATAGTGTATTTAACACAGGAACATTTTCTGTGCTAGAGTTTCTTAACGGGCGCCTCCCTAAGTCACCCTTGCTGTAGGAAAATTCAAGTTTTCACAAATCAGCAACCTTATTTAATGGAAACTTAATTCTCTGTCAAATGTTTGCGGCAGGTCTAAATGTAGACTTCGTGATGAAGACTTTAACGTCAAAATGGATGCTAATGTCCGAATATCAGAAATTCAGCCACAGTTTTTCAATTCAATTTTATTTGTATAGCCCAATATCACAACAGTTCTCAATGGACTTCGTACCAGTAATTGAAAAGTAAACATAAAATCACAAGGATCATGAAAACATAGAATTCAATAGGAAAATACTAAATGGAACTAACTAAACTGGACACCCCTGCCCTTAGACCCTCCTTCGCGGTAAGGAAAAACTCCTAAAAAAAAAAAATGGATTCTGGAAAAACGAAGAAACCTGTCCAGATGAACGAGGGATCCTCCCCCAGGACAGACAGGCGATTACCAGAACCCAGAGAAGAATTAACTTATCTAACTCTACAACAACATATTTAAAGTCCAGCAGACAGTTGGGGAACGGCTGGGGGCGCGAGACAAGCCAGAGGCAGGATCCGCAGCCAAGTGTAGGAGCAGTAGTAGAGGTGGGCCAGAGATGAGGTACTTGGTCAGGTACAGGAGCACAGAGGAGCCAACTGGAATCTGGAGCAGTGGTGGAATGCAGTGGTGTGTCTGCAGCTGGATGCAGAAAAGCTTTAAGGAGGGGAGAAAAAGTCAATCTTTTTTAAATTAAGATTACAGAATTTATTCAAAAACTTTGTTTCAGTCTGTTCTGCAGCAGTGTCTAAGACTCTGGGGTCTGGACAGGTACTGCTCACTCCCTCAGGTTTTCTGTTCTATTCAGTTGGTTGCCTGATGTCTCTGCTGGCGGTAAGCTTTTCAGCCACCGAGACAAATCAAAAATACACATTATATTTTAAGGGTGCGGCACTCCAATTGAAAAACAATTGTATTCAGAAAATCCTCCATAACACAACCTAACCTGCAATTCCATGTTAGCACCATTTGATTTACCTGTGACATTTAAGGATGGGTCCCAAGTGGTTTGTCAGGTTCCTTGGTGGTTCCAACAATGATGGGCCATCGTTGCCATCTTTTCTTACCACATAAGCTGCTCATGTTACTGATTTAGTACAAACCTGTTTGTCCATTTTGAGTCCCTGCACACTTCTAGCCAAGCGGCCCACTGTTAACCTGTGTGGGGCCTCCAAACAAATGTTTCCAAAGCACAGGCCCTTACCAAATTCTGATGATGTTTCACCAGAAGACAACCAGAGAGACAGTCAGTTCAGGTACAGTACAGCTAATCCACCGTCACTGATTGGTTATGCCACAGTCAGCCCTGAATCAGAAACCTGCACTAGAAAGAACATTCCACCGCAGTAACCAGGAAACATAGAAACAAAACAAACACAGGCATTTACAACACTGGTCAGTAATCAGAACACAGTCACACCACAGCTGGAACCAGACCCAGTCACTCAACCGGATCATTTGAAAGGTCTGCTTCACAAAAACGAGATCAGAGAATGAAAATGTTGACATGAAAAAAACTGACCCCACCTACCTACCCACCCCCCATGTTCTGTAGCCTCAGTGTATGAAATGCAGAAAACACACTAAACGACAGAAGACAAAGCAGCTGAAACACAAACACGTCAAGGAGCAAGGCACCTGCTGTCATGTCTGAATGAATTCGAGGCCCATTGAGACGACTGTTGTTGTGATTTTGGGCTATACAAATAAAATTGAATTGCATTGAATTGAAATCCCTCAGGACTCTGCCCCTGCTCAGGAAAAACAACACACTGCTGCTTTGCAAACCTGCAACCTTCATGTCCCATAATGTGCTCTGGTCGGGTGCATTTGAGCGAGCTGCTGAAGGGCGTTGTTGTTTCCAGCTGTTCACGTCATGCAAACTCAGGCTGGTTGTCGTCAGAAAATGAAGTGGGAGGTGTGTGAGATCAGTGTTAGCATTCCTGCTGCTCATGTAAACATCCGACCATGAATGCAGCACTCTGTCAGCCTCTTCTGAGCTGATGAAGTGAAACCCTCCTGCTTCCTCTTGGAACAATTTTATAAAGAAAAAAAAACAATAGCATGAACAACATCTTGTCTGGGTGCAGTGCCTCTGAGCAGCACATCCAGCCCTCCAGAACATGTCATCCATGTTTTCCTGATCAGTTTCATTACATTTACTGCTTAGTTGCTACTTCTCAGCGCAGTTTCAGTCGGTAGAGGACAAACAAACCCCAGAGAGACTTGATTCCTGTCTATACTGTTTGGTATCTGGTGGCCTTACCAGAGTCAGGTACATTTGAGTGTTGGTGATGCAGATGAGTAAAAGGCTTTGTTAAAGTGCTGCCATTTTCCACCGCCACTTTCTTCCCTGCAGAGGTTTGGGTCGAACAAATCTCTTGGACTGTGCCCCTCCTGTTTAAATCCAGTCTTTTCTGAATGTTGAAAACTTGCCAAGTTCATCTTCAGCCATCTTTTTGATTGGCTCATACTGTCGGGGGCTGTTCACAGAAACAACAAACTCTACTAATATTTGATGTTTTCTATTTTTAAACACAAATTATGTATTTTATTTATTTCAAGAATAAATTGTTGAATTTGTTTCTGTGTGAGTTGCAGAGGACACATTTTACAAATCATAAACATAGAAATTTAAAGAAAAAACAAAGAGGATAATCTGTGGAGTTAGACTGTTATTGTAGGAAAGAACAGAGGTTTCATCACCAGATCAGGTCGACAGTGTGTACCAGTATTATGCAAATTGTATTTAATTTTTAAAAAGAAAAACAATCTTTGTTCCTCAATGAAACTCATGGATGATATTGTTTCTCGAGGCTCTTGGATCACTGACATCAATCTCAGGTACCTGTGTTATTTAGTTAGCCAGGTGAGTTCAATTGAAATTACTAAAGAATGACGTTCCACATTATTAAGCAGACCAACATTTTCAAGCAATATGGGAAAGAAAAAAAAGGATCTCTGCTGCTGAAAAGCCTGAAACAGTTTAATGCCTTGGACTAGATATGAAAACCTTAGATATTTCAGAAAAACCTAAGTGTGATTTACGTAATCTTAAGAGATTTGTGGCTGATTCACAACACACACAGTTTGGTGCAGATTAAGGCAGAATGAGGAAGGTTTCTGTCAAATACTGCTGAAATACCATTACAAAGCAGCGAGCACATATTTGAAGCTGCTGGTGTCTCTGGAGTCCATCAAGGTGTAGGATCCTCCAGAGGCTTGCAGTTCTACGTAGACCTTCTATTCGGCCACCATAAACAACACTCACAAACAGAAACAACTGCAGTGGGCCCAGACATACATGAAGACTCATTTCCTAACAGTCGTGTGCCATGCAAAATATGACAAAATATCCTGAATTATATTATTTATTTATGTCTGAATGGAAACGGCTGGCCCGGGACCAGAGAGCCTAATTTCGTTTTATCATGTGATAAAATGACATGGCTCTCACAGACCTGTAACTTAGCATGATGTTTCCAACCCCATGCTTTACAGTAGGCATGGTGTTCTTTGGATGCAACTCAGCATTCTATCTGACCATAGGACATTCTCCCAATCCCCTTCTGGACCATCCATGTTCTCCGGCAAACTTTACACAGGCCTGCACATGAACTGGCTTTAGGAGGGGGACTCCTCTGGCACTGCCGGGTTTGAGTCCCTGGCAGCGTAGTGTGTTACTGATGGTGGACTTTGTTACTTTGGTCCCAGTCTCTCTGCATCTTGACCATTTTGACCCTACAGAGTGAGATCTTGTGGGGAGCCCCAGATGGAGGGAGATTATCAGTGGTCTTGTATGTCTTCCATTTCCTAATAATTGCTTCCACAGTGGATTTCTTCACTGCTTACCTATTGTAGATCCAGTCTTCCCAGCCTGGTGCACATCAACATTTTGGTTTCTGGTGTCCTTAGACAGCTCTTTGGTCTTGGCCATAGTGGAGTTTGGAGTGTGAAGGGCCGTACACACCGGGACGAAAATCGGCGCAAGTTATTCGCCAGCGTTTTTCAACACGTTATTTGTGTTCACACCAAGGCGATTTTCACTGACGATGAGCCGAGTGAACATGCAATTTCATTCCCTGACATTAGATGGCGCTTAATGTAAAACAGAAATACCCCTGTACACAAGGCGGCGCTGTGCAACTTTACGCTTCTTAAACTCGCTTTTCACTAAGAAGAATAGAGCAAGTATTTACGCGCTTGTCAGAATCAAACAAAGAAAACATGAATATTTCCAGCACCAGTAGCTCCAGCTCCAGTGATGAAGAAATTATTGTTCTGTTGAATGATGAAAGACGCCGGAAAAGACGTCGATTTTGGGTACATCCCATAGTTACGAGAAGAGAAAAACATGGGGAGTTTTATCGACTGGTACAAGAGCTGAAAATGTATCATGAGCATTTTCGGGGATATTTTAGAATGTCCGCCATTATTTCTTCGCAACAGTGTAGATGCTTGGCGTCTATCTTCTTCGCTGGTATGTGTGCTCAGCAAGACAGTTTTGTGTTTGAGCGCCCCCAAGTTGTGTTTTACTGTAACTTCAGAAGCTCCAGACACGTGTGCAAAAGCACCATTCTCATTGGTCGTATAGTTTTTGACGCAGCGCGTCTAACCAAAAAAAGAACCCGAGGCGTTTTTAAAAAAATGACGCTTTTACGCGTCATTTATGCTGACATTTTTCGCGTTGGTATGCACACTCTCATTGGTGCCCTTTGTTTAGTCACGAGGCGTTAAACGTCGGCGAATATCGAGTGCGAAATTCGTCCCGGTGTGTACGGGCCTTGACTGTTTGAGGTTGTGAACAGGTGTGTTTTATATAGTCAACCAGTTCAAACATCTGCTATTAATGCAGGTAAAGAGTGGAGGACAGAGGAAGTTACAGGTCTGTGAGAGCCAGAAATCTCGCTTGCTTGTTTGTAGATGATGAAATACTTATTTTCCATGTGGTTCCCAGGATTTGTTTGCTTATTCTGTTTCTCATAGTTTAAAATTACAGGCCTCTCTCATCTTTGTAACTCTTGTGCTATCCTAGGCACTTTAACATTGGGAGTTGGGTCATCTAGACCCACTAGACAGTGGGTTTCTTCAATGATTTGTGATCTTCACTGGTGTCCATGGATTACATGAAATCCTCTTCACCTTTACCCACCTTTGTCATGGTAAGGGTAACACGTCAGTGTAAGGGTGGGGTCATAGGATAGCACAAGGGTTAAGTGGAAGAACTTGCACAATTGGTGGCTGACTAAATACTTTTTTGCCCCATTATACAAATTAGTTGATACTACAGTTAAAAGCCCCAGGGATCAGGAGTGTATGGAAGTAATTTCTTATATTTGCAGGGGTTTGCTTTTGATTCCAGTTAAAGAAGGAAAAAAAACAACAAGACGAAGACTTTGTAAAATATTCCTGACCGTGAGACGGTGAGAGGCACAGAAGTCCGGAACAGCAGGATTGATGCAGCTGTAGATCTGCTGGAGCTCATCATGGTTCTTTTGACAATGGTCTTACCTTATAAACAGCCAGTATGAGAGCATTTCTCCACAAGCTGGAGGACAGCAATTTTATTTGGAAGCTGAAGAACAACAATCAACAATATCTGCTGTTGGTAAAAATGGAGGTTTAGTAGAGTTGCGTCTACTTCCCGTTAGCTTCTTGTTCGGTGCATCAGCCTCACTGAAGTTCAAGAGTCAAAAGGAAGTAAGAGTGATCCTCCACATGCAAAGAAAGAGCCTGAGAGAAAAGTTCAGAGAAAGGAAGAATCATGCAAACACTTTGACCTTGCAGTTCACTACTCAGCTTCAGGATGACCACAAACTGATATCCATCATGGCTTCAGGAATGCTGCAGAATGTGCGGCTGCTGAAAATCATTCAAGAATGTCAGGGTGTGCTGCTTTTTCAGAATCACACAGCCACAAATTTAGCTGATTGCAGTGGAGGGGGAGAACAAGTTTCACCTATATTGACAGATTTTGGGGCATGATGGCCTTTTGGGAGCACATGCAGGATCTGAACTGCTCTGGAAAGAAGAAAATGCTCCTTTCCTTCTGGGGCATGTTCTTTCAATTCTGTAGAAAAAAGCAAATTCTTAGTTTTTGGGTGTCCAGACTATTCCTCTAGTTGTCTCTGTGGACCCTGCAGGACTTTCCTGCAGGCTGGTTTTCAGAACTGAAAAGCTGTGTTGGATGCAGATGTTCTTTGAGAACTTCAAAGGGAGGGAGACCACGACTGGAAGAGAATCTGTCAAAATGAAGAAGAGAGTCATGGATCATGAATACATTTGTTTTCCTGCTGCTGGAGTGTGTTAAAGGAGCATGTGTATTAATAGATCAATAACAACTGCATATTTAAATGACCTACAAAGAGATCAAATTGCTGCACGAAGCTGTTTTTACATGTTTTCCGTCACATTTTCAAATATTTTACACATTTTTAATTGTGCAAAAAGTGTCATATTTTCTTATTAGATCTACTGGTTTGAAGTTGAACTTTGTTTAATTTTGTGTAACATCAAGACATAGTCGCTAAACACATCACTTCTCACTAAGACTCAAAGAGTCTTTGGAAGTCAAACTTGAAATGAAAATTACAAATTTTCGTCATAAATCAAACAGGGGGGAAAAATGACACCAACATGAATTGGGTCAGTGCAATCCAGAAATATCCCCTGTTTTCTGTGCACATTCCCAATCAAGAACACACGTGACCAATTGTAGAATTGCATAAGTATGCTGCTAGATGACAAAACACTTCAAGATTCTCGAAAAAAGAATCCTAAATATCTGAGGAGGGGAAAAACTGAAATATAAATAAAGGAAACAAAAGAGGATTTAAGTAGTCAAATAGTCTGGGAAGCTGCTTTTATATGTTGTTTCTTGAAGCTTTCTTATAAGTCAGAAGATACATCTGACCATCATAAGCATTACAAGGTTAAGAAACTGTATTTTTCCAGAATGAATCCCACAGAAAAGAAAGAAGCAGTGCTCCTAAAAATAAAAGACAAGACATGATGGTTCAAAACAAGCACATTGAAAATTTTTCTTTGGCGGCTCTCGAGGCTGGAATAATTACAGACAACAGAAATTGAGCCATGCTCTTATAGACAGATATCAAATCAGAAACTGTAAGCAGTTGATCCGTTTTGATATCTGTTTATCATCTTTGGTTTGATCAAATGTATTCTGTTGATCATAATGTGTTCATCTGATCTAACTGACTTGTCTGGTTTTCTTCCTAACAGATGCATCAATGTTTTTGCTGAATCCTTATTTTTGGACCATCAGAAGCACAGAACTGTAAAGCACATTAGTCAAATAATACGATGTGAATACACTACCCAGAGTGCCTACAGGGGCTAAGAAGCAGGTGATTGGTCAAAGGGGTTGATGTGAAGTTTTTCTAGTGAACTGTGTTGTTCTTCATGATCTGCTCTTTTATCAGCAATGATCAGCCTTTGCAGAGAGAGCAACACGACAGATAAATCAAACTTTATTGACTCAGCATTGTTCAGTGGTAAAATACAAAACAATACTGTCCATTTTTCACTTCATTAAGTGAAGGCACAGCCATGGAAAGAGGTAGAGGTAGGTAAAGCCCCCTGAGCAAAACAGCTTTGCCCTACACTTGCCCCCCAAATTTTTGAGTCAATATTAGCATCATTATTGACAAAGATGAAGAAATCATCAATCCAAGCTTCTGTAACCCTTGTGCTATCCTAGGCACATTAACATTGGGAGTTGGGTCATCTAGACCCACTAGACAGTGCTCTGAACCTTCTTTCTTCAATGATTTGTGATCTTCACTGGTGTCCATGGATTACATGAAATCTTTGCACCTTTATCCACCTTTGTCATGGTAGGGAGAACACGCCAATGTAAGGGTGGGGTCATCTAAAATAGGGCAACGGTTAAGCTCTGGATACATAACAAAAACAATATGAAATTAAAAATGAAATGAATTAAATGAAATTAAAAATAATACCAATAATAAGACAGTTTTGATAGTTTTGTTTATAATGACCTTCCATTCTGGTCTTTTGCCTCCCCTCTAGAGTTTTCTGTCCTATTTAACTCTTTGACCTGCATCAGTCACTGGTTAAGGCTATAACCTTCCAGGTCAGCTCAGATAAGACAGATTCATGAATCTGCTGCTGAGAAGATCTCTCTGATCAGAAACCACATTGCTTCCTTCTACCTTGTACCTGTAGGGGTGGTTGACCCGTACTGGTGCTGCAGGTTTTTGGGCCCATAGAGGGTCGTCGACAGGTGTGGCCAGATCCTAAAGAGAGTGCAGCTGTGTTTTGCAGTTTCCTTGAGGCTCGTAAGGATCATCATGAAAATTCTGAGCGACGCGTCTTGATCTCACCTACCTATTCCTGCGGGTCACCTGCGTTCCCCGTCCAGGTTTGACCATTTTTTTGCCTGCAGACAGCGTTATAGTAAAATAAAACTGGCTCAATACACGTTATTTTCCAATATCGACATAATCTATATATTTCATTTTGAAATGATTTTATAATGGTATAAGTTAATTTCACTGACATCTTGCCTTAGATAGTTCAATTCAATCTGGTTGGATTTTAAGAATATAAATCAATTCAGTTGATTAATCGTTACAACAAAGAGAAAAGAGGGAAGAAAAAGAGGGGATTTTCCAAAGTCCAGAGCTGAACTGAGTTCTTTATAAATTCAGATGACCAATCATACCTTTACATGTGTAATTCCATGACACAGCAGCAGGTTTGATTTTTCAGAAACAAACTGGAAGATCTCAGCACGCACATTATTTACATGACCAAAGCTTCAGAATTTGAATGATGGCAGATTTTTCTGCAAATGTTACAAACTCCTACAAAAACTGTAGATTTATATCTAATATTTGAAAGATTATGGCATTCATACTGCTACAAACTAAATGGGGAATTCACAGAATGAAACCTGAATTAAAATAAATATGAGAAAGCAGCACATCACCTGGAAGCCTCTTGGTCATTATCATGGATACACACCGGTGATGAGGCACACTCAGCTTCATCACCAGACCTCCACACAAAGACGAGCTGTAGAAGCTGAGGAAGGACTTCAGTGTTTGAGACTGGAGTCTGTGGAAGATCCCACCAACAGAAGCTCTGCAGACACCATCCAGGCAAGTACAATAACTGCAGCCTGTGTGGTCACAGAAGCAATCATCTTGTTTAAGCCTGAATCAGTAATTAATCTTTCTTTCCACCAAAAAACAGGAAACTATGGGGAGAAACGGATAAAAAGGCAACTCCTGCAATCTTTTGCTCTTCTTGTTCTTTGAACCCTTTTCACCGTATTTGTTTGTGTTTATTTGGATCTCGCTGATGACCAGTGTGAATGACAGAGCTGTTTAGAACAACAGGAAAAAAGTTGGAAATTAAAACTATATTTGAAATGGTCTGAAAATGAAGGAATCACCAAAGCTGGGGACCAGATACTCCCAGGCTGTGGCTCCAGTGTGGCTAAGAAGAGAGCCTTTAGGCCATCATATGGAAAATACCCTAAAATACAACAAATCTTTTTTTTTGTCAACAGGAAAAGTCTTGAGGCCAGTGTTTAACAGAAGGGATAGCTGAGAAAAACAAGTGTCTTATCTATCTGCAGGAAATGCCTGTGACCACATCATGTGGACAAAGTACTGCTCAGCCACGAAGGCAAAAAGTCCATCTGTCCTACAATATTGGATTGAGATATCAGCTTTTGTGGATATTTTAGGAACAAAATTATATGCTTACTGATGTAAGATGTTTTAGCTTATTGTCAAATGAGTACAAAACCTTAAGAAAAGGAGATTTCATAAGATGGAATATTAGGGCCAGTGTACAAACTAAAATTTATTTGTAAAATTATGACTTAAAAGTTGTAATTTTGTGAGGAAAACTGTTATAACTGTTAAAATATGAGAACAAAGTTGTATATTTACAACTTCAAAAGTCAGTTTTAAAATAGTAAAAGTATTACTTTAAAACATGTACATTTACAAGAAAAAAGTAATAAATTAATGAGAAAAATCCCCAAAGATGTCTGTTTATCTGTGCCAGGCGCATGAAAGATGTGGACCATTTTGTAAAACTTTTAAAGACTCAAAATCAACTTTTTATTAGCATAAGAACGATGAAAATGCAGAAAACTGGGCCTCTTCAGAAAGAATCATCCTACAGACTTGGAGGAGATTTTGTTTTTCGTGAAGGAAGAAAGGATTGGAAGGGGACAACTGCAGGGATACAGATGACCATCAACGGGCTGCAGAGATCCTGCAAGCCACATGTCAATACACCATTAATCAAACAAAGAAGCTTCCAAACATTAGTAAACGTTATCAATAAACATTTAGCTTACCTGTTCAAATCCAAGACAGTTTGACCTAATTGAGTTCAGCCGGTCGGCTCTGCTGCTGCAAATGGCGTTCACTTGCTGGACTGCAGGTTCACTTTGACGTAATCTTGTAGTTGTACATGCTTTTGTTTGTATTTTTTATTTTTTGTAGGGCTGATCCCATAAATTTATCAGAAAAAAGTCAAAACCTTATGTGTCTTTTTTACGACTTTTATCTCATAATATTATTTATTTTTTGAGAGCCCTAATACTCCGTCGCAATAAACAATCCTTAAAACATTTATTTAACTTAGCAACATCTTTACACATGACCCTGGATAAAAAGGGCCAGTGCTCATGGGTACATTTTGATGCGAGTCTTGGACTTAGTACCATCCATCCATCCATCCATCCATCCATCCATCCATCTTCTTGCAGCACATTTGAAGCAGTAGGTGTGATGTAATGTTCTAGCATCAGCACATTTCGAGAGGTACTGCAATGCCAGGAGTCAAAAATTCTGATATGCAGGGAAAACAATGTTTCTAGAGTTAAAAAATCTAACCTTTTGGGGACCATTCGACCAGCATTAACTAATCAAGAACTGGGCGTTGTGGACGGGTTCATTTTTTTATTTTTTTTTCCTGTGACTAAGACTGTAAAAACAATGGACAGCTCAACCCCTCACTGCTTGCGTTCACAAATAGGAAGTACCTGCTCGTTTCAAGAAGCCAAAATCCCATAGACTTCTATTGAGAAATAGACAGTTATTACTTAGTCATTTTATTTGTCAGAATGACTATTCTTGCTGCACGGTGGCGCAGTGGTTAGCGCTCTTGCCTCACAGCAAGAAGGCCCCTGGTTCAACTCCGGCTGGGGGACCTGAAACAGAACATCAATGGGGGAACTTTCTGTATGGAGTTTGCATGTTCTCCCCATGCATGTGTGGTTTTTCCTAGGGTCTCTGGCTTCCTCTCACTGTCCAAAAACATGCTTCATACGTAGGTTAATTGGCAACTCTAAATTGTCCATAGATGTGAGTGTGCATGGGTGTGTGATTGTAACCCTGCGACAGACTCATGACCTGTTCAGGGTGTCCCCTGCCTTTGCCCATAAGCCAGGATGGGCTCTGGGAAACCCTGTGACCCCAAAAGGGAACAAACAGAAGAAGATGAATGAATGAATGGCTATTCTTGCTCTGATACCTTCTTCTTAACATCTTCTTTCTAATCCTAATTAAAAAAAAAGATATTTCTTTTGTATCACAATTTTTTCAAGTTATTAACTGACCAATCAGTTAATAAGATGCCTCAGGCTGTTGTTCTGATGAGGAATTTCTGAGGCATTTGATTGACAGATTTTGGGTAACAATTGGCAGCAGACTTCATTCATGCCGTCTGTGAAAGCCTTTACCTTCTTATTTTGCAATTCTATTCTGCATATTTCACCATAGAAACAATTCAGCTTTGAATCCTGCATTTACCAGAGCATTCAATGTGATCAGGAAACACAGTCATTCAACTCACCTGTTCATTTACTTTGTACCAACGTGGGCACGGTGGATGTTTTCTTGGGGGGAGGGGGTATGTAAATCCTACCTTTGCCTGTCTGTGTACACGAGGAAATGCTGCCAGTCATTGAGTGATTTGTGACAAATCCTCTAAAAATACTGTCAATTTGTATACAAATACTGATGTACTCTGTGTCTGTGGGTCGGTTTGAATTTGTTTGGAGGTTATTCCGGGTCCTTAATTGAATATCTTAACAATCCGTCTCGTAAACATTTTATTCATTTTGTTCTTCTGTCCACATCCAGTGAGGTTAGCCACGTTCCCACGGGCTAATGTTACTCACCGTGGACACAGGAACATTCAGACTCTGATAGGCTTGAAATTATTCATGTGTTGACACAAAGTTTTCTCTCGGATCTGCAGATATCTCTTTAAATGTCTCTTTTCTACATGCTTACAGTGAAACAATCATTTTATCCCATCTTTTTATGAGTAATTTAGGGTCAGCTTGGCACATACTTCTCTACTTTTTTCTACTTTGATTAAGGACCTAAGCTCCATTCACCCAATGCAGTCTTTCACAGACTGATGATGGCTCTGCTGCACACATGGGGCTAACCTGAGACCACCAAGAGCAATATGGGATTAGAGTCATTCCAAAAGACACTTTAACCCATGGCCAGGCAACACAGACACCTAACCTGCAACCTTCCAGTTAGAGCTGAAGTGTTTCCTTTTGAGACAGAATGCTTTGGAGCATGACTGGAGGTCTTTACAAACTTTGACATTGGGTGTTCTCTCTTTTGTTCTTAGGCAGTTAAAAACTTATCTCAGGAGGTGGGGTTCTGGCTAAATTCTGCTCAGAATCACCCGGAAAAGTCTCAGTGACAACCAAGATAAGAAGAGTCCAAGTTTTTCCCGACACTGAAGGACAGGAAGTCCTGCTCCTCTGCTATCATCTCCATTACGTCAGGATTCAGAGGCACCTGTGCTCCAGTCCAGTTATAGCTCCTTTTGAATAATAAATCTTAATTTTGCCATTTGCAAATAAACAGATTGAACTTTTTTAAATTTGTCCTTTCCACCGGTTGAGCAAACCGACCAGGGCTGAATGCCTCTTGTGTTGTACAGATTTTACTGTTACAATAGGGGTTTATGGATCTTTAGAGAGTATATATATGTATAAACCCCTTTCGTATTTGAGGATAAGCTTTATTTATAATAACTATATTTGCATTCATTCCTTGTTGGAAAGCAGAGAGAAAAAGAAGAGAAAGGAAGAGAATTAAAGATGGGGGATAAGGGGTTAATATGGGGGAGATGAGAGGGGCAGTCGATAATACAGGGTCATAACACAAGACTGTTACAAGTAAATTGCATGACTTAGTTGTCACATACACACACAACTACACAAATCAACAAATAGTCTGTACACAGCTATGTATTTGCAGTATATTCATACATTAATGATGGAAAATTTATCTCACAAGACTTATGCACACAGACAGGTACACGCAAGATTTGTATATCCAATATTCTTGAAGTTGGGTGTAAAAATATTATCTATACCCATATTTGAATAAGCAGGTGGGTTGAATGAATACATGGTTTTTAGAATGTACCTTGATCACATTGAATGCTCCAGCAAAGGCAGGAGGCCCGGCCCCTGCACACCCCAGAGCTAAGGCCAGACAGCGCAGCAGCCCAACTGATCCAGGCATCCAAGAGTAGGGGTGCAAGAAAAAAATCAATTCGGCAATATATCGCAATACTTCATTTGGCAATACTTGTATCGATTCAAAATGCTGCCTGGACGATATTTATTTAATTATTCCTGAGTGTCTTTTAGCAACTGACGCTTGTTTTCCACTTCACCCTCCAACCGCTAGTTGGCAGCAGAGCACATGGAGCCTCTTTGAGCAGCTCTACTCTGCACAAGACAACAGGAAGACTGCAGCCAGAGGCAGCTTGTTCTGTTGTTATGAGACATGAAATACTTTGTTTTTACTTGGAATGGATACCAAACAAAAACTCTGAGCCATGTTGCTGCCAGTAAGATATAAAAACGTGGATTGCTGTGCTTTTTAACGGCTCAAATAAAAAAATACGAGTGAAGCACGGCAGCGGCTAATGCGTTTAGCATTGGCTAAAATGCTATCGCAAAGGGGGCCTAAGTTCAGCAGAACCTCCCAGCAACAGATTCTAGTTTAGTGACCTGTTGGATTAAAGGGATGTGTACAACGCTCTGAAAAAAGGCCAACATCGTCAGATCGTGGCGAGGAGCGTTACCAGTTACGTCCGTGTGTGAGAAGCGTGGCTGCAGGCAAAGGTGCAGCAGAGCAGACTGATATGTAAACAAATCCCAGTTTTTTGTCACATCAAATCAACTTTCCTTCGTTCTGTCATGCTGCCTCATCATCACACTTGATTGTTTCTGGAAAGAATCAGTACCCCCCCCCCCCCTTATTTTTGAAGCACCATTCAGGCTCCTGAACTGTTTGAAAGCACTAGACAAGCTACATTAATGAATGCTGAAAATAAACTGCATTTTATTTCCCCAATAGAAACTTATTGGTTAAGGCTCATTCATTCTTTGTTTTTTCCTACACTGAAAAATATTTTTGTTTTGGAAATCAGACAATGTTGACTAGCACTATGAATTTGCTTTGTGAAACGCAACTTATAAATAAGATACAATTGCAATGCTTAATAATGTGATCATTAAATAAACTGAATTTGACCATTTTATTTCAGTGGAAGAAATTAAAATCCAGGTAGAGCTTTTTCACAGTCATATTTAAAAAAAACAGAAAGAAAATATGTTTCGGTAAAATATCGGGATACGTATCGCGGGGCGCATATCGGGATACGTATCATATCGCCAGACTCCTGCCAATACCCACTCCTATCCAAGAGCCCCCCATTGTTTTTCTTATCCCCAAACTACCAACTTCCATGCTTCTTGGTAAGATATTGTGTGTAAAGAGGGAGAGTGGTCATGCTCCAGCATAGACTGGTACCATTGGAGCCCTGTCTCCCAACCAACCACCCAGGCACAACACACCCGTTCAAGGCATCATGGAACACACATGCCCCCCATCCCCAGGCACCCCAAGTACACACAGCCGTAGAGGAGCCAGGCTAGATACCATCCATAAGTCGCAGAGCAGAGCCCAAACTCCAAGCAACCGGGCTTAGGTCCCCAGGCGCCTTAACCCCAGACCCATTAGACCAGGGGTCACCAACCCTGTTCTCACGGGTGCCCATGCGCCCCCGAGCACCCCTTGTGGCACCCGCAGGGAATGCTCCAAAAATAGCACTGCTCATATAGCAAATCAATATATTGTGGCGATCTGGGGTTAGCCCCGCCTTCAGCGTTTAAGACTCATGGGAAGTGGGGAATCTCGGGTGTGTTAAATTGCTCACCATAAGTGAGGGAGCTGTGAGGTTAATGCTGTTTGGCTGGTGGTGGGTGTGTTCAAAATAAACAGACAGATATGATCGTCCGCTAACTTATGTAAGTGTTGTTTTCAACAACCGGGGTTGTGCTTTACATGGGTAATGGGTAGCAGATTCGGACATGTTCAGTGTGGCCGCTACTAAGTAAGAGGATAGTGAATTAAGACTCCGGCGCAACGGTACTTGCCTGGATAGTTGAGGGTGGCGAATCAGTACTTGCTATTAGTAATTGTGGCACTTAGTTCTGCTATCCTGAAATATGTGGCAGATATATGAAATATATGAAACTTGCAAATCGGCGCTCCCGCCTTTGAGTAAGAGGCGCGTGTGTGTGAGGAGGAGAAGGGGAGGGGTAATGGGCGCAGGTTGCGAGGTAAAACGGCGGAGGTTTTTAGCAAACAGGTTCTGTGGCGCCCTTCATATCACTTAGTGCCCATTAAATAGCCCTCAGTCTCAAAAAGGTTGGTGACCCCTGCATTAGACAATCCCCCCGAACCCTCCTCCAGGAGACCGAGAACTCCACTCCCACCCCCCATCAGCACAGGAGGCACAAGCAGGCCCCCAGACCTCTGCCCTGGAGAACCCCTTGGGCCCAGACCCAGACCACAACATTGCCCCCCCCCCCCCCCCCCACCAACAGGCCAAAGAAAGAAGCACAGAGGCCACCCACCCCCACTAGGTGACAATGTTACGGGGGACCAGAGTGACTGACGTTTTTCTATATTGTTTTTGTTAGCAGTTGAGTACCGATTTCCTCTATACTGATGATGCTCACATCACCAAGCACACAAACAGAAGGAGAAGCTGTGATAGGGATATCAAACCAGGTTGACAGATCTACACACACCTTCTGCCAAAACTGTGAAACCAATGTGCAGAACCACTGTGCATGTAAATAAATGACCAGGGTGTTACTATTACAGATTGTATTTACTGGAAGTTCTCCTTCTGGAAATTTGAACACAGCATCTGCACGGACAGGCTGTTAGATGCAGGGAGCTACAGCCTCAGCCGACCCAACAAAACCCAAAAACCCGACCAAATCTTAAAAGGAGATGTTGAGGTTTGCTTGATGCACAATGAGATCTGTCTAATAATTAGAAACACTCAGTAAGTTCAGCTGCAAAACTGCACCAAACAGAGGCAAATTAAGTACACCTTTAAATGGAAAACCTTCATATTTAGTCTGGTAGCGCTGGAAAGAGGCAAATTCAAACAGAGTTCAGAGTCATTGGAGATGGAAAACATACCTGGGGCCCCGGTTGACCCTCACTCTGGTTTTTCCACTTAGTTTAGGGCCCTCCCCCACCCTTTTCTCTCTCTTTGTTTATCTGACTTCCTTTGGGACATTTCCTCGTCTGCTGCAGAGGTTCAGGTGCAGAGATCTGGAGCTGCAGAAACGGATGGCTGCAGAGAAACAGACCAAACCAAAGATCCAAACCGACATCTTCAACAGCACCGTCATGCTTTAAGTAGAAACAGCAAAACAAAAGAAAAGTTCGGGTCACAGAGCAGAAATCCTGTTAATGTACCTCACATAAGCATCCAGCAGCAGCTCACCAACCACAGCTACAGCGTCTGACCCCAGATGACTTCATCTCACATGCTGAGGAACTGATCCACATGTTCAATGTAGACAGGTGAAGGTGACCTCACATACCCTTTAAGACGGGAGGCTTCCTCCTGAGAACGGGCCTGCATGAGGAGAAGCCGAAATAAAAAGAAGTGGAGCCCAAACAGTGACGTGCAGTCAGGAGAGGCAGGTGAGGCTGTGCCTCACCTGTCATTATGGGAAGAAAAGAGGAAAAAATAAATTCAATTATTATATTTAATCAGTAATTTGTGCTTCCATTTAAATGTACCATTTTTGGGTGTTTTTTCTTTTCAATTTCGCTGAATTTCCGCATTTGCCGTTCAAATACTGAGAAGTGACGTGCGATGAGGCACCAGCCCGCTGAGCCTCACCTTGGATTGCGCAATACCTATGCAGTCAGACGGTACTGCTGTCTCTCTGTATGTCGGTTCAATTACTTGTACTATATGAGCTGAGTTTACATAATTTAGCAGATGTATTTGATGTACAGTGTTTGTTTTTATAAATAACTGTATGTGAGGGACGTGTTTCCTGTGCTGAGCGCTAAACGCCGGCAAAAAAGCCGCCGGGTGAGGCCAGTAGTTCTAGTGCCTCGTGTTAGGGGGCGCCGGTGAGCCCTGAGATTATGACGCTAAAAAATAATAGAAGAAGTGATAGCAAGCGGCAAGTCATTTTCTTCAGAAGGAGCGGTGTATGGACTTTATTTAAGTAAAGGTAAGACGATAATAACGTTTGTGTCTTTTTCTATGCTGCAGTTTGTATATGAAAAAAACATGTTGAAATGATATTTTAAACAAAACATGTTAACTGTTGTCAATCAAATGGTGAATAAGTTACTCATTATGGTTCATGTATTTGTAAATCTGACTGATGACGTCAGTGCCTCACCAGCCATTAACTTCACCGCACGTCACTGAGCCCAAAGGCTGTCTTTGGAAAAAGGATCACATATCGGAGCTAAACAGAAGGATATTCTGGTTTTGACAGAAGAAACATAAAAACTATTGACTCAAATCAGTAAAGATTCAAAAGAAAGCAAACACATTTACCCAGACTGAAGAACATTCTGAGGCCAGCAGCAAAACAACCAAAGTAGCAGTGGCATCAAAATCTCCTAAAGGTGCCAGATCCCAAGTTGATGTTTCTGCACGTGGACTGGTGGATAAATGAAAATGCTCACAGTTCTAATAAGACTTTCTGTCGTTTTACTATGTATTTTCAGTGATTCTTCCTTCTAGACAACCATGAGGTGGTCCTTTCACCAGAGGATGGAAATGCTTTCCACTATGGTTCAGCTGTTTGTGTAGTGTACCTCCTCCCTGTAGCAGAGCAGTCAGCTCTGACACCCCTCACAGGTTTGTCCTGACACAGAAGAACAGAGATGACCGGGACAACACTTCTGTAATTTTTTTTTTGTACGTATGATGTGCACAAATAATCCATAAACCAGATTTTCCTTCAAACTGACATCTGGTGGCACATTGTCCCTCATAAGGAGATGTATTTGTCCAAATTTGCCTGTTTCGTCTGAGGTATGTGGCAAAATTAAACAAACATCTTATTTATACTTGAGCTGGAGATGTTATGTCTTTTCATTTTGATCATAGTAATTTGCGTTTTGCTTACTACTTTGCAAAAGCTCTTTAAAACGTCTGCAGCGAGGCTTTTAACAGGAGTCAATAAATGAGCACCCACAACTCCTTTATTGTCCTCTTTACATTGGTTTCCAGTTCAATTTAGAGCTGATTTTAAAGTATTTCTTCTGGTTTTCAGAGCCTTGCATGGACAAACTCCTCCATATGACCTTTAAACCCCATTACGCTTTGGCCTGGTCCCTGAGGTCTTCAAAGCAAAACTTTTTTACAAATCCCCAATACTCGCCATAATGGTTGTGTGACCATGTCAGTTATTATTAGTCTAGTAGTTTGAGATGCTGGATTGTTCAGATCCATGTTTCATTAATGATTATGGAGAGTTGTTAGGATTTCAAGGTTCTACTGAGATTTGAACTCAGACTACTGGATTCAAAGTCCAGAGTGCTAACCATTACACCATAGAACCTTTCAATGAATGAAATCTTCACAGGTTTTGACAGGGTCTTGTCAGGGTTCTGACTTTCTCTCCAATTAATATTTAATATTTTAATGTCTGAATTAGAGTTTAAAAGCCTTTCCAACAGAAACACCTTTCGCACACCGAACCACAACTTGTTTGTTAAAACACAGACAAAGCATAGGCTAACACATACAATTACTTTTATCAGTTCTCCCCAGACTAAAAGAATAGCACAAAATACACAACTAATGGTATAGTAACACTAGGCAAAATAAACCATTTCACTGAAATGAATCCTTTAATGTAAGACTAGTCATGTTTTCCTTATTTTATTTGTATTCCTCTTTTCTCTCTCTCTCATAGACAGACACACATCGTCTGCGCGCCTACTGAGACAGCAGAGCTTCACTCGGACACGCGCAGCTGCATTATCTTACTCATACCGTTTGTAGTTTAACAATTACTTCTTTCCATTCTTCCTTTTTTAGCTGTCCTTTCACAGTATATTTTATCTTTCATTTTAACATGTTTGGTTCTCTTCGTACCATATATTTTTCGTCCCCCTGTAAAGGAGCCCCGTCAGGGGATTTACTCATGTTACTACCCATAGTCACAACTGTAGGCCGGTGAATTTTAGCAGTTCGCAGTCAAGACTTGAGTTTGTTGAAAATAAAAAAATCCGAGATTTCTTTGATAACCTTGGCCAACCAGGAGGTATGGCACGCTATGTGCTTTATTTTATTTTTTTGTGCGCACGGCTTCAGCATGTCGTCCTCAATCCACCACCAGTGGGTATTTTGAGAATCCGGGTCACGGCACCAAGATGTCAGGGTTCTGACTTTTACCTTAACCCTTGTGCTATCCTAGGCACTTTGACATTGGGAATTGGGTCATCTAGACCCACTAGACAGTGCTCTGAACCTTTTTTCTTCAATGATTTGTGATATTCACTGGTGTCCATGGATTACATGAAATCTTTCCACCTTTATCCACCTTTGTCATGGTAGGGAGAACATGTCAATGTAAGGGTGGGGTCATCTAAGATAGCACAAGGGTTAATAAAGAGAAGAACCACACAGAAGATGAGAGTTTTTGCTAGATTTCTGCAGAAGGAGAATCGCTCTGTCACAGTGTGAACTGTCACAGAGGAATTCTGCCTTCCTAGTGCATGGGGCCTCTTTTTATTGACAACTGAAGGTTGCAGAAATGGACGTGGGTCATTTATTCAGGAACAACAAGAACATCATATTCTTGTATAATCAGAATTTTCAGGTCATTGTTTTCTTACTGAAAGATAGAACTGAGACAATCATTATGGTGATCATAGCATGTAAGCAAATGATAATTACGCAACTCTAACACACTCATCCACTGGGACAAACTCCGACACTTGAGAGCTGTGCTGGGGTTCACGGGTAGGCCTACACCAGCCCGCCCCCCTCTCACCATGAGCAACTCCAGAATGGCAGTGAGTCCAACCCATCTGGAGGGACTGTGTTTCACAGCCCAGACTGTGGGTGGAGTTGAGCCCAAGCGCAGTCATAGGGGAGGCCGGGATATCCCTGACACGTGTGATTTGGTTCTGTTACTGATTTTTTATATTCTTTTTATTTGAGTCCATGACACGAGTATCAGCAAAGATTCAAAAGAAAGCACACACATTTACCCAGACTGAAGAACATTCTGAGGCCAGCAGCAAAACAACCAAAAAGTAGCATCAAAATCTCCTAAAGGTGCCAGACCCCGAGTTGATGTTTCTGCTCGTGGACTGGTGGATAGATGAAAATGCTCACAGTTCTAATAAGACTTTCAGTCGTTTTACTATGTATTTTCAGTGATTCTTCCTTCTAGACCAGTGTTTTTCAACCAGTGTGCCGCGGCACACTGGTGTACCGTGGGAGATGGTCAAGTGTGCCGTGAGAAATTGCCCTCATTAACTGATCTAAAAACATTTCCATCTTCAGGATATCAGCTCTGTGTTCATCCAAACAGGCCCTGATAAAACACTGAGTAGTTTGGAATATGAAAGATCATAAAAAATTTTTTCTTTGTGTTTATTTGATTCTATTAAAGACATTTTGATAAGAATGACGGTACAGCGATTTAGCCGCAACTTTAGCTGTTTTAGGAAAAGTCCCACCCCTTTAACTGTGTCCGGCAATCATTGCTGAAGGCTTAATCACATCATCAGTCTGACCAATCAGAAGTGGTTAAAGCCTTAACTTGTTCCAATTTAGCTCAAAAAGTTGCTCAGTTCATAAAAAATACCATCCAAAGCTCATCTTTAGCGGTGTAGCTTTCCACAGAATTCTGCCCTTTTGTGGCAGTTTTCACACTACATCTCCCATGATGCATTGGGTTAAAGTGACAGCGCCTCAGCGTACAACGCGTTGTCCTTGTTAAACGTCTTGAAACCACAATGAACACACATCGAACAGTTTTCAAATTTTCTAACTTAACTTTTATTTCATCTTTAAAAAAAAAAACAGCCGCAACTTCGTGTTTTTTCTGCCCCAATTATCACCAAAATGATTGCGGCGGCGAGAGGGGGGGGGGCTGTAGATCAATACAGACTATGAGTTTCTGCTTTTGGGGAGGGGGGGTGCCGCAGGATTTTTGTCAAGGTTAAAGTGTGCCGTGGCTCAAAAAAGGTTGAAAAACACTGTTCTAGACAATCATGAGATGGAAATGCTTTCCACTATGGTTCAACTGTTTGTGTAGTGTACCTCCCCTCTGTAGCAGAGCAGTCAGCTCTGACACCCCTCACAGGGTTTTTTCTGCCGTAGAGGAAAAGAGATGACCAGGACAACACTTCTGTAATTTTTCTTATGATGTGTATGATGTGTACAAATAATCGATAAACCATATTTTCCTTCAAACTGACATTTGGTGGCACACTGTCCCTCATAAGGAGATGTATTTGTCCAAATTTGCCTGTTTCTTCTGAGGTACGTGGCAAAAGTAACCCTTGTGCTATCCGAGGCACTTTAACATAGGGCAGGGGTCGGGAACCTTTTTGGCCAAGAGAGCCATAAAAGCCAAATATTTTTAAATGTCATTTCGAAAGAGCCATACAATAATGTAGCGTCCCTTTCCCACACTGAGACTTAACCTCTTTTAGGGTTCTTCATTCTGGTTACTGCAGACCCCTAACGAACGCCGTACAATTGATTCAGCAACTCCTCAATCTCTCCCGCCGAGACGAGAGCGGTTCTCCCAACTTTATATTCCTCTGCTCCCGCTCCAGCCCTCCCATTTCCCTTATTCGGCCCATAGCTAAACCCCATTGGTCCAAACTCCCTAACAACAGGCTGAGCGACAGAACTGAGAGTCAATCAGATCTCTGCTTGATCGATGCGTTCCATGAACTCCAGAACTTTTAACGCGGCCCAACAGCCAAGTTAAACTCAGTGACGGCTGGCGTGACCGCACTTCCGCAGATGTCGGCTCACTTGACCGCGGTTCAAACTGGATCTTAATAAATCAAACAGCAAATTCACCGCGAAGCTGCAAATAAATGTGTAAATATGTGGGAATCAGTCTTTATTTTTGTTCTGGACACCACTGGAAACACAAATTAATATGATGGTTTCTCAGATCGCAGCAGCATTTCCGCCTTCAGCGATCATCGGGAGCTTCGCGCTCCGCTATGTGAAGGCAGCTGGCGGTCTGAAGAACAAAGCTTGTCCGCGGTGCGTCAGGAGGAGGACCGCAGAAGGCGGTCATGCTGCTATGTAGTCCTGAGAAGCTGTGGAAACTCATCAGTTCACAACCAACTCAAAGCCGTCTTCTCTGCCGCTAACACAGTCTGCTCCTGGTGCGCGTGTGTGCGTCAGTCAGCAGCCGGACACACGGAGAAAGCAGTGACGTCATCGCCCCGCCTCCCCTCTGCTAATGCTTTTTCGAAATGAATTTTGTGACAAGTTGCGCGGGGTGGATGTTAAAATGCAAATGCAATCCCCTCTTTGCATTTTCGTTTTAATTATGACACAGAATAAGCGGTTTTAAGTATAAAATGAAAAAGCATTTTGAAATATTGCTTTTTCTTTTTAATTTTGAGTCAAAAATGCAGCTACATTTTGAAAATTAAAAAGCATTTCTGTTAATCCATTTTAATTGTCAAATTAGACATTTCTAAATGATTTATGCTACACATTTACCAGGGACCTTTTTGAAAATGAAATGTCAAATACCATTTTCTTTATCATTTTAATTAAGTGACAGAATAAGCTGTATTGAGGAAGGAAATGATAAAGCATTTTGAAGTATTGCTTTTTTCTTTTTAATTTTGAGTCAAAAAATGCAGCTTCATTTTGAAAATTAAAAAGCATTTCTGTTAATCCATTTTAATTGTCAAATTAGACATTTCTAAATGAATTTTGGTACACATTTACCATGGACCTTTTTTAAAATGAAATGTCAAATTCCATTTTCATTTTAATTTTAAATAAGTGACAGAATAAGCTGTGTTGAGGAAGGAAATGAAAAAGCATTTTGGTGGATTGCTTTTTCATTTTATTTTTGAGTCAAAAAATGCAGCTTCATTTTGAAAATTAAAAAGCATTTCTGGTTTTGACTTTGCTTTTTATTTATGCTACATAATCGCTTCCATAGATTTGAACTCAGACTACTGGATTCCAAGTCCAGAGTGCTAACCATTACACCATAGAACCTTTCAATGAATGAAATCTTCACAGGTTTTAACAAGAAAAACTGTAATTAATTAAAAAATATGCTGACAAAGAGAGATTTATGAATAAATGTTTTTTTCAAAAAAAAAAAATCATTTCAAAAGGCCAGAAAACTGAAGTTATTTAGATAGTTCAGATCCATGTTACAATGATGAGTAAGGAGGGTAGGTTGGGTTTGAGGTGCTGGATTGGATTGTTTAGATCAGGGGTGTCCAATTCCAGGCCTTGAGAGGTGCTGTCCAACATGTTTTCCAACCTTCCTGGCATCGAGGCTCCTTATTGGCTACATACACCTGATCCAAGTAATCATCAGCAGACATGGCAGGATTTATGGTAAACCAGCAGGATGCTTGCCCTTGAGGCATGGACCTGGGCAACCCTGATTAGACCCATGTAACAAGTATGTTAAAGGAGAGTTGGTTGGGTTTCAAGGTTCTATTGAATTTTGAACTCATACTACTGGATTCAGAGTCCAGAGTATAAACCACTACACCATAGGACCCTATTACCCAGCTGCATTTTTACAGGTTTCAAAATAAAAACTAATTAATTGGAAAATATGCAGAACAAAATAAAGATTTAAGATTAAAAGTAGTAGTATATGTAAAAAACAAAATGGCATATCTTGTACACCAACATTAAAGAGCATAGAATTTCTTTGTAAAAAAATTAGTTTCTAGAGGCCAGAAGGTTGGTTATAGAATGCCAATTATTTTTGATTTGTTAGTTTGAGACACTGGATTGTTTAGATCCCTGTAACAAGAATGAGTAAGGAGAGTTTCAAGGTTCTACCGAGATTTCAACTCAGACTACTGGATTCAGGGCCAGAGTGCTAACCACTACACCATAGAGTCTTATGTATACTCACATTTTACTGTCACGGGGGGAATGGGAAGTACCCAGGCGCAGAGAGGAGAGGAGGCAGGAGGATGCAGGGAATAGGGTTTAATAACATAAACTCGAAACAAAACCACTGCAACAGGCAGGCAAAACTCGAAACACTAGAAATGCTCGAAACAGGGGAAGACCAGAATATGGACCAGCCCAGGAGGAAGGGAAAGACAAGACTTAAATACATACAAGGGAACAAGACACAGGTGGAAACACTCAGGACTGATGGGGAAGGGTAAAACTCGAAACAACAACGGAACAGGAAATACTACATAATAAAACAGGAAGTTAACTGAAAACATCACAGAACAAAAAGGAAACAAACCACAAGGGCAAAGAAACAGAAACCGTAACATTTACAGGTAAAAAATCCCAAATCAATAAAATTCAAGTTCCCCATGAGGAAACTGGAGTGCCCCGTTGGGGTGCTTTCCTTTACCCCTCCAAGAGACACCAAGAAGGCTGAGTACTCTTAACTGTTTTTGCACCAGTAGACCAAAACCACAGTCCTAGACCCACCCCCCCACCCCCCAGCCTACACCAGCCCGGACCTTCTCACCATGAGCAACTCCAGAATGGCACAGCCCAGACTGTGGGTGGAGTTGAGCCCAAGTGCAGTCATAGGGGAGGAGTTGAGCCTTCCAGAACTATTTCTCTGAGATGCTAAGGAATGTGAGATCTATACATTTATAAATTGAACTCATCTCTGTGATTCATTCACTCATTCATATCATTTCATTCCATCTGTTACATCTAACACATGTAATGTCACTTTCCCATCCATTCTTATCCATGTATAAATCCATTTGTTTAAACATTCATATTTATATATTTTTTGGTAAAACAAATACAAAACACCAGTAAATGATGAAGATTTTTTAAGAGCGAACCTGAGCATCAGGAGAAAACCCAAGCAGATTAAACATAAATAAACAAAACAATAACTACCTACATTTTGTTAATTAATTAATTTATTTTATCAACAAATACACAACACAACACTGATAAATCATGATTTTTTTTAAGGGTGAACCTGAGCACCAGGGGAAAACCAAAGCAGATTAAACACAAATTAAAAAAATAAAATTCATACGCCGTCATTTAAATCTCCGACTCCGTGTCACTGAAGTGTGGCGCTCTCTTTTTTTCTCCACCCGTTTCCATGGTAAGTCTGGAAATCGGCGATCCATTGAGAATGTCATTATGTACTTGCCGTGCACGTGCATTAACCCAAGGCAGGGGTGCTCACACTTTTTTGGCATGTGAGCTACTTTTGAATCAACAATGTCTTGAAGATCTACCTATAAA
>CM074489.1:5459449-5486762 GCA_037389245.1 Oryzias sinensis | reverse complement strand
CTTCAATGAAAATCCCAATGATTTTAGAGCAGAACATTCAGTCCATGTTGCTTATTTCCTGAGTCAAAAGAAAATGTAATAAGTGTAGTGATAAATTTGGTGTCTCTTCCATGTTCATGTCAGGTATCTGGACATTCATCAACTGAGGAGGCTTCTTAACTATTATCATCAATATTATTATCTTTATTAACTGAGCACCTTCTGTGGAGAAGTATATGGAGAACAGACTCAGAATTTCCCGTCTGCAACTTCTACCTGCAGAAAAGCAAAGACAGAAAAACTTTTGGAACTTTAATATCCAAAATTTCAACAATGTTAGTAAAAGATGTTAACTTTCATATTTACTGATTTAATTTATGATGGCAGCAGGAACAAATATCTACAAGAATTGACAGTAACAACATCTTAACGATGAAATAAAAGTCAAAACAAACTATAAAAGAAACCCAAAATTGATTTGTGTTAGTCATTTTTTCAACAACACTTAATATATTTCCTTTGCAAGAAATGCTTTTTTGTGGTGAGCAGCAAAGAATGAAATGGGCATGAAGTCTTTGAGAATAGGTATAATATTTATAAAAACCGCTTTGTATACATTGTTGAGCTTGAAGCACTTTACAATTAAAAATAGAAATTAAAATAGAAACCCTTCACTGTCCCATCCGTTAACACATGCTTCCCATGACCCTACACACAATGAATACTTATGAAAGTAATTCTTGAAAGAAGACATTCTGAATGTCATGCAGTAAAAAACAGACAAAAAACTTTTGGGACTTTAATGCCAACAGTGTTTGTAAAAGATTTTCACTCTCATATTTATTAGGGATTTAATTCAAATAGCATTTGAGAAAAAAATTCAAAATGAAAGGGATAAAAGTTTAAAATTGAAGCTTAAATGAAAAGGTATGAAAAAAAGATCACAATAAATGAATAATAAATTATAATAATAAAAAATGATTTTTCTAAATGAAATAATTCAAATTCTGATGTAGTTGAGAGTTCATGATATTTGAGTAAAAATAAAAAGATTTTGTTTTGTTTTCTTGATAGTGTTCATTTTAAATTGCGTCAAATAGAAAGCTTGTCTATTTTGATTCTAAATTCTTTTATTTTTGTTAGGAATTTTAGCAAAATAAGCAAAAAATTTATGTAATTTTATCCCAATAAAATCAAATACAAAGTTTACTCTTTTCTTCAAAAGACAGCTACTTTTGAATGAATGGAAAGAACTTATTTTGAAGTTATCTAATGTTATTATTTCAAGTAAAAAGAAAAAAAAATAGATTTTTTTTTTAGATTTAACTGTCAAATAAATATTGGGTGCAATTGTTCAATGTGTTATGACATCTTTTCATCAGTTTGATTTGTTATTTTTGTTTAATTTAAATCAAAAGCTAGTATGTCTTTCTTTTAAATTGTAGTTTTCCCAAACTAAATATGAAAACCTTAAGGTTTAACCAAATTATCTTTAAGCACACCACTGGCTGAATAACATTTTACAAAGGAAAAGCTTATTTAAGACTCACCAAGACCAGAAGATTCCATGACAGCAAAAAAGCCCAAAATATTTAGTTTGGAATGAAAATAATATTATTAAAATTACAATTAAAAAATAAAAATAAAAGCAGGAACAATATTTTAGATAAAAGTGCCTGAAACATGAAATTGCCTTCAGATTTTGTAGTCTGGGCATGAAACTTGTCCAAAAAGTATATCCTAGTTCAACATCTAGACAATTGTGCATCCTGAGTCAGGTGGCTGAAAGACATAGAAAGAAAATGGTTCAAATTTGCCAAGCTGTAAAATGTTGTAATTTTACTATTTTGTGCGCTAAAATCTACAGAAAGGCCAATTTGCAATATTTTAGTAAATAGGAACTCACAGGTGCACAATGCCGTTAACAAGGATGTCAAGATGTCACTGATGGAACTTTGCAAGCAATGATCAATAAAAACAAAAAATGTCACATCTGCATAGGTGCTGTACAGAAGAAAACTGTAAACAGAAATATGCAAAACATTTTGTGTTTTAAAAGGTGTGGGACCAGACAAGATTTTTCTTCTACCCACTCCTTTTCAAGCACATTGTTTTGTTTTATCTGCCTATTTTAATTCTTGTGTTTATTTTCATTTTGTGTTTGTGTTTGAAAAAAAGGAAAAAAAGTTTATCACTCATTTCTGAAAAGGAAAATCTTTCAAGGCTTCAAGAAAATTTTAGGATGCCATAAGTGACCCACTAATTCTATTGCAAAAAATATGTGTCTTCCTTATTTTAATACGTGTTGAATGAACTGAAAGTACAGTTTCATAGTAAATATTGGGGAAAAAAGCACAACACGTGTTTCTTCAGCCTGTGAAAAACAAGGTTAAAGACACAAGACACACTCTAAAGTTATTATTTTCCATTATTCTTCTGAACCCGTTTTAACGCTATCAGAGTCACAGGGCTGTCAGAGGCTAACCCTGTCGCAGGGCCACAGTGACACACTCATGCAAACCTAGGGACAATTTAGAGGCACCAATTCATCTATGAAGCATGTTTTTAGACTGTGGGAGGAGTCCCTGGAGAAAGCCCACACATGCACACCTAGAATATGCAAACTGAACAGAGTGGGACTTCTTGCTGTGAGGCAAGAGCGCTGACCACTGCACCACCTTGCAGCCTTTTCCCCCCAATATCTTTAATTCAAAGAATCTTTTTTTGTTTGTTTTTCTAAATTTTACACATTTTATTTCTGAATCTAATCAAATAAGCAAATAAATAGTTTTTAGAAAATTAAATAATTTGCAATAAAATGTACATAATATAAAGACTCCAATACACAATGAACAATTATGATCATATAGACTGATTCAAAAAAAAAAAAGATCAGTCTCTTTACTGAAGCACCACAAAATGAAGTAGAGGATAAGATCAAATTTTAAATTTTGCATCATCAGAAAATATAAAAAAAACTGCAGCATCTCATGGCTATTAGAAACAAAATGTAGAAAAATGTAGAAGTTGTACAGTTCAGTGGCTTGAGTTTATATTTCATAGGTCTTCTTTTAATTCCTCCGGATTCTGGGCGGGACCGCTGGCTCAAAGCAGCCCCAACCCCTTCCCTTTGGACTAGGGAGTTTAAAGCTTCCCACTGCATTTTCTACATCACAAATATCTGCTCCTAATTCACAACGATTTGAATAACCCTTGTGCTATCCTAGGCACTTTAACATTGGGACTTGGATCATCTACACCCACTAGTGCGCTGAACCTTTTTTCTTCAGTGATTTGTGATCTTCACTGGTGTCCATGATTACATGAAATCTTTCCACCTTTATCCACGTTTGTCATGGTAGGGAGAACACGTCAATGTAAGGGTGGGGTCATCTAAGATAGCACAAGAAATAATCTGAAATGCAATTATGAGCTTAACTTTTTTAGTTTATGCCCTCATCCGAAAAATGCCACAACACACGTTAAAAACACAATTTTCATCACAGTGGATCTTCAAAGCCCTCAAAAAGGACGGTCTTTTACCAACGTCTAAAGCAATTTTAGAAGGCTTATTAAGGCTCGAGTTGTATTCAATATTTTTGATTGAGTGCTATAAACCATTCAACCCATTGTTTTCCTGTTTCTCTTTATTTCTTTCTTTCTTTATTATATGTCTATGAAGACTCTCATTCATCCAGGTAGATTCCATCATAGTAGTAGGTTTAAAGGTTGTCATCTGGACTTGGTTTTTAAAGTTGAAGACGTCTCACCTCTTATCCAAAAGGCTTTGTCAATTCTGTTGAGAATTCTGTTTTTTTTACTATAGTATCTTCCACCATTTTTTGCCGCTTAACTCCTTCTACAATTTTTCAGCTATTTTAACCACTCAACTATTAAAATGTTCAGCTTTTTCAGCTTTTTCTAGCTATGACTTTTGGTCCTTCAAATCTTTGAACTTTCAAGATCTTCCAGGATTTTTGCCTCCATTGAAATACATGGGGAATCCTTGGTGCAGAAGCTTGCTGGTTCAAGACCCGGTGCTGGCATTTTTCACAACAATATCTTTTTGTGATGGTGCTGTTTTCACTGTATTTATGGTAAAATTTGATCGTTTCTTTCTTTATTACTATCATTATCTTTTTTTTGCCAATGGTTACCCTTTAAGTTTCATTTTCATTCAGCAATATAGCATTCACCTTCTGGTTTATTGTTGTATTTTCCACCATTTTTTTGGCAGTTAACTTCTTCTACAATTTTCCATCAATTTAACCATTCAACTATTTAAATGTTCAGCTCTTTCAGCTTTTTCCAGTTATGACTTTTGGTCCTTCAAACCCTTGAACTTTTCAGGATATTACAGGATTATTTAGATTATGTGTCCTGTCAACTCTTCTTGGCAGATAGCGCAATGGCATGACACATAAGCGGTGTTGCAAAGCTTTGCTGGATCAATACTTGATGCTGGCATTTTTCACAAAAATATCTTTTTTGTTATTGTGCTGTTTTAACTTTATTTATGCTCAACTTTTATCGTTGCTTTAGTTCATTTTTTTGGTGGCAATTATTACCCTTTAAGTTTAATTTTCATTCAGCAATATAGCATTCAACCCTGCATTTTCTTCTAGATATGCAGCTCCTTCTAGTTTTTATTAGACTTTGTTAGGGTGTCTAAAATGTTAAAATTAAGAAGTGTGAACACAGCAATTTTTGAATAATTTAGCCCAATAGTTCAGGTCTGACATGTAATAAATGTAGGAGGACTTTTACTGACCTAAACAAATACTCCTCTGATTCGCCTGCTCCATATGTCATTGGAATTATTTTGACAGAAATGTAGAAAACAATAGAGAAGATAACTGGAGGAGCTTATGGGGTTGGGTGCATGGTGGGCACGGGGCTGGTGGTCGCTAGAATAAGGCAGAAAGCATAAGGGCACCAAAAGGACACAATGAGAAAGGCTCCGAATACAGTCATTACCCACCCAGGGCTATTCCTCTCTGGCCCATTAGCTGCTGGCGGCCGTGACCAATTGGGTTTTGTTGCTCCTAGCAGGGTCATCCAGTGGTGGTCTGGGCCTTTTCTATAATGGACGCTCACTCACACAAAAACTTAGAGAGAAAAAAAAATCTCTGTGACTCCCTCTCCTTACCCTCTCTGTCTAAAAGGAGCCAGTCAGGCAAGAAAGAGAAAGAGTGAAAAGTGATCATGAAAAGAGATTTGTTGTGAGACGTGCAGGGAAGTGATCGTTTAGCCACACGTGGAATCAAGGGACTCCGTGGAGGTGGGTCTTGTCAACCCTTTTGACTCGCATGCCAATTCCACATTAAATCGTTCTGAGCCTGAAAGTCTAAGGATGTCGACACATGAAGATGAACTTATAATGTCCACAACTGGGGACAGGGGCAGGTTTTAAGTAAGACAAGGGAATCTCTAAAAGGCCAAAACAATTACACAGTATGTTTGATCACTTTACCTTAAACTTTGATGATAAAAACTATGCAACAACGTAAAGAAAGGTACTAGAGACTCATTGAACAATACAATATTTTTTAAGATTTCCCTCAAATTTTTAATTTTATGAGCTCACCACTCCACCAAATGAATAAATTAAAGGCCCTTTAGTTCCAGGAATGTATATGCATACAGGTTTCTACAATATGATTGCAATAATTTGCATGCATAAATGCATATTCTATATAAAACAACGTATGCATGCCATTCTGTGAGGGGGTGATTTCTGTCCAGTTCCAAAGTGAACAAAAGGCCAGTTAGCCACCTAGCGTGCTGCTAATTCTCCATGTCAAATACAATAGCTGCAATTATATGGTAATCAGTGTTGGTGCCTCATACCTTTTTGCTGCTTTCTGCCAGTGAGTGTCTGGCTGAGCTTTTCCTGAGGGAGACAGTTAGTCACGGTTTATTATTGACCTATTAGACATCTGTCTTTCTGCCAGAGAGAAACCAGTCAGCTCACAGGCCGCGCTGCGCTAACCAGAACACAGGAAAAAAGGGGGAATCTAAAAAACAAAGTGAGTCACTTTAAAAAAAAAACAACCTATCCATAAGTGTGAACCAATCAAAAAAGGCCACTATATTAGCATTTTTGACAATGTACACTGTAAACATAAAAGTTTGATCAGATAACACTACTCTGGCCTTCATGCCTGTTAAAATCACTTTATCCATTTTTTAATATTCAAATATTTAATTAAATATTGGAAACAAACCTGTTCGAACATTTCTAAACCAAAAGGCTCTAGAGGAATCAACACTGAATTTTGTTGATGTGTTGTATTTATATAATTATCCAGATATGTCAGCTCAAAAGGTGGTGCCATCCCCCACCCGTCCCCCCTATCCTCCCACCCAACGACACTCCCACACAGACCCCTTGGCCAACCCCCCCTAAAGTCTCCGCCCCTGGAAAGCAAAGCTCTCTTTGTTAACCTAATGTGCTTTTACCAGTTGCTTTCTGCCAGGGAGACATCTGCTGTGTGCAACCAGTCAATATTGTGAGGACAGTTCAAAGCGGCCAGTTCATTATCTGTGTCAGCTTAACAACCCAAAGGTAGCGGTCTAAGGGACACAAGGAGGTGGAGGAGGAGGAGGAGGCGGGAGAGGACCAGAGGAGGGGGGCACAATGTGTGAGGACACAATGGACTCCTCATTAACTAGTGATTTATCATGATGGGATGCCCAGTTCAACCTTTGCCCCTCTTCGGGCACACACCTCTAGGAGCTCCTTGAAAAAAAGCTCCTATTGTTGGAAAGAGAACTTCAAAAAAAGAACTGAGAGTAAAATCACAAGATTAAAAAAGAAAGTAAGGAGTAAAAGAAAATCAAATGATCTGGTGCCCTTCACCTTTTTCCGCTTTCTAGACAAGACTCTTATATATGATTTTCTGTGGGGGTTTTTGTCTACAAGTTGGACAAACTTGATCTTAAAAAGGTAAATTAATAGTATTCATCCATAAAAGGCAACTCTAACCCTTGAGTCACAACATAAAATATTGCCTTGCACTTGACACACCCTCTATTTTCTGATTCAGGGTTTATGAAAGTCAAATTTCAGTCATGATGATATCATAGATGTCAGAAAGCCTCTAAAGATGCGTGCACACACGGGAGATCAGAGTTCATCCTCGGACGCTTTGCTATCACAGAAACGAAGCCTTCTTTTTTCACATAAAAGCTGTATAATGAGCGTTTAATGTATGGCCTCTCAAAACGCAAGAGAATATTCAACGTGGACCATGTGGTGGTTTTCTAAAGCTGCTGCACGACGTAACACACCCCTTTTCACTCCATTTTGCTCCACTTTGCATGCAAACCCCCTCCCCTCTTTCCTTTGCTGAATCCATTTGCTTAAATCAATCTCACAGGAGGCGGTCGTGGATAATGTACCAGCCAGGGTTTGTAAACCGTTTTGTTAACAATGCATTTTGAAAAGAAAAGGGGAGAGATAAAGCGAGACGGAGTGAGTGAGGGAGATGTTGAGAAACGGGCAGAAGGGTGCTGAAAGAGGAACAGTTGGGTGGGTGTGGTACCCAGCCCTGCTTCGGACAGGCCCTGTCGACTGGTGACACCCCTGTCCCATCTCCTCCTCCCTCAGCAAAAGTCTAATTCTGTCCAGGCCTTGCTTTAGTCACACCACCTGCTTCTACTCGTCTTTGCTACACACCCACCCGTCCAATGACAGGATGAACAGACGGAATAAACTAAACCCCTGTAAGTGTAGCCAAGCCACCCACGTGTAAACACAGGTTATGCGAGGATGCTTTAGGGAAAGGACTATAAGTATGGCAGGGTCTACTAAGTAAAAAAACGATATAAACGCAAGCTCTTTAGGTTGTTAAGTTGTTGTACAACTGATGTAGAGTTCACATCTCAGACCCAGACACACTGCTTGTGGTTCCTGGATGTAGCATAATAAAATCAACTTTGCACTCGACACCAGTCATTAAGGACACCCCTTTGCATTTAGCAAAATTAAAAAAAAAAAAGACTTTCACAATGAGTACAAACGTGGCAGTTTACCGGTTGTTTGAAAATAAATTAATGATTTAGCTTTTATTTCACTGCTAGATTTCTACACTGCTTGATTTTATTTATGTAAATTTGTGTAATTCAACCATGGTGGGATGGTAAAATAGACCCTGTCAATCTTCAGCGTTCAGTTCTGACTGCCTTACGACCTCTTTTGGTGCCGTGACCATGAGAGTCCTATTCACCGCGGCATATGTTGAGACTCACAGACGTTTTTAGACTGTTGTCAAAATTAAAAAAACAATACGCCAAAAATGTTTGAAAGAAAGAAAGAAGCAATAACATTACAGTAATACACTGTAGACTGTACTTGCTGTGTTCACAGAACATTTTCTTTTTTGGCTCTAAGTTGGCATGCCTAAAAACTTTTCTTATCAATAGGTGCATTTATTAAGTGTGCTGCTTGTTACAAAAAACAATTTGAATGTATCTGTTTAATTTATTTTGTGTAATTTTTTTTAACTTACTTTCAATTTTATATAAATAAATACATATTAGGCATCTATTTTTAACTATCTTTTTATTATCATTTTAGCCCCAGCGTGTATCTTTTGTGCCAGGGTTGCCGGTTTGGTCTGGGGATTGTTGCCACAGTGCTCGCCCTTGGTACGTCTCTTTTATGATTATTGTCATTTTTTCTTGCCTGTACGCATCCTGTGTTGGATCATGGGCGATATGAGTGAATGGAAGGGAGGGAGAAAGGCAAAGAGGTGAGTTAGTTTTAAATTTTCTCTTTTTTCTACTTTGTTGTCTTGTTTCTAATTGTAAAGCAATTTGAGGGGCAATACATGAAAACCTTTTTCTTTTCTAGTAAATAAAGCTTGATCAATTTTTCAATCACATGCATCCGGCAAATTTCAATGTGGGAGGAGCTACTACTAACCTTAATTTTACAGGCTCTTTGGAAGACATGGATAATGATGAGAGAGTATTGCATTTTATGGACCATGAGGTTCACTTAGAATCCTTTAATTTTCTCAAAAATCAACAATGGACATACAATCCAGCAAACTTTGCGCCCTAGTTACCTGCCCCCATACAGGGGGAATGGGAATTTTTGAGTTGTCTGGGCCTGTGGATGGTTATAGAGAGATGTAACCACATCTTTAAGGGAGAGTAGGTGTGTCTTTATATTCCCTTGAAGTCATGAAAATGAAATGTCCCATTGCATGTGTATTGTAAAGTATTTGTAAGCATAATGTAAGCTACACTCACTAATGATATACAAAAGGGGCTGTTGTATGCTGTGCTACTGCCACACTTTTGTTATAAGTGAGGCATGCTCACCTGACTCCTTATTGATGGTGCCCACACACTGAATGTGTGCAGGTGATACATACGTAAGTGCCTGTAGGACACCCGTAAAAGGCCCATACAAAGTACACTCTAATTACCTAATTTCCTCAATTCTAAGGCCAAATCCAAATTGCTGTTAGGATGAGTGGAAGGATCCCAAAACAGAGACTGAAGCCGAGGGCAGGTTGACAATTCATTCCTCAGGATCAAAAACTAACTCAGACAGGATGCTGAAATCGCGGAGCTAGACCGATCAACAGGACAGGTGCTAAGAGCTACTGAATAGTAATAATCCGGCAGGGAGAAAGAGAAAGGTGCAGGCTTTTAAAGACACGGTGATGAGATGAGCATCAGGTGTGCAGTGTAGAGAGGCACCTGGGAAAAGGTCAGCCACGCCCCCCTGCTCTACACTGATCATAACAATTGCTTCCCTACCTCTCTGGCTCCTCCCCATTGCTCTAATTGTAGGGGCATTTGAAGGTGTAGTGACTTTCGAAAGTGTTTTTTAAGGAGGAACCGTCGCAACTTATGGCAGACTATTCCTCCACTGGTAAGCTGTGTCCCGCTGGTGCGCGGAGGAGAAATTCATTTCTTCACGTGGCTGTGCTCTGAAGCACAGACACTTACACTTAAATGTAAGTATTTACTTCTTTGTCTTGCATGAGTTTTTAAATTTATAAAACCAATGTTGCTATGTATTTTCCAAGTGCTGGCAGCTATGCGCTAACCCGTATATGACCAGCAGCTACTAACATCCAAATTTAAAGACACTATATTCCATACCTCTCTGCTTGGAGGCATAAATGTAGGTGTAGGAAGAAGCCGTAGGAGTAGGGAAGCAATTCAGATTCTTTTAATTTTTTCATTTTTTCATTTGTCCTGTCCAACAGCTGAGCAGACAGAGTTGAAGCCCTCTTGTGTTGGACATATTCTACTATTAAAGCAGGGGATTGTGGATCTTCTGACACACAATGTGTGTATTTATATATACCCCTTTTGTAATTTAGGCTAAACTTTATTTATATTGATTATATTTGTATCCTGTTTATGATGGACTGAACGGAAAAGAAGGAAGAGAGGGATGTTAGACAGGGGGTAAGGGCACCGAATAAAGGGGGGAAAGGGGAGTTTGGGATGGTTACAGAGGTGGTGGTCGGGGAGTACAATCATAAGGCAACAAGATGCTGGAGGACTATCATCATTACTGTCTGGTGTAAGTGTTAGTCAAAGGAGACGGACTCAAGTGTTACAAACATACCTGTTTGCTCAAAGAATCTTCACATATAATCGTGTCACCATGTACTCAAAACTACAGCAGTTCACACCCACGTACAGTCAGGACTATAAATATTTGGACAGAGACACATTTTTTCTAATTTTGTTTCTGTACATTACCACAGTGAATTTTAAATAAAACCATTCAGATGCCATTGAAGTGCAGACTTTCAGCTTTTATTCCATGGGTTACACAAAAGATTGCATAAAAATGCGAAAAATTTAAGCATTTTTTAAACACAATCCCTTCATTTCATGGGCTCGTAAGTAATTGGACAATTGATTTCCATGCTATTGCATGGGCAGGTGTGGGCAATTCCCTTGTTATGTCATTATGAGTGAAGCAGACAAAAGGCCTGGAGTTGAAGCTCTCCATGCAGGTGAAAGGAGCCATCATTATGCTGAGAAAACAGACAAAAACCATGCCAGAAATTGCTGCAGTATTAGGAGTGGCAAAATCAACAGTGTGGCACATCCTGAGAAAGAAAGAAAGAGACCACTGGTGAACTTAGCAACGCAAAAAGACCTGGACGTCCACAGAAGACAACAGTGCTGGATGGTCGCAGGATCATTTCCATGGCAAAAAGGAACCCGTTCAAAACAGCCAACCAAGTGAACAACACTCTCCAGGAGGTAGGCGGATCAATATCCAAGTCTACCATAAAAAGAACACTACATAAAAGTAGATACAGAGGGTACACTGCAAGATGCAAGCCACTTATAAGCCTCAAGAATAGGAAGGCTAGATTGGACTTTGCTAAATAGCATCTGAAAAGGCCAGCATAGTTCTGGACACTAGTGTTTATTGATGACGTGACACAGGACAGAAGCAGACCAATGAATCCTGAGATTCCAGAGACATACTGTCTGCGCAGATCCAGGTGAATGCAGCCAAACTGATTGGGCAGCGTTTCTTAATACAGATGGACTATGACCCAAAACATACAGCCAAAGCAACTCAGGAGTTTATTAAAGCATAGAAGTGGAATATTCTTGAATGGCCAAGTCAGTCACCTGATCTTAACACAATTGAGCATGCATTTCACTTGTTGAAGACTAAACTTCAGACAGATAGGCCCACAAACGAACAGCAACTGAAAGTTGCTGCAGTAAAGGCCTGCCAGAGCATTCAGAAGGAAAAAACCCAGCATCTGGTGGTCATTGCCAACAAAGGGTTTTCAACCAAATATTAGTAATGACCATTTTGTTTTCAGTTATTTCATTTGTCCAATTACTTACGAGCCCATGAAATGAAGGGATTGCGTTTAAAAAATGCTTTCGTTTTTCACATTTTTATGCAATCTTTTTTTTAACCAATGGAATTAAAGCTGAAAGTCAGCACTTCAATGGCATCTGAGTTGTTTTATTTAAAATTCACTGTGGTAATGTACAGAAACTAAATTAGAAAGAATCTGTCTCTGTCCAAATATTTATGGTCCTGACTGTATGTATACAAACCAATACATCTAAAGCATTTCATTCTGTCATACATAATATTTGTGCAAAGGTGAGCTGACACCTGTGCTTAGGTGGGTGTTTATGTTTTACTTAGGTGGATGATGGAATGTAAAAAGAGGGAGATTGCCCAGCCGGTGTGTGTAATAAAGATTGCAGTTTGTAATAAAGATTGCAAAAAAGGGTGTGTGTAATAAAGATTGCAGTTAAAATTGGCGGGTAGGGCACTGAGAGGACATCACCTGATTGCTCACAGTGATTTCCAAAAACCCTCCCAGCAAGGGGCCCTAAATGAATGTCTAAGGTGCAGTCAAAATTGGCAGGTGGGGCACCGAGAAGACATCTCCTGATGGCTGGCAATAATGTCCAATGGGAGGAGGGCCACTGAGGATAGACGTTTTTAGAAATTGATAGACTTGATGTGTACACAGCCATGGTAATGCTGTTTTAAACGATTGCAATAACCAAACTTCATTTTTCAAAATCTTATTATATTTCAAATGTCTTGTAACAATTTTCTCTTATTGTTTAAAGTTTGGGTTTCATTTTTCAGGTTGAATTTCTATTTAGGACCAGATTTGAGCTGGAAAAGCCAATTAAAAGATAAAAGAAGAAAAGAAGAAGAAGAAATTCAAGAAAATGTGTTCATATAGATCTTTCTAAAAGAGAAAAAAGATATGCAAGCACAGCAGAATTGTGTGTTTGTTTATGGATGTATGTGCATTTACGGTAATCACACAGTACTTTGTTAAATATCCAATAGGTCATCTGCCTTTGTACAAGTTAGTAGTGACATATCCCATCAGCTGAAACCTGTTCCTCCATGTTCCCTTCTCTAAGCCACTTTGTGCATCAAGCTGGTATCAGTTTGACATCACATTCCCCCAGGATGCTCTCAGATCTCCACCAAAGCACCCATTACTGGATCATAAGCTCCGGCACAGATGACCCTGGATAGGAATCCCCAGCAGACTTTCTTGCGTCCACAATAACTGGCAACATAAGCCCCCCCAGTAATTGCCTATTAGCCTACGTCCCCTGACAGCAGCTAGCAGGGTAGCATGTGGAGCTTCAACATGCTACAAGGACTACAATTGAAGGCTTGCTTCAATTGCTTCCCCTAATTGGCTATGAGGGGTATTTAGGTAGGTCATGACTTTGGGGAATTAATAGTGACATCTGACCTGATGTACACTTAAAAATGAAGACAGAACCACATTCTCCAAGGATTTAGGTTAAGATCTAAGGATTGATAGGTTATTATAATACAGGCCTCTTATTTGAAGACACATTTTACTTTCTAATCTGCCCCTGAAGCACACATATTAGGAGAGATTAACTGTGTACTGCAGACTTTCTAACTAAGAAAGTGAGCCCATAAAAAGATAAAACAATCTGATTTTATAGTGTATTTGTAAAATCAGTTTAGCTGTGACTGAATTTCTTAAAAGAAAGATGAAATAATTACAGTATAGATTTATACTGCACACTGGAAATTATCCTTTGTTAAATATTTAAATATAATTAAAAGGTTTATCTTTTAATGAATCTTTTTAAATGCCTTTTACTCTAATGTGCCCATTCTCAAATGTATCATCCACAAATTAGGATACTTGGAACATACTAATCAACTTTTATACAATCAAAATTAATAAAACTGCAGGATCTTATAACATGCCAAACTGCCCTAATTATCATTTAAAGCGTATATTGCCAAATAACATCCGGAAATTATTTATAGAAAGAGAAAATTCCCATAATCTAAGAGGAACAAGAACTTTTAAATAAGCAACGGTGAATGCCAACTGTAAGAGATTTTAATTGTCTGTGTTTGCAAAGAAAATTTGGTATAGTCTGTGGATTTTGAACAAAAATAATGTGACAATATCTTTATTCAAGAATATCTGACAAATACTAGTATGTATAAAAATGATTATGCTGACTTTAAAAGATATTTTAAAATACATAGATAAATGGTATTGTCACTATTATTGTTACTATTATTTATATTATTATTATTATTATTTGCCACATTAAGAGAAACCAGCTGAAGGGGTTAGAATATCTGGTAAGAATGCCACCATGATCCCTTCTTAGGAGACGTCATAGACCTTTGGAATGGCACAGGGCCCCCTGGCAGATCCTGGACATGCTAGAGAGATCACATGTCCTTCCTGACCTTGGAATGTCTCTGTATCCCCATGGTAGAGCTCAGAGATGGTGGCTGGGAAAGTGTTCCAAAAACTATGTTAACTTGGAATTTATAGCTTTCACTAGTAATAAGTGTTTCTAGCGGAAAAAAAGGAACAGAAAAAGCTTTGGTTGCTGATAGATTGACATGTTGTAGAGCACATGTTAAGAAATGAATTGTACGTAGGATGTACAACTGTCGCTCTGTAGAAACTATACCCTAGAAACCAATACAGTTTTATTTTATTTAGGCTAAAAACGACATAATCATTATTAAAATTAAATAAAATATCCCAAAAGATGATCGGAGTAAGTCTTTAATGATCATGTGTATTGGGATTTGGATCTGTTAACCTTTCATCCATGCCGAAGTATCTTATTGTTACATTCTCCAAAGAAACCCTTGAAAAATTGCAGAAATCAGAACATGTCCATTTGACATATAATAACTTAACCTATATGTGCAGTAGGACTCGTGTATTTCCAGAGTTTCACAGGATACAAATAAGTAATTAAAAGAATCTATGAATAGTTTTCTTTTATTGTTTATGTGATACCCTAATATTTCACTTAACTTTAGTAGTTTGTTTTACGAACTGTGTGAGCCATTATAACATTCTGTTTTCTGAAATATTACAAAAAACCCTTCATGTTTTTTTGGTTTTGGTCAGGTCAGCTAGATGAACCAAGCTGTTTGCATATCAGCGCAGACACTGAGTGTGGTCCATCAAAAAGCCTTTCCCAATCAACCCTGAAGACCCTGGCCTTTTACCCCTCATCGCCTCTCATGTTTAGACACTGATTAGTTTGGTAAGAGTACAGAATGTCCTGAGACTGGCGATCTCTGAATCAGCGTGTCCCTCTGTCCCATCCTTTATCTCTCTGTCCCTCTGTCACAAAAGCCTGAGACCCTTTTGGATGGGTGAGAGATATTAGAGGATCAGAGTGGGGCTTCTCCAGAGCAAACAAACTGAGCTAATGGACTGGGTGCTTTCTCCTCCCCTTAAATTATAGCAAAGCAAGGGAATCTAACCAGTGCAGTTATACTAAAGCTCTCTAATCCCTTCCACACACACAGTGGCCTTGTGCTTGCCCGATGCACGCATAGCCCCTCAGTAATACCTCACCACCCAGGAAGTAGATGCACAAATTATGTTTTCAGTACGTACATGGACCTGACAGGATGATAACTACAAAGAAACATAAATAACAATGCTCCAGATTAAAAAAAAATACATAAAGTATCCCTTAGGTGTCCTTGGTTTTGTTTTAAACTGTTTTATGAAAGCTTGTTCTTATTTATACCAACAAATAGATGTAAAATGACAAGTACTCAAGTTACTTTTGGAATCTAAGAATACTGTTGCCTCACACAGAGATATACCCTCAAAGTCCTTCCTCTACTCCATCAGCACATCCCAAAGTAAAGCCTTCTCCTCCGGATTTAGGTAAGCAACAGCTGTTTTAAGATGAATATGTTAATGCAAGTTCTCAAGGAGGAGCACTTTGGGTTTATGAAGGATAAGCCATGTTGGCCTGCCCCGGCTCCCTGCTGAGCCGCCACGCTAATACAGGTGTTAGTAAACTGGCATTAGACTCCAGCTAATTAGCTTCCATTCAAAGACTGATTGTCCGGCCAGCTCTGCCATTTGTAGTGGTGTTTGCGTATCGGCAGGGAGGTCTCTGTACTGTGGTGGGTCTGTTATGATCCAACACGATCTCCTTTCACTTTCTCTCCAGGACAAATGACAGCGGGGAGCTTGTCCAGATCAACTCCACGATTGAAACCAACACACAGGGACTCGGTCCAGACAGCCACAGTAAATTACATCATTAGCAAAACAGTATGGTGGTTTTATATTAAATGTAAGACTTTTTAAAAATACTTTGGCCCACTGGCTATTTTGTAGCTGAATTTTGCCCCATGATGCACTGATTTTAATGATGCATCAGTGAAATACAACAAAATAGCATATGTAAAAAATTGTGGTTTTTTTTCTAAATATATGAATGTGATTCCGCTGTGTATAAACTTTAAAATATTTGAGAGAGCCGGTCACGCCACAACGCAGAAAGACCTTTTTGAAAAGGAACTACTTACAGCATATGTCCATCCAATTTCAGAACATGCTGGATCCTTTTAAGGGTCACAGGAGACAACCCAGCAAGCAAAAGACGGGTACACCCTGAGCAAGTCGTTGCAGAGCAACATCACACACACTTTGAGACAAATTAGAATCTTCAATTAACTTATGAAGCATATGTTTGGACCGTCAGAGGAATAAATATGTATTTACAGGCCGTCCAAATAGGGCATAAAGAAAAAAACAGTTTCATTTTGGATGCTTTGAACAGAAAACACTTAATTTCCCCATCTTTCCTTTTTATAAAAAAAAAAAATGCAGTCTCAATACAAAGCTACATAATTTTAACTTTCTGAAAGTGATTTAGAAATGGTGTCCAGAGTTTGAATTTCAAAAAATTATTTTAATTGGAGATCAATGAAGGTTGCACATCTTTTTCTTAAATTACAAGTTATTTCTGTCTGACAAACATAGCACAATTTCTTCATGAATTAGACAACTAAAGTAATCAATGATAAGTTGATCAATTAGTGATGATCTGTATTTCATTTTCCTCACATCTCCCAACACATAATATGCAGTAATGTAAGTTATATATTCTTTTTGTTTAGTCTTCCATCTGTCGACGACATACCTGGTCTATGTTGGCCTGAGGGTCGGACACCACTGGTCTAAAAGACTTTTCTGTCACTGCAAAACCTGTCTGCACTCTGGATTTTCTTCTGAAGAGAGGGTGTTGCCAAATTCGAAACAGCTAGGCAGACAAAACTGAGGCCAAAGACCTGAACATACAGACTAATCTGTTGCTAGGTCGTAAACTTGGTGACACACTAAAATCCTTGTTCAGATTTCTGTTATTGGATATTTGCTGGGCCATATGAAAACTACTGTACGTAATGTGGCAACACGAGTGGTTAGGCACACCAAACAAAACTGAGTACTCAACCAGGTGGAGACAGGGTTCTGGCTTAAAAAAATAGTTTTAATATCAATAATTAAAAACAGGGTAAAACCAGATAAGAGTAAGAGCCTCATATAAATAAGTAAAACAAATAATATTAAGGGCCTCAAGCCCACCTGTTGATAGCACGGGTACACCAACAACACTGGAACAGAACAAACAATACCCCGTAACATGCAGGGGTATAGGTGCAAACAAGCAACACACAGCAAACCAGTGAAGTCCCAGAGTTTGTGTACCCGAGTCCTTTTGTTACAGGTGGTCAGGAAGCGGCAGGTGTACACACGTCACTACCGGCCTCCAACTCCCCAGGAGCCCCTGCATAGTCACGTGGTTGGCCGTAGACGAAGTGGGAGGGGGGGAAGCAGACGCCGACTTCCTCGTTGGACCACCAAAGCGGATGGGGGGGGGGGAGAACACCTATGGACACTTCCACAAAAAGGAACAAAACTCTGTACAGCAGCAGCGGGTTCCACCAAACACCCCGTGGAGGCAAACCAGAAAACAGGCAGCAGAGAATTACCTCTGCAACCAGAAGACATGCAGGGTGAAGAGGCACACATCACACACAAACTAGTCAGTGGGGGATATCACAAGGAACTGGAGCGATGCGCTCCGTTCCCATTTCACCTCCACCCCAGTCACACGCCCACCGGCTGTATGACCTGGAGTGGTGACATCCACAGCACCGCACTTCCAGGTGCAGGAACCCAGGGAGGCAGTTTCAGGCAGGAATGAGGAGAAGCCAGCTCAGTCCCGCTATATAGGTGGCCTGGTGCTAATCAGCAGCACCAGGACTAGAGTGCCTACACCTGGGAGCCCAATGAAGTCATCCTGCTACAGTAATTTAGTATTTGTCTCTTTGATTGCCGTCACATGGAAGAACTCCACAGTGTTTGCTTTCACACACAGAGCTCACTCTACAGAATCAAAGACTAGTATAGCATATATTTTGACCTTTGTTTTGTACAGTGTCCTTAGGTTTCTTGAAAGGCGCTTTTATATAATGTGGATTATTATTATTATTATTGTTATTATTATGGTGGAACAAATTGCTAAAAAAAAATCCTGCAGTTTCAACAGCTCTTCATTTTGGAGAACACAGTCCTGATCAGGAAAGAACAAGAAACCCATCAAAGAAAACCATGCTCGTCTTTCTCTATACTATAGTATGCTATTAAGCACCCCCACCGCTTTGCTACTAAATGTTTAAACTTTTAACTGTCATACTGATTCACTCAGTATCATATACACGCGTTCAGATTTTTGCCATCAAATTCCATCGACTTGTAATACACAACATTTGCTATCTTAGGTTTGCTTCCTCTCCTCTCCTTGCTCCATGGCTCCTCAGTCCCCTATAGATCCCCGGAGCATTCACATTCAAGTGGACAGCACCAAAATCCTTTTAAGACTGACCTGAAACCCTTGCACATCAAGTGGAACAGGGTTCATTGGTTTGATCTGCACCAGTGTCTTGTCATAAAAATAAAATGAGATAAAGAAAGAAACAAAGTATTTGAGCTGTGAATCAAATCTGCCAACATGAAAGCACCTTTTGATACCCTGTGCTTGATCATATGACACAGGATGGACATTGACACGTGTTTGTATGTAAAAACACCTTTTCTAAATGTGTCTTTGAGCTGTGCTAACTTAAAAGTAATGATAAACCCAAACAATTAAATACATAAACTCTCCTACAGTTGTACACACACGATGTGAGCAAGAAAACCCGTCTGAGTAATATCTATACTATAATATTGATACATATAGATTTGATCAAAGTCTTGTCAGAGCATCATGTATGTCACATTGCTCACACAGCGTTTTAAACCCTGAAACTCCACTGATTCACTCAGTATCAACCATCTCAGTACAGTCATGTACTGCATATGAAAAAAAATATCAACATTTGTGAATATAAAAATACATTCAAATTCAATCATACAAATACAAAATTCTTAATAAGAATAAATGTGTAAACTGTGCTTTACTGGTGTCCTTCAGTAATACAGTAATCAGAAAACATGCAGCAAAAGTTCCTGACAAAAATAAGGTAAGCAGATGAACAGTGATGTGGGAAAGAGACTAAAGGTTAGCTGCCTAAAATTCTCAAAGCCACTCAGCTGACGATGGCGGCGTTTCAAAAGGAGTCATTAAGCTTCACCCGCCCTTCAACAAAAGGCAGATTTAGGACAGCAAATAGATGCAATGGTGAAAACTCAAAGCCAAACACAAATATCCACTAAGAGGCTTTCTGTGACTTATTCCATTACTATCCTACACAGGGTCTGACAAAGAAAACTGTTTCAAGTTTTTTTTTTTCTCTTGAGGACATTCCTGTTGTAACCCACCAACAACCTAACAGCAAAATACTTACTTTACTTTTAACTGATCTAAATCTACACTGAGATATTGAAGCTGACACAATCTCCAATTTCACTATTTGTATTTTATTTGAAAACTAATTTTAAGCCATTTGTGGCATGCATTTTTATCATAGAAATAGAGCAATTTAATACTTTAATATGATTCTTAAAGAATCTTACAAAACCAGGCCTATTAAATGGGATTATAGGCAAATACACTTTAATTCAGACTCAGGGAGTTTATATTGGTAGTACAGCTATTTAACACAAGTTGTATAATATCGTTTTTTAGCAAAATACTAACAAAAATTACTTAGTTCCAACATTTTAAGATCTATCTATCCATAAGTCTTAGTCTTTAAATCACAGATAAATTCTTCCGCACTTATTCAAATTCTCATATTTTGGAAGTGATCTCTGCCAAGCTCTTTTTTCCAAAATTGAATTATAAAAGCTTCCATGTAAAGATGTCTGTGACATGAGTTAAAAATATTTTGAATTTTATTTTATAAAGATGAAATATTTTCATGTGTGTTTTTTGCAAAGTCACTTTAGGTCTCCTGAAGTTTTAAACATTTCACTAAATCTTTTACTACTTTATAGGAATCTGTATGTACTTGAGAAAAAAAAAAACCACAAAATTCTAAATGAAATCTTTATTTCTTTGAGAAATTAATTAAAGTTCACATGTGGTCTACCCGCACCTGCTGGGAGCTTCTAGGTCCCCCAGACTCTATTTGGGAGTTTCTATTGAGAAACACAGACAATCTGTTTACTCTTTTAAGGGGTCATTGTTCCTTTGGGGGGATATAAGTCGGTCTCATTGGATCTTAGCTGTTGCTCTTTAAGCAGGAAAGGTCCTCTCAGTGCTGTCCTGCTTTGACTAAAGCTTGCTGAAGCTCTGAATCCAAAGTCTGAGTCTTCAACAAAAGCTGAGATCTGAATGACTGTAGAAGGCCTGCTGTGGAGATACTGCAATGGTTCTCACCCAAAAATGCTGGATCTAATGAAAAATACATCAGTTAGCTTATTTTTTTGTGTGTGGACATCCTACACTATAATCTTTTATTTTTCTTTTGTATTATCAATACTCAGATCAAATTTGCAACAGCACATGCTCATGTATGTGCTTATATATGTTTATACACTGACCAAAAATATAAATGCAACACTTTTGTTATTGCTCCCATTTTTATGGTATGAACTCAAAGATGTGAAACATTTTCCACATACAAAAAATAACCAGTTCTCTGAAATTTTGTTCAAAAATCTGTCTAAATCTGTGATAGTGAGCACTTCTCCTTTACCAAGACAATCCATCCTACCTCGCAGGTGGGATGGATCACCTCAAGTTGCAGCATGATAATGCACGGTCCCATGTTGCAAGGATCTGAACACAAAACATCCCAGTTCTTGCATGGCCAGCATACTCACCGGACATGTCACCCATTGAGCATTTTTGGGATGCTCTGGATTGGCGTATACGACAGCGTGTTCAAGTTCCTGCCAATATCCAGCAACTTCGCACAGCCATTGAAGAAGACCAACATTCCACAGGCCACAATAGACAACCTGATCATCTCTATGCGAAGGAGATGTGTCGCACTTCAAAGGCAAATGGTGGTCACACCAGATACTGACTGGTTGTCTGAGTCCCCTGACCCCTCAATAAAAGAAAACTGAAGATTTGCGAGTGGCCTTTTCTTGTGGCCAGTCTAAGGCACACCTGTGCAATAATCATGCTGTCTAATCAGCATCTTGATATGGCACACCTGTGAGGTGGGATGGATTGTCTTGGCAAAGGAGAAGTGCTCACTATTACAGATTTAGACAGATTTGTGAACAATATTTCAGAGAACTGGTTATTTTGTGTATGTGGAAAATGTTTCACATCTTTGAGTTCATACCATAAATGTCTGTCTGTCTGTCTGTCTGTCTGTCTGTCTGTCTGTCTGTCTGTNCTGTCTGTCTGTCTGTCTGTCTGTCTGTCTGTCTGTCTGTCTGTCTGTCTGTCTGTCAGTGTTGTATAAAATATTGTGTAAAAACTCCTTAAACTGGTTTGGGTTCCACAAAACCATTCCAGTATTCATAATCTACCTGAATGAAAATCAACAGTAACCAGCTGACTTTAAATCCTCTAAAATATTCATGAATCTCTTATCATTTGAACAATAAAATGTTAACTACCACTAAAATGGGAAACAATAAATGGATATCCATGAGTAAGGTCACACAAAAGCAAAAGGTTTCACTTTGACCATTGTTCACACCAGCTGCAACAGAAGACACAGCAACAGCTAAAGGCAACAGTCTGCCTTAATGATGGAGACGTCTTATAACACACACAAACACACACGGAGTGCTGCATTTGGATCGGGCAGTGGCTCCCTAATTGAGCTAATCCCCACTTCAAAATCAGTGCTGTCCCCTGAGGTCTGACCCTCCACCCTCACTGTCTCAGCCTAAACCTCCCCGTCCTCTCCATGCCTCATGTGGACTGTAAAGCTGTTTATTGGGAGACAATGGGCAGCAGATTGTGCTGTCAGGCTCCATTAATTACCATCATTAGCATCACACTCCAGAGTCTGTGGAGCAGGACTGCTAGGTCTTAAGCTGAGTTGGCATACATTAATGGATGTGAACATGTTTTGAGTGTGAATGCATTACCTTGACTTTAACAGGACATTGATTCTTTATTCTGGCAGTCTGATTTAAACAAACATTAATTGATTTTATTGCATTAAAACACATTTCATACACAAGTGTGTCCTCTGGGACAACAGTATTAAAATCTTGCATCAGACAGATGATATGGACCTGTTCAGGAAGGTGACATGGAGCAGATTCTTTAACAACAGACCTGCAACATGAAACATATTTGAAAATGTAACTACTATTTCATTCAGATAAGAACAATCGCCACGGCATTAAACTTGCATTGTGTTAACCACCTTCAGGAATGTTTATTTTATCTTTGATTCATTTTGAGGAAATTCCTTAGAATAGGAATTCATTGCATTTTGCATTGATCATGAGACCATTATGAGAAGACCATTGTCATTTGTATTGAAAGAACAAGCAACGAAATGACCAAAGCTACTTTTAAATATATTGTATTTACACTATTCTTTTATTTATTTATTATTTGTGTTTGGTTTTTTATCTTTTTTATAACTTTTCATTTTTATTATGAAAGTAATGTTTCATATTTAAACATTTCTAAATTGTTATTTTTGTTTATAAATTAGCCTTTATTCGTTCACTTTTAATATAATAGCAATTTGCTGATTTTTATTTTGACTGTTTATGTTTGTTGTAGTTTCTGTAGGCATTTACAGTATGTATTTGTGCGGGGGGGTTCTCTTAGAAAAATATAGCCAATTTAATTTCTAAAGTACACATTTAACTATAAAATTGAATAAGATGCACAGAAGAATGAACAAAAAAGAACTTTTCCAAATCCATGCTTCTTTTACTCTTAGCTAATCAATGGGCAAATATCATTGATCACAAACTACCATTGGTATTTCCAACTCCAACAGTGGCACTCTAAAAGGAAATTGACCCACGTTTCTACCACGCACCCACAGAGGCATAAACCCTCTTAATCCAACTTCCTGTCTGATCAATGTCAGAAACAATAGCTCAACAGGTGTGACAGACAGGAGCCCAGCAGCAGCTTTCTTCCCTGCCGCTGGGTCCAATTAGCACCCGCGGCTAAGGAACAAAGAAGCGACATTTCATTTAAGAAGTGTGCCAGTTAAAGGCCTCTTCCATCAACCTCAGCCTCTTTTCTTCCTGTCTTTTGCTGCTGACATCTTTAAAGGATCATCCCTGGCTGCATCATTTTCTATTAGATTGGGTCGATGCCTAGTGCTCAAAATGGCAGGGGTGTTAAAAACATGGGGTGTTGATGAATTCATTGCATGTGACTTGACTTGCTTTCTTGTGGCGAGGGTTTCGTAAATAAAACTCCTGCAAAGGCCTGATAAAAGGCAACAGTATCTTCAGGGTTTAGCTCTTCAATCATTGTCCTGAGTGGATTTGCTAAATAAATTACTGTGGCAATGACGTATCCCTTAACTTTTTTATTTATTTTGCACATGTGACATCTAAGGGAGCACTTTGTTTTGAAAGCCATTCAAACTTTTTCTTTATTGAAATGATTTTCCTTATATCCAACAATAAAACCTTGATTTTTAAACAGAGAACTTTATTACAAAATCCAGATCCTACAAAATATGTACAGGTCTAAAGCTAGTTATAATCAAACTGAGAATACACTGATGTCTTAAAAATAATTTAGTATGAAATTATATCAAACAAGCAATCTAATACAGTTTTTCTCCATTGGTTTGGCTCTTTTCTTGAAACAGAAATTACATTCTCAAAACAACATGGACAAACCTCCAAACCACTTGGCAATTGTTCACAACAGAATGGAATCTTTCATTGATTTCATCAAATTGCAAATGTCTCTGTACATCTTTGCAATTTATTAAGTACAGGTAGCGTACATTTAGCACAATTTCCAAGTGAATAGATCTTGTTGATCTAAACCGATAATTGATTTTCAGTCTAATGGTTGTTCGATCCAAAATGAGTCAGGATCATTTCATTGTGTAAGTCATCACATGCACAATAGTCAGTTCAATTGTCAAAATTAGTCAAGAACATATTACCATGAATACGATATATTGAATCCCTTGGAACATTTGATAAATTTATAAGAGCAATTGACAGGTGAAACTACAACTTGACTAACAAAGGAGGAGTTTCACACATCTCAGATGACCAATCAAACAGTATGTTTAGTCACCTGACAAGTGCTGTCCATGACTGTGAATGCTGCCAAAAATGTATTTAAAGAGCCTCACCATGCAAGACCAGTACAATGTCTAAACATGGAGACACCTGGCCAGGTAAATGAACATGGGCAACTGCCTGCTCGAGGAGGAGGAGGAGGAGGAGAAGGAAGAAGAGGAGGAGGAGGAGGACGAGGAAGAAGAAGAGAAGGAGGAGTAGAAGGAGGAGGAGGAGGAGTAAGGGTGCGTGGTGGTGGAATAGGAGGAAGAGGAGAAGGAGAAGGAGTAAGGGTGGTGGAATAGAGGGAAGAAGCCGAGTAGCACGAAGACACCATGCCGTCCCGGATGAAATTTGGGCCACAATTATAGACCATGTCATCAACCATAACCTCACAATGGCGGAAGCAGTTCGCCGAGTGCATCTTAATGTGCCTCGCTCTACAGTCTCCTACATCATCCAAACCTTTCGTAGAGAAAACAGATATTTAGTCAGTCAATGATGGAATTATATGTTGTATAGGATAGGACACTGTGCATAAAGCAAGAAATATATTTGTTTACACATTTACCTTACATTTACATTACATTCAGAAGTTTGATCCCAGAAAATGAGAGAAGTCTAGTAGGGCCTCACCTACCACTATATGTTATTGTATGGGACAATGTGAATTTCCACCGTGGCCCGCTCATCAGGGCCTGGTTCACTACTCACCCAAGGATGGTCATAGTATTCCTACCACCTTACTCTCCTTTCCTCAATCATATTGAGGAGTTTAGCTCTGCTTGGAGGTGGGCAGTGTATAAGCATCAGGTTTAAGATCAGAGGTCCCTGCTCCATGCACTGGATGTTGCTATAGCAGCTGTTCACAGGGCTGACAACTGCAACTCATCCCCCGCTCGACCTCGGCTCTCCTACTACCCCCCTCCCTCCTCCGTCTGTCTGGAAGAATGTGGCTGGCTCAAGGAGCTTCACCTGCAGGACAGATTCATCCTCCATCCTCCACACCCTCCTGAGCCTTGTGCATTGTGTTTTGTCTGCATATGTGCTATTTGTGTTGAACGGTGTGGTTTTTTTCTTGTTTCTACGTATTGTACGCAGTGTACAGATACGACTTTTTTTGTCACCAATGCCCCCCCCATTGTAGACCATCTGCATGCTGAACAAGGATGCGCTGGGTTCGGGCATCACGGCCTGGGTCACAGCAGCATGACCTCAGTCAACTTCTCAAAATGTATGTGTATTTGTTGTTTGTCTGATCTTGTTCGAGATGTACTGGAACTAAATTTCCTTGTGAGGGATTAATAGAGTACGTTTGAATTTGAATTTGAAAGTACACGGTTAATGTATGTGTCAGGGGTCAGAGCTCCTCCCCCCACCCCCCTGGTCACAGGCGGTAGCTGTCTCCAGAGTTCTACACGCACTACATCTCCCAGCAACCCCGGCATGCAGTTTCTGGATGCTGCACACCTGAATCTGAATTGCACAGAGCCTCGCTAAGTGTTCATGCCGCTCTGCCTGCATTACTGGCGGTTCTTCTAAATCGAACATCCTTATTCCCTGACTCTGTTTTGTCTCTGACTCTGTTTGCCTGCTCTGAGTCTCGCCTGGATCCTGACTACTCCAGTTTCTTCTCTGATGCTTCCATGCTCATTGTTGACCCCTGCATGCCTGACCCTAATTTAGATTTGTGAACTTTCAGCTGTGCTAAGAAAACCTGCTGCAACTTAAATCAGACGTCTGCCGGTTTTGTGACAGAATGACTAAATTTATTTACAGACTTGACCTGAGCTCGGGAGCCGGTTTAGCTCGTGCTGGTTTGCGGTGCCTTCCGTCCGTGAAACCAGGGTTCGACTCCGGGCTGCTCCCTGTTCCCTTCTCTACTTCTGTGCCGGTCCAAAGCCTGGTTGCTTTGAGAGGGTTGCATCAGGAAGGGCATCCGGCGTAAAACATTGCCAGGTTTACCATGCGACTCGTTCGCTGTGGCGACCCCCGATGGGAAAAAGTGAAACAACAACTTGACCTGAGCTCCCTCTTTCTTATTTCATATTGTTGCACATACAAAAAAGGACTTCAAGTTATTGAAGTCATAACCAGATGCCTTAGTAAAAATAGATCATCTGACATCCAGCATTAGAAATTTTCAACAGATTCACCCAAATCCACTTTCAAGCGGTAAGAGTGTGGCCTTTAACAAGTTCACATTTAATTGGCGAGAGTTGTTGCCATAGAATTGTTGACTCAGAAAGACTCATACTAATCATTGCTTACTGCCGTTGTCTGGCTCCAATGTGGCAGCCTCACTTTCTATAGGTGATACTACACCCACTTGGTCCAGTTCACATACAGTATATAGTCAATATTTTAGAATACAAGCTATGCAGCCTCATTATTCCCAGTTCTGGTACCCAGCCCGGATACAGGCCTGTGAAGGGCATCCAGTAACAATTTACTTGTGAAATGTCACATCCTTGTTTTTCCAGCTCTGTTTTTGCAATTGTAGCACGGCAGTGTGACGGCAAGTTGCTCTTTTTTAAAGTGTGGATGCCATGCTTTGAACAACTTTGTCAAATAAAAAAGCCCTTTAAACGCTGATTCTATTGATACCAATAGTTCGCGTCGAAAAAAATCCGAAGCATATGAATAATAGACATCTTTCGAAGGAATCAGAGATTTGAATTTGCCGCTAAGAGGAAGTGACCTCGATATGACCTGTGACGTCACGAAAGGAATGGCCTTTCGCAGTTCCGCTTCGGACAGCATGTAAACAAAACAGGTAGTCTTCGTTTCTCTCGTGTATAAATCTGTTAATCATCAACATGCCAAGTCGTTGTGTGGCAGCTGGATGTAGC
>CM074489.1:5443289-5458949 GCA_037389245.1 Oryzias sinensis | reverse complement strand
GGAAAGTCCTCAGGTTCACGGCTGATCGAGCAGACCAGCGTACGATTAAGAGAGCTATAAAGCTGCATGAGGAGGTCATTGATCTCTACCCAGACTCCTCATTGGTGAAGAAGATTGACCTGGCACATGTTCAGGCAAAGTCGAGTCAGGGTCGCACAATAGCATATCAGATGTTCCAAGACCTGCTCGCAAGGAGAGACCTGGATTCTGAAGACAAACAGCTGCTATACTACAACTACGCCAAATACCTCAACTTCGAGCGTCAGGACAGGAATAAGTCCATTCAGTACCACATGAAGTCAGCAGAAATTCCTAACAGGACATTCTATGGGAAACAAAGTGTCAAAATGCTCCAAAAAATATGCAAGAGAGGAAGGAGCAGGATGTGCCCAGAAATCAGGAAGTTTCTGGAAAACCTGCCAGATGATGATTCTGAATAAGGTTTTACCAACATAGCTTCATATTTAAACCTCAAAAGATGCTTTATTTTAGTTGCCTTTGGTTGAGATGTAGAAATGTATCACATTGGAAATGTATAAAACAGGAATTAAAAGTTGATTCTAAATGAAATTCTTGTAACTTGGCTGAAGTTTTGCATTAGTTTTCCTTAAAAGCACATTGACTCTAAGATAACTTTTATCGCACATATCAAGCAGGTGATTAAAACTGTTTTTTATCATCTTAGAAATCTGGCTAGGGTCAATATGGAGATCCTTATCTAATGCATGCTTTCATTGTTTATTGTAACGCTCTGCTAGCTGGTTTTCATAAAAAAAAAAAAAACATTACGGACCTTCAGCTTCTCTTTTTAGTTTCATCTTTTATTTCCAGAGCCTCCTCAGTTGGATCCTCCGGCAACACCACCTTGCTGTGGTGTTGCCGGTTCTCCGCCTGTGATTCTGCATCTGGCTGTCTATCCAGCATCACAGACAGGGAGGTTCCAAATATTAACCTTTATACCGACAAGTGTTTTCCGTGCTCAGCCTCTTTCCCAAATGTTGATCTTTTATTTACAGTTTTTATTATTTATTGATTTGATTGTTTAGCGTATTGATCCTGTAGAATAGCTCTTCAGCTCACATGATTGAATCCTTAATAAAAATTTAAGCAACAAAACTTTATTCTGATCATTTGAATTATTTACACTCTTATATAGGCAGTGTGTGGGTTTGATTATTTTCTTACGGGCTACACAAAAAAAAAAAATTTTTTTTGAAGTCCCACTCCAATCTCCATCATTTAATGGGATTAGGGCACATGTGTCAAACTCAAGGCCCGGGGGCCAAATGTGGCCCTCCATGTTATTTTATGTGGCCCCCGAGAGCATTTTCATTTCTTAAAATAAAAAATAAAAATTGGTGTGTATTTATTCATATCTAGGTGAAATCTGACTTGAAATATCAGATTGGGCAACTATACATTAGGACTTAAACACTGTCCATATAACCTAACCTGACAGAATCAAATTTAAAAGGATTTATGCTAAAGGAAAAAGCAAACATCTGTTTTCTATTCAACTGTAATTGTCACTTTCAAAAGTTATTATAAATAAATAAATTAGTATTTTAACATTAAGGAGTAGTTACGTTTATTTTTCATTACATGTAGTTGAATGTATAAGTCATATCCGGCCCTTTGAGGACAGACACTATGCTGATGTGGCCCTCGGTGAAAATGAGTTTGACACCCCTGGATTAGGGGTTCTGTGGGGGTTGGGGGTGGGGCAACAGGGGCTTTAGTTTTATAATGTTGTGCTTGAATTATGTGTGTTCTGGTGTAAAGCACTTTGTGTCGTGTTCTATACAAACGTGCTATAAAGACCCATTTGATTGTTTAGTGCAGTGTTTTTCAACCAGTGTGCCGCGGCACACTAGTGTGCCGTGGGAGATGGTCAAGTGTGCCGTGGGAAATTGCCCTCATTAACTGATTTAACAATATTTTCCATCTCCAGGATTTCAGTTCTTTGTTCATCCCTATAGGCCCTGATAAAACAATAAGAAATTGGGGATATGAAAGATCGTAAAATACTTTTTTCTTTGTGTTTATTTGATTCTATTAAATACATTTTGATAAGAATGACTGTACCGCGATTTAGCCGCAGCTTCAGCTGTGTTAGGAAAGGTTCCGCCTCTTTAGCCCTCTCCACCAATCATTCTTGAAGCCTTAATCACATGTCAACAGTCTGACCAATCAGAAGTGGTTAAAGTTTTCACTTCCTTGTTCTGAATTCTGCTGAAAAAGTCGCTCAGTTCTAAGAAAAATACGAGCTAAAGCTCGTCTTTAGCGGTGTAACTTTCCACAGAATCCGGTGTCAGACCGTGGAACAAGTGAACAACACAATGAAGCTCAAAGACGCTTGTCTGTCTGCATTTGGCGGATTATTGAACTACATCTCCCATGATGCATTGGGTTAAAGTGAAAGCATGAGCGTCTGGGCGCACGACTCTCCTTTTAACGTCGTGAAACCACAATGACCACAAATCAAACAGTTTTAAAATCTTTTAACTTAACTTTTATTACATCTTTTAGAAAAAACAGCTGCAGCTTCCAGCCTTTTCTGCCACAATTGTCACAAAACTGCACTAAGATTATGGAGGGACTGTAGATCGATACAGACCGAGTTCCTCCTCTTTTTTTTTGAATGCCGGTGTGCCGTGGGATTTTTGTCAAGGTTGAAGTGTGCCATGGCTCAAAAAAGGTTGAAAAACACTGGTTTAGTGTATTGATCCTGTAGAATAACTATTCAATTCACATGATGGAATCTTTAATGAACATTTAACCAACAAAACTTTATTCTGATCATTTGAAATTCTTAAACTCTTATATAGACAGGGTGTGGGTTTGATTGTTTCTTACAGGTTACTCAAAAACAAAAGAATAGTTTTGAAGTCCCAGTCCAATCATCTTTTGATCTACTTTCAAGCCTTCCTTTTTTTTTAAAATTATAATTATGCAGTTTTTAGCCCAAAAAAAATACAAATGTTTTTAGGACATGGTTTCAGCAGAGCAGCAGTAGTTCATTAGAAGTTCTTTACAGTGTTGTGAGCGGGACCATTGCTACGGAGTAGGCCCACCCCTACTTCCCGCCATCCACCAGGTTACACTCTCGCCCACTGACGTGAACTTTTGCTGCAATGGTGGTGTCTCCGAGGTAATGGGTTGTTCAACAAAAGGAGGAAAAACAAATTTAAAAGCAAAGGATTTTGAAGAGCGTGCAGGGATGGTAATCCTGAATCCATCAGCAGATCGTTCACCGCCTTGACCAGAGCAGTTTCTGTGCTATGGGCTGATCGAAAACCTGACTGGAATTTTTCAAAATGGTTGTTTTGCTTTAAATGGTTTTGCAGCTGTGAAGCGACTATCTTCTCCAGGACCATTGATAGAAAAGGCACGTTGCACTGTAAACCTGAACAGTATGATGAGCTCATATGTTTTATAATCTTAGAACTCAAAAGTAGCAACCAAGTCAAGTCACCTTAAAACCAATAAGCCGATTAAACTTTGACTTCAGTTATATCTTTATTGGACTAAAGCATTGTGAAATGAAACCTTGCTGTCAAAACTTAAAAGTAAAGAGACGTGATTATGTCATAATGTACGCCCATGAATGTTATGACATGAAGCCAGCCACATACTGAGTGAATTTTTCAAGGTGTGGTGGCACAGCGGTTAATGCTCCTGCCTCAGAACAAGAAAACCTTGCTTCAAGTTCTGACTGGGGTTCCTGTAACAGCACACCTTTCGGTGTGGAATTTGCATGCGTTGGAATTCTGACTTTCTCCCACCATAGGTCTTAGCAGCCCCATGACCCATAAAGGAATGTGTATGAGTGTAAAGTAATAGTTTAAATTTGGTTAAAGTGTTAAGTGTCAACTCAAACATTTTAAGTTCCGATTAACCTTTTTAAGTAAGATAACTTAAAAAAAATATGATGTAATCAGTTTCCTCATAAATTTTGAGTTGACTGAACCTATTCGGGTTTACAGTGTGGAAATAGGCCTGTAATTGGCATGCAGTTCTGTGTCCAGCGAGGGCTTCTTAAGACGGATGACAGCATTTTTTTAAGGAGGATGGGATGTAGCCACTTTGTAGTGAGATATTTACAAGCTTGGTGAAAATTGGGCTCACAATAGGGAATAGGGAAATAATAGGGAAAACAGACTTGGCAAGAGCTTTCAGGAGGGGATCTAAAGTGCATGTGGATGAAATCATTCCTCGCAGAGTTTTCTCCATGTGGGTCTTTGAAACCAAAGTGATGTAGGGTAGAGAGCTTTCAGGCAATGAGTCTGGGACAGAGAAACTCAGCGGGCAGGGTCTGGCATGGAGGAGCGGATATTATTAACCTTATTAACCTTGCATCTAAAAAAATCAATGAAGGCATTACACAGCTCTTCTCTAGCTTCAATATGAGAACACAACAGGGGTTTCAGAAAATAGTTTAGTGGAAAAAAGCTGCTTTGAGTTTCCAGAGTTTTTATTGATTTGGCCGGAACAGTATTTACACCGTGCATCCTTCAGGGCTTGGCAGTAGGCCTTTTGCTGGTCATGGTAGGCGCACTTGTGAACGGTATGTCCAGATTTTCTAAAATGGCGTTCCAGAACATGACCAGCCGTTTTCACTTGGCCTAATGCTGGTGTGTACCAGGGAGTAGAGCGTTCAAAACTGGAGGTCGAAAACACTGCTCAGGGATCCATTGCAATGTTCCACCAGTTCATCGACAGTTGTGAGGTCTGGGCAGATGATCTCTTGGAGGTCTGCAGCCATAGAAATCGGGTAAGTGTGTATCCAGTTCCAGAAAGACATTTGGCATTTAGGTCTAATAGGTAGTAGAAACATAAAGTCCATGGAAACCAGCTTGTGGTCAGACACTCCCAGATCGTAGACCTGTAAGTTGTTAACAGGGACTAAGTTAGTTATGACTAGATCTAGGGTTTGACCCCTGGTGTGTGTGGGGTCACACCCTCCACATGCTGCTGTTGACCAAGACAGTCAAGCAGTCTCAGAAATTCCGTTGCATTATGATTAAATGGGTTATCAACATGAATATTTACATCACCAAGAATAACAATGCTGGTTGACATGGAGAAGTGTGATATAAGTTGGTGGTGAGGCGGACGCGCGTATAAAAAGGTGCAGAAACTGAGGAGCTACATCACAGACAAATTTGTGAGGGAAAACAAGAGTTCATATATACAGAGTACAGGATGATTGTCATGAGGTACGCTATTTTTAATTTTAGTTTAGTTTAGTGTAGGTTACTTTACTTTAGATTACTTTAGTTTAGTAGCACATATTTAAAGTTAACTTAAAGTAAAAGTCTGATTAGTTGTCAAGCGCCTTGTTGTGTAAAATGTGTTGATCCATCCCCTGGAGGAGCGGGGAGCAGCAGAAACAGCCGCACTCAGGAACCATTTGGCCACTGGCTTAAAATGACAACTTCACAAAGTCTTCATATAAAATGGACTTTTAACTAAAATAATTACTGGTCATTCTCTTAAGGTTACCAAATGTATCTTAAAAACATTTATCATGAGCTGTTCGTCTGATGGATTCGTTCCTGATCCAACAATATTTGTCCTGGTCCCTCCCAGAGAAAGCCTCAACATCTTCCTCTCTGCTTCTCCAAGATGATGGCTGCACCATCATCTTGGAGAAGAGGCAGAGAGTCAAGATTACTTGTCAAAGGTTGAAGCTCTCAAAAGTAAATTCCCATCTCCATCCCAGGATGAGCTCCACCCAGAGATCTACGCCGAGAAAACCTGGATTCTGATGAAGTTTGGTAAAGAAAACAAGCTGCTAGCTGCAGATTACTTTCAGAGATCCTTCAAGATGCAGCCAGACATGGTGCAGTGGCAGTCCAGCCGTGTGATTGCACTGGCCAGTGCTGCTAAGCACTGTGACACAGGCCTGAGTGATGACCTAATTGAGGAAATTAGAACAGCCCGAGAGCAGGATCCAGAGAATCTGTACATGGCTGCTGTGGAGCTTAAGGACAAAGGAAAAAAAGGAGAATCAGTGAAAGATGAGGCGGAGACACTGGGTCAGAAGATCCTTCTGCAGCCTGTCAGCAGCTACAGTGGCCTGAAGCCCCTCATGAGGCTGCACAGGGAGCTGGGGTCGCTGGATGAGGCCATCATTCTGACAGAGAAGGCCTTAGAGCGGCATCCTGATGAGCGCTACCTGAAGAGATGCGCCTCTCTCTGCTACAAATGGAAAGTCCTCAGGTTCACGGCTGATCGAGCAGACCAGCGTACGATTGAGAGAGCCATAAAGCTGCATGAGGACGTCATTGATCTCTACCCAGACACATCATTTGTGAAGAAGATTGACCTGGCATGTGTGCAGGCAAAGTCGAGTCAGGGCCGCACAATAGCATACCAGACGTTCCAAGACCTGCTCACAAGGAGAGACCTGGATTCTGAAGACAAACAGCTGCTATACTACAACTACTCCAGATACCTCCACTTCGACCGTCAGGACAGGAATGAGTCCATTCAGTACTACATGAAGTCAGCAGAGATTCCTAACAGGACATTCTATGGGAAACAAAGTGTCAAAATGCTCCAAAAAATATGCAAGATAGGAAGGAGCAGGATGTGCCCAGAAATCAGGAAGTTTCTGGAAAACCTGCCAGATGATGATTATGAATGAGGTTTACCAACATAGGGTTCATATTTAAACTTCTGAAGATGCTTTACCTTTTCATTTATGTGGGGGATTACAGGTATTTCTATTATTGTAGTTGCCTTTGGTTGAGATGTACAAATGTATCACATTGAAGATGTATAAAACAGGAATTTAAAGTTGATTCTGTGTGAAATTCTTGTAACTTGGCTGAAGTTCTGCATTACTTTTCCTTAATAGCACATCGACTTTAAGATAAGTTTTATCCTATATGGAGCAGGTGATTAAAACTGGCTTTTATCATCTTAGAAATCTGGCATGGGTACGCTCACTTATCTCTCTTGCCAATATGGAAATGAGAATGCATGCTTTCATTGATTATTGTAACGATTTGCTAGCTGGTTTTCCAAAAAAACATATTAAGAACCTCCAGCTTTTCTTTATATTTTCACTTTTATTTTCATTTTTCACTTCCAGAGCTTCCTCAGTTGAATCCCCCTCATTTGGGTCGGCTGCTGTTCAGCCGTTGCGGCTAGATTGGGACCTGCATCTCCACCTTGCTGTGGTGTTGCTGGTTCTCCACCTGTGATGCTCCATCTGGCTGTCTATGCAGCATCACAGACAGGGAGGTTCCAAATATTAACATTTACACCAACAAATGTTTTCCATGCTCAGCCTCTTTCCCAAATGTTTATCTCCATCATTTAAGGGAGTGGGATGCGCGAATGGGATTGGGGGTTCTGTCTGGGTCAGTGGCTTAAATTTTATTTTTTATACTGTTGTGATTGTTTTATGTCTGTTGTGGTGTAAAGCACTTTGTGTTATGTTCTATATGAAAGTCCTATATAAAGACTGATTTGATTTGATTTTTTTAGAGTTGTGTTTCTGTAAAAAACCTCTTCAACTCACATGATTGAATCCTTAATAAACATTTAACCAATAAAACTTTATTCTGATCATTTTAATTTCTTCAACTCTTATATAGGCAGTGTGTGGGTTTGATTGTTTTTTCTTACAGGCTACACAACAAAATGATTTATTTTTTGAAGTCCCACTCCAATCATCGTTTGATCTATTTTCAAGTGTTCCAGTGTTTTTCTATTAAGATTATGCAGTTTTTAGCCAAATTAAAACAAAAAGCTATTATTTTTTAGGACACAGTTTCAGCAAAAAAAGAGGTTTACACAAGTAAACATTCCGTCATGTTATGTATGCTTTAGAGTTAATGTGTCTAATTTTGGTTTAGATCGCTGTGAATGTAAAGCTTTCCCAAGTCCAAATCCAACACTTGCCTTTCTTTGGTTTCAGCAGAGTTAAGTTTCGCTTCTGGAAAATAGAGAAACGTTCAGTCGAGTCTGCATGATATGGAAGCGTTTCTGTAGCATAATTAAAAATGAAAGTCAAAACCAAAAATACTTTTTCCTTTTCAAAATGAAGCTGCATTTTAGGACTCAAAATTAAAATGAAAAAGCAATACTTCAAAATGCTTTTTCCTTTTCTACTTCAACACAGCTTTTCTGTCACTTAATTAAAATGATAATGAAAATGGTATTTGACATTTAATTAAAAAAGGTCCTTGGTAAATGTGTAAAATTCATTTAGAAATGTTTAATTTGACAATTAAAATGGATTAACAGAAATGCTTTTTAATTTTCAAAATGAAGCTGCATCAAATGACTCAAAATAAAAATGAAAAAGCAATACTTCAAAATGCTTTTTCCTTTTCTACTTCAACACAGCTTTTTCTGTCACTTAATTAAAATGATAATGAAAATGGTATTTGACATTTAATTTAAAAAAGGTCCCTGGTAAATGTGCAGCAAAATTCATTTAGAAATGTCTAATTTGACAATTAAAATGGATTAACAGAAATGCTTTTTAATTTTTCAAAATGAAGCTGCATCAAATGACTCAAAATTCAAATGAAAAATCAATATTTCAAAATGCTTTTTCATTTTATACTTAAAAACCCCTTATTCTGTGTCATAATTAAAATGAAAATGCAAAGAGGGCATTGCATTTGCATTTTCACATCCAACCTGTCTCAACTCTTGTCTCAATAATTATTTCTAAAAATGATTTCCAGAGGGGAGGCGGGGCGATGACGTCACTGCTTTCTCTGTGTGTCTGGCCGCTGAAGTTGGCTTGCGATTCACAGCTTCTGATTTGTGAGAGCACTAAAGGAACATTCTGCTGCATTTCAGTTCAGTTCAGTTCAGTTTTAGTTTATTTCAAACACAAAACAAATGAAAAAGTCAACACACAGTGGTTTAAAAGACATAAAATAATGCAGTGTGCTTGAAAAGGAGAGGGTTAAAGAGAAAATCTTGTCTGCTCCCACCCCTTTTTACAAATCCTTATGATGTGCATATTCAATACGCGTAATGCTTTTTACGGATAGTTACTAAACATTCACACTACAATTCTGCATGGCAACTGTGCTAAAGTTACTTTTTTTTTAACCAATCATTTCTTGCCTTATACAGTTCTAATAGTGACTTCTTGTAGGATTTTTTTAATATTTGTAAACTTTTGCTTTGTTTTAAACCTTCATCCAATCCATTCCATAAATCCACACCACAATTAGATAAATACATTTTCTTTTTTGTTGTTCGAAGGCACTGTTTTTTGAAATTCAGTTTTTTTCTTAGATTTTAACTCCCGTCTCTGTCTTTGAACATGTGCTGTAAGTTTATTGGAAGAAAGTTGTATCTGGCTTTGTACATGACGAGAGCTGTTTTCAGTTTGACTAGATCCCATAGTTTTAATAAACCCGACTTTAAAAACAGAGCGTTTGTATGTGACCCATTTCTCCTATTAAGATCCAGGAATCCAGGTTTGAGCAGTCCAGGTCCAGCGGTTTGTGAACAGGACCCAGTTTTAGGTGATCTTAATGTGAAAAATGCAGCGGAATGTTCCTTCAATGCAAGCCAACTTCAGCGTCGTCTGACCGCACATATTTAAAAACATATGATCGAGCAGAGCAGGCCCTTAATAATAATCATGATAGTAATAAAAGCACATTTAGAAGATAGTCTCCTGCAGCTTTGCACTGAGTGAGTGTTGGTCCAACCAGCAAGTGTTTAGCATGAAGAAATCTGCTATCTGTTGATGGGGCTCCAGCTTTCATCGAACAGCAAATTCAGCGCGAAGCAGCAAATAAATTTGTAAATATGAGGACCGCAAAAGGCGGACATGCTGCTACGTAGTCCTGAGAAGCTGTCTACAATCATCAGAAGTTCACAACCAACTTAAAGCCGTCTTTGCTGCCACTAACAGAAAGCTCCACTGCTCCTGGTGTGTCTGTCAGCAGGCTGACACACAGAGAAAGCAGTGACGTCATCGCCCCGCCTCCCCTCTGGAAATCATTTTTAGAAATGATTATTGAGACAAGATTCGCAGGGTGGATGTGAAAATGCAAATGCAATGCCCTCTTTGCATTTTCTTTTTAATTATGACACAGAATAAGCGGTTTTAAGTATAAATTTAAAAGCATTTGAAATATTGATTTTTCATTTGAATTTTGGGTCATTTGATGCAGTTACATTTTGAAAATTAAAAAGCATTTCTGTTAATCCATTTTAAAAGTCAAATTATACATTTCTAAATGAATTTTGCTGCACATTTACCAGAGACCTTTTTTTAATTAAATGTCAAATACCATTTTCATTATCATTTTAATTAAGTGACAGAAAAAGCTGTGTTGAAGTAAAAAAGGAAGAAGCATTTTGAAGTATTGCTTTTTCATTTTAATTTTGAGTCATTTGATGCAGCTTCATTTTGAAAATTAAAAAGCATTTCTATTAATCCATTTTAATTGTCAAATTAGACATTTCTAAAAGAATTATGCTACACATTTACCAGATAACTTTTGGAAAATTAAATGTCAAATAGCATTTTAATTTCAATCAAGTGACAGAATAAGCTGTGTTGAGGAAGGAAATGAAAAAGCATTTTGGCGGATTGCTTTTTCATTTTAATTTTGAGTCCGAAAATGCAGCTTCATTTTGAAAAGGAAAAAGTATTTCTGGTTTTGACTTTTATTTTTAATTATGCTACAGAAACGCTTCCATAACAGGAGCGAGACGAAGAGAGATCTCTTTCACTTCGCTGAGAGGCGGACGCGCTACTAAACCGAGGAGCTGCGCCACAGATAAGAATGGTGAGGAGAAAGAAGAAGAGTTCATAAGTACAGAACACAGGGAGATCGTCATGAGGTACGCGATTTTTGATTTTATACTATATTAGTTTACGTTTTTTAATGTCATGGCTGATGTTATTTGGACATATATTACGTGCGACCAGCAGATGAAGAAATGATGTAATTCATGTTGGCCAAACGTTCAAGCCAAGATGCGCATTGCTGCATTGCCCACACATATTTAAAGTGTGTCCAAGATCCAAGGCTTAATGCTGTTGTTGGCAGCACGTATTTAAGGTTAACTTAAAGTTAAAGTCCGATTAGTTGTCAAACGTCTTCCTGGTGTCAAGCCAGCCCTCCCTCGTCGATCGGCTGTCAAGTGAGCCCTCTCTTAAAAACAGTGTGCCGCTTTCTTCCGTACATTATGGTAACAGCAAGAGGAGTTTTTTTAAGGAAAAACATAGTGGAAGAACTGTCCTTACATTAATATGTATACACCCCCCCCCCCCATATATATATTTGAATTGAATATAGATTTAAAGGTCTGATGAGTTTTGTGAGATTCTGGACATTCGATGGGAAACTAAGTGCTCCAAAAAATATGCCAGAGAGGAAGGAGCAGGATGTGCACAAATATCAGGGAGTTTCTGGAAAACCTGCCTGAATGAGGTTTTACCAACATAGGGTTCATATCTAAACCTCTGAAGATGCTTACCTTTTCATTTATGATAATAATAATGGATTAGATTTATCTGTGCTTTTCCAGGCGCTCAAAGTGCTTACAGTATGTCCATTATTCATTCACTCCTCATTCATACTTGGTGATGCTACTGTTGTAGCCACAGCTGCCCTGGTGCAGACTGGCAGAGGCGTGGCTGCGAGTTTGCGCCTACGGCCCCTCTGACCATCACCGGGGTCATTTATACACATTTATACGCCAGTGTAGCTGCACTGGAGGCAAGGACCGTGAAGTGTCTTGCCCAAGGACTCAATGACAGTTGGCTGGGGGGAGCGGGGATCCAGCCGCCGACCCTTTGATCATTGGACAACTGCCTGAGCTACTGCTGCCCCATGTAGGGGATTATAGGTATTTCTATTATTTTAGTTGCCTTTGGTTGAGATGTAGAAGTGTATCACATTGAACATGTATAGAACAGGAATTTAAAGTTGATTTTAAGTGGAATTCTTGTAACTTGGCCAAAGTTTTACATTACTTTTCCTTAATAGCACATGTACTCTAAGCTTTCTTTTATCCTATATGATGCAGGTGATTAAAACTGGCTTTTATCATCTTAGAAGGGTCAATATGGAGATGCCAATGCATGCTTTCATTGGTTATTGTAATGCTCTGCTAGCTGGTATTCCAAAAAAAACATTAAAAACCTTCAGCTTCTTTTTTTATTTTCACTTTTATTTAAATCTTTCATTATTTATTGATTTGAATGTTTCGTGTAGTGTTCCTGTAGAACAGGGGGTCCCCAGATCCAGGCCTCCAGGGCCGGTGTCCTGCTGGTTTTCCAGAAATCCAGCTGTATCTGCTCCTGATTACCTGGATCAGGTGTGTTTAGCCAATAAGGAGCGTCATTCGCATGTTGGTTGTCGCATGTGGGACACCAGCAGTCGAGGCCTGCATTTGTGGACCCCTGCTGTAGAAAAACTCAACTCACACGATTGAATCCTTAATAAAAATGTAATCAACAAAACTTTATTCTGATCATTTGAATTTCTTCAACTCTTACATTGGCAGTGTGTGGGTTTGATTTTTCTTCTTACAGGCTACACAAAAAATGAATTGTTTTGAGGTCCCACTCCAATCATCTTTTGATCTATTTTCAAGTGTTTTTTTTAAATTGTGATTGAACAGTTTTTAGTCAAAATAAAAATAAACAATTGTTTTTTTCGGGCAGTTTCAGCAGAGCAGCAGTAGTTCATTAGAAGTTCTTTGCAGACTTTCGTTGTGAGCGGGACAATTGCTACGTAGTCGGCCCGTCCGTAGTTCCCGTCATCCACCAGTTTACATTCTCTCCCATTTGCTTACAGTCCCTCTAACCCCCAACCTAACATTACTGGCGGTACAACAATGGCGAGCAATATTGGAGCCTAGCCGTACAGACGTCTGCAAGTATTTTCTACATCACACATAGGCTCTTTAAAAAAACATTGTTTGTGTCCACTCCTAATTCACCACAAATTGAATAAAGCTAAACTCAGAAATGCAAATTTAAGCTTAATATGTCCATCATCAGAAAAAAATGCTCGTAAAAACACGAAAAATGCCATTTTTATCAGAGTGTGTCTTTAATGGTCCAGAACTTTGATAGATCAATAAAATTGAGTTGCAAGATCTCCTATAAATTCCCATTTTTGAACAAAGTAAAAATAATTGGATAATCATAAGATTAATTTTTGTAGATTTTTTTTACCCTTCTTTCTACTAAAAACCTTCAAAATAAGATGGCCACATAAGAGTGTAAACCGACAAAATTGGGATCTTTAATTGAAAAACAAACATGAACAAACAGTTTAATACAGCGGAATTCAATTACATAAATGACTTTTCTAAAATGCATCATATGGTGACTGCTTTTTTTTTAATATCACAACAGAAAGCGGTAAATGCGTCACATATCTGGGGTCTAAAATCTCAGCGGAACCAAACTTTAGAGCAGATTTAAGAGGCAGTTGAGACATTTAAAGGATTAAAAAAAAACAAATAAAAGGATTTCAGTCGTTTCCTCTTCGACTTTTCTTGTGGCTCTTTTTTTAACTCCTACCCGATGAAAGGAAGCAAAAGTTTTTAGTTTTATCAGTAATGGTAGTTTTATGAAAACATGGTGTCTTTAGGGACAACCCTTCAAAGAAAAAGGTTCACAATCAGAAATCCACAGCAGTGGCTCCCACCTCTCAGGAGACTTGCTGTGGGGACGGTGTTTGTGGCTCCAGTGATGACCTGCCAGACAATAACAATTAGATAAAAATCCGTTTTACTTAAGAAGAAGTTTTTGTTGTTGTCGTTAAGTGTATTACAGGTTGATCCAAGAATTAGCTTCTCCAGAACGCCATGTCCCGGGAGATTTGGAGCGGTGGCGTCTGTCTCTGGACCGTCTGCAAATACTTGCAAATACTTGCAGTTCTTGCAAATTAGATACAGTTCCAACTATCCGTCTCCTCAATTTGTCATCAATTTTCCTCTTCCGGCGACATCCAGGGAGGTTGGCTACTGTCCCGTGGGTCTTAAACTTCTGAATAATATGTGCCACTGTCGCCACAGGAACTTCAAGCTGCTTAGAGATGGTTGTACAGCCTTAACCTTTACAGTGTTTGTCTGTAATTTTGTTTCTAATGTCCTGGGACAATTTTCTCCTTCGCTTTCTGTTTTCTATGTTCAGCGTGACTATTTGTCTCCCTTTAAATAGGCAGACTGAGTGATTATGGGTTTGAGAACAGCTGTGATGTCAATTAAAGGACATACCTGAGTTCATCATGACCCCCTGGGCAATTAGTTCTCAGTCTTCTATGGAGGTACCATCATTTTTGTCCAGCACTATTTCAGTAGTTTTTTTTTTTTTAAATAATTCTGTTAATCAAAAACTCAAAAGTAATGGGAGCTTGAGGGTCCTGCGCAGTATCTTAGCTGTTCCAAGCACTGCACTTTTCTGGACTGAGAGGTCTGAGGTCTTTCCAGGTATCTGTTGTAGCCACTCCTTCAGCTTGGGGGTTACTGCCCCGAGTGCTCCAATTACCACTGGCACCACTGTCACCTTCACTTTCCAGGCTTTGTCCAGTTCTTCTCTGAGACCCTGGAATTTCTTCAGTTTCTCATGTTCCTTCTTCCTGATGTTCCCATCGCTTGGCACTGCCACATCCACCACAACGGCTTTCCTCTGTTCTTTGTCCACCACTACAATGTCTGGTTGGTTCACCATTACCATCCTATCAGTCTGGATCTGGAAGTCCCACAGGATCTTTGGCCTCTCCTTCTCTACCACCTTCAGAGGTGTTTCCCATTTTGACCTTGGGGTTTCCAGTTCATATTCTGAACACATGTTTCTGTATATTATTCCAGCCACTTGATTGTGGCGCCTCCATGTATGCTCTCCCTGCCAGCATCTTACACCCTGCAGTTATGTGGTGGATTGTTTCAGGCGCCTATTTGCACAGCCTACACCTTGGGTCTGGTCTGGTGTGGTAGATCTGAGCCTCTATGGCTCTGGTGCTCAGGGCTTGCTCCTGAGCCGCCCCATATATATATATATATATATATATATATATATATATATATTTAGATATACATATAAATTTAATGACAGTTCTTACACTTTGCTTTAAAAATAAGTCCTTCTTGCTGTTACAGCAATGTATGTACATAACCGGCACACCGTGGCTTCCGTACTTGGCCCTATTTTATTTATTTTATATAGGCTTCCTCTTGGGAAACTTATTAATCAATTCAGCCACATCTCATATCATTTCAATGCAGACGATATCCCGCTCTACTGTTCTTTCACATAACTATTACTATAAATGATTACTATAAACTACAAAATTTTACTATTATTATTGTTGTATTTTATTACTTTTTGTGTTTTGATATGATTTTATGCTCTTTGTAAAGCACTTTGTGACTCGCTGTGGGAAAAGTGCTATAGAAATAAAGATATTCTATTCCATTTCTAATGCTTGAAGATGCTTTATGGGTCATTCTTTTTAATATTAGAGAATAATGATACTAGTACTGACTCAAAAGTATGTGTGTGTGTGTGGGGGGGGGGGGCTTTTTGCTTGGGGGCAGCTGTCCCCCCCTTTGCCCCATATAGCCCCACCTGGCTATGTGACAAAGGAGTGTCAAAGGGAATGCAATGACAGGTGTGGAAGATTGTGATCAGGCATCAGT
>CM074489.1:5426978-5442789 GCA_037389245.1 Oryzias sinensis | reverse complement strand
GTTGATGAGTGAACAGCAGCAGATATGAATCTGCTCTCAGTGGTTTGAATTACAGGAAGTTCTGCTAACAGACAATCAAACTGCCTGCAGATGTTTGTGTTTGTGCTCTGCAGCCTTCACACTCTGAACTCTGGATACACTATTGAAAACAGATAAAAAATTGTGCTGTTCAAACTGGGACAAATGTCTTCATGATTATAGTTTTCGACATTGATACCATAACAATATTTAATTAGTAATTATTATAATCATAAATCCAGAAAAATGTGTCTTCATATTTTAGTACCTCGAAAGGTTTATAAATTCAGAGTTTAAAATGGAACATCCCCATCAATGTCTAGAAACTAGAAAAGGAGAGTAGAATATAGGGAAGGTGTAGAGCAGGGGTGTCAAACTCATTTTTACTGAGGGCCACATCAGCATAGTGGTCCTCAAAGGGCCAGATATAACTTATACATGTAACTAAATGCAATGAAAGATAAACGTAACTACTCCTTAATGTAAAATAACTGATTATTTATTTATTATAACTTTTACAAGTGACAATTACAGTTGCATAGAAAACATATGTCTTCTTGTTACTCTAGCAAAATCCTTTTAAATTTGATTCTGTCAGGTTTGGTTATATTGACAGATTTTAAGTCCTAATGTATAGTTGCCCAATCCGATATTTCAAGTCTGATTCCTCCTAGATATGAATGAAAACCCACCAATTTTTATTTTTTATTCTAAGAAATTCAAAACCTTTATTCCCTCACGTTCCACATAAAATGTCATGGAGGACCAAATTTGGCCCGCGGGCCTTGAGTTTGACACATGTGGTGTAGAGGATAATGATTAAAGAAAAATAAAATTTTGAACATGAAGAGAGAAAATCCAAAAATAAATGACAACAAAAGTTTCTTGAAGCTTAAATTGATCAATGTCAGAATGTTTCCAGAGAGGATGCATTCAACATTCAATCAACTGAACACTCCTGTCTACTCCTGTAGATAAAATAAAAACAGGGGTGACTGGAGGCTGCATTGCAACATTCAAACATAAAAACCAGAGGATACGAGCACAACTGCTTGTCGTGGATAAGAATGTGCAACCGATTCAAGGACTAAGCACGTCTGTAAAACTGAACCTAGTTAACCAGAAGTGACAAATGATAATGACTCGCTCATGAAAGAGTACAAAGATTGCTTTGAAGGACTAGGATGTTTACCTGGAGAGCATAGAATATGCGTGGATGAAAGTGTCCCTCCTAAATTCCGGTTATGGCGGCTACCTGAACAGACGCATTACTCACTGCTCTGCTTTTCTTAAATCCTGCTAAAACACTCCAGTTTCCCCCAAAACTTAGTTAAAGGGGTTTGAGAACACAAAAGGAATGCCGAGAGGTAACAAATCAACGCCAGATACCAACCAGTCAAAGCTGACGAACCTTCAAATTCGGAGCGGATCCCAAAGAGCTAACGAGGCTGACAACATGGCTGAACAAAGTAAAGGAGAACAGAACCTGAAGCTGTATAGATCCAAAGCTGATGAGATCCTGGCTGCCATTGGAGCTATGAAAGATGAGTTTACAACTCCTTTTGATGGAATCGGGACCACAATAGAAGACATAAAAAAAGAAATGAGTAAGTTTACTGAACGAATGTCGCAAGTGGAGCTGCACACATCACATGCAGAAGATGATGTCGCTAGCCTACAGGCTAAAGTGAGCAAGCTGGAATCCAAACAAAGAGTTATGGAAGACAAACTCTTGAACTTGGAAACCGACTGAACAATCTGAGGGTGGTCTGGCTGCCGGAGGGGGCCGAGGGAGTAGACCCATGCACATTCCTGGAGAAGTGGATCCCGAGGCATTAAATATGCAGGCATGAGGAGCAAGAGTGAAAATCGAGCAAGCACATTGAGTCAGACCGGCGAGAGAACCTGGAGCATCACAGAGAACATTAATAATGAAGTTCGCCGACTACAGGGGGAAGCAAGCGGTCGTGGTGGCAGCAAAAACCAGGAAAGACATACAACATAAAGGTGCGATTTTTTAAGGATTTAGCCACGGGACTTCACCTGCTGAGGAAGCAGTTTGACCCGGTGTGCCGGGAGCTGTACAACCGGGGCATTAGGCATGGGCTGATTCATCCTGCAAAACTGCTGGAACCTACAAAGATCGCAGTCACGCCTTCAAAATTCCAGCAGAAGCACAGAAGTATGTTGAGAAGATTCAGATCCCTATAACACAAATAAAGAAGATACAGGTTTGTTAGCACTGGATGCTAAAAAGGCCTTTGATAAGGTCTATTGGCCTTTTCTTCTTAAGGTTATGGACAAATTTGGATGTGGAACCAACTTTAAAATGTGGATCCAGATCATTCATAAAAACGCCAAGGCAAAAATCTTGACAAACAGGTACACTTCATAGTCAATAAACATAACAAAAGGCTGAAGGCAAGCAAGGGTGTCCATTATCATCTTTGCTATTCACGACGGCAATCGAGGCACTAGCAGTAGCAATACGATCCCATACAGGGCTACATGGAATCATGGTTGGTCCAGTAGAACACAAAACAGCTCTTTACGCAGATGATGTGATAGTGTTTCTCTCTCAGTTAAAAAGTCAATTCCTAATTTAATGGAAACAATCAGAAAATATGGAAATGTCTCTGGATACAGGGTGAACGAAACAAAATTTTATTACTTAATGAAGAAGAAAGAAAAAAATCCAACTTCTGAAATTATCCAATTTAACGTAGTTGAAAATTTAGAATCTTTGGGAATCAATATCAGACCAAGTGTCATGGTGCCTCTGTCAGCTCTCCTCCCCCTCCCCTCTCTGCTTGGCTCCTGATGCATCCCAGCTGTGTCCACTCACCTTATCACGACCAGACCTACATAAGGAGAACCAGAACCATCATTCATCACCAGTTCGTTGCCCCTGATGGTGCATAGCCTGGTCTCTCCTCTAGTTTTGCCATACATACATACATCTTTCCTGTATAACCCACCGTACCGTTCTTTTGATTCCGTCTGGCAATCATAGAGAAACCATTCAATTTTTGATTACTAAGACTAATCATACTCCCATTATTTTAGGATTTCCGTGGCTCAAATTACACAATCCTCAATTAAATTGGACACATCGGCAGATTTTGAACTGCAGTGCCTATTGTATGGCCAAATGTCCTCATTCAGGCTGCTGCAAACCATTACCTGTGGGGGAGGTTGTGACGTTTGGGTCACGCCAAATAAACAAACACAATATAACAAAACAAGGCCTAACTCCGCACCTACAACTATGAATCGAAAGGAACAACAAAAGAATACCTAACTAGTCTAAATAAAAACATACAAAACATTACAAGAAATGGCACCAACCCCTTACCTGGTGTGTCTAACAAAGTTCAGCCTGCGTGTGAAAATGTATGGGGCCCCAGACTTGCCTGATCACAACCTCCCACCACGTACCTGAGGAAAACAGCTTAGTCAGAAGCATGCAGCCAAAAGAGAGTCAGGATCGTAGTGAGTGTCAGCCAGAAACAGTTCACCAGACTCTCTCTCTCTGCCTGTCTCTGCTCCCAGGTTTGCTTTAATAGGCTCCGGCTTCCTGGTAGAGGAGCACCACATGACCAGCAGGCGGCCAGTCACAGCTGAGGAAGCTGCAGTCCCAGGTGAACATCATCAGGAAATCAACTAAAGTGACAAGCAACAAGATGAGAGCAAAGCAGAGGGCTGTGCCCATAACACCCCCACCCTTACAAGTCCGGACCACGCACGAAAAAAAAAAAAAACTCGCCTACACACAGCGCGTCGCCCAATGCATAAGGCGCTGGCTGTGGTTAGACATCCGCCTAAGAAATACCAGGTGACTATGATCTGTAAAGACATTAACTGGTACCGTACTTGAGCCAACATAAACCTCAAAATGGCCGCAGCTATTGGAACTACAGGTGAGACTGAAGAACTAGCTGTGGACCCCAGGGTTTCACCTTCCCTTCAACAATATCTTTTCATCATGTATACATGACATACTCAGGTTTTCTGTCGACTGTCTGGCGTCTTAAGCACATAGTTTGTCTCACTGAGTTTTTTCTCAACTATGTATGGACCAGTGACGTGCGGTGAAGTTAATGGCTGGTAAGGCACTAACGTCATCAGTCAGATTTACAAACATATGAACCATAATGAGTAACTTATTCACCATTTGATTGACAACAGTTAACGTGTTTTGTTTAAAATATCATTTCAACATGTTTTTTTCATATACAAACTGCAGCATAGAAAAAGACACAAACGTCATTATCGTCTTACCTTTACTTGTAAATAAAGTCCATACACCGCTCCTTCTGAAGAAAATGACTTGCCGCTTGCTATCACTTCTTCTATTATTTTTTAGCGTCATAATCTCAGGGCTCACCGGCGCCCCCTAACATGAGGCACTAGAACTACTGGCCTCACCCGGCGGCGTTTTTGCTGGCGTTTAGCACTCAGCACAGGAAACACGTCCCTCACATACAGTTATTTATAAAAACAAACACTGTACATCAAATACATCTGCTAAATTATGTAAACTCAGCTCATATAGTACAAGTAATTGAACCGACATACAGAGAGACAGCAGTACCGTCTGACTGCATAGGTATTGCGCAATCCAAGGTGAGGCTCAGCGGGCTGGTGCCTCATCGCACGTCACTTCTCAGTATTTGAACGGCAAATGCGGAAATTCAGCGAAATTGAAAAGAAAAAACACCCAAAAATGGTACATTTAAATGGAAGCACAAATTACTGATTAAATATAATAATTGAATTTATTTTTTCCTCTTTTCTTCCCATAATGACAGGTGAGGCACAGCCTCACCTGCCTCTCCTGACTGCACGTCACTGGTATGGACCAGAAAACCTGGTAGACAACGCAGAACCGAGTATAGGTAAGAGAAGTAGGACTTGATCCCCGGGCTGTAAGGAGCGAACCACTGTTTTCTGTCGAAGTGTCCTTTCATCTTTTCCTCAGAGGAGGCTAGAGTGTCACGAGCGAGGGAACATGCTTTTTATAGTCGCTCTCGTAACTCTACAACATACTCAGGAAGATGTCGAACAGGCTTCTCAAGATCCACTAATCTCTCCTGTAGAATCTGTAGTGGTCCTCTGACCTGATGTCCAAACACTAATTCAGCAGGGCTGAATCCCAGAGACTCCTGTACTGCTCCACGAGCAGCAAACATTAAAAAGGGAAGGGACTCATCCCAACTCATGCGAGAAGCCAGACAATGCTTGCGGACCATTGACTTCAGTGTCTCATGAAATTGTTCTAGTGCTCCTTGGCTGTGTGATTACCAGGGGACTATGATCTGTAAAGACCTTAACTGGTACCGTACTTGAGCCAACATAATCCTCATAATGCTGTAACGCAAGTAGTAATAACAGAGCCTCTTTCTCAATGGTGGAGTACCTCTTCTGATGATCATTGAGCTTCTTCGAGAAGTAGCTCACTGGGTCGTCTTTTCCTGAGTCATCCTCCTGTAGGAGAGCAGCACCAACACCATCTGCGCTGGCGTCTATTTCCAGCTTGAAAGGTTTTGAAAAAACTGGAGCAGACAGACCAGGAGGACAGCAAAGCATGGCTTTCAGGCCGTCAAAAGCGTGTTGGCATTCATTAGACCATATGAACGGGTTTAAGGGGCTGGTCAGAGCTGACAGAGGAGAAGCCACAGATGAGAAGTTTCTGCAGAAACGTCGATAATATCCGGCCATTCCTAAGAATCGTCTTAGTTCCCATCGACCTGTAGGAACCGGAAATGCGACAATAGCAGACACCCTTACGTCAGTAGGACAAACACGTCCTCCACCTACCTGCTGGCCAAGATACAGGATGGTACCCCTACCAAATTCACATTTGGCAAGGTTAAGAGTGAGGGATGCCGCTGATAAACGTTTGAACACATCCCTCAATGTAGCAAGAGGGTTAGACCAGATGTCAGAATACACAACAATGTCATCTAAATATGCTCGGCAGTTCCGCACATCACCAAGGACTTTGTTAACGAGTCTTTGGAACGTAGCCGGAGCATTACACAATCCAAAGGGCATTACCGTGTACTGTAGAAAGTGATCTGGTGTCACAAAGGCGGAAATCTCAGAAGTCTTTGCAGTTAAGGGAACTTGCCAGTAACCCTTCAACATGTCCAACTTAGTAACTTATGTGGCAGGACCAACTTCATCAATACAGTCTTCCATTTAAGGTAATGGATATGCGTCTGGCACTGTCACGGCATTTACTTTACTAAAATCAGTGCAGAACCTTGGACTGCCATTCGATTTAGTATCCAGTAAGCAGGGAGAGCTCCAGGGACTATGGCTTGGGACTGCAAAGCCATGTTCAAGGAGATAATTCGCCTCCAGCTTTAATATCCCTCGCTTTACTGGATTGTCAAAGTAATGTCATGAGACACAACAGTAGTCCTCATAGGGACATCACTAAAAAGTTCCAGGAAGCATGAAATGAGCTCTTGGATGTCATTCCTATGACAGTCAGAAAGATGTGATAAATACAGGGGAAGGTTGGACAGTATTTCTGAGTTGTTAAGCCTAGCCACCCCTGATGTTTTTTCATATAGCCCCAGCCCAGCCGAACTACACTCCGTAATGGCCGCAGCTATTGGAACTACAGGTGAGACTGAAGAACTAGCTGTGGACCCCAGGGTTTCACCTTCCCTTGAACAATACCTTTTCATCATGTTTACATGACACACTCAGGTTTTCTGTCGATGGTCAGGTGTCTTAAGCACATAGTATGTCTCACTGAGTTTTTTTTCAACTATGTATGGAACCAGAAAATCTGGTAGACAACGCAGAACCGAGTATAGGTAAGAGAAGTAGGACTTGATCACCGGGCTGTAAGGAGCTTTAGCATGGCTCCTGTAGGTTTATTCCTTCTGTCTTCAAAAATTACCAGCTTGTGCAACTTTCCAGTGGATTTGGAAGCAAAGCAACAGTGGTTGAATGCAGTGGGCATTGAATGCAGAGAACTGTCTCCTGGGGATGGGATTTGCAATGAATGTTTCACTCAGGATAGTTTGCTAAGAATGCTGCTGCTCGAGTCCTGACCAGAACCAGGACGTATGATCACATTAGTCCTGTGCTCAGGTCTCTGCACTGGCTCCCTGTACCTCAAAGAATAGACTTCAAAGCAGCTCTGCTTGTGTACAAGTCTCTCCATGGCCGAGCACCAAAGTACATCTCTGACATGTTAGTGCCATATGAACCATATCGTACTCTGAGGACCTCAGGGGCCAGCCTCCTGTTGATACCCAGAGTCAGAACTAAACAAGGGGAATCAGCGTTTCAATATTCTGCGGCTAAAATCTGGAACAGCCTCCCTGAAGACGTAAGACAGGCCTCTTCTGTGTTCATGTTCAAATCTAGACTTAAAACATTTCTGTTTAGCCGTGTATATGACTGAAAGGTCCTATCTGCAGTTTTCTTTCCTTTCCTTCCTTTATTTTTAAATCAATTTTCAAATTTCTTCTTTTCTTTTAAAGTAAATTTTACGTTGATTATTTCTATGATGTATTGTGATTTTAATGCATTTTTTCTGTTTTGTGAAGCACCTTGAATTACTTTGTGTACGAATTGTGCTATACAAATAAACTTGCTTTGCCTAATACGTTATCCTTAATTATGAGTCATCCAACACCGTTCCCTATGTTTTGTTCGTGAAAATTTGTCTGAATTTAATTATTATATTTCTTTTACAGAAAGAGTTTTGCATGTTTAGTCTGTTTTAATGTTATAAAGTTATTTTTACAATCTTTATCCTTTGTGGGAGGTTGTGGTAAAACCTTCCTCACTTGAGGTGCAGCAAAGCAATTAATAAACTGTTAACAAAGTTAATTAATACATTTGTTAAGCTTATAAGCAGTTTAGTAATATGGATTTTGAAGACAATGGTCTGACTTTAGATGTTAATAAATCTTATTAACACTTTCAGGTCTTTGCAAGACATTTATAATGCTAATAAACATCTTACTAGCAGCTTACACATTAATAATGCCTATTAATTTGTTAAGTTAGTTAATACAACGTATAAGCTTATGAACACTTAGGCTTGGGTGAGACATCTATAATGCTAATAAATGTCTTACTAGAACCCCAAACCATAATAATACTTCTTAATTTGTTAACAAAGGTTGTTAATAAATCTTATTAAGCTTATTAATATTGGCACATTTGTTAGGGACCTATAATGTCAATAAATGCATCATTAGCATCTTGAAAACATCCTAATAATAATGCTTGTAAATGTGTGAACTTGTTGGAATAATGTATATAAGTTATCTCATATTTGCTTGTTTTATGCATCACCTAGCTATATATATAGGTGGTTTAATCATGCTTGCAGAAGTGTATGTGTGTCCAAATCTGTTTCACAGGAAGGTGGAGGTGACACCCTTGGGACAAAAAGGTTTCTCTTTGCGTTTTTTTAGCATTCTCCTGAGAACCTGTGCTAGCTGTGTCTAAAATGAATCGAAGGACGCTCTGTGTTTGTTTATCCGTGAGAATAGGCTGTACAGGTCCGGAGATGATGTGAGCCAACCCAAAACAACTTATTAAAAGGGGAGTGTAGCATAATATGCGCCAGAGTGTAGAGAGATTGTTTACTGGGTAGATCTCTGTCTGTTCTCTTCGTAAAGGTACCTTGTTCTGTTTGTTTTTCTTTCCTTTTTGATTTGTTATGATGTTGCAGGTTGATTTAACCCAACATTAGTTTGGTCCTTCTAGCCGGATACCAACATACCTGAGGATTTCAGTGAGCATGGTGGGCCCCAGGAGACCTTGGCCACAGCTGACTCCTAGGTGAGTCAACCCTTTGTTGGAACTGCATGGTGCCCATCCCGTTTGCTGGAGTCCAAAAGGTTGAAGGTATACCAAAGGAGAAAGACAACTGAAAGGGTGGTGGAGTCCTGTGAAATTCCGTAAGTACGAACGTCAGGGTCCTTGGAAAAATCCCTTACTATTTGGTTGGACGGCGTAGTCCCTGAAATTCCGTGTTTTCAAAAAGAAGTAAAGCCCTGAGAATTCTAGACACCATCAGGCAAGGCCGGCAGGGTCCTCGAAATCCCGTGTTAAATAAGATAATAAATATGTATGTATAGATATGAAGTAAAAAATCCCAGTAACATAACTTTGCCGGCATTTATAAATAAATAAAGTATAGAGTGTGTGTATGTTAATGTGATTTTAGCAAATAGCTGTATTTGCTGTGTGTTTTGTTGTTTTTGTGTTTAGCAAATCTGTGAATTAGCAGCTTGTTCTTTTTGAACTGCTAAGCAAACAAGTGTTTTTTGAAAAATGGGAAGGCACAGAGTAAGGAAAGTCCCAAAGAAAGTTTGCAGTGCAAGGATTGGAATGTGGAATATGTGGAAAGTCTGGATCCTAAAAAATCGAGCATTTGGATAAATGGGTAGAAGACTATGGATATATTGGAAGGTTTAACACTCAGAGAATAATTGCATTGCAGGATGCGATTAGAGAAAAAACAGGAAAAGATCCAAAGAAAATGCAGAAAGCAGGGATTGAGGACATAGCAGCTTCAGGGAACAGGAGAGAAAAAAGGAGGTTGGAAATTGTTGTTTCACAGGAATGAAGATGACGAAACAGGCTTCGTGGCGGCGCGTTAATGTCACAGGGCAGATGAGGCAAAGCAGGAAAGAGGGGCGACTGCTCCAAATGGAGCAGATGTAAACAGCTCTCTTTACTCCCAGTTAGTAAAGGATACCCCACCTTATGATGGGGAATCTGTCATGTTTTGAGTTTGTTGTCTTGTTTTTCGTCCTTGTTCTTGTTCTGTCTTGTTTGTTTCTCTTTCCTGTTTTATTTTGAAAGTTCTCCTGTCTTGTCTGTTTTCTTGAGTTTTACTTCCTTTGGTCCCCATCTGCCCTGATCGTGTTCACCTGTGTCTTGTCTGCCCTGTCTGTATTTAAGTCGTGTCTCTGCCTTCCTCCTGTGCTGGTCCATTAGCCCTGTTATGGTGTTCATGTCCTGTCTAGTCCATGTTCCTGTCTCTTGCCTCGTCCATGTTTCATGCCACGCCAAGTAAGTTTTTGTTTTTGTTCTGTAAACCTGCTCTGCAGCGCTTTTTTTTTGTTTTTTCGCATTAAATCCACTAGTCCCTGATCCTCGTGCCTCCGCCTCTGCTTCTGGGTCCTACCGGCTCTCGAGCCAACCCCACACCGTGACAGAATCCTCTCAAAAGGGAATGATGACTAGATCATAGACAGGGCAGAAATGACAGTGGTCAAAAACGATGGGAGAGGGACTTTCTCCTCTCCCCTCTGGACCTGAAGAAACTTCAGCAATGACAGAATCATTTCCAATGATCCATGTTGCACACCCACAGGCAGGAGATGATCAGCCCCCGACTATTTTAGTGTATAGGACATGGACAATGGAAGATGGTAAGAAAGCAATAGAAGGTGTTATTTCTTACAAAGCAGATGTAAATCAGTTTGTGCAGGACATGGAAAGTTTGAGTAGAAGTGCTTTATCATGGTGGAGGCAGCCGAAGCAGGGGAGGTTTTAGAGGATGTAACAGAAGAGGTTTGAGAGGTAGCAGAGGTAGTGGATGTCAGAGAGGAGCTTATGGTTACCCCTTTTTAGGGTGCTGGACCTGTGGAAAAAAAAGGAACAAGCGTGACTAGGCCAGGGAGCTTTGCTGTTTCTAATACAGGACTCTCTAAAAAGCAGAATGCTGAGTCAGATAGAAATGATGAGGTGTTGATAAACTTCTAGGATTTATTGGCTTATGCAGATGTTAAACCAGAAGTTAAATTAAGGATAAATGGAAAACAGATGATTTTTTTGTGTGTGACACTGGTGCATGTGGGACAGCTATATCAAAAAACAAATTCCAGGAGCAAAACCAGCAGTCACGCGTGTTTCAGTGAAAGTAGCAAATGGTGAAACCGTGTACATTTCTCAGTCAGAGCTAGTGCAACTAAAATCACTTTTACGCATTGCAGATGAACAAAGCAGTGCAGCTGTAGCTGCAAACATGGGGGAAAACGTGTTGAATTTTATCACATGTGTTACCCCTGCACGTCTCCATGCTGAACGGGCACATTCGGCAGTGGCAGAATCTGGTTGTTATGGTTAGGATGGGGGAAAGTGCTGATAACTGGATTCCACCACTATCACCCCACATCCAGGGAAGTTCCTCTACTGGGCTGAATAGAGTGCCTTTGTTTTGGACGACCTCTGTTAAAATGGGTATGCATTTCCAAGAAAAACCACAGGTCTGGGTCAGATGATTATTAGCGTTAACTGAGAAGGAGGAAGATCTGTTAAAAGATTTCCCTGAAACCCTGTGGTCTAAAGGACCCACAGATGTAGGGTTAATTAAAGGCGCTTTACCAGTTCAGATTAGACCAAAAACAGAATATAGACCATGTATTTGACAATACCCTTAAAAACCAGATGCACAAGAAGGAATTAAACCAGTAATTAAAGATTTAATAGCTGCAGGAGTAATTATCAAGTGCAATAACTCACCATGTAACACTCCTATATTTCCAGTGAAAAAACAGGCACCCTCCACTGGTTGGAGGATATGCAAGACTTACAAGCGGTAAACAATTCAGTTATTCAAAGAGCACGCTGTGTGCCTGACCCCTATACATTACTGAACTCGTTACGATGGGATGCAGCCATCTTCACAGTGGTAAACATCAATAATGCATTCTTTTCTGTGCCTGTCCACAAGGACAGCCAGTACTGGTTTGTGTTCACATATGACGGCCAAAGGTACACTTACACCAGACTACCACAAGGTTATTGCGAAAGCCTTACTATTTATTATCAAATAATAATGGCGAGCATGGCAAAATCTCAACCTCCAGGGGGAAGTCAAATGTAAATTTATGTAAATGATGCTCTGATAGCATCACCAGATAAAAAACTTGTATGAAGAATTCAGTGGCACTGTTAAAACATTTAGCTGCCAGCATCTCTCTTGAACAGCACACAGGTTTTTGTAGCACACTTTCTCAGGTAAGTAAATAAATGTGTGTGTTGGTCTATAGCAGGGGTGTCAAACATGCGACCCACGGGCCGTGTCTGGCCCGCCAGATGGTTCAATCCGGCCCAGACATGAAGAGTAAACATTATAATGATTTTTAAATAAAAGCACACTTCTAGTCCATTCCTGTGGCGAGTTATGATTTTTTATAAAGAAATAACAGAAATGCACAATTCTACCACTAGGGGGAGCAAAGGAAAAGCAAAATAGGTGAAACGGCTTATCTCTGCATGTGCTAAAAGCAAAACCTAACAGCTCTGCGTCTAGGTAAGATGCAGTTTGGTTCCCTGTGAGCCTCACCACAGTCACATTGCTATAAGAATGATCAGTAGAGCCACCCTAACGACCAAAATGTTGTCAAAAATAAAATAAAAGTGAAGCGGGTCGCGGAGCTTTCCAGGAAAACTGAAAGGAGTTTATCTGTTCACAGAGCTAAATGCAAACCTGCATGCTTGGTATTTCATCAACAGGTGCTCAAAGAATACAACTTTCAGCACCACTAAGAGACTCCCCATAAAGAAAAGTTTCACCATTTCTGGTTAAGAAAAGAGAAAATTTACCAACTATTGGCTTGACTGAAAAAACAACCATCTACATTTACTGCAGCCATGACGTCAGTGATGAAGCAGTGACAGACAACTTATGGCAAATAAGTTGAATCAAACACCCAAACCATTTTTCGATGGTAAAGTTATTGAAAAATGCTGAGGGCTGCAGAAGTCTTGTACCCCAAAACACAGTGGACCTTTGCTAGCATAAGTCTTTTAAGGATTACGATTGCAGATAAAACAACTTTAAGGGAGACTTGGGCGCCAAATGAAGGAATCCAGTCATTTATTGCATTTTCGGTCACTATTGATGAAAGAACAGACAGAGATATCGCACAACTGTGAATATTTGTTAAAGGCGTTGAAGAGACGTCACAGCGGAGTTTCTTGAGTTGATGGACACAACAGCTGATCACATAGTCAGCTCTCTAGTCACTGCGCCAGACGATGTTGGAGTGAACTGGTCATGTGATGTCAGTCTGGTCACTGATGGGGCCCCATTTAAGGTCAGGAAGAAGGCAGGTGTTGCCACAAAGTTTAGTGATTGGAGTTCATGGAGTTTCCAGGATCAGACTGAGTGCACTTCTGGAAGCTGCTGTTGACTGTGTGAGTGTGTGTCTGTGCTGCTTGTTGCTGCTGTCAAACTTCAGATGAGTCTGTAGTGAAGCCCGTGGTGAGCGTGTACCCAGCAGCATCCAGAGTCCATGTGGAGGGGAGCAGCTCCCTGCTGTGTCTGGCCTCAGCCATGTTTCCTCCTGTGGTCCAGTTCTCCTGGAAAAGACAGAAGAACAACGGAACACTGGAGGACCTGACCTCTGAAGAGCAGCTGGATCTCAGAGAGTCGGGACGCAGCACCTCCATCCTGCTGCTCCATCAGCAAGAGGACAGCTCCTATAAATACATCTGCTCCGTCAAACATGAGGGGGGCACAGTGCAGGCCCAGACACACTGCGACCTTTGATACAATCTCACACACCATCCTTCTGGAAAGACCTTCAACCATCACTGACTTACCCATCAGCTGGTTCCAGTTCTATCTTTCAGGCCTCATGCAATTCATCCAATTAAAGTCATTCACCTCTCATACAGTTCCAACTACCAAAGGAGTGCCCCAAAGCTCTGTCCTAGGGCCCTTGCTATTCATCATTTACCTTCTCCTCCTTGTTATATGTTCCGTAAACACAACATCCACTTTCACTACTATGCAGATGATACCCAGCTCTACCACTCCTCCAAGCCTGACTCAACTCTTCCACCCGCCTCCCTCTCCAAATGACTTCTTGAAATAAAATCCTGGGTCACTGCAAACTTCCTTAAATTAGGAATAAAAATGAACTACTCATTGTAGGAACTAAGAGCACCCTAAATAAACTCCCTAATGTCTCCATTTCGTTTGATAACTGCTCCATCCTTCCCTCCCCGCAAGTTAAGAGTCTGGATGTCATCCTTGACAGCACTCTCTCCTTTACTGCCCACATACAGTGGTGGACAAAATTGTTGGTACCCCTCAGTTAAAGAAAGAAAGTACACAATGCTCACTGAAATGACTTGAAACGTTTAAAAGTAACAATAAATTAAAATTTATAGAAAATTAAATAATCAAAATCAGCCATTACTTTGGAGTTGTTGATCAACAGAAATATAAAAAAAAAAAAAAACTAATGAAATAGGGCTGGACAAAAATGATGGTGCCCATAACTTAATATTTTGTTTCACAACCTTTTGAGGTAATCACTGCAATTAAACGGTTTCTGTATTTGACAATGAGCCTTCTGCACCTGTCCACAGGTATTTTGGCCCACTCCTCATGAGCAAACTGCTCCAGTTGTCTCAGGTTTGACGGGTGTAATCTCCAAATGGCATGTTTCAGCTCCTTCCACAGATATTCAATGGGATTCAGATCAGGGCCCATAGAAGGCCACTTCAGAATAGAACACTTTTCTCTTAGCCATTCTTGGGGTTTTTTTGGCTGTGTGTTTTGGATCATTGTCCTGTTGGAAGACCCATGACCTGCGACTGAGACCAAGCTTTCTGACACTAGGCAGCTCATTTCTTTCCAGAATGCCTTGATAATCTTGAGATTTCATTTTATCTTGCACTACTTCCATACACCCTGTGCCAGATGCAGCAAAGCAGCCCCAAAACAGAACTCAGCCTCCTCCATGTGTCACAGTAGGGACAGTGTTCTTTTGGTTGTATGCTTAATTTTTGAGTCTACCAACATAGAGCTGATATGTCTTACCAAATGCTCCAGTTTTGCCTCATCTGTCCAAAGGATGTTTTCCCAGAAGCTTTGTAGCTTGTCAACATGCATTTTTGCAAACTCCAGTCTAGTCTTGTGATCTTCTCTGGTGTCCATGGATTACATGAAATCTTTTCACCTTTATCCACCTTTATCATGGTAGGGAGAACACGTCAATGCAAGGGTGGGGTCATCTAAGGGTTAAGCATATTCTCACCTGAACACACCTGTTTACTCCTTGCATGTGTGTGTTTTTGTGTGATGAAAATTATTGTGTATTTATAAAAGGGAAGATAGAAATTGGTAGGTGACTGTTTGAATGGACAAAATTCTTTAAAATCTTTAAAAATCTGATATCAGGTAAAAGTACAGAATTAGAATTTTACATGTAATTTTTTTATTCACTCAAACGTCTTATCATTTTGTCCTAATGAGGACATTGAAAACATCAGAGAAAAATATTCATGAGATCAATGAGAACCACAGAAAAAAACTGGAATCTTGTCTTTGTGACGATCAGGTCAAAAAGTTTTCAGACAAATATCTCCTGAAATGTTTCTAATGGAGGAAAACAGACTTCATGGTTCGAATCTTCCATTAAAAAGTAACTGAAATATCCCTGAAACCATTACTTTTCAGCTGGAGAGCGCCCCCCCCATGGCTGTTTAGGAACTTCCCTGTGTTAACAGATGAGAATCATTGATATTTTTCTCTAGATATAAACAGTGTAGAAAACATTTCCAGCAGCTTCCAGCATCAACATGAGTTCATCATGGATCACAGAGATTCATCAAGAAACAGAACATGAATTGATACTTGTGTATTTTCTCCACAGCTGTTAAACAGCAGATAACAGTGTGTGTTTGTGAGTTCAGCATCAAGCTGAGTGTGTTTGTGGAACATGAATGTGTTTGAGTGTTTGTGCATCATGTGACCCAGATTCTCTTCATCTGCTGTCAG
>CM074489.1:5398706-5426478 GCA_037389245.1 Oryzias sinensis | reverse complement strand
AATTTTGGTCGCAAAATGCGAGCAATTGGTCGCAGTCTGGAGCCCTGTACCTCTAGAAGCTCATCAAGAGAATGCCAAGAGTTTTTCCAAATTTTCATAGTCAAAAAAATAAAGAAAACTCTTTGAATGAGGTGTGTCCAAACTTTTGGTCTGTACTGTACATACATATGCATACACACATATATGCATATGTATACGCATACCCACACATTCATACATGCACACCCATACAATAAAAATAAACCCATTGGACATGCAATTCCCCATGGAAAACATTAAATACATTAGAAAAAAAAGGAAATTACTCAGAGTTTATGATAAAAAAAAGAAAGAAGGAAAATAAATAACTATGTAATGAAGTAGTTACAGTATAGCAAGCAAAAGTATTTACTCAGGTGCCATTTTAACCTGTTAATGCAATGTCAGTCATGTTTTTATAATTACATCACTAAGATGTAAATTACCAGTAGCAGTCATAGCTTCTTTATTCCCCAAATTTCTGACTGTAGAACTTTTGTGCTTCTTCCGGAGAGTAAAACATGCAACATACAGCACATGCAGACGGGCAGGATAGATCCGATGGAAGCGGACATTCTTCTCATAAAAATTTTGAAAAACAGACCAAAAAGGTGCGGGGGGATTTCCTCTGGGACGATGTGCCGGTGGCGGACCATGAGATGTCTCCTGGTCTGGTACTGCAGAAAAAGACTGCAGGCCCCATCGTCTCCACCAGAACCTCCTATATGAACCGTAGCAGATCCTTACCCTTCTCACTCCCTTCCGAAATATTCAGTATGCAGAGATTTACTCCAAGTCGTCCAGTCAGTTCAGGAGAAGCTGGTTGTTTTTTGCAACGTTTTTATGGCGGACTCAGCCACCGCCAGGCTTTCAAAGTTGTCTGCAGCCGTAGACTCCACAGAGGCAAGGCGCTTGTGGAAGGAGGTAACTGTGCTCTTTTAAGTCTCCATAGAGGTTCTTAGCAGCTTAATAGACTCCTGTATTAGCGAGGATACGTCCTCCCTCAACAAGTCCTTAACCGTTCAGTGACCCCTCCTCGTGCCCCCTCCCCTCCCAACTGCATTAAAAAGTCTTATTGCACTCGGTGCGAAGGACTTCCTGAGGCTTTCAGCATACACTGATTAAATTACAGCTGCCTTACGCAATTTTCTAAAAACGTATTTTGGTCTCGAAGTGTTGATGAAATGTGCACCAAAGTTTTAAAAAGTTAACACATGTTTTAGATAGAAATCGTCGTTTTGCCTTAGTCACAACTCCCTTTCCACCAGGCTGTCTCCGGGCGAAAAATGGGCAAATCTTTACAGGAAACGCAGGGAATATCAAGGTCACAAACTGCTCTGTTAACCCGGAGAGCAAAAATGTTCATGCATATTTACTATACGACCATTCTGCGAGTGTCAGGTTGTAGCAAATACTTAACCCTTGTGCTATCTAAGATGACCCCCCCTTCCATTGACGTGTTCTCCCTACCATGACAAAGGTGGATAAAGGTGGAAAGATTTCATGTAATCCATGGACACCAGTGAAGATCACAAATCACTGAAGAAAAAAGGTTCAGAGCACTGTCTAGTGGGTCTAGATGACCCAACTCCCAATGGTAAAGTGCCTAGGATAGCACAAGGATTACATGATATGCAAGGGTAAGTAATGAAGGAGTTCAGATGCAGGGATTTTCCATTTTTCAATCCCACCCAAATCCTGTGGAGTGCGCCCATTAGTGCTGTTCAAGTGATAAGTGCTGCAGTATTGAAACAATCAGAGGGCATCCCGCTCCCCTCTACAACCCCCCATGGGCCCTACAACCCAGAAATCTGCAGCAACTATATGAGTCAAACAGTACATGTGCATGGGACTAAAGCTTAAAGTTAAAAAAAAATGAAATTGGGCAGTTTTTTCTTTTATCAGCATCTCAAAAGTTCATCCATCCATTTTCCATCCCTTGTGGGCTCAACGGATTGCTGGAGCCAGTCCCAACCTGTTAGACCAAGGCGGGATACACCCCGACAGGTCGCGAGTCTATTGTCTGCCCCAGAACCACACACACACACGTTCACCCCAGGGACAATTTAGAACCCTTAAGCGTGTGTGTCCAAGGAGAAAACCTACGATTCACGAGTGTGTGCAGAGTGTGTGCAGAAGCACTTTGCCCCATTTCAAAAGTCTGCACTCTCGTAAACAGTTTGCTTTAAAAAAAATGTTTAACATAGGTTTCGATTTAATTTTTTAGCACTTTTTCCCAGCACTACTTCGGTCTACATTACAATAAATCAATAAATAAATTGGTGCTGCATTCACAAACACTTAGTCTGAGTTGAAAGCTGTGAAGCTCGGCAGAAAAGCTGGTTCCATCCTGTGAAGTTCCTGTGCTTATGTCTGACTCTGCATCCAGGGTGTCAACATTGCAAATGTTCTCTTAGTCATGAACCTAGACATGTTACTACCCAGACAACGTTCCACTTTTACATTTACTGTGCACATTCATCAACTCCATTAAGATTCATGTTTATAGGTTTTTAAGTATTACATTTTGTACAATCATGACCACAGTAATTTAAAGCTGTCTCTGTGGGTTTTGTTCATAATCTCACCCTAACTATCTGGTTTGGCACTGAAAATAATAATTGTCTAATTATATGGTTACAAAAAGGCAGCAGCAACTGACTGAGAAAATGTGCCAGAGTTCCAAGCATTACTATCAGTGTGTGGAAGGTCAACAGGCAGAAAGCATCGGCTTATCACCAGCAGGCGCTGTCTGTCATAATTTTGGTTCAATTATGCAAATGTAGGATTTATCCACTTTTTAAACAGAGCCTGAACTTATTTATATAGAGTCTAATCCTCTAGTATTGACTGTGGAGTATCAAGCAGTATTGAGCTCTGTTTTTCTCACAGTGATTCTCTCACAATGGAACATGGTTGGGAGTGGGGTGAAAGCACAATGATGCTCTTATTTATGGTTTGGCTCAATGTCAACATAAATCCTTTAAACGGAGTAGCTTGGAGCCAAGAGTTGTCTGGGAATGATTAAGGTAAAAAGTTTGTTGATGTCTGTGGTTTTGTGGCGTGGAGCAGCTCTGCTCGTTCAGCAAATAGATGAAAGATCATTTGCATAGTTCTTAGTGTCTCTGTTGGAAAATAGAGGCGGAGTTTAAACCACAGCTGCTAGTGTTTGAAGTTTAGATGGATCGTTTGCACGAGTATTGTTTCATCTTATTGGAGCTCTCACAGTAAAGAACAGATCACAAAGTTTTTGCTTTGACAACTTTAAAATGTCTGTGGCTCAGAGTTATGATCCACTCTTCAGCTTTCAGCCGTGTGGAGACATTTATGTTGCTCTTGGAGCAAACCAAGTCTTTTGGTCCCATTATAGGACTAAATGAGGTTGGTATGACAAAGAATTGGAACACAAAGTCATGTTAACACCCTCAGACATTCCAGAGGGACATGCTGGGCTGGATTTTGGGAACCTTAAGTGGAAGCAACAGAATGGGCTCACATGCTGTATACCATGTGTTATCATAAAAAAAAACAACAACAACCCAACTTGATAAGATTGCACTATGAAGCAAGAGTGTGCTTTGTTTACCGCATCTTTTATTAGGAATGTTTCATACATGATACAGTGATGAGCACATCAAATATATTGTCTTCTATGTTGCAGTAATAACTGTGCATGGCAGAAGGGCGTAAATCCTTTCATAAACCCCTAAAGGAATTCAACGGGTCAAGAAAATGGATGGATGGAAGCATCTCAGCAGCAGTCTTTTTCCTGCTATGTTTGCTCCACTGAAGCTTTGGCACAACAGTTTCAGGTATATCTACCTCACTTCCAGTAACTAACTCCTCATTACACCTTCAGACAAATTACCCTCATTTTCTGTTGAGCCAATCACAATCAGATTTTTGCCTTTAAGTCCAGACTTGGGTGTTTGTTGCTCCTGATCAGGTTTGTGCTGCAGGTATTTATGCAGCCCTCATAGATTCTCTCGTGTTTTCTGCTTGTCATTCTTCACATGGAAAAAATGTCATTGTGCACTGCAGAATGATAATAAAAGATTCTGACCTGATTATCGAGGTGTTTTGTGAAAACTGACCTTCCTGTAACTGGGTCCTTGGTGGTCCCTGTCACAGGACATTTGTCTCAGCGCATTTCAGATGGTTCCCCCAGACCTCCTCTACCAGTAAAATACTCTGGCACTTAACCACCATCAGTTCTCCTTCAGGCTCAAGCTACAAGACGTCATGGGTCCTGAGTCAAATAGCCAAAGATTTGTGGACTTATTTTTTCCACACATGTTCCTGGACCACAAAGAAATCATTACACATATTCTTCATAGTCTCAGGCAACACTGCCTCCTTACAAGGGACAAATCCCAGCACAATCCTTTCTGAGTGGAGTTTACATTTTCTCCTAGTGCATGCCTCGTTTTCTCTGGGCAGTCCAGCTTCCTCCCACAGTCCATAAACATGCTTCACAGGTTAACTGATTATTCTAAAATGTCCCTTAGATGTGTGAGTGTGATTCTTTGTGTCTGTGTGCCTCTAATGGACAGGCAAACTGTCCAGGATGTACCCTGCTTCTGCCCAACTGTAGCTGGGTAGTCCCAAGTATTCCAGGGACCCTGAACAAAAATGAGTGTGAATAGAAAATGAATCGATGGACTTGTACAATGTAGTTTCTAAGCTAGGCAAGAACATTTCTGCTAACTCACTCAATCTTTTCTGTACCAATCTTATACTGTTCACTGTCAATGGGATCTGCCAATTCCTATAGCTGTCACATGATTTTAAACATCAGTATACATTACTCTATATGACAGCATACAATTAAGGAGAGGGAAACATGCTGTTGCTAAAGTTGATTTGACATGGAAACAGAGCTTTAACAGAAAATGTTCCGTTCGAATTACCCTCAATTGCTGCTTAAAATCGCCACTCAGTGCCTCGCTTTAGATGAGCTCTGGCCTTCTCCTCTGAGCTTATTTCACACAAAGTTCAAATCCTTTAAGCTAATCAAGACACCAAGCTCCAAATTAGATTTTGTCCTTTTTGTCTCCGTGGGGTTGGCAGCCAAGATAACACGTCCCGCTAAAAAAAGTTTAACTCTACAGACAAACCGTCTATTTTTGTCAAGCTAAATGTTCTCTTTTGCTCAAAGAGGACTCTCACGTAGTAATCTTTTCTAAGCCACAGTGAGATGCAAAGTAAGAGATTTACTGTCTGTATGTGTGTTGCAGCTCCTGCCTTCTGAAGTAACAGCTCTCAGAAGCGCCACAGTGTGCTTCTCTGTATTTGACTTCTCACAAATCAAACTGTTATGTGAAAAGAGTTTGTTTTACTTGGTGCGCTTTGTTTAGAGTGAGCCAACATTCTTGAAATGAAAGAGCACCTCCTCTTTCTGCTTTCCTTGCTCTACACTCAACAATCTTTTACTCTTAGAGTATTTCTTCTTTAACATTACAAGAAACCCTGTATTCTTATTACAGCAGCAAGAACATTCACACAAAGTTTTTTTTTTTACATAAAAGGAATGCAGATCTCCAAAGAAAACAGGTTTGTAGTTTAAAAGCTTTACCTGCTGATAACGGCGTCCTATTCCAGTAGGGGTCCCGATGACACTCTGCTGCTCACATCCCAGAGGGCTGAGTTCAGTCTGAATTTCACTCTGAAACACAAGTCAACCATCCACACTTATATACAGCTCAGAGAGGGAGGAGGGGGAGGAGAAAAAGTCTGCCCAGAAAACAACGACCAAAGTGAGGGAGGCTGGGTATCTCTGTGAGTGGATTGAGCTCATAAGAGGTCTGACCTCTTTGCTCATCTGCTAGAGTCAGGCTGAGCCACTGGCACAAAAGTACAAGACAGTCCCTGAATTCAGGCCAGAGGTTTGTTTACAGCATCAAATACATTTTAGAGTTATCTTCAAGCAACAATAAATGTTTCTGTCAGACAAAGCATTATCTTTGAATTTTCAGACAAAGATGTATCTGATGGGAAAATATTTGAAGTTTGATGTTGTGATTAATAAACTGATTAAATTCCACTTATAACACTAAAAAGTCGTGTCACACCCCCACTGCATACATTTTGCGCATATTGTATGGATGAAAATTGGTCATATGTGAATATACGTGAGAAAATTTGAGAAAACACAAATTTATGTGAAGACCTCTAGATGAGTCTAAGCAAAGATGCCCAGACTTCCCTCTCCCCAGCTCCCCTGGCGGGACTCCGATGTGAAACCAAGCCAGCCGAGAGACGTAGTCTCTCCAGCGTGTCCTGGGTCTTCCCTGGGGCCTCCGCCCAGTGGGACATGCCGGGAACACCTCCCCAGGGAGGCGTCCAGGAGGCATCTGGACTAGATGCCCGAGCCACCTCAACTGGCTCCTTTTAATGTGGAGGAGAAGCGGCTGTACTCCGAGCCCTCTCCGCGGGTGACTGAGCTCCTCCCCTATCTCTAAGGGAGTGCCCAGCCACCCCATGGAGGAAGCTCATTTCAGCCGCTTGAATTCGGGAACTCGTTATTTTGGACATGAGCCAGATCTCATGACCATAGGTGAGTATTGGAACAAAGAACTTTGAAATTGAGAGCTTTGCTTTCTGGCTCAGCTCTTTCTTTACTACAACGGACCGGTACAGCGACTGCATAACTACGGACGCTGCTCCTGTCAATCTCACGCTCTAGTCTTCCCTCACTCGTGAACAAGACCCCAAGGTATTTAAACTCCTCCACCTGGGGCAGGAACACTCCACCCACAGAGAGATGGCAAACTACCTTTCTCCGGTGGAGAACCATGGCCTCAGATTTCGCTGTGCTGACCCTGATCCCAGCTGCTAAACAGACCAAAACCACCCCAATGCACGCTGGAGGTCCCGGCTTGATGAAACCAACTGGACAACATCATCTGCAAAGAGCAGAGAGGAAATCCTGTGGTCCCCAAACCAGAACCCCTCTGGCCCCTGGCTGCACCTAGAAATTCTGTCCATAAAAACTATGAGCAGAACCGGTGACTTAATACTTTTTTGTCCCACTTTAAATGCATGTGTTTTGGAGGTTTGGGGGTTAATTAATTTTCCATCAGAAAAGGAGTGCGATGATGGAGAAACTGTCATGGTTTGAGTTTGTTGTCTTGTTTTTCGTCCTTGTTCTTGTTCTGTCTTGTTTGTTTCTGTTTTCTGTTTTATTTTGAAAGTTCTCCTGTCTTGTCTGTTTTCTTGAGTTTTACTTCCTTTGGTCCCCATCTGCCCTGATCTTGTTTACCTGTGTCTTGTCTGCCCTGTCTGTATTTAAGTCGTGTCTCTGCCTTCCTCCTGTGCTGGTCCATTAGCCCTGTTATGGTGTTCATGTCCTGTCTAGTCCATGGTCCTCGCCACGCTCTCGTTTCATGTTCCTCGCCACGTCAAGTAAGTTTTGTTTTTGTCCTGTGAACCTGCTCTGCAGCGCTTTTTGTTTGTTTTTGTGCATTAAAACCTCTAGTCCCTGAACTGAGTCCTCCGCCTCTGCATCTGGGTCCATCCGGCTCTCGAGCCAACCCCACACCGTGACAGAAACAACAAGAAACTACACTACACAAAATGTAAAGTGAAGAAAATGAGTGACAGTACTGGGAAAAGAAGCAAAATATGGGACCATTTGACTTTTATTGATAATAAAAGTTCATCAAAGATTGTAGAGTCAGCAGGAAAATAATTTCCATATAAAAGCAGATCCACAACCTGTCCAGACACCTGTGAGAATCTTCTCCAGAACTGGCCAGATTAATATCAGATCAATGCTAGATCAATACCAGATCAATACTAGATCAGCTCCTCAAAGCTCAGACATTTAGTATTTCTAAATGGCAACCTTTAGAGTGAATTAAAGTCTATTTATTTTTGGCTTGCACATATTTACTTTTATTCTGGACTATGTTGATTCGCTTCAAATTTGTTTTCAAGCTCTCACTTTCATTTCTCCGATTCTCACAATTCTTCAAACGGAAGCTTGAAGCTTGACGGGGTTCCTGGCAAAGTGCTTAGAGCATGTGCTCCTCAGCTCGCACCCATCTTCACAGAAATCTTCAACCTCTCCCTGGCCCAGGCAGTGATACCCTCCTGCCTAAAATCTGCAACCATCATCCCAGTACCGAAGAAATCTCCCATCTCCAGCCTCAACGACTACCGTCCAGTGGCACTCACTCCAGTAATCATGAAGTGCTTCGAGAGACTGGTCCTCCAGCACATCAACGATCACCTCCCCCCAGACCTCGACCCCCACCAGTTTGCATACCGCACAAACCGGTCTACAGAAGATGCCATCGCCTTAGCCCTGCATGCAGCGCTGAGCCACCTGGAGGAGCAGCAGAGCTATGTCCGGATGCTCTTCGTGGACTACAGCTCTGCCTTTAATACAATCATCCCGGACATTCTCATCAGGAAACTGGACACTATAGGCCTGCCCCCCCTCACATGTGCCTGGATAAAAGACTTCCTCACTGACCGGCCCCAGGCAGTGAGGCTGGGCCCCCACCTCTCCCCCACACGCACGCTGAGCACTGGCTCTCCACAGGGCTGTGTGCTGAGCCCCCTCCTGTACTGCCTCTACACCTACGACTACAGTCCGCAGCACGACAGCAACCTCATCGTGAAGTTTGCTGATGACACCACAGTTGTCGGACTCATCTCAAAGGGAGACGAGGCAGCCTACAGGGAGGAGGTCCTGAAGCTGGCAGCTTGGTGCTCAGATAACAACCTAGCTCTGAACACCAAGAAAACCAAAGAGATCATCGTGGACTTCAGGAGGCACAGCACCGACCCAGCTCCCCTCTACATCAATGGAGAGCGTGTGGAGAGGGTCCACACCTTCCGGTTTCTGGGTGTTGAATTGTCCAACAACATCTCCTGGACAGAAAACATCACAGAGGTCATCAAGAAGGCTCAGCAGAGACTCCACTTTCTGCGGGTCCTCAGGAAGCACAATCTGGACCCCAGCCTGCTGACAACCTTCTACCGGACGTCCATTGAAAGCCTTCTGACCTACTGCATTACAGTGTGGTACGGCAGCTGCACCATGGCGGACAGGGAGAGACTGCAGAGGGTAGTCAAAGCAGCTCAGAGGATCATCGGCTCCCCTCTCCCCTCCCTGTCGGACATCTATTCCTCCCGTTGTCTAGGCAGAGCGGGGAAGATCATAAAAGACAGTTCCCACCCTGGCTCTGGACTGTTTGACCTGTTGCCCTCAGGAAGGCGCTACAGGTGCATCAGATCGAGGACAAACCGCCTTAAAAACAGTTTTTTCCCAAAAGCCATAACCATCCTGAACTCCCACATGCACGGTCACTGACAGCTCTACCCCCATGTCTCTCTCTCTCTCACTATGCACATCCCATCATGTAAAAACCATCCCAATATGTGCAATACCATCCCATCAGGTGCAATACATTAAGTGCAATATATCTCTGCATTCATGGACACAGCAGGTTTCTTCTGTGTCTGTCATAACTACCTCTCTGCAGAAATTTCTATTGTAGATTTTGTTCTTTTGTAGTTTGTAATTTGTAAATTGTGCCCTTCATTTTGAGAAATTATTTTATTTTATTACTATATTATTCTGCGAGTTTTTTCTCTCTTGTATGTTTGCACTGAATAGTGAGCGGCTTTAATTTCACTGCATGTGTGTGTGATGTGAATTGTACATGTGTACAGTGACAATAAAGGCATTCTATTCTTCTATTCTATTCTATTGAATACATAGCAAGTCAGTTTAGAAGCTTAAGGAATCCGCTTCATACCCTGCGTTCATCATCTCTGTTTCGGTGAAATGTCCGCCTCGGCCCATGACCTGTAGAGGGATGGAGGGAACGGTATCCGCATCTGTATCCTCTTGGCATGATGAAGAAACGCAGAGCCACTTTATCTTTTGTGCATAACAGGCACATTTGTTCATAACAGAAAGTTTCAGAACATGCTTCTCGGATGAGGGTGTTTGCCATACACGTTAGACATCGCAAGTGTGCAGCTCAGATGCAGAACAACAGACATCGCTGTCATCAGCTTACCACAAAGCACCTTGTATGAACACATCCTAAAACATACACTTTCACTTTCCCATAACACATTGAGCAAGGGCGCACTTTAACAGTGCACACCTCAAGTCCAAAGGTAACAACACGGAAAGAAAATGTATACATAAAGCAGAGAGAAGGTGAAAATGACGTGTTTCTGGGATCAGTGAAAACAGAAAAAAGTCGTTGCTACGATGGATTCTGGAGATTCAACCCTGAGATCTGGACAGAAAATGTCTAAATCAACAAAAAGCAGATGACATGTAAGCTGAACACAGGAGTAGTGTCAGGGTGAGGGGGGCTCGAGAGCCGGTAGGACCCAGACGCAGAGGCGGGAGGCAAACGGTTCCAAGGCTAGAGGGTTTATTAAACAAACAAAAGGCGCTGCAGAGCAGGAATCAAAACAAAACAAAGCTTACTGTGGCGTGGCAAGAAACATGGAACATGGCATGAAGGGACGAGGACACATGAAGACGTTACAGACGTTAGTGACGTTAATGGACCAGCACAAGAGGAAGGCAGAGACAAGACTTATATACAGACAGGGCAGACAAGACACAGGTGAACACGATCAGGGCAGATGGGGACCAAAGGAAGTACATCTCAAGACATAACAAGACAGGAACCCTTTCAAAATAAAACAGGAAACAGAACCAAACAAGACAGAACAAGAACTAAAGCAAAAACCAAGACAAAACAAACTCAAACCATGACAAGTAGACTGTAAAAACTTACTGAGCTGGAAGTTGCCGGTTCAATGAAAGCGAGTAAAACAAAACTAGTCTCCTGTTCTGGTCACAAGGTGACAGCAGTAGCCAAGAAACTACTGATCTGTGAGTACACAGAACAAAGACATGGGTGATCTTCGTTTGTTCGTTCTAATATTTTTAAGAACTACGTAAGTAAAGAACTGCAACCTAACTAACCTCATCTACTTTTTACATACCCACTACTTTGTTGTCTGGGTGATGTATTTGGGATCATTGTCATTCTAGGAGATCCAGCCACATTTCATAATCATATCTCTAACCAATGGAAGGATGTTTTTGACAAAAATCTCCTCATACTTATCCTCTTTGCAGAAAAGCAGCTCCAAAGCAGTATGTTTCCACTCCCGTGCTTCACAGTGGGTTTGGTGTTCTTGGGATCCAATTCAGCATTCTTCTCCCTCCAAAGACAGCAAGGGTTTTATACCAAATAGTTCCATTTTGGTCTCATATGACCACATGACATTCACCCAATCTTCCAGATGGTTTCTGAAAACCTTCAGACATGTGCCGGTTGGAGCTCTGCTGGGTTTGAGTCATTGGTAATTTTGTGTATTACTTGTTGATGTGGTTCCAGCTTTCTTCAGGTCATTGTCCAGTTCCTAAACAGCTTGCTTATTGTAGATTGGGTCATCCGAGTCTCATTCAGATGAACAATCTTGTCTCAGTTGTCCACAACCTTAAAGTGTCATGGTGGAGAGGTTGTAGTCTGACCGACAGGTGTCTAATACAGATGACCAGTTCAAACAGGTGGCAATAGTACATGCAACAAGTGGAGAATAGAAAAGCTTCCTGGAATAATTAGGATTGTAGTCTCTAAGGGACACAGTTATTCCTGTTTTTAGGTGTTAAATACTTCTTTTCTTTTTACAATCTGTCTCTCATAGTTGAAGTGTATCTATGATGAACCTAACAGACTCTCATCTGTCTCATCTTTTTAAGTGGGACCTCTTGCAGGATCTGACTAAATTCTTTGCCCCATTTTAAATAAATATTACGTTTATACCTGTCTTGCAGTCATTCACCTACTCCTTACTGCATACATTCTGCGGCCGTAAACCCATTTCTTGGGGTTTCACTTTGAATCAGTCACAGCAGCATAAAACCAATGATGGAAAGCTTTTTGATGATGGAAAGATGAGAATTATGGAAATTCTTTGTTCCAACTCATCATTGTCAAAACAAACTCCACAGAAATCCCCACTGCCAGTACTTTTTTAACCTGTTTCGTGTTTGAGTAAAGCAAGTTGTAGACATGTCCATATCTACTCACTTCTCCTCACTACATCTGATGTAGTCCTAAAAATAGCCTAGCAAAATTCAGAAGAAAATTATGGCAAAGTTGACCACACCCACTACATGAGCATCCTGCAGGTCACCCCCAGAATTTGTGCCCAATGTTATTGCCGTTGGTATTGAGTTACAAACAAAATAATTAAACAGTTCATGCTGGTTCATATTTAATCCTTCCCTAACATTTTGCTCTTGTTATTAGATAAACCAGGAAGAAAAAAGCAGACTGCAATGTTGTAACAAGCACATAGACAAAACAGATCATGTCTATCCTTCGTGGGGAATGGTCACATTGTGGGGGTGGTCACTCGTTTTTTTGTTTTTTTTTATTGATAGTAACGCCATCATTACCTGTTTTCAAAAGTTCTCCAACCGACTGGCTTCAGCAGAATTTGCTGTTTTTTCCCTTTCAAATGGCTTCCCAGCCCCGCCTCATGGTGCTTATGTCGAAGGACTTGGAGCAAAGTCTGCATTTAGTGCATCCTGGTGAAACATGCATATCAGGGTCTTTCAGTTGGTAAACTTATCTTCTAAACCCGTTGGGACCCTTTCGGGGTCATTGGACTGCTGGAGCGTATGCCGGCTCATCATGGGCGAAGGCAGGGGACGTCCTGGACAGGTCGCCAGTCTGTCACAGCGCCACAATAACACACATACTTCTCATATTCACACCTGTGGACAATTTAGAGTCACCAATGAACCTATGAAGGAGGCTTTTGGACGGTGGGAGGAAGCTGGAGAGAACCCACGTACGCACAGGGAGAACATTCAAACTCCACAGAAAGGTCCCCCCGTTTATGTTCTGTTTCAAGTCGCCCAGCCGGGACTTGAACCTTCTTCCTGGGAGGCAAGAGTGCTAACCACCGCGCATCTGTGCAACCTAGCTGATCCCTCTCCTTGAAAATCAACTTGTTAAACCAACATTACCCAACATTTTGGAGCATTTCACAATCCATGGCCGATAGCAAGCTGAGAGCGCCACGCGCTGAACTGATGAAAAATATCTGATTTACGGTGCCGTAAACTCATTTGTGTAAACTCCCATCATCAATAGCATCAAAAACTTTTCCAGGTTTGTCATGACAATACGAACCAGGGGTCCAGTGTCTGAGAGGTAAAAATGATGCTAGCATCATTAATAAAGGCTATTGATAACCTTAACGTAAGAATCCAGAGTGAAGGAAAAAAAGGGAAAAAGGAAAAAAAAAACAATCCAGGGTGAAATGTTCATTGCTAAGCCCCTCACCAGGACGGAGTTTGCTGGATTCAGTGCCATGCCACCTACTCTTAACCACGGTTGCTTGGCTTTCAAGTCAACTGGAAAGGTTGTGCAAGCCAGTAGATTTTTGACAACCAAAGCCACACACCTAAGAGGAATGCTAAAGATGCTAAAGATAAAATGATCATGACCGACTGTTACACGGTCAACACATTTGATTATAAAAATTAACATTTTCAATATAGTCTTCCAGAATTTTTGGTACTTTGTACTTTAATATTTTGTTTAACCTAAGATCATTGTCACGATAACAGGAAGACGGCTCGATCCAAATGCAGCAGGTTTCCTAGCTCAGCTAAAAGTGTCAGGTCAGGAGAGTTGACGACCCCAAAATGCAGAGACGGGAGGCAGGTGGTTCCAAGATTAAAGGGGTTTTGATTCTATAAACAAAAGCGCTGCCGAGGAAAACCAAAAAAAAAAAAAACAATGGTAGGGGTAAATATGCAAACAGGGCCAGCACAGAGGATAGCAGAGACACAACTTAAATACAAACGGGACTGACAAGACACAGGTGAAACGACCAGGAGAGATTCGGACCAGGGAAGTAAAACTCAAACTGAGACAAATGGAAACCTTCAAAATAAAACAGGAAGTGGAACTCTAAATCATGACAGAAACAAAATGAAAGGCAAAAAATCCAAACCATGACAAAAAGTCCACAATGCTAAATCAGGGTGAGACAGGGGTCGAGGGTCAATAATAGGCAGGATTCAGGCAAAAGTCTGGGCAGGCGGCAGGCAAACAGAGCCAGATATGGGGTCAGGATACAAAAGATCAGGTCCAAATACGACACTCAGTCAGGAAGGCACAAACAGTACTTTGCACTGAGTGAGACTCAGTGCAGTGCTTAAGTAGATTGTGATTGATTGAGTGAATGAGAGGTATGGGGCATCCAGGAAGTGCACGCTGGGGTTACTGGGAGATAAAGTGCAGTTTGAACTCTGGAGATCGCTCCCATGACCAGAGGGGGGAAGACAGAGCTCTTACTTCTGACAATCACTGCTTGTCCCTGCATTCTTGTTCTGTGAGAATATGTCGAGATGATTAGAATGACCATGAAACTAAACAAGACGGTGACGTACAAGTTCATTCACTTTTGTAAGCCATGGGCAAAGAAGCAGAGCCCATATTCAGTACCTCCACATTCATGACAACTATTTTGGAGCCGTAATGAGACAGTTTGATGGACATTTTGAGCCCAAATGGAATACAATACGTGAGCATGAATGTTTTCACAGATGCTCCCAGGGGCCTGGAGAGATTGTGGAAGCTTCTGTCAGACATTTCTATGAGCTGGCTGAACACTGGGACTTTGGGCAAAAGTTGAGCAAATACGGAATTGCATTGTTATTGGAATACTGGGTAATGACGTTTCACAGAAACTGCAGATGGAGCCGGATTTCACGCCCAAAACTGCCAATCAGAACTGATTAAAATGCAGAATGCTGCGGTCAGACAAATGGAAAGTGAAGTAAATGCTGTAAGTCATACATTCAAGCAGTTCAGGCCCTTTGAACGGCGACAAGCAAAACATAAACCCCAACAGTGGAACGTCAAAAGCCTTTTAATATTGCTTCATTAATTAATTAATTAATTACTTAATAACTTCATTCATTCATTCTTGTTCCGTTTTGTCCCTTTCGGGATCATTGGGCTGCTGGAGCCTATCCTGGCTACTCGTGGGGAAAGGCAGGGGCCATCCTGGACAAGTCGCCAGCCTGTCAAAGGGCCACAATCACACACCCATGCACACTCACACGCACACCTATGGACAATTTAGAGAAACTAATGAACCTATGAAGCATGTTTTTGGATGGCGGGAGGAAGCCGGAATCCCCGGAAAAATCCCACGCGTGTACGGGGAGAACATGCAAACTCCACACAGAAAGCTCCGTTTCCTCCAGCCGGGACTTGAACCGGGAGCCTTCTTGCTGTGAGGCAAGAGCGCGAACCACTCACTTTCACTTGTTGTCGTTGGACATTCAAACTAAGAGACATTTAAAGAAAATATCTTTATTAGAATAGGCCAGTAAAACTTTATAACAACAGCTGGCCTGGCATGGTGAAATATTGACTACCTTCTAAATCCTATTAAAAGAAGTTAGAAGACTTTTTTAGGCCAATGCTTCCAAATTTGAATATAGTCAAACACCATTCTAAGACATGTGGGCTATGAAATAAAATAGGACATCTACAAAAGGAGGCACCTTACTGTCAGACACAGTCCCAGGAAAGTGATGACGCAGACACAGGAGAAATTTAGAGAAAGAAAATGCAGAACATTGGACAGCAAACTGTTGACCCAAGGATGAAGTCTTGCAGCAGTAGGCTGAGGTGGTGGAGAGACAGAAGGGTGTGGAGCCTGCGGAACTTCACAGTAAGCCCCTGTCCAGCCTTGGTAACACTGGCAGGAGAACTTGTGCTTCATGTCAAGAATATCATGATTATTTAGATGACCACTGACTTGAAAGCGGGGGCCCTTTGGTGTTGGGTTGTTACGAATGTGGAAGAAACGTGGATTAAGATGTAGATATGCATCTGATTCCATACTCTTGCGGACACATCTGCCATTCTTCTTGCAAAGTGCTTTACTACAGAGCTTAGCTGCTGATGTAACATTCATGACATAGTGTCCAAGAGGACCGTCAATGTACTTCTTGATAGTGAGGCAGTTTCTCTGGGAACAAACAAGAGAGACAGAGTCAATTATCTAGAAACAAATGTTGTATTGCTCTCAGAAATGATGAATAACCAAATAATAAAGCAACCACAACTGTCTGTTTACACAGCAATAAAATTAACTATTCCACTAAAACAACAAATAGATCAAAACACTTCTTTCTTAACTGAAAACTTTTTGGACTAAAATCATATTCTTTACTCTCCAAGTAACAACCTATATAACTAGGCTCACAAAAATGTTTATATTGTAAATTCAAAAAGAGCCAAATTATTCTTATGCAGACTGGGTCATAACTATCCAAAATGGGAATACTCATGTCCCTTGTATATTGTGGTCTTGCACGTTGTTGTTTTTTTGTTTTGTTTTTACAGCAAACTGTGTTCTGCGTCCTGATTGGCTGCAGACTATTGTCATTTATACCGTGTCTCCTGCCTGTACAGAATGTGTTCAGCTACTTAAATCTTCAATCTCAAGCAAATATTGTTTCCATAATATGCAATCCTGGACTTGTTTTTATATGAAGGTTTGAACTTTAAGTTTAAACAAGAGAGACAAGTGTAAAAATGTTCATGTCTGAGAAACACAAGTGCATGGTGAGGGGTTTTACAGCCCTAAAACATTTATAATTGTACTTCACAGATTTTATTAGTCGCAGAATGCAACCCCCACGATAAAAGAAGTACTGTACTTTGGGCCTTTGATACTCACATATGATCGAGAGTACTCTGATGATCCCCAGAGGATCACTCCTGATGCTCCCAAGGTGGCACTCTCCCCAATAGTGTGAACTAGGTCCCTCTAAAAAAAAGAAAAGTTAAATAGCAGAGGGTGCTCAAAGGATCAAGGAAAAACAATCCATCAAAACACAAGTTTAACTCATAGATCTGCAACGTGTGGCTCTTGTACCCCTTCAGTTGAAGGAAAATAAATTGACAACAAAAGAATGGTTCCTTAGTTAGCATTACCCTATTTTAGCTAGATTTATTGATTTATTATAAGATGATATGTGTCATGTATATTTCACCGCTGTCGACATTACATTAATTTAGGAGGATTTTTGTGATCTACCTGTCTTCCAGAATGCACAAATTTCAAATATTTAGAAAAAATATTTGTTAAAAAGCCGGATTTCTGCTCTCTTTACTATTAAAATTTATGCGACACAACAATGTTGGGCAAAAGTGATGTTTCTAAATGTACAAACGTTAAATAGTTGTTTGTTTGTACATTTTTATCAGATCATAAACCAGTGAAGCCATACTTACATCCATAAAGGTAGACTCAATAACAACTAGTAATGCCAATTATTTAACTGAGTTTTCGAAAATCTTACATTGGAGCAGGATTATTTTATGTTTCACAAGGCGTCTTATTTTGAAAGGAATTCACATGTGCCATCATCACAAGTGAAAGCAAATCATACACTTAAAAATTTCTATATTTGTATTCATGCAAATGTTGTTTCTTTATTTAAATAATATTTTATATGTGTTTTTCTAAATAGTAAAGGGCTTTGCAACTCTTACTGGGTTAGATCAGAAAAAACTGATCTGAAAGTCTCTTTCTGTTGAAAGTTGCAAGCCCTTGGTCTAGTTCTATACAGATTTTAAGTCTTTGTGAAAAGACTAAAAATGAACTCAGTAGTCAGGAAACTTGAGGAAGATCTGTTCCCTATCCATTTTCAGAATCCGCTGAATCCCTCCTGGGCTCACAGAGTTGCTGGAATCTATTCCAGCTGCTGTTGGGAAGAGGCGGGGTACACCCTGGATAGTTCACCAACCCATAACACACAGAAACATACAACCTCACACACAAATTCGCACCTAGGAACAATCTAGAATTACCAATTGACTGAAAATGCATCATTTATGGCAGTAGGATGAAGCCAAAGAAAACCTGTGCATGCACAGGAAGAAAATCTAAAGGCACCAAAACAAAAGCGTTTTTAAAAGCCTTCTCTTGTTGTGAGGCTAGATTGCTAACCACTACGCCACAGCACACCACTGATTTTTACGAGGCCTTGTCAGTGGTTGAATTAGTTCTACAGGAATCCTTTATTGACACAAAGACTTAGGCAACAAAATGTTGAAATCAACTTAAAAAATGGATACTACCTCTGAGAGCACAACAAAGGTGTATGCGTAGAACGGTCTAGAATATACATAAACAGGCAGAGAGAAGTCCCTATGGGCAATAGATGCAATTCTCATTGCTTCCTTGACTCGATAATGGACAAACTTGACTGTGTTTGGAGAAGACTTCAGCTCGTAGTCTAAGTAGATAGATGGGTAGAGGGCCGTGCTTTCCTTCCAGAGCCACATCAGATGGTCATTGCGAATGTGTTCAACATTGGGACATTCACCAGTGTAATGTTGTGGGTGCTGCTTGTAGCCATAATTGTAACAGTCTGGAAAGAGGTAAAATCCCCACAGACCATCTGGTCGGCGAGCTTCAGCCAGTGCCAAAGTCAGGTTCATGAATGCCTGTCCTGCACTCTCAAAATGTTCTTTCGCCTCCTTTTCTATTTTGGTATCTGGCCAGTTGGGGTGACGCTTTTGAATTTGCTCCTTGGACTTTTTTCGATAAATGTCTTTGGACCCCCAATTTCTGACCCACTGAGGCCTCCAGTTCTCCCAGTCTATGACGCCAAGGCCTCGGAAATCCTTGTGTGGGATCAGTTTGTCGATGTCGGCTCGGGCTTTGCTAAGATGTTTGGAGATGCTCTGATTCTGTGGTAACCCTCCATTGATAGCAACCCCTGAGTTGGAGTAGTATGGGTAGTATCCCAGATGACTATGATAGAATATGGTGACGTTGGGTCCACTTAAGGTTTCATTGAGGTTGGCTACAATGTCAAAAACGCTGAGGTCCAGATCCACCTTAAAGCGAAGGCGACATGACTCTGTTGGAGCATTCCAGACAACAACAAAAGGCCGATGGGGCATCAGAGGTACTTGGGCTGGCTTTATCCGCTCACTGCCTAGTTGGAGCATCATCCTTGTACCAATCCCCAAAAGCAGTAGCAGGAAATAGAGTCTTGCAAGCACCATGGCCTGGGATTCTTCATCAAGCAATTAGTTGTCCTGCACAAGGAGAAAAGAGTTGTACAACTCAAAGACTGAAAATAAAGCAACAAAAGCCTCATTAAGCAGAGATAATCAGGTAGACCTTTCAGGCCACATGAGTGATGATCAATGAGGTGAATGCTCCACTTCCATAATACAAAACAAAGCTGTTCTGTTCACAGACGGAGAGGAGCTTTGTGGAAATGACCCGTGTGGACATACCAGACAACCAACGAAAACAGAGACTAAGTGATGGTGAACTGCAGAAGTTTCTCACTTTCAGATGCCACCACATAGCCAGAAGATTGGATCTTGTACTTTATATGTGCACTAAAAGACTAAAACCAGTCCATCAAAATGGTTCATCTGGTTAAATATTAAGACCTGCAACATCAAACTGAACTGTGTTTGCTATGTTTTATAAAATATAACATTTTCTGAAATAAATACATCTTAGACACTACAAGGTGGACAAGGCAGACTATTTAAAATTATTTAGTGGGTACATTTGTCCACAAGAGCAGTGCAAAAGAGCTCTCATCAAAATAGGATACTTATTTCCAGATATTTTTGTAAATATTTGCATTCTGATGGTAAGTCCTTCGGCTGCAGCTTTAGGATTTAAGGGAAAATGTTTTTCATTGACAGCAGCTCTGCCAAAACAGATTTATTTTCCTGTTTTACTGCATCAACGTGAGCAGCGAAAATACTTAGCTTGATTCTAGTTTTTGTTAAAATATCAGCATCAATAATACAAAAGGAATTGCAGGTCTGGCCTCGAAAAAATACATTTCTAAATAGATCTGGTAAGAAAAAATGGTTTACAAATTTTACATTTTTATTATTTAGCAATGTCTCAAAACATAAAATTGTTCGGATCGATACCCAAATTCCCAGTATCGCCCACCGCTCCTTGTTAACTAAGATATACGTTTTGTTTTTGTTTTTTAACGCTTTTTCACTGACTTTTTGATTTTGCCCTTATAATTATGAATATGTACAACTTCAACCTTCTTCTTTAAAAAAAAAATATTGCATCACCAAGCACTGATAAACAAACTTTATGTAGCTTTTATTTAACTGGTATGTCATGTAACTTAACCGTCTTCCAGCTATCTTGATGGGAAAATACTGTGTCCTGGCTCCTGAGGTTGTTTCTTAAAACCTCATGGAAAGTCTCTGACTATTTACTTTGAGAGGTTCCAAACCACAGAAAAGAGAAACCACATCTGGTCTGAGGCTTTTTGCTAATATTTTAGTTTTTCATTTATCTGAGACCTTCCTGGAATGGACATGAAACTTTCTGTTGGTTAAAGAAAGGGCTGCAACTTAACTAAATGAGAATTACTGGTGGTTAATAATTAAAGCACTTAAAGAATTTTTCAAAAGATTGTTTTTCCAAATGGATTCTTCACGTTGATTCTGATTCAAGATACAGTTTGGCAAAATTCTTCAAGCTTCCCCTGACCAGGAAAAACCCCTGGAAAAAAAGTGAAATTCCTGACTCCTTACCGCGAGAAGACCACCCAACATGCCCTTCTCAGCTTTCAGAGCACAATCTGTTTCCACGCTGATAGACCAAAGGGTCGACATTAGATCACATTACAGCTGTGGTTTTTAGGTGTATTTGAAGATTTACTTTTAAAATTCTAAGTTTTTTTTTTATGTAAAATTAAGAAAAACAACTTTCTAACTTACAATTCAGCCAGAATCCAACTTAACCTTAACTGCCTTGAATTCCAAATGTGAATTTCTATTGTTATAATTGATGGTGTTTACTGGTGACTAAGACAGGGGCTGCCTTAATTTAGGATTGGTTTTAAACTATTTCATCTTAATAAACAAAATTGAACTGAACTTTCTCTGTTCTGGAGGAGAAAGCTTCATAATGGACCCACGTTGAAATTTCCATAGCCATAAGGTAGCCTACATTAAATTATTAGTCGTTGTACTGCAGCATTGATTATAACATTTGTCCTTGAAACCTTTAGACTAGCAATTAAGAACAGCTTTTCAAATCAATTTTCTTTTTCTAAAAACAACTTAAATGAAAAATGTTTCACTTTGGTAATGCAGCCAACTGCCTGTCATAGAGTCACCTGGAAATCTAATTCCTAAAACCTATAACTACTCTCTACTTCAACCCTTGAGTATACCACTTACCTTGACCTCCTTTAATAGCTGTGTAGCTTCTGGTACATTCATTCTCCAAGTGACTGCAAAAATATGAACTTTACCAAGCTTCTGAATCATTCATCTTTCTCTTTCCTGGTCTAGTCCCCTGTGAGTGATAATTGAGATGCCCTGCTGAAGCTGAACAAGCTCCTCCTCCCCATGCAGAAGCACTCGTTTATGACCAGAGAGAGCCTCAGATGACAAGCCAGCGTTAAGTATGTGAGCAGTTCATGACCTAAACTGAAGAAATGACTGAGCTGTGCCAAAATGACAGGCCTGATTGTCACTACAAAATATCTTTGGTTGAAAAATCGAAGTTTTTAAGTCACAACTTTATTATGGAGTGTTGCAGTTCATGTTGAAGTTTTGCAAGTGTTTAACAGATGACACAATTTACGCCATTAAGAGCATGCAGTAAGAGTTAAACAATGAACGTTTTTTTTTAGTTTTGTACAAAATAACTAAATGTTGAGTCTCAATAGATGAGCAGATGATCTCCATCACTGGAGCCGGCCCATTTGGACCATATGTGCCATTACAGCCAAATCCAGTTTGTGCTTAACTGCTTAACCTGGCAACACTGTTTGTGTAACCAGCGCCCTCCTCTCTCTCTCTCGCTGCCGCTCACACCTTGCCCCTTCCCTCCCTACTTCATAGGAGAGCAGAGAGAGTCCCTGAAGACCCACATATTTGCAGGCAGTGGCAAGATTTTTGTAGCGTTGTTTATATTTTTATATTTATTTAAACCACCAAATGGTCCCCGAGTGTCAGCAGCTCACAGCTCATATGTGGAGAACAAATTTCATACACCTATGGCACTTTAACTTAACGTTTGTTTACTTTATGACCTTATTGACCTTTGTTAGTGGTGCTATTGTTCCTTTTTTTAACGTTGGAGCTTTTTTATTATTGCATTAGTTACCCTTTTTTTCTAATTATTAATGTTATAAGATGCCATTATTAATATACATGCTCTATAATTGATGTATGTTCAATTAACATTTTTTTAATTAGTTCATTAATATTTGTTTTTGCCAAAAGTCTCTGTCCTGTGTTTGATTATACATGGAATTAACAAAAAATAGTTTATTTCCAAAATTACAAAGCACATTTCAAGGAAAATATATTGGTATCTGCAAAACTACCCCTGTAATTACTTGGTAATTACCAATATCCCAGTATTGCACATCTCTAATTGGATGTTGGCGATTACATGTGCCTAAAGAGTAACTTAACATTGAATCATCTTTTTTTTTTTGGCTGTTTACTAGTACTAATGGAGCTTTAAAAAGTGCCAACTGTTGCTCTTTGCCAAATTGTTGACAATTTTTTCATAAACTTGTTTAACCCTTGTGCTATCCTAGGCACTTTAACGTTGGGAGGTGCGTCATCTAGACCCACTAGACAGTGCTCTGAACCTTTTTTCTACAATGATTTGTGATCCTCACTGGTGTCCATGGATTACAATGGAATCTTTCCACCTTTATCCACCTTTGTCATGGTAGGGAGAACACCTTAATGTTAGGGTGGGGTCATAGGATAGAACAAGGGTTAACTCCTGAAGTTACAGTCTAAAACCATCCGTGTGCTGCCCCCTAGTGGTTGAAACATGGTAGTAGAGTTGAATTGCTTGAACGCTCAGCTGGGGCGTATTCCAGGAAACATGTTTAAACTAGCCTGACTTTTACTCTGAACTCTGGCTGAAATCCGTCTGAACTTGCTTACTCTGGGTATGTCGGTTCCAAAAGACCGGATATGAGTTGGCGTAATTACGCTCGACTTGGTAACCCTGGGTTAATGCACGTGCACAGCAGGTACATAAAGACATTCTCAATAGATCGCCGATTTCTGGAGTCTCCATGGAAATGCTTGGAGAAAAAAAGAAAGCGCGACACTTGAGACGGAAGTGAGACGGAGTCTGAGATTTTAATGACGGCGGATAAAGATTATAAGTCCATCAAAAAAGAGACACGGCTGCATCATCAAAAAAAAAACAGTTTCTGCTTGGAGACAAATAACAGACGAAGTAAATGCACGAGTTTTTGATCTTGTTTCCATTTCCCTTGTAAACTTAAATTAATTACTTCTATTGGTAACAAATAATTTAGTTAAATTTATTCAAACTCAATAATTGTTTATACAACTCAAATTTACGTATTTATCTAACCAAATGTCACATTACTCCATTAATCCTTTTTCCATCTTAATTACTTATATTTCTTGAACTCTCATATTTCTAAGTTTGAGCCAGCAGATATGCTTATTTTTATAACAATAAAAAGGACGGATAAAAATGCACGGGGTGCAAAAATTCATTAAAGAATTTTCCATTATTATCATTACAGGAGTGTCTTGTAGGGGTGCTATAAAAACTCATCATCCTCTCTTTCACTCTCACTCATGAAAACGTAAGTATAGTAGGACAAAATAACTTGGCAAAACTCGGCAAAACACAGTAAAACAGCTAAACAACTAAACACATTTGGTCAAAAACCCACACTTAAACCCAAATCCGTCCAGACAGACAAAGGGAATGATATCCCAGAATCCCTTGCGGTCCCGATCTAACAGCAGCACCAAAGTTCCACCTACTTAATTGAATTAATTTGAATGATAGGAAAATAATTGTCTGAAAACTACGTGTTATTTTTAAGGTGACCTAACAAAAATGATTTATCTTAACTGAAGCAAATAATTCAGTTAGATCAAAGTAAAAAGTTTATCTTTCCAACATCCATATGTGGTCTGATCACCCTCTCACGGTGGAAAAGTATTATCTGAACTTCTTCATCCACTAAATCATCTTCAAATGGACACGCCATGCTGCTTCACCTCTCTGAAAACAAACTAAGCTTCAACCAAACCTGCTCCGGACCAGGTTATGTTCAGGGCATGAGTTGCCATGGTAACTTGACCTACCCTGCAACATACCTCTATTTCTGGAACTGAAAGCCGCGGTAATCAATTTCCCTAGCCTCAAACTTATCGTGGGAGCTAGCATAACCTGCTTTCTGGAATACCCCCCTGGTGTCCCATGTAATTCCACGTCATGCTCTGCAGCTGCAGTATTAAAGCCCCGCCCATCTTTGAACGCTCCAGAGGGTGGTGGAGCGAGCGCCGCAACACCAAGAGTGGCGGTGCAGGTTCTTGCTCTCTAAATCATTGATCTTGTTGATACACCTTGGTCACAGAGACACGGTGATTGGCCAATGATGGCCGCTAAGCATTCTGGGAAACGTGACGTACTGCTATTGTTGTTATGCTACGAGCTAATGGTAAGTGCATTAGGCGAAGCAGCCAGCTTAATATGAAATTTTTCAGATTTTCATCGAGACAATAACAGATCGACCATTCTTGCTTTTATTTTTACCCCTATTCAATGCTCACAGAGACACGGAAGTAGCGGCAGGAAGCGGCTTTTGCAGCAAGATGACGGAGGGCGTACCAGATGTGAACGTGAATACGATGGATGCTTCTGTGCTTTTTAAAATAAATAAATCTGTTCTCTAAACATCCTCCGTGTCTTCAATGCAATGTAATGAGACACACACAGACAGAAATGTGAAGGTATCTGCTGTAAATCTATGACGTAAATTAATAACAGGATAAATGTTTGGCTAGTCAGTTAGCATGTAGCCTAATAGCCTTCGAATGTAAAGCAACTGACTGCTAAAGTTAATAAAGGACAAGTCCTGAATATTATTATTCCTATTGGACCCTAAACTACAATATCAGCTGTCTGTCAACCGACCAGCCAGTTGCCTAAATGCCGGCATACATCAAAGAGCTTTGCGGCGGAGCTAGTAGTAGCCTAGCAGGAGCTATCGTATGACAAAGCAGCCTAGTTATCATAAATATTTTGATATTTTTCTTATATTCAGAGAGACAGTACTAAAGTGATCATTTTTGTTTTTCATGTTCCTTTTTTGAACGAATATGGGTCACAGAGACACGGAAGTTACCGCTGAAAGCGGCTTTTGCCGGCGTACAGAGAGCATATCCGCGTGAATGACTTATGACGTGAATAATTATTGCGTTCGAACGGATTAATTATTGCGTTCGAACGACATAATTATTGCGTTTGCACGACTTAATCATTTCGAGGGAACGGAATAGTATTTTGAGGGAACGCAATAGTATCTTGTGGGAACGGAATAGTATTTCGTGCGAACGAGATATTAATCTGAGGGAACAAGATATTAATATGTGGGAACAAGATATATTTTTATACCTTAATGTCAGGACACGGGCTCCGTACAAACTAACTTCACTGTCACTGTCAATCACTGAGCCAGACCACACGTCTCCCGCTCAGCCCATCCCCCCCCCCCCTTGAACAGACTTCTCCATGCATCAAACCCCCAGAGTCAAAAGGAGTGAGAGGATGAAAACAAATTCACTTTGATGCAGGTTCGCTTTTAATTTTTCTTTCTTCTCATTTTAAATAATCCAGTAAACCCAATCAAGCATATTAATGTTATGAAGATCAATTTAATACTGTATTCATTTTATTATGAGTCTCAACGATTGTTTATTAAAAAAACAAAAAAACATGTATTTTGAAAAATGATCAAATTCAGGTGTTCAATTAGTCCAAATACTAGGAAATCAATAAAATGCGTAAGTCTCACATCCACTGCGTGAGTCGGCAGCCCTGACACAAAACACTATTGGATCCAGTATAAGGACATTCTTTGAACACACATTTAATAAAGCTTGTTTCAAATGTACTTTTAGGAAGTGGGGTCACATTGGAGGTACAGCTTGGAGTTGTAGCATCTGGTGATGACGCTAGAACGTCAAATACCTGCTACTGCCGTTCTTGCAGCCTGGGAGCTGCGCAGATGTGCTCATCATTGCGCAGGCAGGAACGTCCCTGTAGTGAGGACAAAAGGACAAACCAGCTGATGGGCGTGCATTTGTCCTCACTACAGGGACGGACCTGCCTGTGCTTTGATGAGGCATTTTTCACAATGTTCTTGAATTTCTCACTCGACTAAAAAAGTATTTTAGTACAAACTAGTGATGGGTAGATGAGGCCTCGTGAAGCGTTTCGGCACATATCTCAAACTGTATTGATACTGTGTCGATACTGTGTCACTCAATACTCCTGCTGGACCAATGACGTCATTGCAGGCAACCAAGTTAAGAAACTCCACTGATTTATTTATTACATTTAATCTAAACATAATATTTGTCATTCCCATGTTTGGCTTTATATGCTCCAGCATTGGGAAGGTGCTTTTAAGTTTGACAGTTCTGCAGAACCAATGCCAAATTTAACCTCCAAAACATAAAATGATTCATTTCAAATAAGAGTCTGTTTGACATAGAATAGCATTCTGCTAGATCAAGCAGAAACCGAGGAAAAGGGGGACAATAAGCTAAAAACACTGTTAAAACTGTTAAATAATAATAACAATCTTAAACTGTTAAAAAAATAATAACAAAAATGTATAATAATAATAATTTTCGCATGCGTTGTGTGTCATCTCACTTTTTTCCTATCATTGATTTTGCTGCGTTAAGTTTCAGTTTGATGTGACAAAGCTGCCATAAACACCTGCTGATTGGTCCAGATTCTAACCAATCAGGTGTCTCTGTCTCATATTGACGGTGCTTGGAGGCAGACTAGGGCTATGTCCAAATTCCTACCCTTCTCCCTAACTACTAAAACCCTATATAGTGCATTATATAGGGGTTAGGGCGGTAATTCGGACACAGCCATGGACTTTGTCGGTTCTGTTCTTATGGGGTTCTGCCGTTTTCAACCATTCTGGCCCGGTTCTCTCATAGTTAAACCCAGACGGAGCAGCTAAGCAGCTATAATCAAACAAAGTTTTGTATTTATTTATGTCAGTGTAGCAACAAACATGTTTAAATGTCTGCAGTAGAAAAAAAATATGTCCGAGCTCTGACACCGTCCAGCAGGAAGTAACACTTTTTGAGATTTGTATCTGAACTATTGTTTTATTTTCATCAATAAATGTTGAAATATTAAGACAAAATAGCATTTTTTTCATGATAATTTTTTTATATATGGACAAACGCTCACAAATTCTAAAACAGAAGACACTGAAAATTAACGTAAAATTGAAAAATGCTTCCTCTGCTAAATACATTGAGTTTCCTGTGGTGAGCCGTCATTCTTTTGCTTATTATTGCTGTTCATCTGATCCCTAACACGTGTGCAGCATTAAATAATATGTGCTTTAAATCTTTTATTGTTTTGTTTTAACAAACAGATCAGGGGCCTGTTTCAGAAAGGAGGTTAAGTGTAAACTCTGAGTGCATTAACCCTGAAATCAGGGAAACCCTGGGTTTTCCGTTTCAGAATGGGAGGTTTGTTAAACCAGAGAAAGCAGAGTAAGTCAAACCCGTTTCTGAAAGAGAGGTAACTTATACTCGGAGTCAGTGTCCATGGTTACTTATGCTGTGAACCTAACCTG
>CM074489.1:5375328-5398206 GCA_037389245.1 Oryzias sinensis | reverse complement strand
ACTCTGAAACATACCTCAGTTTTTGGAACCGAAAGCTGAGGTTATCCACTTCCTTAGCCTCAAACTTACCGTGGTAACTCACATAACCTGCTTTTTGGAAAAAAAAAACCTGGTGTCTGTCACTTTAAGGTTTCTGTGGTTCACTCCTTTTACTTGCCTTTTCAGTACATAAGCTACAGCTGCGAACTGCTTGACCTTCCCTTGGGATTGCACCAACGCTAAACGAGGCCCTGATTTGTGTGGCCCTGCGACAGACTGTCCAGGATGTCCCCAGCCTTCGCCCGCAAGTGGCGTAGGCGAAGGATAGGCTACAACAGCCCTGTGACCCCGAAAGGGACAAAACGGCTTAGAAGATGAATGAACAAGGCACACACAGACAAATAACGCTTTTGTATTTTTTATATGTGGAACAAAGCTGAGGAACAGTACCAGTTTACATTTAAAATGATGTACAAACCTAAAGGAGTTAAGGAAGAAATATAATTATTGATAAATATGTACATATACAAAACATAAATGAACAGTGATGCATCTGTAAATTTTGTGGGTGTGAATAGGATTTAAATGAAAATGAGTGTTTTTACATAACAGATGCATTTTATATGTTTCTACGTTTGTTTGTTTCAATGTGTATATTTATCCATATGTGTAACTGTTATCTGAAACTGAAAGTGTTCTCATCAGATGGGGAACAGGGCACGGTAGTGGGTCCTCTGGGTGAGGTAATAAGTTTGGTCTGGGGCATTGGGTGAGAATTTATAAGAATTGGCTTCTTCTCAATCCCTTTCAGATATTTCTTATGTCTATTTTTTTTATCTTGCCTCTTTTTTCCTTTAAAATTTCCAAAATAAAATATCATATCATGTGTTTGTGAATGTGTAAATTAGGTTGTGACGGTAAAGTACTATGTAAGTATATAACCATTGTTACCATTTAAATGGGACAATGTCTGGATGTTACACCGCACCGTACTCCTGCCTGTAAAGATGAGGACTGAAGAGGAATGTTCTCAGTCAAAATCAGCCATCAATTCTGGCAGATTTTCAGACAAGGATCACCATTAGGCAAAGCATGAGTTGGAAGATTTCATTTAAGAAGAATGACGCAGAGCAAAGCTGTTAAACCAGGAAAAGGATGCACGACGGGATCTCATCCTGTGGGATAACTGAGCTGTCAGAGATAAATGGAGGGGAGTCGTGCCAGGAGAAATGCCAGAAGAACAAAATGTTTGAAAGGTAATGCATCTGGTGTTTAGTCTGAACACTGCTGACTTGAATGGTCACTGCTTAGACATACAAATGTTCTTGTTTTTACTGTGACTCATTTCTTGCAAAAACCTGTTCTTTACACGTAAACCCATGAATTCTCACCAGGAAAATGTCAGACAGGAGACGACAGTTTTCCCTAATCTCACTTCTCTGAGGAAGTCCTTCATGGTTCATTTAATCTCATCTTACCTCAGTTCAGATTCTTTTTAGAATAACAAATCAGAATATAAAAATCAGAAATGAAACAACTGAAATCCAAACCAAAGTGGTTTAAACAAAGACATGTTCTCTTAATACTACAGTCACAAATACAACTGCCACTGTGTGATGGGGAGGCATCGCCAGAACCTTCTAAATTAACTCCCACTTCCTGATTTTTTTTTAAATCATTGGTGTTGTTATGAATGTTGACGGCGTCGGTCAGGCGTCCATCAGTCAGGCCGCCCAGCTGTCAAAATCGAGCAAAAGCTGGGCAGCCACAGGGCGGTGCCAGCCGAATCGCCGGCCAGCAGCAGCTCTAATTGGGCAACATCCACGCAAGAGGGGCACAAGTCGTGGCCGTCATTAGGTGGCATGGGTGCGTGGCAGTCCCTGCAGCAAAAGGACGCCAACATGACAGACCAATCCCAGTGAGGCACACAGGGCGAGGAAATCCAGAAGCCCAGCAAACAAAACCGCCAGCCAACTCATGACAGAGAATGTCACCAAGTGGTCGACAGAGATGAGACAGGAAGCAAGAGCGCCCACGCGCAGAGCAGCAAGCGCACGACGGGGCACCAACGAGGCACACCAAAGCCAGCTCGCGGGCAGAATACGCCACTGAGCAGCCGAGCAGAACCGCAAACAGGCAGAACACTCGCAACAACAGCAGGTGAGGCAAGCAGGAAAACACCTGAAGCACAACTGCAAAAGAAGAAAAAGAAATGCCACAAAAAGCAGGCAGCGGTACAAGAGCAAAGAAAACTGCCCGTGCAGCCTCTGAGGGGCAAGTTACAATTGCAGCTCAGACGAAGACATTGCGAGGCCACAAGCAGCAGGCAGAAAAAAACTCACACATGCACCACGCACGCACAAGAGCGAGGCACTCCTGGGGCCATGTGACTTTATAGCTTCACATGGGTCACCAGGAGGTCATTGGTGACTTTGTTGTCAATAAATTCTCGAAGTACGCATGCATAGGATAGATCATTTAGTGCTTGGAGCACCACCTCTGGTGGTCATGAGGGATGAAAAAGAACAAAGAATTACACTGACCAAAAATATAAACGCAACACTTTTGCTATTACTCCCATTTTTTATGGGAAGGAACTCAAAGATGTGAAACATTTTCCACATACACAAAATAATCAGTTCTCTGAAATATTGTTCATAAATCTGTCTAAATCTGTCATAGTGAGCACTTTTCCTTTGCCAAGACAATCCATCCCACCTCACAGGTGTGCCATATCAAGATGCTGATTAGACAGCATGATTATTGCATAGGTGTGCCTTAGACTGAACAGCTCAAAAGAAGTGATAGATGTTTTTCTTCTCCCTCCCCATCATGGTCTTCCCTTGTCAAAGCGCAGAGTTTGTTTAAAAAGATTTCTGACCATCACTGCAGCTTTAAGGAGAGGTGAGATGGTTTCTGCACCGTCTGGTGGTTTTCATTGGGTCACATCCTGTGTGCCATCTGGTGGTTTTCTAAATGACTAAATGGAGGGGATAAACCTTCAAAAGCATTAGTTTGGGGTAAGCACCATGTTAGAGTTGCTTCAGGACAAAGATTTTGTATTGAGTTGATGTCATAAATGTAATTTTCAGCTGTACAGAGTGACTGTGTCAGATCGAAGGTCCTCACTTTTAACTGAAACTCTCTCCACGACAGTCCTCACATTGACAGGCACTCACACAGTTGGACAGCTCATCCGTTAAACTCGTGGGGACTGATCTGATTTCCTCTGCTCAATCACAGATCTGACCTTCTTCTTGGATTTTCTAATCACCAGCTACAATTTCCTCCAATCGACTTTCTGGGCCTCTGCTGTCATCAGGGAACTGCGCTGGAGAGCATACACCTATCTGCTCAGAAGAACATATTTTCATCGGGTTGTTTAATTCTGGGAACACGCACATCAATAACTCCATTAGCTGCTTGAAAGTCTGACTGGATAATATGGAAATTTATTCATCTGCTTTATTCTGTGCTACATGTACTTGTGACATTCAGTATGTTTTATTGTCAGAAATCCTCCCATTTACGTTTTTGAGCTTCCAGGGGAAATACCACAACAAACCTAGCCTTTTTTATATAATCGTGTAACAAACCTGTTCAATAACACTGCCTGTGTCTCTTGTCAGATTTCACCGTTGTTAAATAAAGGTTGTGAGGTAAACATTCACTGGATTCCTGAAGCCAACAAACAGAACAAGATCTACAAAAACCCACAAACTGTTAAAACATGAACACGTCCTCTTCCACTCCCTGTTACTTACATGGATGCTGCAAACTAACATTACAGCTGGAAACTGAAATGTAAACGATCTTTGTTTCTGCACTTCTGCTATATCTTAAACCTTGTATCATTCAGACCCAATTTAAGCTATAAGAAGAAAAAATGAACAATTAAAGCCTCAAGCAGCATTGTAGGACTTTTTCAGGCGCCACCCGCCCCCATCCTCACTAACGGCCCCCGGCCTCGCCCCCCATCTCTATCCACTCTCACCCTCACTGCCCGCTTCTACGTGCCATGGTGCAATGCACCACAATCGCCCTTGCCGCCCATGTCTAGAACCACTGCTCTCAACATCCACCTTTGCGCCGACCACACTTGCTGAGCAGCCAGTACACACATCTAACTCAATCTTCTCTTTCTGTGAGACTAACTGAGTTGTATGTGGCTAAAATTGTTTGCATTGCGATCAGCATCATCAACTGACTTAGAAAAACATATTGCTTAATATACTAATATTGCTAACTATGCTAGTTAAACTAATGTGGCTAAAAATGCTAGCACTACGATTAGTTTCACCAACTTACTAAAAAAACAATTGCTTAACATTATCATATTGGTAAGAGCTTCATGTCATAAGTTGATAGAAAATCCACTTTTTTTAAATGGTAGCTTTTCTGTTGATTTTATTTCCATAGCAACCATTTTATGTTTCAGTCTTTTTTTTACAGCATCGCTCGCTGTGATGTCATCATCTTGGTGGGTTTATGTTCACGTTGCAAAAAATTCATTTTCAATTTATCCTAGGTGTGTACCAATTTTGGTGACTTTCCAAGTATGTGAGGGGGGTCAAATTTTCGCTTATAGACGCAGAAACTGTGAAAACAAAATGGTCCTTGCAGTCAGTGACTGCTGCTCCGGGGCATAGTAAAAATTCAAATCCTGCACCAGCTCTAGACGTTACTATAACATTTAATTAAAATGTCCATCTGACATGCAAATGTTGACCTGAAATTGATGTTGAAGTAAGGTTATTGTTAGATGTCAAGTCGTGAACAAATTTGCCCAACGTTCAGGAATGGTATAGACAGAGTATAGACTGAATTTGCGCGTCCATGTGACGTCACATGCTTAGTGGGCAGGTCATGACCCAATCCAGAGTGTGTCCCCTGGTGTGGGTAGGCTGTGTGACATGTTTTTTAAAATGAGAAAATCTGACATGCAGAAGGTTGAGAAACACATTTGCATCAGTTTTACTATTTACAAATATGTTGGTTAAAGTTACTAGTTATTAAAAATCTACTATATTTAGAATGTATAAATTATAAGTACAGTTATCCCTTGCTTTATCACGGTTTACTTTTCACGGTTTCGCTACTTCACGAATTTGGATTGTGCATTGTGTTCTGCATTCTGATTGGCTAAAAAGTCACTCAGCGAGTAGCTCAAGAATGGGACCCTTTGATGAGCCGTTCATTACAGTTCTCCAACATAATTGATGGTGGCATGTCGGTGTATAAGGATCTTTAGCAAAGAAGAAAAAAGAGCAACAACAACTGCCTATCACTATGTTCCTCTCCCGAACAAACACACCTGCAGCTGCACCGCGGGCTTCAAAAGGCAAAAACGCTGCAGAGGATGCAGCGGCTCAGTATGAAGAGCAGTGAAAAAGAAGACCGGAGTCACTATCTGTCCCACTGTACTTTTTTATTTTTTTCATAATCATTTTAAATTTTCTTCCGTTTAATCCACTCGGGTCGCGGTGGGCGGGGCTAATCTCCGCAATTTAAAGCCTTCTGTTCTTATCGATGATTGAAATTATTATTTGACAGCACACTACAGAAGTTATTTGTTGAAAAAACGTTTCTAAAGTACTTTTATTTTTTTTAAAAACAATTGATTTAGCCTGTTAAATGGTTTGTTCTTTCTTTTCAATGTATAATAGTGTATTTCATTGTATAATAATTGTAAAAAAAATAAAGGTTTCTACTTCACGGGTTTTGCTTATCACGGGTTCTATTTGGAACGTAACCCCCGCGATAATCAAGGGATCACTGTATTCTAAAAATTCTTGAACAAACACGAAGGAGGCTTTGGTGATCTGTAAACAGTAATACGTAAAAATAGCCGGGCATTTCTTGGTGCAGTCACATCAGTGTTGGGAGACACAGCAGGAGCAGCAGCAGACATCTTTCATTGCCCAACAATGCCCCCAGTCAAAGTCACCAGCTCCCCACCCGCACTGAGTACAGTGTCTAAAGAAAACTGCTTTTCCTTTTTGAAGTGCCGCAGGGCTTGCTACTATCTCTTTGAGGGAAACCGCACTTGGATTTAAATCAGGGAGGCCTTTCCTTCCAATCATGACCTTCCAGGTATCAATGTTGATGATCATATGGGCATTGAAGTTCCCCAGGAGGACACTGGAGTGCCCCATTGGAGTGTTTCCTTTACCTCTCCAAGAGACACCAAGAAGGCTGGGTACTTTTAACTGCTTTTGCACCAGTAGACCAAAACAACAGTCCTAGACCTACCCCTCATCCTAAGGTTAGAGGACGTGACCCACTCATCCACTGGGGTAAACTCCAACACTTAGGAGCTGTGCTGGGGGTTCACGAGTAGGCCTACACCAGTGTGTTCTTAATCGTTTTTTCTATACCTTTTGAAAAAACTCAGAAAACCTCTGTGTGATTTTTTCTTGTTTTTTCTTTGAAATGTTTCTTTGAAATGTTCTGTCATGTTTTGAGTTTGTTGTGTCTTGTTTTTCGTCTTAGTTCTTGTTCTGTCTTGTTTGGTTCTGTTCCTGTTTTATTTTGAAGGTTTCCTGTCTTGTCTTGTTTCTTAGGTTTACTTCCTTTGGTCCCCATCTCCCCTGATCGTATTCTGTGTCTTGTCTGCCCTGTCTGTATTTAAGTCTTGTCTCTGCCTTCCTCCTGTGCTGGTCCACTAGCTCTGTCTTGGTGTTCATGTCATCCTGTCTTGTTCCATGTTCCTCGCCACGCTCTTGTTCCATGTTCCTTGCCACGTTCTTGTTCCATGTCCCTTGCCACATCAATGTAAGTTTTAGTTTTGTTTTTCCTGCTCTGCAAGCGCCTTGCATTATAATTCGCCCTCCTAGTCCACAGACTGTGTGCCTCCGCCCCTCTGCATCTAGGTCCTACCGGCTCTCGAGGCACCCCGCTACCGTGACAGAATGGACCAGCCATTTTCTGGACCCAGCGGGTAAGACAGATGCTGCTTGGGCCTGCCGGGAGCTTAGAAGGACTTGGACTTATTGGGTTTTGGTCAGGCCCGAAAGTTTCCTCATCTCCCTGGGTAGGGCCCACCGGATTATCCTGGGAGCCGTCTCGCCATGAGGGGGGGTCGTCGTCGCCGTTGTCCCCGCCGTCCCCTACAACCACGTCTAGTGGTGGTCCCGGACGCACCACAACCACGTTCAGTGGTGGTCCCGGACGCACCACAGCCACGTTCAGTGGTGGTCCCGGACGCACCACAGCCCGCGTTCAGTGGTGGTCCCGGGCGCGCACCTATGTACGTTCAGTGGTAGTCCCGGGCCTTTACCACAGCCACGTTCAGTGGTGGTCCGGGACGCACCACAGCCACGTTCAGTGGTGGTCCCGGACGTACCACAGCCACGTTCAGTGGTGGTCCCGGGCCTTCCACAGCCACGTTCAGTGGTAGTCCCGGACGCATCACAGCCAAAATCCAGTGGTAGTCCCGGGCCTTACCCCAACATCGGCTCCCGGGGTGCGCCTGCAGGCGTCGGCTCCCGGAAGGTGCGCCTGCGTGACCCGTCCGGTTCCCAGGGGTGCGACTGCGCGCTGACCCGTCCCGGCTCGGGGGTTCTGGCTGAACCCCGGCCCGACCTTCCAGGGCATGCTCGGCCACAGGCGCGGCTGCTGCCCGACCTGCCTGAGCTCGACTGCTGGCCCGACCCGCCTGAGCTCGACTGCTGGCCCGACCTGCCAGCCGACTGCGGCCCGACCGCTCTGAGCTGCGACTGCGGCCCGACCGCCCGGCCGACAGCTGGCCGACCAACCCGGCTGACTCAAGCTGACTCAAGCCTGACTCCAGAAGCCTGACTCCCAAGCCTGGCGTTACGCTGCGACCCCGCGCCTGGCGAAGCCCCGCCCTGGCGGCCACGCCCTGGCGGCCGCCTGACGACCCCACGCCTGACGCCTTGCCGGCCCTGTCTCGCCGGACCGCTCGCCCCCCGGCCGTCCTCCGGACCTGCCTCGCCGGACCGCTCGGCCACCCGGCCGTCCTCCGGACTCTTTGGACTCCTATGCCCGTCGAGGTTTGTCCTCCGGGGCCCCCTCAGTTGACTTTTGGAACCTCGGAGCGGTTCCTTGAGGGGGTTTACTGTCATGTTTTGAGTTTGTTGTGTCTTGTTTTTCGTCTTAGTTCTTGTTCTGTCTTGTTTAGTTCTGTTTCCTGTTTATTTTAAAGGTTTCCTCTTGTCTTGTTGCAGGTTGCCAGCACAGTCCCCATCTTCCCTGATCGTGTTCACCTGTGTCTTGTCTGCCCTGTCTGTATTTAAGTCTTGCCTTTTGTTATAATTAAACCCTCTAGTCCCTGAACTGTGTGCCTCCGCCTCTGCATCTGGGTCCTACCGGCTCTCGAGCCACCCCCGCACCGTGACATGTTCACCTCCTGTCTTGTCTTGTTTCTTGAGTTTTACTTCCTTTGGTCCCCATCTTCCCTGATCGTGTTCACCTGTGTCTTGTCTGCCCTGTCTGTATTTAAGTCTTGCCTTTTGTTATAATTAAACCCTCTAGTCCCTGAACTGTGTGCCTCCGCCTCTGCATCTGGGTCCTACCGGCTCTCGAGCCACCCCCGCACCGTGACATGTTCACCTCCTCCTGGAGTTTTTGGCAGTGGTTGAGTCTGTCCTCCTTTCTCTGGATAACCTCTTTTAGTTGAGAGATTTCCCGGCCCATATTCAGAATTTTTAACTGAGTTTTCCGACTTCCTATCGAGTATTGTCTTAGATTCTGATCAAATTATAATATTAGGGGATTTTAATATTCATGTTGATGACCCCAGTGACTGCCTAGGAAAGGCTTTTGCAGCTTTATTAGATGATGTTGGTTTCACCCAAAGTGTGAATGAACCCACTCACTGTCATAAGCACACCCTGGATCTTGTTCTAACCCATGGGATAGAGATCAGCCAGCTGAGTGTCCTTCCTCTTAACCCCATCATTTCTGATCACTTTATGATTACCTTCCGGTTTACACTGGAACATCCTTCTGCCCCAGTGAATAAGAAACAGCTTAGAAGAACCTTAACTGACCGTTCTGTGTCTGAGTTTAAACACACAGTTCAGCCAGTACTTGGTGATATTCTGAGAAAATACTCTGAGACCAGCTCCCATAGTATCAGTCCTAGTATAAATGACCACTTTGTTAATGATGCCTTACAAGCCCTCAGGAGTACACTCGATGTTGTTGCCCCCTTGAAACCTAAGTTCGTCAGACAAAACAGAGTAGCACCGTGGTTTAACGCTGAAACTCGTTCTCTTAAACAAGAAACCCGTAAGTTGGAAAGAGAATGGCGCCGCTCTGGTTCAGAGCAGTCTCTGGATATCTAGAAACATAGCCTATTAAATTATAAAAAAGCTCTGCGTAGAGCTAGAAGCCAGTACTATTCAACCTTAATATCAGAGAATGGAAACAATCCAAGATTTCTTTTTAGCACTATTGCTAAATTAACTCCCAGTCAGAGCTCAGTAGAACCACATGTTCCTGTTTCTCTCAGCTCTGATGATTTTCTTACATTTTTCGATAGTAAAATCTCAAATATTAGACATAAGTTAAATCAAGTTATTCCTACTATCAGCCCAGAACAGGCTGAAGTGGTAGAAATGGAGGCATCCATAGAAACTTCTGTAACATTGGACTGCTTTACTGCTGTGGATCAAGCGGAAATAACATCAATTATTACGTCCTCCAAATCCTCAACGTGTCTGTTAGACCCAATTCCCACTAGACTTTTTAAAGAAACTTTTCCCCTAATTAATGATCCCATATTAACAATGATAAATGCCTCTCTGGAAACGGGTTACGTGCCACAGTCTTTTAAATATGCAGTTGTTAAACCTCTTCTAAAAAAGCCCAGTTTGGATCCTAGCATCTTGGCCAACTATAGACCAATATCAAACCTGCCCTTTATTTCTAAAATCCTAGAAAGAGTTGTAGTTAAGCAGCTTTACTGCCACCTACAGGACAACTGCCTCTTTGAAGACTTTCAGTCGGGGTTTAGACCCCACCACAGTACGGAAACTGCACTAGTTAGAGTCTCGAATGACTTGTTATTGGCCTCAGAAAAGGGTCTACTTTCTATTCTTGTCCTGTTGGACCTCAGTGCAGCCTTTGACACTATCAACCACAGTATTTTACTCCATAGACTAGAGCAGGACATAGGGATCAGAGGATCTGCTCTCCAGTGGTTTAAATCCTATCTGTCCGATAGGTATCAGTTCGTTAATGTAAATGGCCATTCCTCTCAGTGCACTCGAGTCAACTATGGAGTCCCACAGGGCTCAGTCTTGGGACCGATCCTGTTTACGCTTTATATGCTACCCCTAGGAAACATAATCAGGAAACACAGCATTAATTTTCATTGTCATGCCGACGATACGCAGTTGTATTTATCCATGAAGCCTGACCAGAATGACCAGATAGAGAAACTAAACGCCTGCATCAGTGACATCAAGACCTGGATGACAATTAATTACCTCCTCTTGAACCCAGAAAAAACTGAGGTCATTATACTTTGACCTAAAAACCTCAGAGATGCTCTGTCTGCTCAGATAGTCTCCCTGGATGGCATAAGTATAGCCCCCAATTCCACAGTTAGAAACCTTGGGGTTTTATTTGACCAGGATTTATCATTTAAGGCTCACATATCTCAGGCGTGTAGAACTGCCTTTTTTCATCTGCAGAATATTGCTAAGATCAGAAATATACTTTCTAAGAGTGATGCTGAAAAACTCATCCATGCATTTGTTACGTCGAGGCTGGATTACTGTAACTCCTTGTTAGCAGCGTGTCCTAAGAGTTCCTTAAGAAGTCTCCAGCTTGTTCAGAACGCAGCAGCTAGATTGTTAGCTGGAACTAGCAGAAGAGATCACATCACTCCTGTGTTAGTTTCGCTCCATTGGCTCCCAGTTGATTCCAGAATCAAGTTCAAGATCCTCATGTTAACCTATAAGGCCTTACATGGAATGGCCCCGTCCTATATTAAGGACCTCATAGTCCCTTACCATCCAATGAGAACACTTCGCTCGCAAAATGCAGGACTGCTTGTGGTTCCTAGAATTAGTAAAAGTACGGTTGGAGGTAGAGCATTTAGCCACCAAGCCCCTGTCTTATGGAATAAACTCCCAGCTCGTGTAAGAGAGGCCGACTCAGTTTCTACATTTAAAGTTAGACTGAAAACATTCCTCTTTGGACAGGCTTATTGTCAGACTAGTTAGTATTCAGAGATTATTTAACTTAATGTTAAGTTGTTTAAATTAAACTCAATAACTATTTCTTTTAAAAGGCTGCTAGAAGTTGAAGCTGGGGTAACTATGGTGCACTGGGGTTCTGTCTTCTTTTCTTTTCTACTTCTACCCTTCCTCTCCTCCATTCCTGATCATAATTTATCATTTAGTTCTCCATGCCTCTGTTTGGTGCAGTGCGATTCATGTATTGTCCCTCTTTTCCTCTCCCCTCCTGGGGAGTGGGAGTGCTTCCAGACTCCAGTTGGCTCATCCGTGCTCCAGTTCCTGACCGTCTACCTCGCCTTTGCTCCACTCCTACACCTGGCTGTGGTTCCTGTCTCTGGCTCATCTCTGGCTCATCTCTGCTCTGTACCTGACCGAGTACCTCGTCTCTGCTCCTGCTCCTGGCTGTGGTTCCTGTCTCCGGCTCGACTCGCGCCTTTGACTGTCCCCACAACCACGACTGGATGAAGCTCGTCTGCTGGACTTTAAATATGTAGTTATAGATTTAGATAAGTTAGTTCTTCTCTCAGAGTTCTGGTACATCGCCTGTCCATCCTGGGGGAGGATCCCTCCTTCATGTGGGCACCCCTGAGGTTTCTTCGTTTTTTTTGGGAGTTTTTCCTTACCGCGAAGGGGGGGGGGGTCTAAGGGCAGGGATGCCAGTATAGCTTAGTCAGTTTGTTAGTTCATTTTTGTATTTTCCTATTGAACTCTTTGTATTCATGATCCTTTTGAGTTCATGTTTTACTTCGAAGCCCATCGAGACGACTGTTGTTGTGATTTTGGGCTATACAAATAAAATTGAATTGAAATTGAATTACTTGGCTTGCCTGGTCTGACATTGCTCCACTCTCTTTTCAACTTGTTCCATCAGTTTTTGTTGTCTTTCCATGAGTGTATTCTGTGGTTGATGCTGTGATGGTGTTGCTGTAATTAGTCGCTCCAAAGGACCTCTCACGGCTCTTCCCAGGAAGAGCTCTGCTGGAGACTTTCCCGTGGTTTCATGGTATGCAGCATTGATTGCAAAGCGAAACTCTCTGATCCATTGATCTCAGTTTCGATGTTGGGTTCCTACGTAGGATGCGATCATGGTTTTGATGGTGCAGTTTAATCGCTCTGTTAGGTTTGATTGTGGGTGGAAACTTGTGGTGAACGTCTGGATCACCCCCCAGGTCTTGCAGAGGTGAGCCATTTTGTATCCTGTGAATTGGGCTCCTCGGTCAGAGACAATTACTCGAGGAACACCAAATCGTGTGAAGATCTCATCCCTGAAGAGTGCAGTGATTCGATGGGCTTTGCTATCTTTTAAGGAAAACATCTCAACCCATTTGGAAAAATAGTCTATAATGACCAGAAGGTTTCCTTTGTTACACCTGGGAAACGGGCCCATCAGGTCAACACCAAGTTTCTCCCAGGGATCTTCCACTGGAGTTCTTTGGAGAAGACCTGCCAGTTTCTGATTTTCTGGTTTGTAGGCCTAACATGTCTCACAACTCCTCACATGGTCCCATACATCCTTATGGACGGTCGGCCACCAGGCCACTTCCAGAATTCTCAACAGAGTCTTAAGGCGACCTAGGTGCCAACTCAGAGGATTGTTGTGGAAATAACACAGAAACACCTGGACAAGATCTTTTGGGACCACCAACTGGTATTTGCTACCACCATCCCTGACTGGTGAGCACCGGTACAGGATGCCATGTAAGATGCAAAAACCAATCCTGTTGGCTCTACTATCCGTCTCTGCCTCTTTGGTAAGAAGACTCAAATCTGGGTCTTCTTTCTGAGCATATTTGATTTCATCAAGAGATGATGGTAAGCCAGTGGAACAACTGGAGGTAAGGACAGCTGCATGGGCAGGTGGAGAAGGCGTACCTGGTACCGCCCTAGACAGTGCATCAGGCACGATGGTGTGCAGTCCTTTCCTATACTGGACCTTGAAGTCAAACTGTTGAAGTAGCAGAATCCACCGGGTAAGTCTGGATGAAGTCTTGGGGCAATTAAACACCCATGACAAACCAGCATGTTCAGTAAAAACAGTGAACTGCACTCCTTTGAGGTAGTGTCTCCATCTTTCCACAGCCCACATCACTGACAGACACTCCTTTTCAGAGGTGGAGTAATGACACTCAGCTCCTTTTAGGTCTCGGGAGGCATATGCGATAACTCGTTCACACTTGTTGATGGGTTGAACCAACACTGCTCCCAGACCGACTTCACTCGCATCTGTGTGCACTTCAGAAGGTAGAGCGTAGTCAGGTTGCACAAGAACTGGAGCATTGACCAGAGCTGCTTTTAATTGTTGGAAGGACTGTTGGCACTCTTCAGTCCAGTCCCACTTCACTTCTTTTCTCTTAAGTCTGTTCAGGGGAGCTGCCAAGTCTGCAAAATGTTGAATAAACTTATGGTACCATCCAACCAAACCCAGAAACCGTTGCAGAGACTTGACGTTGGTGAGTGTTTGATATGAAGTCACTGCATCAGTCTTCTCGAGGTCGACATGAACCCCTTCACCCGACACCACATGTCCCAGGAATTTAAGTTCCTTTTGAAAGAAGAAGCACTTCTTTAGGTTGAGGGTGAGGTGAGCCTGATGAAGCCTCTCAAAGACAGTGTTTTAGATGCTGCTCTGATGTTGGGGAAAATACAATGACATCATCAATGTAGACACAGCAGATCTTGCCTCTTAGGTTCCCCAACACATTCTCCATCAAGCGCTGGAATGTTGCACCTGCGTTTTTGAGTCCAAAAGGCATGACCTTGAAATAATAAAGTCCATCTGTTGTGATGACGGCGGTCTTGGGTTTACTATCTTCAGCCATGGACACTTGCCAATATCCTGACTTCAAGTCCAGGGTGCTAAAGATGGCAGCTCCGTGGAGTGATTCAAGCAGCTTGTTTACCAAAGCCAAGGGATATGCGTCTTGATGTGTTTTTGCATTGAGCCTTTGATAGTCCACACAGAACCTCATTGATCCATCCGGTTTCCCCACAAGCACCACAGGGGCGCCCCAGGAAGACTGTGATGGCTCTATGATCCCCTCTTTCAGCATTTGATCCACATGGTCTGCGATAATCTTCTGTTTGTGAGGGGAGACCCTATATGCCTTGCAACGAATGGGAAGGTTATCAGTGGTGAAAATGTGGTGTTTTTCCACTGTGGTTTTTTCCTAGTCGGCTTGAACACAGTCCTGACCAGGATCTGAGCAGGTTATTGAACTCAGGTGGGATCTCAGGACAGGAGAGTCGTTCCGAGTCTGATGTTGCAGAGGGAACCAGAGTGTGTGTTATTGGAAGAGCCACATACATGTTGGTTTTGGGACCGACAACATCAGGATGTTTTTCTTCAGACGTTCAAAACAGATGGAAAGAGCAGCTTTTAGACCCACGAGTTCCATATGTATGGTTGCTAAGGTCAATGATAGTAGAGGTTTTACGGAGGAAATCAAGACCTAATATAAGCGAGAAAGCAAGGTTGTCATCTGCCATGATGTAAGTGTCAAAGGGGTAGGTGACATCATGCCAGCAGTACATCAGACAAATTTTACCAAAGGCGTAGTGTGTTTTGCCACCAGCCAAAGCAAAGCTTTGATCATTGCTTGGGTTCAGGGTTTCACCACTCCGAGCTATCTCCAACCACAGCCTGTGACTCATAAGGGTGAATGTACACCCAGTGTCAAACACAGCCCTGCATTGTTTTCCCCTAATAGTCACTAGGACGTGCAGCAGAGATAACCTAGGCACCTGTCCCTGTTTAACCATGGTTACTACGTCTGCTGTCCTCTTAGACCAGAGGTCGGGAACCTATGGCTCGCAAGCCATATATGGCTCTTTTGATGGTCACGTGTGGCTTGCAGACAAATCTTTAATTTTTAAATGATACTTTTTTTTTCCCATTAGACCAGTCCATCTTGGGTGCAATGCGATGCCAAGGGGCGCGCGCAGTAGTAGCGGTGCTTGGAGAAAAAAAATCTGCACCGCATATCAGTTTACTAAGATCTGTTATTTCACAGAGTTTATAACAGCCTGAAACCTGCGAACCGCCGTCCTTGCAACTGCGCGCTCCCGTCTCTGAGAAAGAGCGCGCGGTTTCAGCGGGATGTGTGAGGAAGAAAGGGGGGGTTTGTGGGCACGGGCAGCAAGGTGAATCGCATAGGGATTGTAAAACTTTAAAACACGCTGCCTGTCACATACTGCAGCGTGTGAGTATATGTTTGGCTCCACGTCTGCATGTGAGCAGTCTTTCTCACATCTAAAGAACATTCAGACCAAACTACGATCACGTTTAAAAGATTGGAAGTCTCAACGCCTGCATGAAGCTGAAACTCTCCACGTATCAACCAGAATAGTCCCTCAGCAAAACCATGCAGCACCAGAAGAAATACTCATCATTTATTAGCAACAGCATAACAATGTTGTTCAAAAGAATCCACAGACTTATTGTACTTGAAAAGTGTTGAAATTACATAAAATGCACACATTCACTCATATATTTAGTTTTAAAAATATTGTTGCGGACTCAGCTGGACTGGGTGGCTGTTGTTGGGTCCCGTTCTAAATTTTGGAATTCATTGAATTGATCAGAGCTGCTGATTGGCTCTCAGTTCTGTCGCTCAGCCTGTTGTTAGGTAGTTTGGACCAATGGGGTTCAGCCATGGGCCGAATAAGCAAATAGGAGGGCTGAATAAGAGTGAGCGAATAAGAAGTTGGGTGAAGCGCTCTCATCGGGAGAGACTGAGGAGTTGCTGAATTATTTGTACAGCGTTGTTTGCAACGCACTGGCGGCAGTGGCTCAGGCGGTCGAAGGGTCCGCTCCACCCAGTCAACTGTTGTTGTGTCCTTGGGCAAGACACTTCGCCCTCCTTGCCTCCAGTGTGGCTCCACTGGCGTGTGAATGTGCATGAATGATCCCGGTGATGGTCAGAGGGGCCGTAGGCACGAACTGGCAGGCACGCCTCTGTCAGTCTGCCCCAGGGCAGCTGTGGCTACAACCGTAGCTTACCATCACCAAGTATGAATGAGGGGTGAATGAATAATGGACACACTGTAAGCGCTTTGAGCATCTGGAAAAGCGCAGATAAATCTAATCCATTATTATTATTGCAGTCTGCAGTAACCAGAATAAAGAACCTTAAAAGAGGTTAAGTCTCCGTGCCTCCGTGTGGTAAAGGGACACAACATTAATGTATGGCTCTTTCGAAATTACATTTGTTCCATTACATATGTGGCGTTTATTGGCTCTCCAAAAAGATTCCCGACCCCTGTCTTGGACGAACTTTGTCAAGAGATTTTTTACAAGGTTTTTCTTTAGCTTTCTGCTGATCAACCTTCCCCTAGTAATCTTTTGATGAATTACAGTCCCTTTCCAGTAGTGTGCCTATCCTGAGATTATATTTCCATACATGCCACCGCTGTAACAACTACTTTATTTCAATAATGTATGTTATCAAAACTCCTTTTGGGTTCTTCAAATACTGTTTAAACAGAATCACATTATAATTCAAAACAGAAATACACCTGTAGAATTTTTCGAACCATAAAATTATCTGTCCCATCTGTCTAGCAACAACACGCGTGAGGTGTGGAAGGGCATACATGACATCACCAACTACAGGGGATGTCAAGTAACTACAGACCATCTGAGTGCAGCGCTGGCAGAGGAGCTGAATAACTACTTTGCACGCTTTGAAGCTCCAAACCAACAGAACTCTGCCGCCCCACCCCCACCCTCAATCCCATCCTGCTCCACTCCTCCTTCTTCTCCTTCTCCAGTCATGCCACTAACTGTGACTGAGGATGACGTCAGGAAGGCGCTCCTAGCAGTGAACCCCAGAAAGGCAGCTGGCCCAGACGGGGTTCCTGGCAAAGTGCTTAGAGCATGTGCTCCTCAGCTCGCACCCATCTTCACAGAAATCTTCAACCTCTCCCTGGCCCAGGCAGTGATACCTTCCTGCCTAAAATCTGCAACCATCATCCCAGTACCGAAGAAATCTCCCATCTCCAGCCTCAACGACTACCGTCCAGTGGCATTCACTCCAGTAATCATGAAGTGCTTCGAGAGACTGGTCCTCCAGCACATCAACGATCACCTCCCCCCAGACCTCGACCCCCACCAGTTTGCATACCGCACAAACCGGTCTACAGAAGATGCCATCGCCTTAGCCCTGCATGCAGCGCTGAGCCACCTGGAGGAGCAGCAGAGCTATGTCCGGATGCTCTTTGTGGACTACAGCTCTGCCTTTAATACAATCATCCCGGACATTCTCATCAGGAAACTGGACACTATAGGCCTGCCCCCCCTCACATGTGCCTGGATAAAGGACTTCCTCACTGACCGGCCCCAGGCAGTGAGGCTGGGCCCCCACCTCTCCCCCACACGCACGCTCAGCACTGGCTCTCCACAGGGCTGTGTGCTGAGCCCCCTCCTGTACTGCCTCTACACCTACGACTGCAGTCCGCAGCACGACAGCAACCTCATCGTGAAGTTTGCTGATGACACCACAGTTGTCGGACTCATCTCAAAGGGAGACGAGGCAGCCTACAGGGAGGAGGTCCTGAAGCTGGCAGCTTGGTGCTCAGATAACAACCTAGCTCTGAACACCAAGAAAACCAAAGAGATCATCGTGGACTTCAGGAGGCAAGGCACCGACCCAGCTCCCCTCTAAATCAATGGAGAGCATGTGGAGAGGGTCCACACCTTCCGGTTTCTGGGTGTTGTATTGTCCAACAACATCTCCTGGACAGAAAATATCACAGAGGTCATCAAGAAGGCTCAGCAGAGACTCCACTTTCTGCGGGTCCTCAGGAAGCACAATCTGGACCCCAGCCTGCTGACAACCTTCTACCGCACGTCCATAGAAAGCCTTCTGACGTACTGCATTACAGTGTGGTACGGCAGCTGCACCATGGCGGACAGGGAGAGACTGCAGAGGGTAGTCAAAGCAGCTCAGAGGATCATCGGCTCCCCTCTCCCCTCCCTGTCGGACATCTATTCCTCCCGTTGTCTAGGCAGAGCGGGGAAGATCATAAAAGACAGTTCCCACCCTGGCTCTGGACTGTTTGACCTGTTGCCCTCAGGAAGGCGCTACAGGTGCATCAGATCGAGGACAAACCGCCTTAAAAACAGTTTTTTCCCAAAAGCCATAACCATCCTGAACTCCCACATGCACGGTCACTGACAGCTCCACCCCCATGTCTCTCTCTCTCACTATGCACATCCCATCATGTAAAAACCATCCCAATATGTGCAACACCATCCCATCATGTGCAATACATTAAGTGCAATATATCTCTGCATTCATGGACACAGCAGGTTTCTTCTGTGTCTGTCATAACTACCTCTCTGCAGAAATTTCTATTGTAGATTTTGTTCTTTTGTAGTTTGTAATTTGTAAATTGTGCCCTTCATTTTGAGAAATTATTTTATTTATTACTATATTATTCTGCGAGTTTTTTTTTCTCTCTTGTATGTTTGCACTGAATAGTGAGCGGCTTTAATTTCACTGCATGTGTGTGTGATGTGAATTGTACATGTGTACAGTGACAATAAAGGCATTCTATTCTATTCTATTCTATTCTATTAATTTTCTTAAATCCCAAGTTTCTTTTTTCTCTCTCTTTTTTCACAGGCGCATGCTCATACTAGAGTCAATTAAATGTCCACGTGAACGCGCATCGCGATGATGTCCATATCAGCCTCAGTCCAGTAATCCAAACGAAACAAACGCCCCAAAAAAATAATAAACTGGTATACAAGTAAAATAAAAATATGTGTTTAGGTGCCCAAGAAGAAAAAAAAAGTGTCTCTCACCAGCTGGTCTCTTTGATAGGTTTCTTTGGAATGCGCCCACTCACGGGATCGCGCACGTCATTCCACATGGCCTTTAGAAAAAATCTCAGGTTTGTTCTCCCCCGTCACTCATCTGGACTCCACAGAATGTTTGGTGGGATAAATCCAGTAGACAAGGAACGTTGAATATTTGGAGTCTTTGGTCACGGGAGAAGAGCACGGCGGCAGCTGTCAGTGCGTCTTTCACCTTCCTTCTTCCTTTCTTCCGCACCTGTTCCAACCCCATTTAATAACCTTGCCGTGCTTCAGGTGAACCTTCCATAACATAAATAAATAAATCCATGAAAATAGTACAAAGACCACATCCAGAAATGACAGTGGATAACATATATTTCTTCACAAAGAAACACGTTAGTCCCCTCATACATAAACACAGGTAGAACTAATGTTTCTTTTTTTGTATGTATGGAGAGTATGGAGAGTTTCAAGGGTTTTTTGAGATTGAGTACTAAACATTACACCATAGAACCCTATGTAGAAAATCTACAACTTCTTATTGTAACCTTTTTTTCCACAGTAGCTTGCCATTATTGCCCGAGAAGTTACGAGAGGATTGATAAAAATTCCTAGGACGAGTTTTATATTTTATTTTTTATTCAAGGTCAAAGGTTAACGAAACTTCTGCTGGGTTTGTAGACTTGAGCTGGCAACAACAAAAGTGTTGTTTTCCCATAAAGTAGAAAACACGAAAATCGCCAATTCTCAAAATAACTGCCAAGCCATAGGTCGTGTGGCCATCCCATAATGATTTCAAAACTTCCATGGGATTTCCCCTGGTTTTTTTTACTGGGTTTTTTTTTTGGATATGTGCTTCTCGGCCCATTCATTTTTTTTTTACATTATCGCTCGCTGTGATGTCATCGTCATGGGTGGGGTGTTGTTTAGTATGCCTAAAATTCATTTTTGCCGACTCGTAGATGTGTGTAGATTTTGGTGACTTTTTGCGCAGTTGGCGGCGGTCAATTTTTGGCTCAAAGTCGCAGGAATTTTCCCAAATGCGAGAACAATATGGTCCTTGCAGTCAGTAGCCGCGGGTATATGGGCAAAATATCCTGATCGGATCAATGGTTGGATTAAAATTCAACTGTGTACATGGGCCCAGAAAACCTTTTTCCGATTAGAACAAACGTTCACATCGTTTTCATTTATTCCGACCGAAAGTTCACATTTTTGGTCGGAATAAATCATTTGAGCATGCGCAATAGTCCCACAGTAAACAAACCTTGCTGTATACATTTATGCAGCAGCTCGGTAATATACCAGACGATCTTCCAAACGTGCTTTTATTAATGTTATGAATATTATGAAGCGCCTGTTCGCTCATCATTTTATTTTTAATCCGTCTGGTCAGTCCTTTTTTTGTGGAAGAACGGAGCTCCCAGGAGATGCTAACACATGCGCTAACAACATTAGCCTTGTTTGATGAACAAAAGATCCATGCAGAAAATGCTGCAATCTACATCTTGGCTGCACGTAAATATGTGGGAATAACATCAGCCTTTATTTAGTTGGGACATGACTGGAAACACAAATCCACGCGATTGTTTGAACAGTTTTTAAGGACTGAGCGACATTCTGCTTTGAAAAGCTCACACACCGCCCCAAAGCCGCTGTGTGAGCTGGCAGCCTGAGCTCTGCTCGGACACACGGTTCTTCTGAGTCCTGCAGCCGCTAACCCAGAGCAGCGGGACGGATCGCAGTCTGAATTCTCCCACACATTACAAAACAACAAAACGCACACGTAACAAAGCATCCTCCCCTCCCCTCAACACAAAGTTATTAATCCAGCTGCTCTGCTCACAGACACAGTTTGCTCGGTCCACCAGCAACCGAGCCCGGACCGCGCAGGGTCCAGACATCACGGGACACGAAGCGCTACTCCCCGGCACCCCCCCTCGTGAGGGTTGTAAGAGAGGGGAGAGGCGTAGAGCCCGCAGGGCGAGGGCAGAGCGGCGCTTTGCACCGGGCCTCCGCAGAGCAGCCGGTCGGTCCTGTTTGAGCTCCAAAGCTTTCTGTGGAGCAAACCACCGTCTATGCATGACGTTAAACCAGAGCAGAAGTGACACACGATCGGAATGAACCATTTACATGAACAACGATTTGATAAACAATCGGCATAAACCACCAATCTCAATCGGAAAGAAATTTTGATCCAAACGAATCTGGACGGGGCAGACTGTTCCGAACGGCGTGCTTACGTTACGCATTTTTCTTCCAATCAGGTGTTCTTTCCGATTACTTTTGCCCATGTAAACGCGGCTAATGAATGCTGTGACATAATGAAAGGATAAATAAATGTTGAAGTCAAAACAGACTCAGACGGATGGATGTTTTTTAATCAGCTGTCAGTCAACCCTGTAAGAAGGACAATTCCAATTTATATGATGATAATGATAATATAAATTTGGCCAAAGAACAGCTTTTTAATTAAAGTGAATTAATTAAAGATCAATTACTGCTTTGCTGTGGTTAAAGGAGCAGCTGTCAACATTTTCATGTCAAATCCGCCGTTACTGGATTTTGATTGCGAAATTCATTCAATTCTTACAGCAGCAGGGCTGTAATCACTGGAAAAAGCTGAGACTGTGGTACTTCAGGAAAAATGATACTAGACCTCCGAATGAATGTAATCATCAGGTGTAGGAGAAAAATCCAAACAGTCAAATATCGCAAATATGGCGATACTTGTATTGATACTTGTACTGCCAAGACATTCTTTTCGTGGTTTATTCGTACTTCTTTTGTGGTTTTAATGTGGCTCATTTGTGATACATCTGGTACAATTTCATGTAAAAACCACAACGTTTCTCACTTTTTCCACGTAAATTCATGTATGATCAATTTTAATCTGTGCAATATGCGCAATATGTACATAGTGGCTCTGTGACATTGCCGTAATTCAGCAACCTGATGGATCAGAGTGACGGGTACAACACTCTGGCAGACTGACAATGTCAGAAATAATGTAATAAAGCATCTTAGCCTCATTAAAGCCCTCTCCTTCATCCTGTCACACTGCATCATCACACTTAAATGTTAATGAAAAGAACCGTTCAGGCACCTGAACCGTTTTAGATGTACCACTTTGGCTACACTTGGAAATAATCAGCCATATTAATAGGACCTTACTGGTTTAGACACATCTTTTATTCTGTTTATTTTGTTGTGAAAAATCAGAAAATGTTTAGCAATGAAAAAAATTATTTCTTAATTTACCAAAAGAAAAGACCATGAATGAGAGACCGTTGAAGTGCTTAATGCTCTGATCATTAAATAAAATGTGTTTTACCATTTTATTCATGTGAGAGGTGTATTAACACTCAAACAAAGTTTTTTCTATTTATAAAAAATTGTCAAATGTTTTCTCTGGTACTTTCTTAAGGATATTTTACGATGCCTAATGTAGGTTTATGTATTGTGATATGTATCATATTGGCAGACTCTAGCCAATACACACCCCGAGTATTAATGTTACTATTAATACAAAGTGATAATCATGTCACTATGTACGTAACTTAACTAATTATGTTTGGATATCTTAACTAATAAAACGAATTTTCAAATCTCAGAACCTGTATGAAGGATCTTCAGGAATTACGTTCTCATGAACACATGCTCTAATTTGTCTTGATTTAGGTTGCATAGAAACTGGACTTTATTCTGGGATGTCATCAGACAGGAGGCTGCTTGTCCTTCACACTTCATCCAAAATCAAGTCTTCACATAAAAGATAAAAGAAAGTAAAGTTAAATGTTTAGCTTTCTTCAGGAAAAAACAGTGCAACACTCTAGACGAAAAGTTCTAACACTCAAAAGAAGCTTTGAGTTCAGTGTTGGAGGT
>CM074489.1:5350656-5374828 GCA_037389245.1 Oryzias sinensis | reverse complement strand
ACCTCCAACACTGAACTCAAAGCTTCTTTTGAGTGTTAGAACTTTTCATCTAGAGTGTTGCACTGTTTTTTCCTGAAGAAAGCTAAACATTTAACTTTACTTTCTTTCATCTTTTATGTGAAGACTTGATTTTGGATGAAGTGTGAAGGACAAGCAGCCTCCTGTCTGATGACATCCCAGAATAAAGTCCAGTTTCCATGCAACCTCAATCAAGACAAATTAGAGCATGTGTTCATGAGAACGTAATTCCTGAAGATCCTTCATACAGGTTCTGAGATTTGAAAATTCGTTTTATTAGTTAAGATATCCAAACATAATTAGTTAAGTTACGTACATAGTTACATGATTATCACTTTGTATTAAGAGTAACATTAATACTCGGGGTGTGTATTGGCTAGAGTCTGCCAATATGATACATATCACAATACATAAACCTACATTAGGCATCGTAAAATATCCTTAAGAAAGTACCAGAGAAAACATTTGACTATTTTTTATAAATAGAAAAAACTTTGTTTGAGTGTTAATACACCTCTCACATGAATAAAATGGTAAAACACATTTTATTTAATGATCAGAGCATTAAGCACTTCAACGGTCTCTCATTCATGGTCTTTTCTTTTGGTAAATTAAGAAATAATTTTTTTCATTGCTAAACATTTTCTGATTTTTCACAACAAAATAAACAGAATAAAAGATGTGTCTAAACCAGTAAGGTCCTATAAATATGGCTGATTATTTCCAAGTGTAATCTAAAACGGTTCAGGTGCCTGAACGGTTCTTTTCATTAACATTTAAGTGTGATGATGCAGTGTGACAGGATGAAGGAGAGGGCTTTAATGAGGCTAAGATGCTTTATTACATTATTTCTGACATTGTCAGTCTGCCAGAGTGTTGTACCCGTCACTCTGATCCATCAGGTTGCTGAATTACGGCAATGTCACAGAGCCACTATGTACATATTGCGCATATTGCACAGATTAAAATTGATCATACATGAATTTACGTGGAAAAAGTGAGAAACGTTGTGGTTTTTACATGAAATTGTACCAGATGTATCACAAATGAGCCAAATTAAAACCACAAAAGAAGTACGAATAAACCACGAAAAGAATGTCTTGGCAGTACAAGTATCAATACAAGTATCGCCATATTTGCGATATTTGACTGTTTGGATTTTTCTCCTACACCTGATGATTACATTCATTAGGAGGTCTAGTATCATTTTTCCTGAAGTACCACAGTCTCAGCTTTTTCTAGTGATTACAGCCCTGCTGCTGTAAGAATTGAATGAATTTCGCACTCAAAATCCAGTAACGGCGGATTTGACAACGAAAATGTTGACAGCTGCTCCTTTAACCACAGCAAAGCAGTAATTGATCTTTAATTAATTCACTTTCATTAAAAAGCTGTTCTTTGGCCAAATTTATATTATCATTATCATCATATAAATTGGAATTGTCCTTCTTACAGGGTTGACTGACAGCTCATTAAAAAACATCCATCCGTCTGAGGCTGTTTTGACTTCAACATTTATTTATCCTTTCATTATAGCACAGCATTCATTAGCCGCGTTTACATGGGCAAAAGTAATCGGAAAGAACACCTGATTGGAAGAAAAATGTGTAACGTAAGCACGTCGTTCGGAACAGTCTGCCCCGATCAGACTCGTTTGGATAAAAATTTCTTTCCGGTTGAGAAAGGGGGGTTATGACGATTGTTGATCCGATCGTTGTTCATGTAAACGGTTCATTCCAATCGTGTGTCACTTCTGCTCTGGTTTAACGTCATGCATAGACGGTGTTTTGCTCCAGAGAAAGCTTTGGAGCTCAAACAGGACCGATCGGCCGCTCTGCGGAGGCCCGGTGCAAAGCGCCGCTCTGCCCTCGCCCCGCGGGCTCTACGCCTCTCCCCTCTCTTACAACCCTCACAAGGGGGGGGGCCGGGGAGGAACACTTCGTGCCCTATGACGCCTGGACCCTGCGCGGTCCGGGCTCGGTTGCTGGTGGACTGAGCAAACTGTGTCTGTGAGCAGAGCAGCTGGATTAATAACTTTGTGTTGAGGGGAGGGGAGGATGCTTTGTTATGTGTGCGTTTTGTTGTTTTGTTATGTGTGGGAGAATTCAGACTGCGATCCGTCCCGCTGCTCTGGGTTAGCGGCTGCCGGACTCAGAAGAACGGTGTGTCTGAGCAGAACTCGGACTACCAGCTCACACAGCGGCTTTGGGGTGGTGTGTGAGCTTTTCAAAGCAGAAATGCCGCTCAGTCCTTAAAAACTGTTCAAACAATCACGTGGATTTATGTTTTCAGTCATATCCCAACTAAATAAAGTCTGATGATATTCCCACATATTTACGTGCAGCCAAGATGTAGATTGCAGCATTTTCTGCATGGATTTTTTGTTCATCAAACAAGGCTAATGTTGTTAGCGCATGTGTTAGCATCTCCTGGGAGCTCCATTCTTCCAGAAAAAAATTACTGACCAGACGGATTAAAAATAAAATGATGAGCGAACAGGCGTTTCATAATATTCATAACATTAATAAAAGCACGTTTGGAAGATCGTCTGGTATATTACCGAGCTGCTGCATAAATGTATACAGCAAGGTTTGTTTACTGTGGGACTATTGCGCATGCTCAAATGATTTATTCCGACCAAAAATGTGAACTTTCGGTCGGAATAAATGAAAACGATGTGAACGTTTGTTCTAATCGGAAAAAGGTTTTCTGGGCCCATGTACACAGTTGAATTTTAATCCAACCATTGATCCGATCAGGATATTTTGCCCATATACCCGCGGCTACTGACTGCAAGGACCATATTGTTCTCGCATTTGGGAAAATTCCTGCATCTTTGAGCCAAAAATTGACCGCCGCCAACTGCGCGAAAAGTCACCAAAATCTACACACATCTACGAGTCGGCAAAAATGAATTTTAGGCATACTAAACAACACCCCACCCATGACGATGACATCACAGCGAGCGATAATGTAAAAAAAATGAATGGGCCGAGACGCACATATCCCAAAAAAAACCCAGTAAAAAAAACCAGGGGAAATCCCATGGAAGTTTTGAAATCATTATGGGATGGCCATACGACCTATGGCTTGGTAGTTATTTTGTGACGAACTCTGAAAATTGGCGATTTTCGTGTTTTCTACTTTATGGGAAAACAACACTTTTGTTGTTGCCAGCTCAAGTCTACAAACACCGCAGAAGTTTCGTTAACCTTTGACCTTGAATAAAAAATAAAATATAAAACTCGTCCTAGGAATTTTTATCAATCCTCTCGTAACTTCTCGGGCAATAATGGCAAGCTACTGTGGAAAAAATGTTACAATAAGAAGTTGTAGATTTTCTACATAGGGGTCTATGGTGTAATGTTTAGTACTCAATCTCAAAAAACCCTTGAAACTCTCCATACTCTCCATACATACAAAAAAAGAAACATTAGTTCTACCTGTGTTTATGTATGAGGGGACTAACGTGTTTTTTTGTGCAGAAATATATGTTATCCACTGTCATTTCTGGATGTGGTCTTTGTACTATTTTCATGGGTTTATTTATTTATGTTATGGAAGGTTCACCTGAAGCACGGCAAGGTTATTAAATGGGGTTGGAACAGGTGCGCAAGAAAGGAAGAAGGAAGGTGAAAGACGCACTGACAGCTGCTGCCGTGCTCTTCTCCTGTGACCAAAACTCCAAATATTCAAAGTTCCTTGTCTACTGGATTTATCCCACCAAACATTCTGTGGAGTCCAGATGAGTGATAGGGGAGAACAAACCTGAGATTTTTTCTAAAGGCCATGTGGAGTGACGTGCGCGATCCCGTGAGTGGGTGCATTCCAAAGAAACCGATCAAAGAGACCAGCTGGTGAGAGACACTTTTTTTTTCTTCTTGGGCACCCAAACACATATTTTTATTTTACTGGTATACCAGTTTATTATTTTTTGGGGGGTTTGTTTTGTTTGGATTACTGGACTGAGGGCGATATGGACATATTCGCGATGCACGTTCACGTGGACATTTCATTGACTCTAGTATGAGCGTGCGCCTGTAAAAAAAGAGAGAGAAAAAAGAAACTTGGGATATAAGAAAATTCATTTTATGGTTCGAAAAATTCTACAGGTGTATTTCTGTTTTGAATTATAATGTGATTCTGTTTAAACAGTATTTGAAGAACCCAAAAGGAGTTTTGATAACATACATTATTGAAATAAAGTAGTGTTTGTTACAGCGGTAGCCAGTGTGGAAATATAATCTCAGGATAGGCACACTAGTGGAAAGGGACTGTAATTCATCAAAAGATTACTAGGGGAAGGTTGATCAGCAGAAAGCTAAAGAAAAACCTTGTAAAAAAATCTCTTGACAAAAGTTCGTCTAAGACAGGGGTCGGGAATCTTTTTGGAGAGCCAATAAACGCCACATATGTAATGTAACAAATGTAATTTCGAAAGAGCCATACATTAATGTCGTGTCCCTTTACCACACGGAGGCACGGAGACTTAACCTCTTTTAAGGTTCTTTATTCTGGTTACTGCAGACTGCAATAATAATAATAATGGATTAGATTTATCTGCGCTTTTCCAGACGCTCAAAGCGCTTACAGTGTGTCCATTATACATTCACCCCTCATTCATACTTGGTGATGGTAAACTACGGTTGTAGCCACAGCTGCCCTGGGGCAGACAGACAGAGGCGTGGCTGCCAGTTCGCGCCTACGGCCCCTCTGACCATCACCGGGATCATTCATACACACTCACACACCAGTGGAGCCACACTGGAGGCAAGAAGGGTGAAGTGTCTTGCCCAAGGACACGACAGTTGACTGGGTGGAGCGGGGATCGAACCGCTGACCCTTCGATCATTGGACAACCTGCTCAACCGCCTGAGCCACTGCCGCCAGTGCGTTGCAAACAACGCTGTACAAATAATTCAGCAACTCCTCAGTCTCTCCCGCTGAGTGCGCCTTACCCAACTTCTTATTCGCTCACTTATTCAGCCCTCCTATTTCCTTATTCGGCCCATGGCTGAACCCCATTGGTCCAAACTACCTAACAACAGGCTGAGCGACAGAACTGAGAGCCAATCAGCAGCTCTGCTTGATGCATTCAATGAATTCCAAAATTTAGAACGGGACCCAACAACAGTCACCCAGTCCAGCTGAGTCCGCAACAATATTTTTAAAATGAAATATACGAGTGAATGTGTGCATTTTATGTAATTTCAACACTTTTCAAGTACAAAAGGTCTGTGAATTCTTTTGAACAACATTTTTATGCTGTTGCTAATAAATGATGAGTATTTCTTCTGGTGCTGCATGGTTTTGCTGAGGGACTAGTCCGGTTGATACGTGGTGAGTTTCAGCTTCATGCAGGCGTTGAGACTTCCAATCTTTTAAACGTGATCATAGGTCTGAATGTTCTTTAGATGTGAGAAAGACTGCTCACATGCAGACGTGGAGCCAAACATATACTCACACGCTGCAGTATGTGACAGGCAGCGTGTTTTAAATTTTGACAATCCCTGTGCGATTCACCTTGCTGCCCGTGCCCACAAACCCCCCCTTTCTTCCTCACACATCCCGCTGCAACCGCACGCTCTTTCTAAGAGACGGGAGCGCGCAGTTGCAAGGACGGCGGTTCGCAGGTTTCAGGCTGTTATAAACTCTGTGAAATAACAGATCATAGTAAACTGATATGCTGTGCATATTTGTTTTCTCCAAGCACCGCTACTACTGCGCGCGCCCCCTGGCATCGCATTGCACCCGAGATGGACTGGTCTAATGAAAAAAAAAAGTATGATTAAAGAATTAAAGATTTGTCTGCGAGCCACGCGTGACCATCAAAACAGCCATATATGGCTCGCGAGCCATAGGTTCCCGACGCCTGGTCTAAGAGGACAGCAGACGTAGTAACCATGGTTAAACAGGGACAGGTGCCTGGGTTATCTCTGCTGCACGTCCCAGTGACTATTAGGGGAAAACAATGCAGGGCTGTGTTTGACACTGGGTGTACATTCACCCTTATGAGTCATAGGCTTTGGGTGGAGATAGCTCGGAGTGGTGAAACCCTGAACCCAAGCAATGATCAAAGCTTTGCTTTGGCTGGTGGCAAAACACACTACGCCTTTGGTAAAATTTGTCTGATGTACTGCTGGCATGATGTCACCTACCCCTTTGACACTTACATCATGGCAGATGACAACCTTGCTTTCTCGCTTATATTAGGTCTTGATTTCCTCCGTAAAACCTCTACTATCATTGACCTTAGCAACCACACATATGGAACTCGTGGGTCTAAAAGCTGCTCTTTCCATCTGTTTTGAACGCCTGAAGAAAAACATCCTTCTGATGTTGTCGGTCCCAAAACCAACATGTATGTGGCTCTTCCAATAACACACACTCTGGTTCCCTCTGCAACATCAGACTCGGAACGCCTCTCCTGTCCTGAGATCCCACCTAAGTTCAATAACCTGCTCAGATCCTGGTCAGGACTGTGTTCAAGCCGACTAGGAAAAACCACAGTGGAAAAACACCACATTTTCACCACTGATAACCTTCCCATTCGTTGCAAGGTACATAGGGTCTCCCCTCACAAACAGAAGATTATCGCAGACCATGTGGACCAAATGCTGAAAGAGGGGATCATAGAGCCATCACAGTCCTACTGGGGCGCCCCTGTGGTGCTTGTGGGGAAACCGGATGGATCAATGAGGTTCTGTGTGGACTATCGAAGGCTCAATGCAAAAACACATCAAGACGCATATCCCATGGCTTTGGTAAACAAGCTGCTTGAATCCCTTCACGGAGCTGCCATCTTTAGCACCCTGGACTTGAAGTCAGGATATTGGCAAGTTTCCATGGCTGAAGATAGCAAACCCAAGGCCGCCGTCATCACACCAGATGGACTTTATCAGTTCAAGGTCATGCCTTTTGGATTCAAAAAAGCAGGTGCAACATTCCAGCGCTTGATGGAGAATGTGTTGGGGAACCTAAGAGGCAAGATCTACTGTGTCTACATTGATGATGTCATTGTATTTTCCCCAACACCAGAGCAGCATCTAAAACACTGTCTTTGAGAGGCTTCATCAGGCTCACCTCACCAAGTGCATCTTCTTTCAAAAGGAACTTAAATTCCTGGGACATGTGGTGTCGGGTGAAGGGGTTCATGTCGACCTCGAGAAGACAGATGCAGTGACTTAATATTCAACACCCACCAACGTCAAGTCTCTGCAACGGTTTCTGGGTCTGGTTGGATGGTACCATAAGTTTATTCAACATTTTGCAAACTTGGCAGCTCCCCTGAACAGACTTAAGAGAAAAGAAGTGAAGTGGGACTGGACTGAAGAGTGCCAACAGTCCTTCCAACAATTAAAAGCAGCTCTGGTTAATGCTCCAGTTCTTGTGCAACCTGACTACGCTCTACCTTCTGAAGTGCACACAGATGCGAACAAAGTCGGTCTGGGAGCAGTGTTGGTTCAACCCACCAACAAGTGTGAACGAGTTATCACATATGCCTCCTGAGACCTAAAAGGAGCTGAGTGTCATTACTCCACCTCTGAAAAGGAGTGTCTGTCAGTGATGTGGGCTGTGGAAAGATGGAGACACTACCTCAAAGGAGTGCAGTTCACTGTTTTTACTGACCATGCTGGTTTGTCATGGGTGTTTAATTGCCCCAAGACTTCATCCAGACTTACCCGGTGGATTCTGCTACTTCAACAGTTTAACTTCAAGGTCCAGTATAGGAAAAGACTGCACAACATCGTGCCTGATGCACTGTCTAGGGCGGTACCAGGTACGCCTTCTCCACCTGCCCATGCAGCTGTCCTTACCTCCAGTTGTTCCACTGACTTACCATCATCTCTTGATTAAATCAAATATGCTCAGAAAGAAGACCCAGATTTGAGTCTTCTTACCAAAGAGGCAGAGACGGATAGTAGAGCCAACAGGATTGGTTTATGCATCTTACATGGCATCCTGTACCGGTGCTCACCAGTCACCGGTACAGGATGGTGGTAGCAAATACCAGTTGGTGGTCCCAAAAGATCTTGTCCAGGTGTTTCTGTGTTATTTCCACAACAATCCTCTGAGTTGGCACCTAGGTCGCCTTAAGACTCTGTTGAGAATTCTGGAAGTGGCCTGGTGGCCGACCGTCCATAAGGATGTATGGGACCATGTGAGGAGTTGTCAGACATGTTAGGCCTACAAACTAGAAAATCAGAAACCGGTGGGTCTTCTCCAAACAACTCCAGTGGAAGATCCCTGGGAGAAACTTGGTGTTGACCTGATGGGCCCGTTTCCCAGGTGTAACAAAGGAAACCTTCTGGTCATTATAGACTATTTTTCCAAATGGGTTGAGATATTTTCCTTAAAAGATAGCAAAGCCCATCGAATCACTGCACCCTTCAGGGATGAGATCTTCACACGATTTGGTGTTCCTCGAGTAATTGTCTCTGACCGAGGAGCCCAATTCACAGGATACAAAATGGCTCACCTCTGCAAGACCTGGGGGGTGATCCAGACGTTCACCACAAGTTTCCACCCACAATCTAACCTCACAGAGCGATTAAACTGCACCATCAAAACCATGATCGCATCCTATGTAGGAACCCAACATCGAAACTGAGATCAATGGATCAAAGAGTTTCGCTTTGCAATCAATGCTGCATACCATGAAACCATGAGGAGAAATGCCCAGTTCCAGCTGGGAAACTTCGTCTGGGTACGGACTCATCCACTCTCCAAAGCATCTGAAAACTTCTCAGCAACAAAAGAGTGAAACTGAAGCTGCATTGGCTCAATCTCAGAGACTGTTAAAGAAGAAGGAGGAGGAACACTTTAAAGAACCCACAACTTTAAAGTACAATGTAGAACAGCTCCAACATAAGCTCCAGGTTGAACAGTCTCTCATGGAAAAGGAGAAAATGTTGATATACAAAGGACTCCATGAAAAGACTCATGAAAATTCAGAACTCACCCAAAAAAATCAAACAACTGGAAAAAATCTGCAAAACAGGAAAGACTGCAATGGCAGAAAGAAAAGTCCTCCTTTCTCCAAGAAATGTCTCAATTAAAAAACCTTGTCTGGGAAAAGGAAGTCAAAATGAGAAAGTCTGAAGAGGACCACAAAAAGACGCTTGACCAACTACATCAGGAGATGTACAAGCCAAAAGAAAAGAATCAGGAAAAATCAAGCCTCACCAGCAAACTAAGGGACCTGGAAACATCTCTGTTGACAGAGAAGGCAAAGACCAATGCAGCCGAAAAACAGCAGCCAGAGGACAAACACAAGTGGAACAAAGAAAAGTCCTCCCTTCTCCAAGAAATCTCTCAACTAAAAGAGGTTATCCAGAGAAAGCAGGACAGACTCAACCACTGCCAAAAACTCCAGGAGGAGGTGAACAATATTAAAGAAAAAACAAGAAAAAATCACACCGAGGTTTTCTGAGTTTTTTCAAAAGGTATAGAAAAAAAGATTAAGAACACACTGGTGTAGGCCTACTCGTGAACCCCCAGCACAGCTCCTAAGTGTCGGAGTTTGCCCCAGTGGATGAGTGGGTCACGTCCTCTAACCTTAGGATGAGGGGTTGGTCTAGGACTGTGGTTTTGGTCTACTGGTGCAAAAGCAGTTAAAAGTACCCAGCCTTCTTGGTGTCTCTTGGAGGGGTAAAGGAAACACTCCAATGGGGCACTCCAGTGTCCTCCTGGGGAACTTCAATGCCCATATGATCATCAACATTGATACCTGGAAGGTCATGTTTGGAAGGAAAGGCCTCCCTGATTTAAATCCAAGTGCGGTTCGCCTCAGAGAGATAGTAGCAAGCCCTGCGGCACTTCAAAAAGGAGAAGCAGTTTTCTTTAGACACTGTACTCAGTGCGGGTGGGGAGCTGGTGACTTTGACTGGGGGCATTGTTGGGCGATGAAAGATGTCTGCTGCTGCTCCTGCTGTGCCTCCCAACACTGATGTGACTGCACCAAGAAATGCCCGGCTATTTTACGTATTACTGTTTACAGATCACCAAAGCCTCCTTCGTGTTTGTTCAAGAATTTTTAGAATACTTATCATTTATACATTCTAAATATAGTAGAGTTTTAATAACTAGTAATTTTAACAAACATATTTGTTAATAGTAAAACTGATGCAAATGTGTTTCTCAACCTTCTGCATGTCAGATTTTCTCATTTTAAAAAGCATGTCACACAGCCTACCCAAACCAGGGGAAACACTCTGGATTTGGTCATGACCTGCCCACTAAGCATGTGACGTCATATGGACGCGCAGATTCAGTCTATACTCTGTCTATACAATTCCTGAACGTCGGGCAAATTTGTTCACGACTTGACATCTAATAATAACCTCACTTCAACATCAATTTCAGGTCAACATTTGCATGTCAGATGGACATTTTAATTAAAAGTTATAGGAACGTCTAGAGCTGGTGCAGGATTTGAATTTTTACTGTGCCCCGGAGCAGCAGTCACTGACTGCAAGGAACATTTTGTTTTCACAGTTTCTGCGTCAATAAGCGAAAATTTGACCCCCCTCACATACTTGGAAAGTCACCAAAATTGGTACACACCTAGGATAAATTGAAAATGAATTTTTTGCAACGTGAACATAAACCCACCAAGATGATAACATCACAGCAAGCTATACTGTAAAAAAAAAGACCGAAACATAAAATGGTTGCTATGAAAATAAAATCAAGAGAAAAGCCACCATTTAAAAAAAGTGGATTTTCTATCAACTTATGACATGAAGCTCTTACCAATATGATAATGTTACGCAATTTTTTTCCATAGTAAGTTGGTGAAACTAATCGTAGTGCTAGCATTTTTACCCACATTAGCATAACTAGCATAGTTAGCAATATTAGTATATTAAGCAATATGTTTTTCTAAGTCAGTTGATGATGCTGATCTCAATGCAAACAATTTTAGCCACATACAACTCAGTTAGTCTCACAGAAAGAGAAGATGGAGTTAGATGTGTGTACTGGCTGCTCTGCAAGTGGGGTCGGGGCAAAGGTGGGTGGTGAGAGCGGTGGTGCTAGACATGGGCAGCAAGGGCGATTGTGGTGCATTGCACCATGGCACGTAGAAGCGGGCAGCGAGGGTGAGAGTGGATAGAGATGGGGGGTGAGGACGGGGGCTGTTAGTGAGGATGGGGGCGGGTGGCGCCTGCAAGTCCTACAATGCTGCTTGAGGCTTTAATTGTTCATTTTTTCTTCTTATAACTTACAATTGGGTCTGAATGATACAAGGTTTAAGATATAGCAGAAGTGCAGAAACAAAGATCGTTTACATTTCAGTTTCCTGCTGTAATGTTAGTTTGCAGCATCCATGTAAGTAACAGGGAGTGGAAGAGGACGTGTTCATGTTTTAACAGTTTGTGGGTTTTTGTAGATCTTGTTCTGTTTGTTGGCTTCAGGAATCCAGTGAATGTTTACCTCACAACCTTTATTTAACAACGGTGAAATCTGACAAGAGACACAGGCAGTGTTATTGAACAGGTTTGTTACACGATTATATAAAAAAGGCTAGGTTTGTTGTGGTATTTCCCCTGGAAGCTCAAAAACGTAAATGGGAGGATTTCTGACAATAAAACATACTGAATGTCACAAGTACATGTAGCACAGAATAAAGCAGATGAATATATTTCCATATTATCCAGTCAGACTTTCAAGCAGCTAATGGAGTTATTGATGTGCGTGTTCCCAGAATTAAACAACCCGATGAAAATATGTTCTTCTGAGCAGATAGGTGTATGCTCTCCAGCGCAGTTCCCTGATGACAGCAGAGGCCCAGAAAGTCGATTGGAGGAAATTGTAGCTGGTGATTAGAAAATCCAAGAAGAAGGTCAGATCTGTGATTGAGCAGAGGAAATCAGATCAGTCCCCACGAGTTTAACGGATGAGCTGTCCAACTGTGTGAGTGCCTGTCAATGTGAGGACCGTCGCGGAGAGAGTTTCAGTTAAAAGTGAGGACTTTCGATCTGACACAGTCACTCTGTACAGCTGAAAATTACATTTATGACATCAACTTAATACAAAATCTTTGTCCTGAAGCAACTCTAACATGGTGCTTACCCCAAACTAATGCTTTTGAAGGTTTATCCCCTCCATTTAGTCATTTAGAAAACCACCAGATGGCACACAGGATGTGACCCAATGAAAACAACCAGACGGTGCAGAAACCATCTCACCTCTCCTTAAAGCTGCAGTGATGGTCAGAAATCTTTTTAAACAAACTCTGCGCTTTGACAAGGGAAGACCATGATGGGGAGGGAGAAGAAAAACATGTATCACTTCTTTTGAGCTGTTCAGTCTAAGGCACACCTGTGCAATAATGATGCTGTCTAATCAGCATCTTGATATGGCACACCTGCGAGGTGGGATGGATTGTCTTGGCAAAGGAGAAGTGCTCACTATCACAGATTTAGACAGATTTGTGAACAATATTTCAGAGAACTGGTTATTTTGTGTATGTGGAAAATGTTTTACATCTTTGAGTTCATACCATAAAAAATGGGAGCAATAACAAAAGTGTTGCTTTTATATTTTTGGTCAGTGTAATTCTTTGTTTTTTCTTTTTCATCCCTCATGACCACCAGAGGTGGTGCTCCAAGCACTAAATGATCTATCCTATGCATGCGTACTTCGAGAATTTATTGACAACAAAGTCACCAATAACCTCCTGGTGACCCACGTGAAGCTATAAAGTCACATGGCCCCAGGAGTGCCTCGCTCTTGTGCGTGCGTGGTGCATGTGTGAGTTTTTTTCTGCCTGCTGCTTGTGGCCTCGCAATGTCTTCGTCTGAGCTGCAATTGTAACTTGCCCCTCAGAGGCTGCATGGGCAGTTTTCTTCGCTCTTGTACCGCTGCCTGCTTTTTGTGGCATTTCTTTTTCTTCTTTTGCAGTTGTGCTTCAGGTGTTTTCCTGCTTGCCTCACCTGCTGTTGTTGCGAGTGTTCTGCCTGTTTGCGGTTCTGCTCGGCCGCTCAGTGGCGTATTCTGCCCGCGAGCTGGCCTTGGTGTGCCTCGTTGGTGCTCTGTCGTTGTGCACTCGCTGCTCTGCGCGTGGGCGCTCTTGCTTCCTGTCTCATCTCTGTCGACCACTTGGTGACATTCTCTGTCATGAGTTGGCTGGCGGTTTTGTTTGCTGGGCTTCTGGATTTCCTCGTCCTGTGTGCCTCACTGGGATTGGTCTGTCATGTTGGCGTCCTTTTGCTGCAGGGACTGCCACGCACCCATGCCACCTAATGATGGCCACGACTTGTGCCCCTCTTGCGTGGATGTTGCCCAATTAGAGCTGCTGCTGGCCAGCGATTCGGCTGACACCGCCCTGTGGCTGCCCAGCTGTCGCCCAGCTGTTGCTCGATTTTGACAGCTGGGCGGCCTGACTGATGGACGCCTGACCAACGCCGTCAACATTGATAACAACGCCAACGATTTAAAGAAAAAAAACAGGAAGTGGGAGTTAATTTAGAAGGTTCTGGCGATGCCTCCCCATCACACAGTGGCAGTTGTATTTGTGACTGTAGTATTAAGAGAACATGTCTTTGTTTGAACCACTTTGGTTTGGATTTCAGTTGTTTCATTTCTGATTTTATATTCTGATTTGTTATTCTAAAAAGAATCTGAACTGAGGTAAGATGACATTAAATGAACCATGAAGGACTTCCTCAGAGAAGTGAGATTAGGGACAACTGTCGTCTCCTGTCTGACATTTTCCTGGTGAGAATTCATGGGTTTACGTGTAAAGAACAGGTCTATGCAAGAAATGAGTCACAGTAAAAACAAGAACATTTGTATGTCTAAGCAGTGACCATTCAAATGGCTGCAGGGCAAGTCAGCAGTGTTCAGACTAAACACCAGATGCATTACCTTTCAAACATTTTGTTCTTCTGGCATTTCTCCTGGCACGACTCCCCTCCATTTATCTCTGACAGCTCAGTTATCCCACAGGATGAGTTCCCATCGTGCATCCTTTTCCTGGTTTAACAGCTTTGCTCTGCGTCGTTCTTCTTAAATGAAATCTTCCAACTCATGCTTTGCCTAATGGTGATCCTTGTCTGAAAATCTGCCAGAATTGATGGCTGATTTTGACTGAGAACATTCCTCTTCAGTCCTCATCTTTACAGGCAGGAGTACGGTGCGGTGTAACATCCAGACATTGTCCCATTTAAATGGTAACAATGGTTATATACTTACATAGTACTTTACCGTCACAATCTAATTTACACATTCACAAACACATGATATGATATTTTATTTTGGAAATTTTAAAGGAAAAAAGAGGCAAAATAAAAAAATAGACATAAGAAATATCTGAAAGGGATTGAGAAGAAGCCAATTCTTATAAATTCTCATCCAATGCCCCAGACCAAACGTATTACCTCACCCAGTGGACCCACTACCGTGCCCTGTTCCCCATCTGATGAGAACACTTTCAGTTTCAGATAACAGTTACACATATGGATAAATATACACATTGAAACAAACAAACGTAGAAACATATAAAATGCATCTGTTATGTTAAAAAAACTCATTTTCATTTAAATCCTATTCACACCCACAAAATTTACAGATGCATCACTGTTCATTTATGTTTTGTATACGTACATATTTATCAATAATCATATTTCTTCCTTAACTCCTTTAGGTTTGCACATCATTTTAAATGTAAACTGGTACTGTTCCTCAGCTTTGTTCCACATATAAAAAATACAAAAGCGTTATTTGTCTGTGTGTGCCTTGTTCATTCATCTTCTAAGCCGTTTTGTCCCTTTCGGGGTCACAGGGCTGTTGTAGCCTATCCTGGCCACTTGTGGGCAAATGCTGGGGACATGCTGGGGGGTATTCCAGGAAGCATGTTTAAACTAGCCTGACTTTAAGCCTGAACTCTGGCTGAAATCCGCCTGAACTTGCTTACTCGGGGTATGTCGGTTCCAAAAGACCGGATATGAATTGGCGTAATTACGCTCGACTTGGTAACCCTGGGTTAATGGGCGTGCACGGCAGGTACATAAAGACATTCTCAATGGATCGCCGATTTCTGGAGTCACCATGGAAACGTGTGGTGAAAAAAAAGAAAACGCTGTACTTCAGTGAGACGGAGTCTGAGGTTTTAATGACGGCGTATGAAGATTACACGTCCATCAAAAAATTAACAAGGCTGCATCATCAAAAAAAAGAGTTTCTGCGTGTAGAAAAAGAGCAGACAAAGTAAACGCACGAGTTTCTGATCTTATTTCCATTTTCCTTGTGACGCACATACATATATAACTTATCCAATTTTGCCAACTTAAATTAATTACTTCTATTGGTAACAAAAATTGAGTTAAATTTATTCAACCTAATTTCTTACGTCTATAAAACTCAATAATTGTTTATACAACTCAAATTTACATATTTATTTAACTAAATGTCATATTACTCCAATTCAATTAATATTTTTTTTCCATCTTAATTAATTACATTTCTTGAACTCTCAAATGCCTAAGTTTGAGCCGGCAGATATACTCATTTTTATAACGAAAAAAAAGACGGGGGGAATTATGCACGGAGTGCAAAAATCCGTTAAAGAATTTACCTCGATTCTCATTACAAAGTCTTGCCATAGGGGTGCTATATAAACTAACCATCCTCTCCTTCACTCTCACTCATGGTGCAGAGACGTAAGCTCAGTACGGCAAAATAACTCGGCGAAGCATGGCAAAACACAGTAAAACAGCTAAACAACTAAACACATTTGGTCAAAAACCCACACCTAAACCCAAATCTGTCCAGACAGGCAAAGGGAATGATATCCCACAATCCTTTGCGGTGCCGCTCTAACAGCAGCACCAAAGTTACACCTTCTTAATTGAATTACTTTGAATGAAAGTAAAATAACTGTCTGAAAACTACGTGTAATTTTTAAACCGACTTACAAAAAAATGATTTATTTTAACTGAAACAAATATTAAAGTTAGATCAAAGTAAAAAAACATATTTTTCCAGCATCCATATGTGGTCTTATCACCCTCTCACTGTGGAAAAAGTATTATCTTAGCTTCTTCATCCACTAAATCATCTTCAAATGGACACGCCATGCTGCTTCACCTCTCTGTAAACAAACTAAGCTTCAACTAAACCTGCTCCGGACTAGGTTATGTTCAGAGCATGAGTTGCCATGGCAACTTGACTTACCCTCAAACATACCTCCATTTCTGGAACCGAAAACTGAGGTTATCAACTTCCTTAGCCTCAAACTTACCGTGAGAGCTAGCATAACCTGCTTTCTGGAATACCCCCCTGGACAGTCTGTCGCAGGGCAACACAAATCAGGGCCTCGTTTAGCGTTGGTGCAATCCCAAGGGAAGGTCAAGCAGTTCGCAGCTGTAGCTTATGTAGTGAAAGGCAAGTTAAAGGAGTGAACCACAGAAACCTTAAAGTGACAGACACCAGGTTTTTTTTTCCAAAAAGCAGGTTATGTGAGTTACCACGGTAAGTTTGAGGCTAAGGAAGCGGATAACCTCAGCTTTCGGTTCCAAAAACTGAGGTATGTTTCAGAGTATGTCAAGTCCCCATAGCAACTCATGCTCTGTACATAACCTGGTCTGGAGCAGGTTTAGTTGAAGGTTAGTTTGTTTTAAGAGAGGTGAAGCAGCATGGCGTGTCCATTTGAAGATGATTTAGTGGATGAAGAAGCTCAGATAATACTTTTTCTACCATAAAAGGGTGATAAGACCACGTATGGATGTTGGAAAGATAAACTTTTTTACATTGATCTACAGTCCCTGACAAAAGTCTTGTCGCTTATCCATTTCGTAGAAACAAAAGCGTATAACTTGCACTTTTAATTAATCCATTTGTTTTAGAAATGTCTCATATGAAAGCTAAAACCCTCCCAAATTATGTTCAATATACTAAAATAAAATTGCTTCACTGATCATTTAATGAACACGGGTCACATTTTGGCAAGACAAAAGTTTTGTCGCCTTGTCATATGATGCACCCAATCCTAGATTACAGCCTCACCTGTGATCAATTACTGATCAATTAGTGGGTGTGCATAAAAAGAACCCCAGCACACCAGGCCTTCACATCAACTGCAACTTGACCTCTGACAACATGCCTAAGATTCACCCTGAGACCAAAGCGTTGATTATCAAGAGGCTGAAGACCAGATCCACTGCTGAGGTGGCTGACACCTTCAATGTGTCTCAGCGTCAAGTACAAAGAATAAGAAAAAGATTTAAAGGGAGTGGAGATGTTTTTGACAAGCCCAGGTCCGGCAGACCCCGCAAGACAACTGCTCGGGAGGACCGTTTGTTGGTTCGAAAATCCAAGGCCAGCCCCTTTTCCACTGCAGCAGAGCTCCACCAGGCCTGGTCACCTCAAGTCCCTGTGTCAACCAGAACAATTTGTAGAATTCTGTCTCCAAATGGCCTCCATGGTGGAATCAGTGCCCAGAAACCAGCACTAAACAAAAGGCAATTGAAAAAACGTGTGGCATTTGCCAAGGCCCACAGCCTTCTAAAAGGATAGACGCTGGAAAAGTGGCAGAAGGTGGATTTCTCAGATGAGTCTTCAGTTGAATTACATCACAGTCTCCGCAAATATTGCAGGAGACCAACTGGAGCCCGCATAGACCCAAGATTCACCCAGAAAACAGTTAAGTTTGGGGGCGGAAAAATCAAGGTCTGGGGTTACATCCAGTATGGGGGTGTGTGAAACATTTGCGGGGTGGAAGGCAATATCAATAGCCTAAAATATCAAGAAGTATTAGCTACCTCTTACATTCCCAAACATAAAAGGGTTCAAATTCTGCAGCAGGATGGTGCACCATCGCATACTTCCATCTCTACATCAAAGTTCCTCAAGGGGAAGAAGATCAAGGTGCTCCAGGACTGGCCAGCCCAGTCACCAGACATGAACATCATTGAGCATGTCTGGGGTAGAATGAAAGAGGAAGCATGGAAGGCAAAACCAAAGAATCTTGATGAACTCTGGGAGGCATGGAAGACTGCTTTCTTTGCTATTCCTGATGACTTCATCCATAAATTGTATGAATCATTGTCAAACCGCATGGATGCTGTCCTTCAAGCTTATGGAAGTCATTCAAAATATTAAATATGGATCTTACAGTAGCACTACTTAATTCACTGATGTTATGCAACATATTTTTGTTTTTGGAAGTAAATTATTTGTTACATTTTCACATTACTGTCTGTAGGCGACAAAACTTTTGTCTTGCCAAAATGTGACCTGTGTTCATTAAATGATCAATCTTTCTTCAGTAAAGCAATTTTATTTTAGTATATTGAACATGATTGGAGGGTTTTAGCTTTCATATGAGACATTTCTAAAACCGATGGATTCATTAAAAGTGAGGTTATAAGCTTTTGTTTCTACAAAATGGATAAGCGACAAGACTTTTGTCAGGGACTGTAACTTAATTATTTGCTTCAGTTAAGATAAATCCTTTTTTGGAGTTCAGTCAACTTAAAAATAACACGTAGTTATCAGATATTTATTCTGGTTTCATTAAAATTAATTCAATTAAGTAGGTGTAACTTTGGTGATGCTGTTAGAGTGGCAGCACAAGGAATTGTGGGATACCATTCCCTTTGCCTGTCTGGACGGATTTGGGTTTAAGTGTGGGTTTTTGTCCAAATGTGTTTTGTGTCTGTTTATGCTTTACATGCTCCCCTTAGGAAGCATAATCAGGAAACACAGCATTAACTTTCACTGTTATGCGGATGATACAAAGTTAAAGTTAAAAAACTATGTGTACCTGCCAAAATACTGAGTTTGTTTGAAATTAAAGTTAATAATTATGATTTTCGGGGTAAAGATATGTTTAAAAACAAAGTGATCAGAACTAATGCACTAAGCAATAGTATTTTTGTTCAGGGGGTTAACATGTGGAATTTATTATCCGACGATCTGAAGAATGCTAACTCAATATTGTCATGACGTCGTAGACGTAGCAGACCCAGATACCCGGAAGTAACTCGCAACAAGTACGTACTTGAAAAGGTTTATTTTACCAGTGTAGAATAAAGTTTCTAGGAGAATGTGGTAATTAGTTCCTTCGTGGAATGATCCTGAAGTCCTTGGAGCTGATGTCGCTGAGGACAGCGGAGCCAGAGAGAGGAGACGCGAGGACGCGTCGAAGCGTGGAGCCCGAGGGAGCGAGGCGTGGGCGCTGAGGACGGCGGGACCAGCTTCAGACGATGCGTGGATGCCGAGGACGGCGTAACCAGCTTGAGGAGAGGCGTGGACGCCGAGGACAGCATAATCAGCGTGGAGCGAGGAACCAGCGTGACCAATGGATGAAACCTGAAGGTGAATACAAGGCGAGGTAAGTAACATGAACTAAATAACATGAGCTAAGACTACAAGGCCAGGCATAAGCACCGGAGTGAGTATAACGGACTGGCGCAGGATTCTGGTGAGAAGCTCCCTTATGAAGACCGGCAGGATGATGAGGAGATGAAGGTCAGCTGGTGGGAGAGCTGTGGGAGAGGGAGGTGAACTGACAGGCACCGTGACAAATATATCAGTTTAAAAAAATGTATAAATTAAAAATATATCAAAAATACATTTTGGACTGAGAGACTCTTGTAGTTGTGAGGTAATCTTGAGAAGTGTTTGTGTTTGTTTTTTCCACTTCTTTTTTTCTTTTTCAAGGCTCCATCAATTTGTAGGTAGATGTGATGTTTGTAATCAGGGTCGGGGAAATAAGCCTTGGCTTTATCCGACACCTTTTTCGGTTAACTTTGTTCAATGTTTATGTTGAAATTGTTCAGTGTCAATGCTTATGTTAATGTTTTAAATTTGTGTCTAACATAACTTAAATAAATGCCTCTCTCTAAATACACAGTTGTATTTATCCATTAAACCTGACCAGAATGACAATATAGAGAAACAGTATGCCTCCCCGTGCATGCGTAGGTTTTCTCCGGGGACTCTGACTTACTCCCACCATCCAAAAACATGCTTCTTAACCTGACCAAGTACCTCGTCTCTGCTCCTGTTCCTACACTTGGTTGTGGACCCTGCCTCTGGCTCGTCTGGCGCTCCCAGCCGTCCTCCAACTTCATCTGGTTGAAGCTCATCTGCTGGACTTTAAACATGTAGTTGTAGGTAGTTGTAGAGTTAGATAAGTTAATTCTTCTCTATGAGTTCTGGTACATCGTCTGTCCGTCCTGGGTGAGGATCCCTCCTTCATGTGGACATCCCTGAGGTTTCTTCTTTTCTTCTTTGAATCCTTTTTTTTGGAGTTTTTCCTTACCTTGAAGGAGGGTCTAAGGGCAGGGATGCCAAGTTTAGTTTAGTTTAGTTTAGTTTAGATTGTTTAGTTTAGTCATTACATATTGAATTCTATGACTTTATGGCTTCCGGCCAGCTCACAGTACAGAGACAGCCCTGGTCCGAGTCATGAATGACCTACTCATGGCTGCGGACCAGGGCTCCCCATCCCTCCTCATCCTTCTTGACCTATCAGCTGCATTTGACACTGTGGATCACGGCATTCTCCTTAACCGTCTTCATACTACTGTTGGACTCTCTGGGAACATACTCAACTGGTTTAAATCATATCTCACAAACAGGACCGAATATGTGGCTCTGGGAAATGCTAAATCCCACACACACACAGTCACCTGCGGAGTTCCTCAAGGCTCTGTTCTTGGACCTTCACTCTTTACCATCTACATATCTCCACTTGGACAAATCATTCGTAAACACAACATTTCATTCCACTGTTACGCCGACGACACACAATTATATGTAAAAATGAATTCCACTCCCACCGTAACTTCTTCTGCCCTTCAGGGACGTCTCGAGGAGATAGAAGCATGGATGGCTGAAAACTCTCTCCAGTTCAACAGCAACAAGACTGAAGCCATATTAATCGGTACCCCTCACCAGATCAAAACATCCTCCACCAAAAGCATTCTGGTCTCTGGTCACAACATTCTGCTTTCTTCACCTGTGATAAATCTTGGTGTCAAAATCGATTCTACTCTAACATTTGATCATCATATACGTCACCTCTCCAAAGTCCCTTTTTTCCATCTGAAAAACATTGCAAAGCTCCGCCCCTCACTCACCCAGTCTGATGCAGAAAAACTAATCCATGCTTTTATCTCCTCCAGACTACATTACTGCAATGCTCTCCTTGTTGGGATTCCTGGCAGGAGCCTGGAAAAGCTCCAGCACATCCAAAACTGCGCTGCTAGGGTCCTGACAAGGAGACGCAAATTTGACCACATCACTCCTGTCCTTCAGTCACTTCACTGGTTACCCATTCGTTCCAGAATTCAATACAAACACTGTCTCCTCACCTACCAATGTGTCCATGGAACTGCCCCTGTCTACCTCAGTGAGCTCCTTTTCCCGCAAGCCACTTCACGACTCCTCCGTTCCAATTTCACACACTGCCTTCATCAGCCAAGGACCAGGCTAACCACTATGGGAGACAGAGCCTTTCAGGCTGCTGCCCCTCGACTCTGGAACAATCTTCCACAATCCCTCAGAGCCCCACAAACTTTACTTTTTTATAATGCTTTTTAGTACTTTCATTGTTGTTTTATTTTTGTCTTACCTTGTTCTTATTGTAAATCATTTTTATTTCTGCCTCCATTGTAGCGCTGTGAGATTTTATATAAAATGTAAAGCGCATTCTAAATAAAATGTATTATTATTATTATTACTTTATGTTCTTTATGTTTCACGTTTACACAACTACTGGTTTGAAGCCCATTGAGATGACTATTGTTGCAATATTGGACTTTATAAAATTGAATTGAATTGAATCACACACCTATGCACACCTAGGGCAAATGAGCATTACCAATTAACCTATTGAGCATTTTTGACCAAAAATTCTTAAAATAAACAAAGTAAATGTATGCATCCTTACCGCGAAGGGGGGTCTAAGGGCAGGGATGCCAGTTTAGTTAAGTCTGTTCAGTTAAAGTTTTAGTATTATCCTATTGAATTCTATGCAATTATGATCCTTTTTGATTGTATGTTTACCATACAATTACCGGTATGAAGCCCATTGAGACGACTCTTGTTGTGAATTTGGGCTAAATAAATAAGATAGAATTGAATTGAATGTATGACATAATCTTATTTGTAGTAGGACAATGGCGTCATAATTAGTATAGAAAGTTTGGTGCCAATAGCCTATGTATAATCAGAGCTATTGATATTTATTGTGATGTGTATCTCTTAATATGTGAAAAAAATAAAAAAAATAAAATAAAGATGGACTTTCTCACAAAATATTCATTGTAGCATGAATATGCTGACGAGTCTTCATTACTAGCTCATATAAATGTAAAATGTATTCGTTTTTGATAGAATTTTCTGTTTTACAGAATGGTCTTTTCTCTGAGCTTGCACTTTGTTGATGGTCCCTTGGCAGCCGTCTCGCTGCTGAGTCTGCATTTATGGCTCAAAGAGATCACTTCTCGTTACAAGGCAGAAAAAACAACAATCTTTTTTCTTTTGAAATGCATTTATATTTCACTTTCTGTGTTAATACAAAATGACGAGATACTTGCTGTCACATTTGAACGTTTATCAGAAGAATTATTGAGGCCAGAAGTCTAAATCTATGGACACCTTTCTGCCTTTACCAAACTGGTTGGTCTTCTGGGTCCTGCACTCTGGTTGGTTGCCCCCCCCCCCCCCCCGTTTCAGTTTTGACACAAATATCTTGCGAGGAATGAGTCAAAAGTACGAGCGCATTTGAAGTGCTGTGATTCGCGGCAGCAGATTTGGGCAGAACTAATCGCCTCTTTAAAGTTGTAACTCTAAATAAACACATGCAAATGGTAATTTTTCAGTTGTGACTTTATATGTCAAAATTTACAGCAGAAGTTTTCTGCACACAGATGCCGATATTCGGTGGACAAGTTCTCAAACCAAATCTACCAGCTCGTCCATTTTGACACATTTTTACCTTCATAGTAAAGCTGAGAGACGCTCAAAATGAAGTTTTAAGAGGGAACTTCCAGTTTTGGGAGGCTTCCTGGAAATTCCAGTGAAGAAGTTGCAGCTTTGACTGGATTTTGTTTTCAAGATGAAAAGCCAAGCATGTCACACTTCACTGTAACATGCTCTCCTAAAACACAAAGATGCAGTGCACGTCTTTGAAGCTCTGCCGACTGTAAGACACATTCTCCTGAAGATCTGTCAGCTGAGCTACAAACTAGGCTGAGAGAGCAGCTGATCAATGAGTGTTAAAGGACACCCGGCCTACATGACCTCATTGCTGTGCTTTGTTTCATCCGAACATCAAAGGCACCAAGACTTCATTCCATAATGAGAAATGAGACACCGAGGGCGGACAGCCCCACAAAGCCTGCATGCTTAATGAACCAGCATCCCAACAGCATGTCGGCCTAGTGAAACACAGTTCAGCATATTTTGCTGGAAGAGCAGCCTCCACGAGGGAGCACAGGGCCTGATAAGGCTGGGATTTGAGGCGGGAGTTAATTAACAAGTGTCGAAGAGACGCGTTATGCTGATTCAAAGGCGAGTTATTGGCTGCCCCGCTGTACGGCTCCCACGGCAATTTGGCACACATTGAGAGAAGAATTCCCAAGGAGTTTGGTTTAATTTCTGGTGCTGGATAAATTCTCCTGACCACGTTAACCCTCTGCCTTCAGGAAAGCGGATTTTCAAAGAAGTTTTAAGGTTTTCTATACAAGATGAAATGAATGTGGAAACCTGAAAAGTTCCGTTTGGATGCGGCTGCAGAAGATGACGGGTGGAGCTTTTTAAACGCACAGGGTCAGATGAGTCTCAGGAGCTGCCAGACTGTGAGGCAGCCTCGCAGTGATCCAGCATGCTCTGTGGTTTGCTTTGGTTTTACCTCCCTGCTGCTCTTGGATTATCATGTAATCCTTGATATTCATCAGTCTGGTAAGTCAAAGGTCATCCTATAATAATTCATAGGGACTGAATTCCAGTGGAACTGAATTGGCATGTGGACTTATTGACACGTGTGCCGGTACAGATCGGCACATGGATGCAGGCCTGACAACCCCCCCCCCCCACCCCCCCAGAGCTGTGAGCTCCACCCTACAGAGGGATGCACTGACACCAATTTATGACCAGACAAAACGAGTTTTTCAGACCTGATCCAAACATGGTTTAA
>CM074489.1:5199510-5350156 GCA_037389245.1 Oryzias sinensis | reverse complement strand
GGGGGGGGGGGGGGGGTTCTGCAGTAGATGAGCTGACATTGTTCTTAAGGTCCAGTTTAGACGTTCTCCATCATTATCCTCATTTTACAGAAAGAACCAGCCTGAGTCCAGTCATCGTCACAGCAGACCAGGAAGAACTTCAACCACGCCTTGACGGAACGTCTTCAACTTCTCTGCTCTCTGAGACCAAAAGTTCCCCTCAGGAAGCAGCTGGAACATCTGGAGTTGGAGGCCAAGTCAACCTCACCACAGCACCCGAAGAGACCAACAATGTCGAGCAATCTTCTCAGAGTCCTGGTGGTTCTGAACCCAACATTCCTCATCTTCAGATGATTGCTGAGGAACCTGTGGAGGTGACCTCTGAGGTCAATGTCACACACCAACCTGGTGATGGTTTGGACCAGGACATGAGGGAAAACAGAACATTCTTAGATAGAACCGACAATGAGATACTGGAGAACATTCCTCACGATTCTGAAGAACCTCCATCAGAAGGTGGAGCTGTTGTGGTTCTTCCAGAACCCACTCTAAGACCTGCAGCAGACCCGGTCACTCTGGTGAGATCAGAGCACATGACCTCTGAGGTTCCTGAAGACATTGTGCTTGGAACCACCACCAAGAGCTTTGTAGTGTCAGAAGACGAGGAAGGACGGGACGTTTCTTTAAGCGTCATCACAGCTGTAACTTTAGCCAATGACATCATAGAAAGGTTACCTGATCCAGCCCCTCCTGGAATGTCTGAAGTGGGAACAGCAACACCACATCCAGAACCTCCTCTTGAAGAAACTGTTGGATTCAGCCTTCATGGAGCTGAGATCATTGCAGAAACACCTCCACCTGCATTTGAGAGAACACGCACAGAACATGAGGGGTCATCCATCAATGTGTTTCCAGAACCAGAATCCATCACCGTCTCTGAACCACAAGACAGTTCTCAGGTTTCTATCAGAACAACGAAAATGGAGGTTGGTGAAGATACGGGGCAGAATCAACCTGAAGTTCTAGCAGAGGTTCCTTCCCAGCCAACTCAGATGTTAGAAAACGAGATGGATGAAGGTCTACCGATAACCGTGGAGAAAGACACATCTGTAAAACCGAAGGAGGTCGTTGATGAAGATGAGACACCTGAACCAGCGGTGGATGTCCAGACTGAGGGTGCTGCGGAGGTTACCGGAACCACAGAAGACGCAGTTCCAGAAACGGAACCCGCCAGACCTTCAGTAGAGCATACAACGGAACCGTCACTAGATTCATCTACAGTTAAAGCAGAAGAACCCGTTATTCCAGGTACACCAGACACACTGACAGAAGAACGTTTCAGCACTGCAGAACAACCAAAGCTTCTTGGTGCAACTTTAAATAATCAAGAACCTGTAGAAGAAGCTGCACCAAAACAACAAGCACCTCCCCAAAGTGTTCCAGTGGACCCAAAACCTGAAGAAGATACTCCAGAACCCATAAAAGAAACAGCAGAAGTACCAACGTATACAGAGGAACCAGCACACAAGACACACACTCTTAAAGAAAGTATAGGAGGAACAGAACCTTCAACAGAACCAGTGGCAGACTCCAAACTTTTTGAAGTAAAAACACAGGAATCACCAGAACCAATCGGAGCGCCAGCAAATGGAGAAGTTACTGAAGAACCAGCATATGAAGCTAAATCCATCACAGAACTGGCACCAACAGGAGCAGACACATCAAAGCACGAATCAGATTTAGAGAATCAACCAAAGCCTTCAAGAGAACCAGCAAATGAAGGAGACCGAATCACAGAACCAGATCCAGAACGAACTAGAATACCAGCACAAGTAACAGTGCCAACTACAGAACCAACGGTGGAAGAAAAACCTCACAGAGAACCAGCTAAGGAACCAATACCAACTAAAATACAAGAATCAGAGTACATCACAGAACCAGGACAAACAAGCACAGAACAATTAGAAAGCACATCAGAGTCAGGAGAAGCAAAACATGCTATAAAACCAGCAAAAAAAGCAGAACCAATTACAGAACTAGAATCAGAACCAGACTACTCAATAATACCAGTACAAGTACCAGTGCCAACAAATGAACCAACAGAGAATACAAAACCTTTCACGGAAGCAGAACAAAGCACAATACTAAAACAAGAACCAGAAGATGCCATAAAACCATCACAAGAACCCCTCCAAAAAACAACACAGGAGGTAGAACTTAATAAAGAATCCAAAGAATCAGACCCAATTACAAAACTAGAACCAGAGCCAGGCACAACTTCAGAAGAAACAGAATCCACAGGAATACCATCAATGAAATCAGAACCCACAAAAGAATTGACAAAGGAGGTTCCTAGAGAAAAAGCAAAAAAAGCAGAACCTACGAAAGAACCACTGGAACCAGAGCCCACCACTGACTTAATACAAGAAGAGAAATATATTGCAAAACCAGGAGAAGAACCCAAACTGTTTGGAGAACAGGGACAAGCAAGTAGGCCAACTAAAGAACCAGAAGTCACACAAAAAACAACACAGGAACCAGAAACTACAGAAGAATTGACAAAAGAGGTTCCTGGAGAAGAAGCAAAGAAAGCAGAACCCTCAAAAGTACCGCCAAAGAGACCAGAGCCCACCACTGAAATAATACAAGAAGAGAAACGTATCATAAAACCAGAAGAAGAACCTGAACTAATTGGAGAACAAGCAAGAAAGCCGAATGAAGAACCAGAAGTAACCATGAAACCAGCACAAGAACCAGAGCCCACCACTGAATATATCCAGGAAGAGAAACCTATCATAAAACCAAAAGAAGAACCAGAACTGATTGGAGAACAAGCAAGAAAGCCAATCGAAGAACCAGAAGCCGCCAAAGAACCAGTACAGGAACCAGTAACCACCAAAGAGTCAATGCAAGAAGAGAAAGCTGTTGAAGAATCTGTAAAGGAACCAGAATCAGTTGAAGAACTAAAACAGGAATCAGAACATGAAATAAACCCTACACAAGAAAAGGAACCCATCACAGAACTAGCTCATCCAGATGCCAAAACAGCAGAGATCCCATTAGAAGAATCTGAAGAAGCAAAACCAACACAAGCAGAACCCACCGAAGAGTTACAAAATTACACTCAAGCTCCCAAAGAACCAGAAAAAGAAGCAGAACCCACAGCATTTGAACGAGAACATAAACCAACAAAAACATATACACTAGAGATAGAACCCACAAGGGAACCACCACAGATACCAGAACCTGCAACTGAATCAAAAGAAGACACTAAATTTACCAAAGTACCAGCAAGTGGTCCTGAACCCACAGAAGACCCAGAAGGTTTCAGGAATGAAACAAGAACATCTCATCCCTCAAATGATGACATGGTGGAGAAGACAGAACCGACCAGAGAGCAGACAGAAGAACCTGTACCAGAGGTAGAATCTGATACTAATCCATCTGAGGATTTGATTTTGGGGGATAAAGAACAAGGAGAAACAGCAGATCAACCTATGGAGAACGGTGGAACTCTAGAGAGTTCCAGAGAGGTGGAAGTACTAGAGCCTGCTCTGGAATCAGACCAGAACATCACTCCTGTTATCCCAGAAGACCCAGAGGAGGTCACGCCAGAGCCGGAAGAGGTGGAAATACAGGAACCAGAGGTTCCTGAACAACCTCCAGTTGATTTAGGTAGGGAGGGTTCCACAGAGGAAGTGCCTTCTCATGTGGATGGGCCTAAGATCAAAGTCTCTGAGCAGAGTGGAATGACAGCAGATGTCCTGGAGACTGCAGACCATCTGTGGAGGCTTTCAGACGTTAAAAACACAAAGGTTGGAACCCCTGAGTTCCCTGAAAAGTTTCCCAATGACCCAGAAACTGCAACCAGCGAGGAAACCGCAGCAGAAGCTGCACCAGAGATCATCCAGGACCACCTCATCCCAGGATCAGCCGCTGGAGCCACAGATAAAAGTTCAGCCGCCATCAGCGGTTCTCCTGTGGACATCACAACAAAGTACGTGGTGGAAACCAACAACGGCAACTTCCCGGATCTCCTAGACATCCCAGAAGATGAAGAAGAGGAGGACAACCGACTTGGAAACAACGGCTTCCCTTCAGAGGTGGAGCATGTGAGCTCGGTAAGTCTGTGCTGACCTTTGTTTCCTAACGGAACCAAAACTGACGTGATGTTTCTTTGGGTTCTCAGATTGATAACGAGATCGCGGACACGCTGCTGAAGCCCCCGCGGCTCCTGAAGGACCAGACGGTGGATCTGAGGATCAAGTTGAAGGGACAAAGCTACAACGACGCTCTGAGGGACCCCAGCAGCCTGGAGTACCAGCACCTGGCCAGACACTTCAAACGCAGGGTGAGCGGAGGCGGGGCCTCCTTTGGTTCTACCAAACTGACCTCTGAAGTTTCATCTGTGTTAGACGGTAAATCCAGTGGATTTCGTCTGCCTCAAACCTGAAGGCACAAGAACATGGTTGATGATCCATGGAGCAGATGTTGTTTCACAGTTTCAGCTTCAGGGTTCATCAGAGAAAGATGAGCCCTGAAGCTAATGCTGGATCAGAACATGGTTGGATCTGCTGATCCATGACTGTCTCTCTCTTGGACTCCTGGGATCAGAGACAACTGGTCTGCCAAAGATCTGCAACCTTCTGGAGTCCATCAAATGTCTTCTGTTTGTCTGACAGGTTGAAGACGCTTTTGAGAGGCTGCCAGGCTTCAAGAGCATCTCCATCGTCGAGTTCAGGTACACTTTGGAACTTTCTCACTCACCTTCTGAGAATGAGCCTTCATTGTAAGGTTGTTCTCTGATGAAGAACGTTTGGTTCTAGCAGAAACTTCAGGAGAAAGTCACATTTTTCCTCTGTCTAATGTTCTGCTTTCTGCTTTCAGGCCTCAGAAGGACCTGGAACGGTAAGTTCAACCCATCTGTTACCATGGTAACACCAGTACCACCTTCAGCTGGAGGCACCGCCCTCAGATCTGCAGTCAGATAACAGAAACTGACAGAGTCAGACGGTCAGAATGCAGAAGAAATCAGGAATGGATTGAAACAGTTAGAAAACTGCACCAGGAAGCTGAAAGAGTCAAACAGTCAGAAAACTGAAAGCGTCTAACTGAAAGGCACAGGCCTAAACCCCCCGGTTCTGACCAGCTGTCTCCGTATAAAACAGCTCCTACATTTGTGGATTTTCTCTCATATTTGATCTTTTTGTTAGCCTCTCTTTTTAAAGATGATGGAATCCTTTGAATTTTTCCCTTGTTGACATCTCCATGTCTGATGTGGACCTTCTGTTTGAAGTTCTGACCCAGTTGGCCATGTTTTGGTTTCCCAGCGGTCTGGTGGTTCTGGTGCATTACTCCATCACTCTGGAGGTGGAGGTGGACAGCGGCGGCATCTCCAGCGACACTCTGGACTTCATCATTCTGCAGAACAACCTGCTGGAGAAGAACTTTGCCGGCGGTGCCGAGCAGCCCACTGTCATCTACACCATCACCGACTTCCGTAACTTCATCACGGAGGCTCTGCACAAGGACACCTTCAAGAGCAACAGCAGCCTGGACCTTCTGGAGAGTTGTAAGCCGCTCCAGATGTCCTCATCTGCAGAAGATCTCTCTGTGCTCCTCTGTTTCTCCTCTAAAGTCTCTGACGGCGCTCTCACATCTTTGTTTTAGCAGCAGAAAACATCTGGTCTGCAGTGAAACCAACCAGTCAACCAGCCGACACCTTCAACAACATGGTGACTCAGAGTTTCTGGTCAGCCAGAGTTCTGATCCGTCTGCAGAAACATCTGAAATGTTCTTTCTTTTCAGGACAACGTTTTGGCAGCAGAGAAGCCTCCGGATGCTCCGGCCCACGAAGCTGACAGCAGTGAGGTCTTCCTGAAGAAGGAGGACTTTCTGTTCAACCCCATCGACCCTTGGAAAGGCGAGCAGAAGGAGACGCTCAGCGAAAACGATGTCTTCCTGTTTGATGAGAGGACGCCTGCCCCTCCACCCACCAGCGACCTGGAGCCGCAGGAGGAGCAGAGTGAGTCCAGTTTGTGGACCATGAGGACCACCGATGTCTGAGATACTAACCTCCTGGTGTACGTCTCCACAGACCCAGAGCACATCCAGGAGGAGGGCTTCCTCCTCACTACCACACTCAGCTCCAGAACAGGGGTTCCTCAAGGGGAGCCCTCAGAACGTCCTGAAGGTCCTCCTGCAGTCAGCATACTCCCGTCTGTGGAGACTCACTCTAAAGGTTCACTCGATGACCGGTCTGGATCTGGGTTCTCTGGAGACGACCAGGGAGCAGATCTCTGGTCACTGCCACCCCCAACAGAGTTCTACATTAGTCGTATCATAGAACGAAACAAGCTAGACGTTCTTCCTCCGCCCGATTTAGAGGAGGACCTGGACGAAGACGTAGCCTCAGCTGAACCACCGTCCATCGCAGAGGAAGCACATGCTGATGATTTGGAGGAAGCAATATCTGCTCCTTCTGAAGGAGAGACCTTCAGCACATACACAGAGGCTCCTTATCTGAGTCCAGAGCTGCTGACTCCACACATCAGCACATCTCCACAATACTCCACCCCAATACCCCCACCCTTACTCCTACCCCAGGAAACCCCACCTACAGTGGAGGCATCTGGACTCTGGAAGAACCACACAGAGACTCCAATGGTTTCCAATGAAGGACCAATCACGGGTTCCCCACCTGAAGAATGGACTCAAAAGACAGAAACAGTGTTTGGTCTCGCTGACTCAGACGGGAAGCTGCAAAAAAAACCTGAAAAGGAGCAAGAAGTAACTAAAAAGGTGGAAAAAAGCACTGAGAAGGTGGAGGAAACTCTGGAAGAGGTGAGGGACATCCCTGAGAAAGTGCAAGAAGCCTCTGAGAAGGTGGAAGAAACCACTGAGAAAATGGAAGACGCCTCTGTACAGGGGCAAGAAGCCTCAGAGAAGGTGGAAAAACCCACTGAGAAGGTGGAAAAAGAAATTGAGAAGGTGCAAGAAAGCTCTGAAAAGGAGCAAGAAGCCTCTGAGAAGGAGGTAGAAACCACTGAGAATGAGCAAGACGCCTCTATACAGGGGCAAGAAGCCTCTGAGAAGGTGGAAGAAACTACTGAGAAGGTGGAAAAAGCAATTGAGAAGGTGCAAGAAGGCTCTGAGAAGGGGGAAGAAACCACTGAGAAAATGGAAGACGCCTCTATACAGGGGCAAGAAGCCTCCGAGAAGGTGGAAGAACCTGCTGAGATGGTGGAAAAAGCAATTGAGAAGGTGCAAGAAGGCTCTGAAAAGGAGCAAGAAGCCTCTGAGAAGGTGGAAGAAACCACTGAGAAGGTGGAAAAAGCAATTGAGAAGGTGCAGGAAGGCTCTGAGACGGGGGAAGAAGCCTCTAAAAAGAAGGTAGAAACCACTGAGAGTGTGCAAGAAGTCTTTTTAAAGGTGCAAGAAGCCTCCGAGAAGGTGAAAGAAACCGCTGAGAAGGTGCAAGAAGGCTCTGAAAAGGAGCAAGAAGCCCCTGGGGAGGTGAAAGAAACCACTGAGAAGGTGGAAAAAACAATTGAAAATGTGGAAGAAACCATTGAGACAGAAGACATTGCAGCTCCAAGACCAAAAGAGTCAATAGAGAGGGGGGAACTGATCCATCCTCTTGAATTACCTGGAGTCCGTAATGCTGAAGTCCACACACCTGTAACCATTGGACCATTGGTCCAGGCAGTGAGTGAGTCAGATGATGGAGCCACCACAGAAGAACCTTCAGAAGCTCCATTCTCTAAAACAAAAATCAACATCAAAGTTGAGATTTTGGAGGAACAGCATGTTGGTACCACTCACAGCACACCTCCAGAACCTGAGGTCATGGACCCTGACCTAGCTGTGGATGAAGTCCTGGTTGTCACAGCAACAGTTGGAACCTGGGGTCCAGAGCGCAGCGACACAATCCTCTCACCTGAGAAGGAATCCCCATTCACCAGAGTATCAGATCTGGTTCCAGACGAGGAAGATCTATTCCACCAGAACCCTGATGATGTCACTGCAGCTCCGATCCACCCTCCATTCTCAGAGACCTCTCAGTCCACGCTGGAGGTGCTGGTAGGGAGCAAGACCATGGATCAAAGTCTGGATCTACCAGAACCTTCAGGAGGGGAACCAGACCAAGCAAGAGTGGAAGCTCAACCTTCAGAACATAGGAAAGAACCTTTTGATATGAGGTTCAAATCCCCAACTGGAGAACAAGAACTTTTGGTAGTTGAAGATAAAGCCATAAGAGGGGAACCTTTGGGTTTGGAGGAAGATAAAAAGGATTCTACTGGAGTTTCAGAGACAAAAGACAACTTTGGAAGAACAGAAGAACCTTTAACAAGTGATGGGAAACCTTTGGAATGGACCAAAAAACCTTCAGAAGTCCAAGAAGACCTTTCTGACGTTCTAAAATTCATAGAAGTGGTACCATTTGAAAGCACAGACGTTGTTTCTGGGGACAACGCGGAACCATCAGAAGGTGAAACAGAACCTTTGGGTCCAGGAGAAGGCATTTTCAGAGCTGAGGAAGGACCTTCTGTAGAGACTTTAGAGGTGAAAGCAGAACCCTCTGGAGAGGATTTGGGTGTGGGAAAGGAACCATCTGAAGCAGAAGTTTACTCCTCTGCTGGGAAAACAGGAGACTCTCAGTCACAAGCAGAACCTGTGGACGAGCAAGCAGAACCTGTGGACGAGCAAGCAGAACCTGTGGACGGCGTGGCAGACGTGGATAACAGCAGCTCTCCATCCTTTGACCAGACCTTGTCAGCCATCAACATGAGCATTGACGTGTTCCAGTATGGCGGCGTGGGGGAGGAAGGGGAAAGTAGCGGCTTCTTCAGCGAAGCTCACAGTTTGGACAGAGCTGCTGGAGCTCTGCCAGCCCAGCCTGGCAGGGCTCTCACCGTGTTCTTTAGCCTGAGGGTCACCAACATGGCCTTCTCTCCAGACCTCTTCAACAAGAGCTCCACGGAGTACAAAGCTCTGGAGCAACAGTTCCTTCATCTGGTGAGAACCATCCTCCAGGTGGTAAGACTTCAGCGCCTTCTGTCTTATTCATGCAGGTTCTTTGTTTTTGTAGTTGGTCCCCTACCTGCAGTCCAACCTTAACAACTTCCAGAACCTGGAGATCCTGAACTTCAGGAACGGCAGCATTGTAGTGAACAGCAGGATGCGGTTTGGTAAACCGGTTCCCAAAGAGGTGACCAACGTGATCTACCTCATCCTGGAGGATTTCGCCAACACGGCCTACCAGAAGATGAACATGGCCATCGACAAGCACTCGCTGGATGTGGAGTCAGGTGGGAGGTTATGAGGACAGACAGAAATGACATCATCATCAGAGATGATGTCATCGGGTTTGGGTTAGGTTAGTTTGATGGTAGAGGCATGTCCAAAGTCCGGCCCAGGGGCCCAAAGTGGCTCTGGATCAAATGTCTTGGGCTGCTGTCATAAAATCAATATTATCTGCCCCCAGCACTTTCTATGGGCCATGATTTCTGGATTGTGATTGGCTAATCTACGTCATCATTAATCTGTGGCTGCATGGCCTTTAGCGCCTTAACGAGAAGAACCGATTTCTTTGTTCTCTGATCCAAACCACAGTGGTTCGTTGTGATTTTCCTGCTCTCCTGATTATATGGACATGTTTGCAGTGAGCATTTCATAATGAATAATCTATAACCTGTCATGTGACCCAGATTTAATGTTTACTTTAAGGTTTTTTCCAGACTCCAATCAGAACTTCACACTAGTTGAGGTAAAAATGGATTTAGATGCATTTCTGTTCTACGTGAAGAAATGGGGATGTCATCAGATGGTTGACATTGTTATTATGAGGTTTAGAGCGACTGCTTCACACATTTTCACCAAATCTGACCCCCTTTAGGAAAAGGTTCAGGGTCCAAGCAGACCATGAGTCTGAGGAACCTGCAGTCCGCCTTTCCCTCCACTAATCTAATGCCTCCCATAATCTGTCTGGAAGGAACCTGAGCTGCAGATCGCTGTGACTCACAGTCTGCCTTCCCTCCCATCGGTCAGTGTTGACGAGCGGCGCCCGGAGCGCCCGTCTGCTTCTGTAAACCCAAGGACGTCTTTGCAGAACGCCATGCAGCAGCAGAACGGCGTTTGAAAGCCAATCAGCAGCATGCAGGGCGTTTTCATGTTCAGGAGCAGCTGCTGCTGCTGCCGGAGCTTCAGTCGCCATAGGCAGACGGGTGGACGGCGCTGTTCCTCTGGTCTGGCGTCAGAAGGGTCTAGGCTGTGGGCTGAAGGCAGGCGCTGCTGTTGATGCAGCACAGACTCCAGGCTTCCTGCACGTTTGCTGAGCGGCGGCTCTTTAATCTGTCTGAGCCAATCACGCTGCAGCCGTACCAGCCTAATCTGCAGCAATGACTCTCTCGGCTCTGGGCGCCACATAATCGCTGTGCTGCTCTGCTGCAGGGGTTTGGCTTATGAGTCAAAGGGTTTCCAGGATTTCAGTTCAAGGAAAAACTGTTTAATGCACCAGTCCGGTTCTTTATGCTCAAAGAGGTTTATTCTCAGATTCACATGGACCAGTCCCTAAAGCATTGCAGGAAATGGACCCCCCTGCATGGTGGCGCAGTGCTTAGCGGTCTTGCCTCCCAGCAAGAATGCCCCTGGTTCAAGTCCCGGCTGGCGGACCTAAAAAACTACATCAACGGGGGACCTTTCTGTGAGGAGTTTGCATGTTCTCCCCGTGCATGCGTGGGTTTTCTCCGGGATCTCCGGGTTCCTCCCACCGTCCAAAAACATGCTTCATAGGTTAATTGGCAACTCTATATTGTCCCTAGGTGTGAGTGTGAATGGATGTGTGTTTGTGGACATTCTACCCTGCAACAGACTGGCGACCAGTCCAGGGTGTCCCCCTGCCTTCGCCCACAAGTGGCCGGGATAGGCTCCAGCAGCCCCGTGACCCCAAAAGGGAAGAAACGGAATAGAAAATGAATGGTGAAAAAAAAAAGGACCCCCCCCCCATTTACAAATGTATTCAGTCTGTACTGCTGAGTAGGGGAGGAAGTGTCTTCTCATGGGACTCTGTGTCTGAGCATCTTTGTCAACATTTATGGTTACAACCGTTCATGAGCCAATCAGGTGTTGTCCAGACACAAATGCTTCCCTCCATGATGCTGGTCCTGGTTCTCTGTTTCCCAGGTGACCGGGCTGATCCCTGCAAGTTCCAGGCCTGTAACGAGTTCTCCAGGTGCATGGTCAACCAGTGGTCTGGGGAGGCTGAGTGCGTGTGCGACCCCGGCTATCTGAGCGTGGACGGCCTCCCGTGTCAGAGCGTCTGTGATCTGCAACAGGACTTCTGCCTGAATGACGGCAAATGTGATGTCCTGCCTGGCAAAGGCGCCATCTGCAGGTGGGAGGTTCAGCAGACATACGAGCAACTGCAGGTGGTTACTTTCTCTAGAATGAAGCTTGAGTTGAGCGGATTTACCGTCTGACTGTCCAAGTGAATCAGCTACTGTGTGGCGGGAATATTTTATCAAGTCCAAAGGGCCAGTAAAGATCAAAAACGCCTAAATCTCATTGTACTAATCTAAAATGACTGTTGGGTCATTTAGAAACTACCCATCCATCCATCCATCATCCATCCATCCATCTATGCATCCATCCATCATCCATTCATTTATCTTCATCCATCCATCCATTTTCAGAACTTGCTGAATCCCCTTTGGTTGCTGGAGCCTATCCCAGCTACTGTGTGGGTTCTCCACGGTTTCCTCCTACACACCTTTCTGTCACCGGGACACAGAAACACACATACATTCTCACACCAATGAACCAATGAAGCCTGTTTTTGGACTGTGTGAGGAAACCGGAGAGAACCCACACCTAGACCAGGAGAACATGGTCTAGGTGGTCTAGGGGTCTAAGGGCAGGGATGCCAGTATAGCTTAGTAAGTTTGTTAGTCCATTTTTGGATTTTCCTATTGAACTCTTTGTATTCATGATCCTTTTGAGTTCATTTTTTACTTCGAAGCCCATCGAGACGACTGTTGTTGTGATTTTGGGCTAGACAAATAAAATTGAATTGAATTGAATTGAACATGCGATCCCTGGGATTTGAACAAGGGTCTTGTTGTTGTAAGGCAAGAGAGCTAACCACTACACCACAGTGCAGCGGTTTGTAAATCTATTGTAAAAGAAAATCTGTCTGCACACATGCCAGTCTCTGCTCACAGGGGCCCACCTTTTGCAAACACTGGGGGGTGTCAGTGGGATTTCACTCTGTTCTCTGCCGTAGGTGTCGAGTTGGGGAGAACTGGTGGTACCGGGGGGAGCATTGTGAAGAGTACGTCTCTGAACCGTTGGTGGTGGGCATCGCCATCGTCTCTGTGGTTGGCTTTCTGGCCGTGGCGGCTGGCATCATCTTCTTTTTGGCCAGAACACTCAGGGAGCAATACAACGGGGAAGACACAGAGGACCCTCTGCGGTGAGCCACGTCTCCAGGATGAGGAAGTTTACAGAGACGGAGAACGTCCAGGCTGAACTCCTTCTCTTTCAGGAGGGGGGAGAGCGATCCCAGTCTAAAGCGAGCGACCAAATTCAACCCCATGTTTGAAAACGATCCAGTGACCACACAGTACTACCGTCGTTATGACGACGGCTCGTCCCAGAACGCAGACTCTGCGGTTCCCCAATACGCCTCCAATCCAGTGACCACCGAGGAGACGCTCCACATTTACCGGAACACGGCGCTGACCCCCCAGGTAAGGAAAGCTTCTAATGATTCATTCACTTATTGCACTACACAGAGAGAGTCCCATCATGACCAATATAAACCAGCATTAAACCCACCATCATCCGCATTAAACTATTATGACCAACAAAAAACTATTATAACCAACAGAAAACTATTATAACCAACAATAAACTATTATAACCAACAGAAAACTATTATAACCAACAATAAACTAACAATAACATCATCATAACCAGTATTAAAGTAATATATTATTTCACTAAATCAATAATATGTAAGGGTTAATGGCCTTAGAATGGTGCATTATTAGAGTTAACACTCTTTGTGGTTTATTCAGTCTTCCAATGCGTGCGTTAACAAGTGATAATGCATACTTTAAAGGCCATTAACCCGCTTATACTATTGTCACTTACAAAATAAATAAATATTAACCAGTTTTTAGTACTTAATTCTTGTTTGATGTGGATTGCTTTTTTGACAAAAAGCAGACTATTACGTGGTGCGTATCATTGTCATGATACCGTGACAATGCGCCACCGCTGCAGCCAATATTCAGAGATATAAAGCAATATATATATATATAAAAAAAAAACTTGCCCCTTTCACCCTTTCGTGGGTGGTTTCTCACTCAAGCTCGGGTCCTCTACCAGAGGCCTGGGAGCTTGAGGGTTCTGCGCAGTATCTTAGCTGTTCCTAGCACTGCGCTTTTCTGGATTGAGATGTCTGAGATCTTTCCAGGTGATCGACCCAATGGGTTGAATGACGCATCAGTTCAGAGAGAAGGTTTACTTCTCACGGCTTGTTTTTATTCAGATGATGAAGCTAAAGGTTGTTTTAAAGAAGCTGGCGCAGTGATACATAAGGTTTGAGATAGGTGACCGGAACTACTTTTTGGGGCGTGCAGTTATCACTTTTTAAGGCACACCCAGCAGCCAATCAGAATGGCGTATTCACCCAGACTGTGGTATAATCAGTATTCAAGCAATAATAACCAGTACTTAACTAATACTAACCAGATATTTACTCATTCATTGTAGCAGGTCAGCGGTACTTGACGGGTTGAAGAACACGAGGAACACTTTTTTGCTGATGACCACTGAACATATTTTGCTGTCGAAAAGGAGTATTTTTAGAATCAGGAAGATTAAACAGTCTAACCTGTTGAATGAACTTGAAAGGCTTTTCTTTGCTGATGCCCCTCCCCCTCTTGAACAGCTATCTTTGGCTCCTCCCAGTTTAGTAGGGTGACTTTGTTGTGATGTTTCTTTGGCCTGCAGAGCCTCTCAGCAGGATGTTGGCGCCGGGCTGATGGGTATTTTTACCTGCAGCTCCGCTGTCTTATGTAACACTGTCTCTGGTGACCTCTGACCTCTGCAGGAGATCCAGGAGCGTCTCCGGATAATCAAGCTGTGCTCCAGAGACCAGCGCTTTGCTGACTTTGTGCGGCAGACTCAAGTGTGAGTGTTGTCTTCCTGCGTTGTGATGTTCTGTCCAGTCCTTACAAGGTTCTGCTGAAGAACGTTTGTTCTTCTAAAAGAAAGAGTCTGACCGACAAAAAGAAAAGTTGTTGCTTCAAATAAATGTATTCAAAGAAATGGAATCAACAGAAAGGTTCAGGTGAGGTTCAGATGGTTCCTGAAGAGGAAATGACAATAAACTGTATGATGAAGATCAGTGTGAAAAGCTTCTCCTCATCCTCAGCGTACGGCAGTTCTAACAATCTAAGCCTCTCACCCTGTTTGTCTCTGGGGAGCAGATACCTGGAGAGGAGGGGGAGCTCCACCACATAACTCCTCCCACCTGCTGTCCTACAGGTAAAGCACCCCCCTACCCACTCTCAGCTCAAGGCTTTAGACTACATTTCCCATGAGTCTCAGCAGAACATGCTACATGTAGCTCTCAAAGCTCCTGGAGCTCCTGAAGCTCTTGAAGCTCTTGAAGCTCCTGAAGCTCTTGAAGCTCCTGGAGCTCCTGAAGCTCCTGAAGCTCCTGGAGCTCTTGAAGCTCTTGAAGCTCTTGAAGCTCCTGAAGCTCCTGGAGCTCCTGGAGCTCCTGAAGCTCCTGAAGCCCCTGAAGCTCCTGGAGCCCCTGAAGCTCCTGGAGCTCCTGGAGCTCCTGGAGCTCCTGAAGCTCATGGAGCTCCTGGAGATCCTGAAGCTCCTGAAACTCCTGAAGCTCCTGAAGCTCATGGACCTCCTGGAGCTCCTGAAGCTCCTGAAGCTCCCGAAGCTCCTGAAACTCCTGAAACTCCTGAAGCTCCTGGAGCCCCTGAAGCTCCTGGAGCTCCTGGAGCTCCTGGAGCTCCTGAAGCTCATGGACCTCCTGGAGCTCCTGAAGCTCCTGAAGCTCCCGAAGCTCCTGAAACTCCTGAAACTCCTGAAGCTCCTGAAGGTCCTGAAGCTCATGGAGCTCTTGAAGCTCTTGAAGCTCCTGGAGCTCCTGAAGCTCCTGAAGCTCATGAACCTCCTGGAGCTCCTGGAGCTCCTGAAGCTCCTGAAACTCCTGAAGCTCCTGAAGCTCCTGAAGCTCCCGAAGCTCCTGAAACTCCTGAAACTCCTGAAGCTCCTGAAGGTCCTGAAGCTCATGGAGCTCTTGAAGCTCTTGAAGCTCCTGAAGCTCCTGAAGCTCCTGGAGCTCCTGAAGCTCCTGAAACTCCTGAAGCTCCTGAAGCTCCCGAAGCTCCTGAAGCCTTTGCTTTTAGAGTCTGTTCCGCAGTTGGAAGTTGTTCTTAAAACCCTGTTTCTCCTGCAGACGGCGTCCTGCTCCTGTGGTCAGGAAAGACAGTGGCTGCAGGCAAAGATGCCGGACTTCTTTCTGTGGATGTTCTCTGCCGGGTTCTCCTGAAGGGACTTGGACCAAACCTTTCCTGTTCTTCCTCCTGCACATCAGGATCTCTGCTCACGGTTCTGCCAGCATCCAGGCCCACTCAGTACCTCTGAGCGGTGAGCCTCAGCGTTCCTCGTCAGTGCCTTCTCTAGGACTTCATTTAAAGAACCGCAGAACCCTGGATCTGGAACATCTCAGACCGTCAACATCTGCTTCATCTCAGCAATGTTTACATTTCTGATCTTTGCTCTAGTGTTAGATGTGTAGACTTGTTCCTGAGCGGACCTCGTACCGACGCTTCAGGGTTTTAACTGAAAAACCGAAGGCTGCAGAACGGAACACAAACCTGTTCTTGCATTAAAGGTTTGGGTTCTCGTGGGTTCCTCAGAGGTTTCACAGATGTCCCTGCGATACGGTCCAGACAGAAAGGAGCCATCCACAGAGTTCTTTAACCTCCAACGGTTGGACCGGTCTACATCTACGGAACATCAAGGTTCTTCATAGTCAGACACATTTCGGTTCTTAAGTTCTGTTTTGGACCTGATCCTGAGTTCATAAAGAACACTAGATGGTTCCGGTTGAGTAGTTTCAACAAAGTTGGTTGGTTCTTTACAGATGGTTGGTGGTTTCACAGCTCTGCTGCATTCAGTTCTAAGAGGTTCTACAACATTTTTGGGTTTCTTACTCCATGAAAGTTTTGTTCTTCTCTAACAGCAAAGGTTCTCTGATTAATTCACTATTTGGTTCTAGTCCAGGTTCTCTGGTTCTTTTGCCGTCAGGTTCTCACCTGTCCCTGCGTTATTAGGTTCTGCCACCGGTTCTTTAGTTCCCCCAGCATCAAGTTGTATTACAGGTTCTCTTGTTCTCGAAGGTTTCAGTGTTGGTTCTACCATAGGTTAACTGGTTCCCGCAGTGATAGGTTTTGGCATAAGTTCTTTAGTTCCATACGTGTAAGGTTCTGTCACACGTTGTCTTTTACACCAGGTTCTTCGTGGGTTCTCTGGTTTCAGGTTTTGTAACAGGTTCTCTGTTTTGTGTCAGGTTCCTTAATTCAGTGATTAATTCAGTGTCAGGTTGTGCCCCAGGTTCTCAGGTTCCACCAGCACCAGGTTCTGTCACAGATCCTCTGCTTCTTGCAGTGTCAGGTTCCTCTGTTCCTGTCTGTATCAGGTTCTATGAGTAGTTCTCTGGATGTTTCACTTCAAGATCTTAACACAGGTTTTCTGGTTCCTCCAGTGTCAGGTTCTATCACCGGTGTTCTGATTCCTGGAGGATCCTCTCCCGTTCTGTTGGAACCATCTTGTTGCCTAATGATGTTCTTATTGTTGTGTTCATGTTTTGTCAGTTCTACATTTTTTCTCGTGTAGTTAATGGAGAAACGAGGAGAACGTGAACGGTCAAAGAACCCAAACCAAAGAGAAGCTGGGCTCTGCAGAACCCTGATCATGTGTGGTGGTAGTTGGTCGTAGACGTTCTGTAAATGTGAGCATTGTTCTGTAGTCAGCAGCTGGTGGACCTCAGTGTAAAGCAGAAGGTTCTGAGATGATGACGTGTGTGCGGTACTGTGTGTGTTTTGTATTGTGTTTTCTATGCTGTTTGTTCAACACTAGAGCAGCACAAACCTGCCGTTCTCTCTTCTCTGGAATAAACATTTTTCACTCATGGCTGCTCAGAATCCGCTTCTTGGCTCTTTGGGGAGGGGCCGGGAAACGAGTGTGTGTGTGCGTGCATGTGTGTGTGTGTCCCTATGTGTGCATCCATGGGTGTAAAAGTGCGTGTTAGCTAGCTTGTGTGTGCATGTATGTGTGTGTGTGAGCTTGTGTGTGCATGTGTGTGTGCGTTTGTGTGTGTGCATGTTTGTGTGAGCTAGCTTGTGTGTGCGTTTGTGTTTGAGTATGTATGTGAGCGTTTGTGTGTGTGCATGTGTGTGTGCGTTTATGTGTGCATGTGTTTGTGTGCATGTGTAGATGTGCATGCGTTTGTGTGTACATATGTGGAGTGCGTTTGTGCATGAAGTACGTTGTGTGTGCATGTGTGTAAGCGTTGTGTGTCCATGTCTGTGTGTCTCCATGTTGTGTGCATGTGTGTAGCGTTTGTGGTGTGTGTGCATGTGTGGAGGTGTGTTTGTGTGTGCATGTGTGCGTTTGTGTGTGCATGTGTGTGCATGTGTATGTGCGTTTGTGTGCATGTGTGAGTGCGTTTGTGTGTGCATGTGTGTGTAGCGTTTGTGTGTGCATGTGTGAGTGCATGTGTGTGCATGTGTGTGTAGCGTTTGTGTGTGTGCATGTGTGAGTGCATGTGTGTGCATGTGTGTGTGGCGTTTGTGTGTGCATGTGTATGTGAGCGTTTGTGTGTGCATGTGTGAGTGCGTTGTGTGCATGTGTGTGTGCATGTGTGTGTGAGCGTGTGTGTGCATGTGGCATGTGTGTGTGCATGTGTATGTGCGTTTGTGTGTGCATGTGTGTGTGAGCGTTTGTGTGTGTGCATGTGAGTAGCGTTTGTGTGTGTGCATGTGTGTGTGGCGTTTGTGTGTGCATGTGTGTGTGCATGTGTGTGACGTTTGTGTGTGTGCATGTGTGAGTGCGTTTGTGTGTGCATGTGTGAGTGCGTTTGTGTGTGCATGTGTGAGTGCGTTTGTTTGTGCATGTGTGTGTGAGCGTTTGTGTGTGCATGTGTGAGTGCGTTTGTGTGTGCACATGTGTGAGTGCGTTTGTGTGTGCATGTGTGTGCATGTGTGTGAGCGTTTGTGTGTGTGCATGTGTGTGTGAGCGTTTGTGTGTGTGCATGTGTTGATGATTTGTGTGTGCATGTGTGTGTGCATTTGTGTGTGCATGTGAGTGCGTTTGTGTGCATGTGTGTGTAGCGTTTGTGTGTGCGTGTGTGAGTGCGTTTGTGTGTGTGCATGTGTGTGTGAGCGTTTGTGTGTGTGCATGTGTGGAGTGCGTTTGTGTGTGTGCATGTGTGTGTGAGCGTTTGTGTGTGTGTGCATGTGAGTCTCGTTTGTGTGCATGTGTGTGTGGCGTGTGTGCATGTGTGTGTGTGTTCATATGTGTGCGCATGTCTCGCTGATCCTCACTACTGTCATGTCTTTTATGTGCGCGTATGTTTTACATTTGTCTGATTTTTGATTGTTTTATCACTAATTTCTTTTAAGTTAACTATAATTTTATTAGTATTGTTTAATATGTGTATGTAATATTATGTAAATATGTAATTTTACTTTGATCTTTTAGGCTGATTTTAACATCTACCCAGGGACTGCAGATGAGAAACAGCCCTTTGGCTAACTCTGACATATTTACAGAAATGTTTATATTTCTAAAATAAATCAAAAGTATGTGTGTGTGTGAGCGTTTGTGTGCATGTGTGCATGTTTATGTGATTGTGAGCTTGGGTGTGCATGTGTGTGTGCATGTATATGATAGTGAGCTTGCGTGTGTGTTTGTGCAGAGAAAAGATTGTTTTTAGTTTCCTGCTGATGGACGGGCGTGGAGAGGAAGACGAGCAGTTGAAGGATGAAGATCTGAAGCTGCTTCGTTTAACCTTTGTCTTTAGGCCCAGAACCAGAACCTCTGCTGGTTCTGGGCTTCATGTTCTCCATCAGTGGAACCCACCAAACCAGAGCATCGGTTTGCAGTCTGGAGGACAGAAGACGTTCCTCTGAGTATTTATGGTTCTGTTTACACCAGGTTCCACAGCAACATCCGGGTTCTTTAGAACTCTGTGTTGAATGTTCTTCATCAGGTTCTCAGAGGACGGTGTTTTTTACCTTCAAACACACCACATCTGTAAGCTTTTATTTTGGAGGCACAGCAGGAAGTCAAAATAAAAGCTCAGGGTTCTAATGAACAGATGGGTCTGACCTTAATGACTGAGGTAAGTGAACAGAACCAGAACCAGACTGTCAGCTGGGACTGATTCTTCACGTTTCCATGCGTCTGTTCTTCTTTTATTTCCTTTATTTTTACCTCTTCCTCCTCTTCATCCCTGTGTTAGTACTCATGGTAACATCTTTGGTGGGAAACTTGCCCAGAGGCCTGATGGGAAATCAAAGGATTCAGCTCCGCCTCTTTGGTGACCATTTAGACGCTCAGCGTTTCGTCAGGTGTCGGATGATCTGAGGAACGTCGCGGGAGAGGCCTGGAGACACAATTTCACAGTTTTACCGTCTCTGCAGGGGCGGAGCTTGTCCAGGTGTGTGCTGGTCGGCCCAGAATCAGCCACGGAGCTTCAGGGTGAGAATGGCATTCTGGGAAAACTCTCATTCCCGTCCAGGTGTGAGAACGACACGGCCTCCTCACCTGTGGAGAACTTTCTGTGGAGAACTGTTCAGAACATCAGAACATGTCATGTTCACGATCCAGAACCTTTCCTGGAGCGCGGAACATGTTTCTAGTCTTTCTCTGAGGAGAACCTTTGTGGTCCATGTTCTGTTCTGAGCAGCTGCAGCTGCCGGGCCCAAACGGGCCTCTCTGTGTGTTCTGGGATTTCCTGATTTCATGTTCTTGTTTGTGCAGTTGGAGAACAGCCCTTAATGGTGGGAGGGCGCCCCCTCAGAAGGGGAGGGCTGCCTTTATGCTGGGAGCTTTTCTCCATGTGAGCTGGCATGAAAACTGAACCTTCGTCTTCTGTCCAAAGAACTCCAGGAGAGAAGAAACGAGGAGGTCGAGAGACATCTGGAACCATTTACAGGGGAGAGAGAGAGAGAGAGAGGTCCTGGAGGATGAAACCAGAGTGGGACAAACAACCAGCTGCTCCTGTCATCCAACATTTATCCATCCAACCGTGCTTTCTAATAAATTATCAATCCATCCCTCTAAATGACATCCCTCCTGCATCCATCATCCTCCATCCATCCATCCATCCATCCATCATCCATCCATCATCATCCATCCATCCATCACTCCATCCATCCATCCTCCATCATCCATCATCCTCCATCCATCCATCATCCATCCATCCATCATCCATCCATCCATCCATCCTCCATCCATCCATCCCTCCCACATCCATCATCATCCATCCATCCATCCCATCCATCCATCCAGCCATTAATCATCCATTCATCCATCCATCCATCATCCATCCATCCATCCATCCATCCATCCATCATCCATCCATCCACTCATCACTCCATCCAATCCATCCATCCATCCATCCATCCATCCATCCATCCATCCATCATCGAACATCCATCCATTCATCCATCCATCATCCATCCATCCATCATCAAATCCATCCATCATCCATCCATCATCCATCCATATCCATCCATCCATCCATCATTCATCCATCCATCCATCCATCCATCCATTCAATCCATCCATCCATCCATCCATCCATCCATCCATCCATCCATCATCCATCCATCCATCCATCCATCCATCCATCCATCATCCATCCATCCATCCATCCATCCATCCATCCATCCATCGTCCATCCATCCATCCATCCATCCATCCATCCATCCGTATCCATCCATCCATCGTCCATCCATCGTCCATCCATCAATCCATCCATCCTTCCGTCCGTCCAGCCATCCATCCATCCATCCATCCATCGTCCATCCGTCCATCCATCCATCATGATCATCCATCCATCCATCCACGTCCATCCATCCGTATCAATCCATCCATCCATCCATCCATCCATCCATCCATAGTCCATCATCCATCCATCCATCCATCCATCCATCGTCATCCATCATCCATCCATCCATCCATCCATCCATGATCATCCATCCATCCATCCATCCATCCATCCATCCATCATCATCAATCCATCCATCCATCCATCCATCATCCATCCATCCATCAATCCATCCATCGTCATCCATCCATCCATCCATCCATCCATCCATCCATCCATCATCAATCCATCCATCCATCCATCCATCCATGATCATCCATCCATCCATCATCCACCATCAATCCATCCATTCCATCCATCCATCATCCGTCCATCCATCCATCCATCATCCATCATCGTCCATCCATCCATCCATCCATCCATCGTCCATCCATCGTCCATCCATCCATCCATCCTCCATCCATCCATCCATCCATCCATCCATCGTCCACCATCCGTCCATCCATCCATCCATCCATCCATCCATCATCAAAACATCCATCCATTCATCCATCCTCCATCCATCCATCATCCATCCATCATCAATCCATCCATCATCCATCCATCCATCCATCCATCCATCCATCCATCCATCCATCCATCCATCCATCCATCCATCCATCCATCCATCCATCCATCCATCGATCCATCCATCCATCCATCCATCCATCCATCCATCCATCCATCCATCCATCCATCCATCCATCGTCCATCGATTCCATCCATCCATCATCAATCCATCCATCCATCCATCCATCCACCATCATCCATTCATCCATCCATCCATCCATCAATCCATCCATCCATCCATCCATCCATCCATGCGTCCATCGTCCATCCAATCCATCCGTCCATCCATCCATCCATCCATCCATCCATCGTCCATCCATCCATCCATCCGTCCTCCATCCATCCATCCTCTTATCCATCCATCTAAATACATCCATCATCATCATCCATCAATCATCCATCCATCATCCATCCATCCATCCATCCATCCATCATCCATCCATCCATCATCAAATCCATCAATCCATCCATCCATCATCCATCAATCCATCCATCCATCCATCCATCCATCCATCCATCCATCCCATCCATCCAACCACCAAAGTAAACCATCTAACTGCTCTCTCTAATATCATTCTTTCATCCATCCATCCATAGCCATCATCTATCTGTGCGATTTCTGTGTCCATCCTGCCATCCTTCTCCCCTTGTAGAAGCAGCAGCTGAGCTCCTCATGTCTGAGGCTTTGTGTTTATATTCAGAGCTGGAATGATTCTCCTCCCTGTGATGATTGTCAGCTCCGTTTATTTTACTCTAATCTATTAAAAGTTTTGGACGCCCTCAGCTGAACACTGACTCATGGACTTCCATGACAGCGTCTACCATTTGTGACAGTCCATGTGTTTCAGGTGCTGACTTCATCGTCTTCAGGAGACTGATGAACAAAGTCAGATGGACTCATGAGCAGTTTCATTGAGCGGCTGTTTTCATGCGAACTACCTTCATGAACCCACAGTCACGAGAGGCCACACAGGGCCAACACCCAGCTGTGTGGAGGGAGTTGGAGCGTGTGTGTGTGTGCATGGCATGCAGCCATGTGTGTGTGCATGCATGCATGTGCTGTGTGTGCATGCATGCATGTGTGTGTGTGCATGTGAGTGTGTCCAGCAGGAACACAAAGGCGGCTTTGTGCTGCAGCCTCAGGGCTTACATAAGCGTCTCTCTGCTCAGACTTCTTTGGTGAGGTCATGCAGGTGCTCTTGGCTGCCGCCAGCCGGACGCGTCTGATTGGTTAAGAGCTGATGGTGGATTTTCTGTTAGTTTTTTAGTCATCAGAGAAATAACATCTTAATATTTATATACAAACATTTGAGGCTGCAGCAGATTCCTTCATCGATGTCTGCAGGAGGAAGTTTAGAGGAAAACATCATTGAACAGGAAAACCTTCACGGCCAAGAATGTTGATAACAAAAAGCCTGAAATCTTGACAATAATTTGCTGAAGAGATGCAGAAAAAGTTGCAGAAATGTTCTAACGAGGAAGGGTTTTACCAAACAGAAAAGCGTGTGTTCCCATCATTGTGGTCATGATGGAGCACAGCTGAGTCTGGTGTTAATGAACTTCAGCTGGGATCGTTCTGAGGGAACACCAGCTCTTTATTGTTGAGGTTGGAATAATGACTGCACATCACTGCACTAATGATGGTCGTAAAAGTTTAGTGGGAGACACTTTTCAACCCTCATGAAACTCCAGTGTCGGCGGTTTCACCCACTTGTTTTCTCTTGGAGAAGACGCCTGATTGGCTGCAGCAGAGAAGGGGCTCTTGGCCCATTGGCGGCGGTCTCAACGGTTAACGTGTTTGACGATGTTGACCCACATGGTGTTGTCTCTCAATAGTTAAATGTTTTGAGCGTTGACCCACATGGTGTTGTCTCAATGGTTAACGTGTTTGACGATGTTGACCCACATGGTGTTGTCTCAATGGTTAACGTGTTTGACGTTGTTGACCCACATTGTGTTGTCTCAACGGTTAACGTGTTTGACGTTGTTGACCCACCAATGGTTAACGTGTTTGACGATGTTGACCCACATGGTGTTGTCTCAATGGTTAACGTGTTTGGCGATGTTATTACATGGTATTTATCTCAGCGGTTAGCGTGTTGTGATGTTGACCCACGCTTCGTGTTGTCTCAACGATTAACGTGTTTGGCGATGATTGGCCCAAGATAGTGTTATCTCAATGGTTGCGTATTTGATGATGTTGACCACATGCTGTTGTCTCAATGGTTGGCGTGTTTGGCGATGTGTGCCCAAATAGTATTTGTCTCAATGGTTAGCGTGTTTGATGATGTTGACCCACATCACTATTGTCTCAATGGTTGACTGTTTGTGATGTTGTTTAAATGGTGTTGTCTCAATAGTTAACGTGTTTTGGCGTTGTTGGCCCACATTGTGTTGTCTCAATGGTTGACGTGTTTGATGATGTTGACCTATGCTGTTGTCTCAACGGTTAACGTATTTGATGATGTTGACCCACATGGTGTTGTCTCAACGGTTAACGTGTTTGACGATGTTGACCCACATGGTGTTGTCTCAATGGTTAACGTGTTTGACGATGTTGACCCACATCGTGTTGTCTCGGTTAACGTGTTTGTGATGTTGGCCCAAATGGTGTTGTCTCCAATGGTGCGCGTGTTGATGATGTTGACCCACATGCTGTTGTCTCCAATGGTTGTGTTTGGCGATGTTGCGGCCCAAATGGTAGTTGTCTCCAGCGATTATGTTTGTGATGTTGGCCCACATGGTATTTGTCTCAATGGTTGGCGTGTTTGATGATGTTGACCCACATCGTGTTGTCTCAGCGGTGCGTGTTTGTGATGTTGGCCCACCGCGGTGTTGTCTCAGCGGTTAACGTGTTTGGCGATGTTGACCCACGTAATTGTTGCTCTCCAGCAGTTGCGTGTTTGTGATGTTGACCCACATGCGTGTTGTCTCAATGGTTGCGTGTTTGTGATGTTGGCCAAATGGTGTTGTCTCAATGGTTGGCGTGTTTGGCGATGTTGGCAAATGGTGTTGTCTCAGCGGTTAGCGTGTTTGGCGTTGTTGGCCCACATTGTGTTGTCTCAGCGGTTAGCGTGTTTGGCGTTGTTGACCACGTGTGTTGTCTCAATGGTTGGCGTGTTTAGCGTGTGGCCAAATGAGTATTTGTCTCACTTGGTTAAACGTGTTTGGCGATGTTGACCCACATGGTGTTGTCTCAATGGTTGTGTGTTTGATGATGTTGGCCCCACATCGTGTTGTCTCAGCAGTTAGCGTGTTTGGCGATGTTGACCACGTTGTCTCTGGCGGTTACGTGTTTGTGATGTTGACCACATGAGTGTTGTCTCAGCAGTTGCGTGTTTGACGATGTTGACCCACATCGTGTTGTCTCAATAGTTAACGTGTTTGGCGATGTTGGCCAATGGTGTTGTCTCAATGGTTGGCGTGTGTGATGTTGACCCAAATTGTGTTGTCTCAACGGTTAACGTGTTTGACGTTGTTGACCCACATTGTGTTGTCTCAATGGTTAACGTGTTTGACGATGTTGACCCACATGGTGTTGTCTCAATGGTTAGCGTGTTTGACGATGTTGACCCACATGGTGTTGTCTCAACGGTTAACGTGTTTGACGATGTTGACCCACATGGTGTTTCAACGGTTAACGTGTTTGACGATGTTGACCCAAATGGTGTTGTCTCAATGTTCGTGTTTGATGATGTTGTGGCCGCACTTATTGTCTCAATGGTTGGCAGTGTTTGACGATGGTAGCCCCAAATGAGTATTTGTCTCAATGGTTGCGTGTTTGTGATGTTGACCCGATAATTGTTATCTCAATGGTTGGCGTGTTTGGCGTGTTGGCCCAAATGGTGTTGTCTCAGCGGTTTAACGTGTTTGGCGTTATTGACCCACATTGTGTTGTCTCAATGGTTGGCGTGTTTGACGATGTTGACCCACATGGTGTTGTCTCAATGGTTAACGTGTTTGATGATGTTGACCCACATGGTGTTGTCTCAATGGTTAACGTGTTTGATGATGTTGACCCACATGGTGTTGTCTCAACGGTTAACGTGTTTGACGTTGTTGAGCCACATGGTGTTGTCTCAATGGTTAACGTGTTTGGCGATGTTGGCCCATGGTGTTGTCTCAATGAATTTGGCGTGTTTGTGATGTTGACATGGTGTTGTCTCAATGGTTAGCGTGTTTGACGTTGTTGACCCACATGGTGTTGTCTCAATGGTTAACGTGTTTGATGATGTTGACCCACATGGTGTTGTCTCAACGGTTAACGTGTTTGACGTTGTTGACCCATTGTGTTGTCTCAATGGATTGGCGTGTTTGTGATATTGACCGGTGTTGTCTCAGTAGTTGCGTGTTTGATGTTGGCCACATGGTGTTGTTGTCTCAATGGTTACGCGTGTTTGATGATGTTGGCCACATGCGTGTTGTCTCAATGGTTGGCGTGTTTGTGATGTTGTTCCGCCAGGTATTTGTCTCAACGGTTAACGTGTTTGACGTTGTTGTTCACTTGGCGTCGTCTATACACTTCACCTGTTTGACGTTGTTAGCCTGATCTTCATCAGTATTGTCAGACGTGTCAGTGTGTTTGTGTTTTTGTATGTGTGTATGTGTGTTTTGGGTGTGTGTGTGTGTGTGTGTGTGTGTGTGTGCGGTCTCTGTTGCTTTGATTCAGACACAGAAGGTGTGAGGACCTGAGAAAAACGTCTTCTCCTGGCTCGGATGAAGTTCTCTCTTCAGAGCCCTTGAGTTCACAGCGTCTTCATCAGCAGACGTTCCAAGTCTTCCTTGTATCTTCATCAGCAGATGTTCCTTCAGCTGCTCTTTCCATCCTCTTCCTCCTCCTCTGGGTTCCACGTGAAGAGCCTTGCGATGTTAGGTCCGCGGTCCCAGAGTCCAGAAGGTTCAGATTTCCTTCAGTGCTCCCCCTCCTCTTCTTCGTGACTCCTCTGTTCTTCATGGCTTTGGCTCTTTCATGTGTGAGGACAGCGTGGTTTTCCCATCATGCTCTGCTGCTTTACATTTCCTGGGAATATTTGACACAACCCCAACCCCCCATAGTGATCCCCACAAGCTTCAGCATGCTGCACTCATCAATGGAGCTCCCGGCTTAGTGGCTCCTCTCTTCCCTTCTGCCCCGCCCACACTCAAGATGCTGCCCCGCCCACATCCAGACTCAGATCAATATCAGAGCGGTGACGGTTTGACATGTGTTCACAGTTACACAATTATTCAATTTCTGACTCATTTGTCCAACATGTCGTGCTAAAACACCCAGAACACAGCGAGCGAGGCATGAGAGTGCGAGGGGGGTTTCTGACAGAAATGGTGTTTGATTTAATACAGGCGGGAAAAGATCACAACACACACCTGCACACAAACACAACACTGACAACACAACACTAAGAAAACCACATTAAGAAAACAACACACACTTAACATTGACAAAACTACACAAACACAACACAGTAGGTCAATAAAAACAATTAACCTGGCAAACGTGAAGATGACAACAACACAAACGCACAATAAAAACATTTAGAATAGGAAAAAACAAGATTTAAAAAAGAAAAACAAAGTTCACAAACCAACATCACCATCAGGATAAAACAAAACAACACGCAGAGGTGAACACAACATCAACGCACAACTGTTAAAGATCAGCTGGAGCCGGATCAACGGACACACATCTGCAAGCAAACAAAGCATCACAGAGCAGACATAGGCGGCCTGAAGGACTCTGGAGTTTTTTTAGAAAAACACACTGGAGTCAGAAACATGAGATTGTGGTAACTTTGTGTTGTTGTTGCCTCCCAACTGTGACAACCCAGGTCAAATCATATTCAAGATGCAGGGCGGAGGGGCAGGTCTGGGAGGCGGGTCCACAGCCAGAAGCCACACCCACCAACCATGGCCTATAGATGGTGAAAGCGGGTCTGCAGCGCCCCACCACAACAGGGGCGCCCCTCTGCAAAGTAGTTCTGCAGGATCTTTACAAGCCTCTCAGTGGCACTCAGGCTGTTTCTCGCCTTCATCTTCATCATCTTCGCCCGCCTGCAGGCTGAAGCTGTGCGGTCATGGCGGCCCTTCTGCTGTTCGCTGCAACGTTCCTGCTCAGCTGCATCGATGCTCAGAGCGTCCGAGGCAAGTGCAGGGGGCATCTGTGGGGGGCTTGAGGGTCATATAGGGTGAGGTGCAGAAAGGTGGTGTGGAAGGAGGGGTTAGGAGACAATCCTTGGAGGGTTTGGAGGGATTGAACGAGCAGCAGGACAGAAAATGTTCTGGTGACTCTTTCTCCCAGCACAGAACAAACAGAGTTCAATGATGTGTGAAGGCGTCTGCCCAGAACACGTTCCAACGTTCTCCTCATCAGAGCTGGTTCCTCCTCAGGATCTGCAGCTGAAACCTGAAGCTTGCAGCTCTTTGTTCCTCCAAACTGCTCCTGCCTCCATCCTCCAGCTCCAACTGCAGCTGCTGCTCCTCTGCCTCCTTCCTAGAAGGCATTTGGCTGAAGTTACATTTGGCTGGACGCTACAGCACAGCTCATTTGACTCTAGATGACACGTTCCTGCAGTGTTTACCAGTAGAAGAAGCGTGTTTATTGATGGGTAGGTATGGTGTGTGTTCAACACCTGCTAAGGCTTGGAGCGTCTGTGTGTGACCTGAGATTTGGCTCCCAGTCCTGCGCAGGTTCTCTTAGCCTTCAGACAGGTGTAGGCGGGGCCTATTCCTAACAGGATCTGTGCTTTTTCCACATCACTGACCAAAGTTATGTAAGATAGTAATGGCCTTTCCTGGAAGGAGGAACAACACAACGGTCTGATAGGAGGAGGAGGACAGAAGAAGCAGCAGATTACCAAACAGATGATCTAACCATGACCCTAACCTCAAACCACACGCCACTGCTGGACGCTGCGTCTGTCACGTGAATGTCATGTAGCTGTTGAAACCCAGGGTGATTGAAATATCCTCTGTTTCCAGGTTGCAGTGTTAGGTTAAGCTAAAGAGCTACAGGTGCAGTCTAAATAGAAAGGTCATAGGTCATTGTAACACAGGTAGTACGCTAGTAACTGACTTAATATGAATGTTATCAACAGAAGAAACAGCAAAGATCTAGAGATTGACTGTAAATGGAAACAACCATTCAGATCAGCAGCATCCAGGACCAACCAGTTATTATTATGTAGTAAACAAGTCAATGAAATGAATATTGTGAATATTACTCTGTTTTCTAACACTAGTGAGTCTACAACACTTCCCCTCCCCTACCCCTCCAGTTGGTAGGACAGGGGTGTCTGACATTGTTTTTAAGGGAAGAGCCATGCGACTTTGAGTTCTGTAACCCTCTGCCGCGAGGAACCTCACAGCAGAGGGTTCCACGCAGCAGAGGGTTGAGGGTTCCACACAGCAGAGGTTGAGGTTCCACACAGCAGAGGTTGAGGTTCCACGCAGAGGGTTGAGGAGTTCCACACAGCCCAGAGAGGTTGAGGTTCCACACAGCAGAGGTTGAGGTTCCACACAGAGGTTGGGGTTCACACAGCAGAGGTTCCACGCAGCAGAGGTTGAGGGTTCCACGCAGCAGAGGGTTGAGGGTTCCACACAGCAGAGGGTTCCACGCAGCAGAGGGTTGAGGGTTCCACGCAGCAGAGGTTGAGGGTTCCACGCAGCAGAGGTTGAGTTCCACGCAGCAGAAGTTTGAAGGTTCCATAAAGCATTAGTAAAATCTGCCCTTAGACACCAGATGTGTGAATGTAACTCTACTTTAGGACAATAGATGTGTGAATGTAACTCTACTTTTAGACAATAGATGTGTGAATGTAACTCTACTTTAGGACACTAGATGTGTGAATGTAACTCTACTTTTAGACAATAGATGTGTGAATGTAACTCTACTTTAGGACACTAGATGTGTGAATTTAACTCTACTTTAGGACATTAGATGTGTGAATGTAACTCTACTTTAGGACAATAGATGTGTGAATGTAACTCTACTTTAGGACAATAGATGTGTGAATGTAACTCTACTTTAGGACACTAGATGTGAAATGTAACTCTACTTTAGGATGTAGATGTGAAATGTAACTCTACTTTAGGACATTAGATGTGAAGTAACCAACTCTACATTTAGGACACTAGATGTGTGAATGTAGCTCTACTTTTTAGACAATGGATGTGTAATGTAACTCTACTTTAGGATATTAGATGTGTGAATGTTACTCTACTTTAGGACAATAGATGTGAAATGTAACTCTACTTTAGGACACTAGATGTGTGAATGTAACTCTACTTTAGGACATTAGATGTGAAATGTAACTCTACTTTAGGACACTAGATGTGTAAATGTAACTCTACTTTAGGACAATAGATCTGTAAGATGTAACTCTACTTTAGAACATTAGATGTGAAATGCTTTCTACTTTGGGGACATTAGATGTGAAATGTAACTCTACTTTTAGACAATAGATGTGTGAATGTTACTCTACTTTAGGACACTAGATGTGAAATGTAGCTCTACACTTTAGGACAATAGAGTACAATGTAACTCTACTTTAGGACAATAGATGTGAAATGTCTACTTTAGGACAATAGGTCTGTAGATGTAACTCTACTTTAGGACATTAGATGTGAAATGTAACTCTACTTTAGGACACTAGATGTGTGAATGTAACTCTACTTTTAGACAATAGATGTGTGAATGTTACTCTACTTTAGGATATTAGATGTGTGAATGTAACTCTACTTTAGGACAATAGATCTGTGAATGTAGCATACTTTTAGACAATGAGCGTGTAGTGTAATTCTACTTTAGGACACTAGATGTATAGATGTAACTCTACTTTAGGACATTAGATGTGTAAATGTAACTCTACTTTAGGACACTAGATGTGAAATGTAACTCTACTTTTAGACAATAGATGTGTAGATGCTCTACTGGACAATAAATATGTGAATGTAACCCCAGTTCCCTGTTAGAGGCCACTTTTCTCCCTGATGGAGCAGTTCTGGATCAGGTCCAGGTTCTACCTCTTTGAAGCTCCCATTTGCCGTTTCTGTTCATCAAACATGAAAGGGGCGTGGCCTCAGGTGTGACAGTCATCAGAGACGCTGCATTGACAGCAGTGTGCTGGTTAAAGGTGATTTTCAAAGGTCCTGATGGATGAAGAACAGGTTCCTCCTTTACTCTGAAAGTATCTTTTAAACGTATTTTTAAATATCTTTTCCTGTCATTTCTAATCTTTCTGCAATGTTTCATCTTTTCTAGTTATTTTTAATCTTTCCAGTTTAAATCCCTTAACAAATACTTCGTGTTTTGAGCTAAAATGTCCCTGAAATCCCTGAAATCCTGTCCTCTGACTGATGAAAGATACTTTTGTCTGTAGCTCGCCATCAGAACATGAAGGTCCGGATCAACGCCACCGGTGACACCATCGTCATGAAGTTTGTGCGTCCCAGCGCTCCGGTGAAGCTGGAAGGTTACATCTGGGATTCCGGAAGCAGGATGTTCTCCAGACAGTTCATCCAGCTGCCCGAGGATGGACGGACCTACGAGACGGAGATAGGTGAGGCAGCCGCCTCTGGCTCACCTCCTTCAGGGGTCCCTGTGGCGGGGCACGTGACCAGGTCAAACCATGTGGGTGTGCTGGTCGTCCTGCGTCATCGTCAGCGTTTTGAAGGCCAACCGGCCGTCTCGGAAGGCGTTTCCTCCTCGGAATCAGAGTGGATCCTGGTGAGGCGGGCAGAGCGTGAGAATCTGTGGAACTGTGGGCCACCACAGCAGCAGAAGTTCTGATCCGCTTCATGAAAACAGGCCCAGGACTTGAGAACGTCAGGGAGTTCTAGTTCTTGTCATACGACTGCTGGACATCCTGGGAGATGTTTGCAGAAGGTTTTCTGATAGAACCAGAAGAAGCGTTTAAGTGCTGTGGGAAAAATCCGACGTTTCCATCTTTCTGCTGCTTTACGTTCAGATGAACCTGGTCGTTCTGGTTTCAGCAGAAACCTCAGACCTTCTTCTGACCCCGGCCGGTTCCTTCTGAGGTCGGGTTTCTCACAGAGTTTGAGCTTCATCATCAGAGGAAGACGATGCAGCGCTGAGAGCTTCCTCTGATGATCAGGAACTCTAACCAGGGGGTGGGGCCAAGTCACTGATGGTTTGGTGGGAAGCTTCATCATCATCATCATCACCACAGCTAAGGAGCTGCTGGGACCTGGGGTTGGCATTGGTTCTGAACAGAACCTCAGAACCTTTCTGCTTCTACTGACAGAGATGGAGGAACTTGAAGGTTCCCAAAGTCTCTGGTCTTACTAATCAGATCTGGAACCGGTTCCTAACCTCTGTTTGGGTTCTGTTTCAGATGCAGAACCGAAGTACCTGGTGGCGGTCCAGCCAGTCCAGGCCAACGACGTGAAGAAAAGCTGCACAGGTGAGTCCACGGCTTCAGGCCCGGTCTGCGGTGCTGCAGCCGCTGACAGGAAGTGTGGTGTTCCTGCAGGTAAGGTGGACCTGGAGAAGATGCTGCACCTCGTCATCACCTCCGTCAGCCCCACGGCGGTGCTGCTGTCCTGGGGGAACCACCTGAAGACCCCCTACGAAGGGGACATCCGGAAGGAGTGCCTGGAGGACGGGTGATTCTGCTTTTCTGGTTCCCTTCTTCAGAGGTGGGGGGCTGGACGCCCCCCTAAAGCAGGAACAGGTTGAACTCACCTGTGTGATGCATTCATCTCCAGCCGCTCGTAAATCTGAGTTTGACGAGTATTTAAGGGGATTTACAAAACCACACGTCATCCTGACCCCATCAGGACCACGATTTACGGCCCCTGAACGTTTTTCCTTCCTCCGAGCTGGAAGGCTCGTCGGAAAGCCTGACCCCGCCACACCGCGCGTCTCAGCGGTTAACCTCCACTCTGCTCAGTGTTTGCCTCCTCTAAGAACCGATCTGAGCCAAAGGAACATGGCTGAGAAGCAGTTTCCACGCTGAGCTCATCGGGAAACCGCCATTTGTCATCTGCTCGTTAGGAGCTGGAACCCCGCCCACCAGACCGCCAGACTCCAGCCTGAAGAGGAAACACCTTCAGAAACGACAGAAAAGCAACAAAAAGAGAGTGGAAGGGTTTATTCAGACCAGCTGAAGAACAGAGCAGAACCTCCAGTGGAACAAGAACTCCGTCTGTCCAACCGAATACATCAGAAGAAAGAGAAGAACGTCGTCTTTGCAGAAATCTGAAATGAAACTTCTTGAAAAGTTTGTCACCCTGAGAAGGTTCCAGTTCTATCAAGTGTCCCGTGTTCTCCGTCAGGTTCTACACCGTCCGCCACAGGGAGAGGAACCGGGAGTGGATCTACCAGACGTGTCCCACCAGCGACATGGTCATCGACAAACTGAAGCCCAACACGCCCTACGAGTTTGGCGTGCGTTCCAACACGGATGGGAAGGCCGGTTTGTGGAGCAAGCCGCTGTTCCACAGCACCAGCATGGGCAGTAAGGAGTCTGATTCCTCCTTTGGATTTCCTCCTTCCTCTTTCCTCTTTCCTCCTTTGGATTTCCTCTTTCCTCCTTCCTCTTTCCTCCTTCCTCTTTCCTCCTTCCTCCTGCAGAGGCTCTCATCTTCCTCCTGCTTTTTCTTTCAGATAAAAATGTCAAGAAACCCGTGAAGATGCGGATGTCTCCTAGAAAACCGATGGTGAGCGACTTCTGTAAGACAAATGTTTACTGACACGACCTTTGACCCAATGTGCATGTTTATTGAGATGACCTTTGACCTGGTTGTCCTCATCCTGAAACATCTGGTGGATAAAATAAATGCAGACTTTTATATTTTAAAGTTTTCAATTGACGGATTTTACTTTGAAAAAAAACAGGAAGTAGATTTCTTCACAATCAGCATCAAGTTAATGATAACAAAAGAAAAATGGAAACTTTCTTTCCACATAGTTTCATCTTCATGAGATTTACTCTGTTTTTGTTTCTGCAGAAAGCGGATTCCTTCTTCCCGCCTCGGCTCGGTAAGACCGTTCTCCTGTGGAGGAGATGTTCCAGTTCAGCAGAACCGATCAAATGTGTGTGTGGACCTGAGAACATCCTCAGATCTGACACGTTAGCAGACGTCTGCAGATGTTTGCAGAGGCCTGCAGGCTGTGGTAGAAGCTTGTAGACATGTGGATGTTTGCTGATGAAGACGGAGACTTGCATACATACATGTATACACATGTACATACATGTGCAGATGTGTGTGAAGGTCTACACAGACTCAGACACCATAACAGCTGCTCTGCTGGTCCCTCCAGGAACTCCTTGTTGGTTCTGCTGATAACTAACCTGTGTAAATAAGATCAAGCGGTTTCTGTCGTATCTTTTTGGCTTTCTTTCCTGTTTTTGGCTGGTTCTGTACAGAACGTCTCTCTGATACCGGTGACCTTTGTTGCAGCTTTGCATAACAGTACGAGGCCTCGCCCCCCCTCTGCCGTCGGCGTCCACAGCTTTCCCGGATGGCAGGGCTCCTTCGGTAATCCTCTTTGTTTCTTCCTCTGCTGTGTGTGGTTTGTTCCTCTCAAGGCCACAGGAGCTTTAGCCGGACGGCGGGAGCCTCCTGATGGGAACCAGAGCTCCGTCCTGTCTGGAAAGAACCCTCGGGAACATTTGGGCCTTTGTTGGTGCCGCCTGAGTCTGGTGTTTTCTGTTCTTCCTCTCATCTGCTCCCTCCCTCCTTCTTTTTCAAAAAGTAGCTGCCCCCCCCCCCGCACACACACACACAACCACACACATGCTGGAAACAGCCCCCCCTCCCAGCACCGCTCAGTTCAACCCCCTCCCTGAACTTCCTGCTCTCTAACCATCACTTTCATCCATGCCAGGATAAACCTTCTCTGAATTAGAGTGGTGGTCTCAGGTTTATCCTTCCATCCATCTACAGCAGTGTTCTGAAACCCCAACAAACAGAACCAGGTCCACCTGGGTCCTTAACAGCTGAAAGAGAGGACCAGACTGGGGAGGGAGTCACTGGCTCCCCAACCCCCAGCAAAGGACAAAGGACTCTTGACAAAGAATCTGAAACCATGTAGGCTAAGTTGACAAAACCATCCAGTTTCAGGTCTGACTCCTCCCCCATGATGTACCAGCTGATTCAGAATTGACAAAGCCTCTTGGACAAGAAGTGCTAACTTTAAAAGTCCAGATGACAGCCCCTAAACCTACCACAATGATTCAGTCTTTGGTTTCCCCAGATAAAGGCATCCAGAGACCCCGACTGAAGTGGGTCTGTGTAGGGGTCTACATGCTCGGCACGTGTTCTTCTCCTCACACAGGACCTTCCCTCCTGGACCAGGTCTTCCTCAGGAGCTCCTCCTCTTCCTCCCTCTGTCATAGACTGCATGACTGACTGCATGTGGGCCAGCTCAGACCGGATCGGGGTCTGGGGTCTTGTGTGTTTGAAGAGCTGAGTCCAGGACCCATGAGGGTCTGAGAGTCCCGGGCCTCATGCCGCCTCTGTCCTCTCTGCTTCCCACACAGGCAGCAGGGTCAGAAACGACGGCGCCCGGCGGGCCCAGCATCCTCCCTCCCTCTCTAAATTCCTGCCGACCCCCACCCCTTCTGCCAACATCACTGCCTCCCCCCACGCTAACCTGCCCCCCAGGAACGGCTCGTCTCCCAACCGGACCACCACGGCGCCCTCTGGTGTCCCTGCGACATCTCCTAACGCTGCGGGTAATTTCCTCCTGTGACTGGTTTCTGTCTGCAGACTCTGCCCCCCCCCCCAAAAGACCAGGATGTGGAGCTTCTCCTGAGCTGAACTGTGTCTCCTTTCTGCTTGACCTTTTCCTCCCACACAGCCGTCCACAGGTCACGGGGGGACTGGTCCCTGCCGAGGCCGGCTCTGGCCAATAAGAGGGCCAAAGCTAACACCTGGGGTAATTCTGACCTCTGACCTCTGACCTCTGCCTTGCTATCAGATCTGGCTGGGTTTTTCTGAACTGCCTGATCTGCAGGTCTGGCTGCTGCAGAAGCTTCCTCATCCAGGGTCTGCATGCAGCTCACAATCTTCCAGTCATGACCTGCGGCTGCGGCTGCGGCTGCGACTGCGGCTGCGGCTGCGGCCTCAGTGACTGCTCTGTGAAGATTGTAGCTTCATCTTCATCCCGTCTGCATTCATTCCATCACTCAAACTCATCAGAGGTCCATCACTAACAGCTGCTGCCGGCTGGCTGATCTGCAGTGTGGATAACGAGAACCTCAGTCTGTAACGCAGACCTTTTTCATCTCCTAGGTCCCAGAAACCTGTCGCTGCCCCCGCAGCCCCACGGCCCGCCACCTCCCACAGAGGCCGGATCCTCCAGCCCAGCGTCCAGAAACCACCTCTATCCCTTCTCTAGCGGCCTTAGACCGCCCCAACCTTTCCCTAGATCCAGTAACTCCTCCCCGACGACAGGGAGGCTTGGGGGTAAATGTCCTGCAGCCCCTCCTCTGAAACGCTACGTTCACATGTGACGCGGGTTCTGGACGGTCCAGATCTGTGGCTCCTCCATAGCAGCGCATGTTCCGACATGGAAAATGTCGTAGCTGTAAATCTGGTGGATCTTTTTCTTTCTCAGCTCAATTCCCATAGACGAAAGACTCCAAGAACCATTTTCAGACGGTCGGTACTTCTGAGTTTTGAAAAAGACGCCATCCATGCGTCACCTAACCAGAGTCTCTGATTGGTCAAAGTTCAACTGGCCTTACTGTCAAAATGTGTCTTCAATTTTGGACGCCGAGACCAAAACGAACATTAAAAAGGTACATAGCGTCCCGCGAGCCAAGAGTTTTGAACGCCAAAGTCCAGAACGCGTGTTCATGCGTTCACGCGTGTTCCCTCATTCACGCTTTCACACACGCTCACGTGGACTGGAACACGCGTTGCTGTGAACGTAGCGTTAGCTGTTGTGCAGACCTTCTCCCTCATTTGGGTTCAGATCTGAGAGTTGAACAGGGGTTGCTATGGTTACCATGATGCTAGTCTGCGTTCAGCAGTCACATGGGTGTCTAATGAAGGACCTCTAAAGGGTTGGTTGATCTTTTTTGGGTTCCTAAACGGTCTCTTCCTCGTCTTAACGCTGGTTTTCTCCCTGCAGTAAATGGACACCGGCGCCGGGGCTTCTCGGCGCCCAAACTAGCCATATGGCACCGACACCGACAGGGTAAAAGGAGCTTTTGTTCCGTCCGTGTCGTCTTTAACCCCGGTCACTTTTCCTGGGGTTTCTCATCCATCATGTTCATCCATCTTTTCGTTAATCCATCCGTCTGTCCATCATCCATCTGTCCGTCCTTCGTTCTTCAGCTGAGTTTCAGCAGGTTCTGGCAGAGTTCTGCCAACAACCCGGTGTGTGGATGTTCTGAGACGGTTACATAAGTGCAGCCTGTCTGCTCCATGCGCTCACCGCCTCTCTGTCTGGTTTGAGTTTGTTTCCATCTTTGGGGGCGTCTGGAATGACAAACATCCTCCGCCGCTGATGTAATGTTTGGTTTCCTTCTAACCACCATCTTTAAGCTCCGCCCATCCTTTGATAACCTCCACTTCCTGTCTGAAATCATCTCCAACCTTTTGCCTGGAGATCCACCCTCATGAGACGGTTTCAGTGACCCAACAGGTCCGGTTCTTGTTGCTCACGACCACACTGGGGTTCTGAGAAACACGATCCCACAGGGCTTTCCGGTTCTCCAGAGAGGAGGCGCTCTCTGTTCTGCCTCACAAAGACACGTTCCCTCTCAGAAAAAATGCCTCCAGTTGTGGAAAAAGTGAACATTTAGAGACAATAAGACCACTTCCAACGTTTCAAGGTCAAACCAGAGAACAGGCGGTTCTTCCACTGAAGAATAATGAGAAGAACAGAACCCAGAGAGGGGGGCCCGTCTGTTCTGTAGTCTCAGATATGATCCAGACGTTCCATAGGAACGTTTCAGCGGGACAAAGTGTTCCTGAAGAACATTACTTTAGTTTACGTTAAATCTTTGGACCTTTCCCGGTTCCGTCGATGTTTGCTGTTGGGTCACTATCAGTGTTTTCCAGAACTGCACCAAAGTTCTGAGCTTCTCCTCTGTAAACGTGTTCTCAGTCTGCAGTTGGAAGAAAAGAAAGTCCCTGATTGGTTTACAGGTTCTACACTCGAGCGTTTTGCTTAGAGGGCCCAGAAAACGGACTTGTTGAAATGCAAAAGCCCGAATCGTGTTTTCACAAAGACTTTTCACTCGGAGCTGAAAAGTGGGTTCCAGAGTCCGCCGGGACCGTAGACAACAAGAAAATGTCTCCAGCTGCGGTCAGGAGCTCCTTCAGGTTCCTCACACATGTGGTGGTTCTGCCCCAGCCCTCCCACAGGGCAGAGGCGGGGTACGGGTCAGCAGCCCATCGCAGAACCACACACCTCCACTCAATAGGAGGATCAGAACCATGAACCTCCTACCACCACGCCCAGAATCTCCTGAAAGGACAGAACAGAAGTTCTTAGAGAAGCTGTGATTCTGCAGCTTGTTGGTGTGGGAGAACAGCAGAACATGTGTCCCCCCCCCCCCCCCCTCAGTTCTTGAAGTTAAAGCCGTGAAATGAGGTTTGGGGGGGCTGACCACATTGTTTTAGATCTCCAGGAATGTTCTGCGGTTCTGTGTTTGGATCAACTTCTTGATTGTGAGGAATGTTGGCTGGAAGTGAAACAATGGGGGGGGGGGGTAATTGGTTGCAGGTTTTTCCTCCATGTGAAGGTCCGGGGTGGGGGGCCCTACTCAGTTGTTTGTCATGAGGAGAAAAGAGAAAAGCTCCGGTTCTCATGGTGGCTCTCTTTTCCAGGATCTCCTCCTCACCCGGTCATCAACACCAGAACCAACAAGGTGGCCAGACCTGGAGGAACCGGTAAGGTCTCAGCAGGGTTCCACGTGTTCCCGTCCTTCTGAAGACTGTTAGGTTCCACAAAGTCACCTTTTATTTTCCAGACAAGGAGAACATCTTCCAGCTTTCTGACAAAGTGCACATCTTGCAACCCAAAGTCCCGGCGGTGACGACCAAGCCCACCAAGAAGGACTGGCGGCAGAGCTCAACCGCCACGCCCACAAGCACAGGTACAACCCGTCCACTTTGAAACCAGAACAAAACCCATCAGAACCCAAACACGGAACCAGGCCTTTTGTTTTTAGAGGAACACAGAGTTCCTCCGCATCACTAGAACTTCACAGGCTGCAGGGTTCAAGGTGAGGAAGGTTCCTGCTGCTACACCCCACCTGAACAAATGGAACGTCCTTGAGGGGCAAGAACCCAAAGCAACTCATGAAGGATGTTTTCCCTGAAGTTCTCCAGCTGGACCTGTCTTCTATCTCTAAGCTCCGCCTTAACAGCCTCAAAGAACATGGTGAAGGAGACACCAACAGGTGCTTCATCTTTCTGCTTCAGCTCCAAAACAGGAAACGTGGGAGGAGTCTGATCTCTTCAAGTCTGAGCCCGCCTCAGACCTGGACGCCATGGGGAAGAAACGCTACGTAGGTATGAACGGACACACCAGAGTCGGTCCCAGGTTCGTTCTCATGTTCTCTGACGCTGCTGGCTGTCTGGCTTCACCCACAGCTCCTCACGTTGTCTACCAGACTGGTAAGAAGCCAGAGGAACCCTGCTCCATCACCACCTCCCTCAGCTACTTCCCTGAAGAGGATCGTGGAGAGGGCAACGTGACGTCTCCTCCCAGGAACGCTCCTTCCAACCTGACGGTAGTGACGGTGGAGGGATGTCCGTCCTTCGTCATCCTGGACTGGCATAAAACAGACAACGACACCACAGGTACCGATCTCTGAGCTCCACCCAGCTACACCTTTACACACCACTCTACCTACACCTGTTGTACCTACACTTGCTGTACCTACACCTACTGTCGCGACAGCTGCTGTACCTACACTTGCTGTACCTACACCTACTGTTGCGACAGCTGCTGTACCTACACCTCCTTCAGAAGTAGCTCTTGGACTCTTGCCATATTTCTCCATCTCTTTCAGTCGCATCTTTTCTCTTTGGTATCAAAAGCTTTTATGTTGTTGTAACAAACCCTGATGGGAAAATATTTGATCACTGTTTTAACAATGAGAGCAGAGCAGTTCCAGCAGGTCATCTTCCTCTGCTGATTTCTGCTTCCTCCCCCCTTTCACAGAGTACGAAGTTATTTCCACCTCCAAAGGTCCTGATGGAGAACAGGTTTCTGTTCTGACCACCAACCAGACCCACACTCCTGTGGAGAACCTCAAGCCTGACAGCACGTAAGTGGATTATGCTTCCTGATTCTCTTATCCAGTAGATCAGCCCCTAGGGGGTCAGTACTAGGGGCTGATCTAGAACCCTTGGTGGTGGTGGTGTGGGGGGGGGGGGTGTTTTGACATTATAGCCATCAAGCAGGAGAAGTCTTCTCAGTGCTCCACCCGCCAATTTGAACTGCACCTTAGACATTTAGGGCCTCTTGGTGGGATGGTGTCTGGACATCACTTAGAGCAACAAGAAGATGTCTTCTCAGTGCTCTCTCCCCAACCTCCCGCAGGGGGGAGGGTGGTTGCCTGGAGCATGGGGCGGGTCTCCCCTGGGGGGCCCTGGCTTGTGCCTGGGGTTGTGGAGGGTGTATGCTGGGAAGTCCCAGGTGGTGGTGGGATTTCAAAACATTTTATTGACCATAGGTCTTCATTCCTAAGCCTCAAGTCTTTATTCTAACGCTGTAGGTCTTTTTATAAGGTCGTTCAGTGCTATAGAAGTACAAGCTTAACATTCCTTTTTCAGCAGCTCTCGATCTCTTCTTCAAATTCTGTAGAACCTATTTTAGCAGTTGTAGATCTTCTATCAGCTTTAGGTTCTTTTATAAAAGCCTTTGGTTCCTTTATAGCTGTGGCACACCTTGAAGGTTTAGATGTTCCTTGGCGTACCTCCGTTCCTCTGGTTCTCTCTCTCTCCTCCACCCTAACGAATCCAAACCTTCTTCTTTCAGATATGAGTTTAAGGTGAAGCCCAAGAATGAGCTGGGTGCAGGTCCTCCGAGTGAACCCGTGTCCTTCAGCACAGAGTCGGGTCAGAACCATCTCACAGTCAAACCATCATCAGTCCAGACACTGACAGTCATCTTCACTTTGGAAGACGTTTAGAGTTCTTCTCATCCACTGATGCCTCTATCTGGCTTCAGATGTGCAGCAGTGACTGAGTGGAACCGATGGATCAGCAGACATTCAATGTTCCTCAAACTGTCATGACACTAATGGTTTGTCTGCATGTTCTCTCTGCAGCGGACCCCCGTGTCAGCGAGAACGTTTCAGGTGAGCAGGTTTCTGATCTGTTGCTTAGAGGAACTGAGCAGTCCGGTCTTAAGTTGCAGCTCCTGTTTCAGGAAAAGACGCCATCTGGACTCAGTTTCCCTTCAAGACCGACTCTTACTCCGACTGCCACGGAAAGCAGTACATCAAGAGAACCTGGTACCGCAAGTTTGTTGGAGTCCAGCTGTGCAACTCCCTCAGGTACAAGATCTACCTGAGTGACTCCCTGAATGGTGAGTGTGAACGTTTGGTACTGGTTCTGGATGCTGGTTCTGGACCTCATCCGGTTCCTTTCATTTCAGGGAAGTTCTACAACATTGGAGATCTGAGCGGTTTCAGTGAAGATCACTGCCAGTTCGTGGACTCCTTCCTGGATGGACGGACCGGCCGGCAGCTCAGAGCGGATCTGCTCCCCCCCAGACCCGGTAAGCTCTGAGTCCAGCCCCCTCCTGTGGAGGTCCCTGTTTGGGGGGGTGGTCGTGGTCTCTGTCACCAGATGTTGCTCTGAAGCTCATCCTCTGTGTTCTAGGGTTCTTCAGGGCTCTCCGGCAGGAACCGGTCCGCTTTGGACAGATTGGTGGACATTCCCACATCAGCTACGTGTCCTGGTATGAGTGTGGAACCCCCATCCCTGGTAAATGGTAGTCTTGGAGAGAATCGTGAAGAACCCTCACCTGGGCTGGGGGCCAAAGGCCAGTGGAGCCCCTGCAGAACCCAGAGCTGTAAACACATGTACAGGACTTCCTCAGGGGGCTGTAAGCACAGAGCATCTCCAGACTATAGCAGCTCCTGATCTTTGTACTCATGGGGGTCAGAGCGGGGGTGGGGGGTGGGCTCCTCAGACTCATTCTAGATTCACCTTGTGGTTCCGTGATGGGAAGCTGGCTCCCTGGAGGAATCTTTCCATAACTCGTGAGTTGTTATTTATCAGACGCTCTTTGGTTCTTCACAGTGAGGAACATCAGCAGCTTCAGCCTGTTCTAGGTGGATTAGGTTCCTCAGAGGTTCTACCAAACCATCCAGCATGTTTCTGCAGCTGAACCTCTGGGAGGAGAAGGCGGCAGTGTTCCTGCAGAGAACATCTGAGTTCTCAATGAAAGTGCAGGAATGGAGTTGAACCTCGGTATGTTTTGGTTCTCATGAGCCTGCAGGTCATCGTGAGGATTTACTGTAGAACCCAGGAACATTCAGAGACGGGAACCATCAAACTTCCAGGATGTTACTGAGCTTCAGCTCGGGTCTTTGCTGCTTTGTTCACCTCTAAAGGTCCTCCCACGTTCGTCAGACCTTCAGTGGAACAAACCTGCAGGTTCCTCTCATACGTCTATTTGGATCAGACCTGGTTCGGTTCTGTCAGTTTCCTGTCCTGCTGGTCTGTGGTGGGATGCTGTTCTCCACACTCGCTTGCAGAACCCAGGAGGTCTTCCACAGTCAGACTGACAGCAGGACAATCTTCTGACGTCTTTAACGTCTGTTTTTCTGTATTCTGGATTTTCCATAATAAAGTTCTGGTTTCCTTTTTTCGGGTCTCTCTTTGCCTCCATGTGGCTCAAATGTTCACCATGCAAGCTGATATGTGGTTCCGCTACGACGGTCAAAGAACTTTCCCCTCCATGCTTGACATTTTCCTGAACTAAATCTGGTTTTCCAGCAAGAAAGAGCCAGAAAGATGGAAATAAACCAAAAACGAGCAGCGGAGGCCCCCCAGGAGTGGCCTAACCACCATCACAGACTGAGACGGGCTGCCAGCTGGGTTCTGTTCACGTTAAAATGGAGCCAGAATAAAGCAAGGAAACTCATCTTTGGTTCTGATCAACCTGTGATAAGAAAAACCTAGTTGTTCAAAGAAGAATCCATCCGTCCATTTATCTGGCTATCACAGGATTTCCTCTTTTCAGAATCAGAATCAGAATCAGAATAGGTTTTATTGCCAGGTTCAGTAGAGCGCACTTTACAAAACGAGGAATTTGTCTTGGTGTATGGTGCAATTAAAATAAGTTAAAAAATTAAATTAACACAACAACACACTATATACAGTTGAGTAAGGTGGGAGCACAGGTGGGCTGGGATGGTCTGTAAGTAGCAGCGATAGTCCTTTGGTGGGTGGGGGGGGGTCAGCTGGGGGGAGTTGGGGTACTGTTCAACAGGCTGACTGCAGTGGGGAAGAAGCTGTTCTTGTGGCGCGAGGTCCTGGTCCTGATGGACCGGAGCCTCTTGCCAGAGGGGAGGGGCCGAAAGAGTTCATGTCCTGGGTGAGAGGGGTCGGCTACAATCCTGGCTGCCCACCTCCGGGTCCTGGAGATGTGCAGCTCCTGGAGAGACGGGAGGTGGCAGCCGATCACCTTTTCTGCTGAGTGGATAACACGCTGCAGCTTGGCCTTGTCTCTGGCTGTGGCCGCAGCGAACCACACTGTGATGGAAGACGTGAGGGTGGATTCGATGATGGCAGTGTAGAAGTTTACCAGCATCTTTTCAGGGAGGTGAAACTTCTTCAGCTGCCTCAGGAAGTACATCATCATAGGTAAACCTCAACTATGTGAGACCAAAAGATCCAGAAAAGAGGGAGATTCTCAGTGGGCTTGTATGTCTTCCATGTTCTAATAACTGATTTCTTCACTCCAAGCTGCTTACCTGTTCAGTCTTCCAGCCTGCTGCAGGTCAGCAGTCTGGTTTCTGGTGTCCTTAGACAGCTCTTTGGTGTCCATAGTGTGACTGTTGAGGTTATGAACAGGTGACAGGTTCAAACAGGTGACAGTGATACAGGTAACCAGTGGAGGACAGAGGATCCTCTACAGCTCTGTGAGAGACAGAGATCTTCCTTTGTAGGTGAACAATTATTTATTTTCCACCATAATTTACTCATAGTCCATCCAAGTCTGGGTCCTCCTGTGCCGGTCCCCAGCCTGGAAAAAATACAGGGTGGGGCTGTGTGACTCAGTGAAAGCTGATTGGCTGTGGCGACCGCTAAAAGGGATTATGCTGAAAGGTGAACATTAGTAGAAAAACATTATCATGAAATAATCCTAAAACGGTTCTGATGTGAGGATTTGGTTTGGACATTTGGTGACCTTCCTGTGGTTCTGGTCCGGTCTCGTTTTCAGTCTCACCAGGTTCAGGTTTAGGATCCTCCACAGCTGTTTTCATTTGAGGTGATGATCTCTGGTTTTCCAGGTCATCATTAGCTCTTCTGTTTTACTTTCTGCTCTGCTGCATTCTAGGTCTTTCACCTCCTGATGTTCAGAGAGTGAAGGAGGTGACAAACTATGGGATGTGGAAACACCAAAGTGTTGGTGTGCAGCACTAAACTCTGAAACAGGATCAGCTCTGAGCTCAAACCGTGTTCAGCTGTCGCTCCATCCTAACACAGCAGGGGTCTTCCAGAAAGCAGGTTATGCTAGCTCCCATGGTAAGTTTGAGGCTAAGGAAGTGGATAACCTCAGCTTTCTGTTCCAGAAATGGAGGTATGTTTCAGGATATGTCAAGTTACCATAGCAACTCATGCTCTGAACATAACCTGGTCTGGAGCAGGTTTAGTTGAAGGTTAGTTTGTTTTCAGAGAGGTGAAGCAGCATGGCGTGTCCATTTGAAGATGATTTAGTGGATGAAGAAGCTCAGATAATACTTTTTCCACCGTGAGAGGGTGATAAGACCACATATGGATGTTGGAAAGAGAAACTTTAGACTTTGATCTAACTTCATTATTTGTTTCAGTTAAAATAAATCATTTTTGTTAAGTCAGCTTAAAAATAACTCGTAGTTATCAGACAGTTATTTTACTTTCATTCAAATTAATTCAATCAAGTAGGTGTAACTTTGGTGCTGCTGTTAGATCGGCACCGCATGGGATTCTGGGATATCATTCCCTTTGCCTGTCTGGACGGATTTGGGTTTAAGTGTGGGTTTTTGACTAAATGTGTTTAGTTGTTTAGCTGTTTTACTGTGTTTTGCAGTTATTTTGTCCTACTAAGCTTACGTCTCTGCACCATGAGTGAGAGGGAGGGAGAGGATGATTAGTTTATATAGCACCCTTACAATTTAACACTGTATTGACAATGACAGAAAATTCTTTAATCAACTTATGCACTACGTGCATTTTTTCTTCCGTCTTTTTTATTGTTATAAAAATGAGCATATCTGCCGGTTCAAACTTAGACATATGAGAGATCAAGTAATATAATTAATTAAGATGGAAAAAAGATTAATTGAATTGGAGTAATATGACATTTAGTTAGATAAATACATAAATATGAGTTGTATAAACAATTATTGAGTTTTATAGACGTAAGAAATGAGGTTGCATAAATTTAACTCAATTACTTGTTACCAATAGAAGTAATTCATTTAAGGCGGCAAAATTGGACAAAGGTTATATATATATATATATATACAGTATAGATGCGTCACAAGCCGTGTTACTTTTGTGATGGACGTATAATCTTCATACGCCGTCATTAATCTCAGAGTCCGTTTCACTGAAGTACAGCGCTTTCTTTTTTTTTTCTCAACGCGTTTCCATGGTGACTCCAGAAATCTTTGATCTATTGAGAATGTCTTTATGTACCTGCTGTTCACGCCCATTAACCCAGGGTTACCAAGTGGAGCGTAATTATGCCAACTCATATCCGGTCTTTTGGAACCGACATACCCAGAGTAAACAAGTTCAGGCGGATTTCAGCCAGAGTTCAGGGTTAAAGTCAGGCTAGTTTAAACATGCTTCCTGGAATACCCCCCTGACGTCCAACCAAGAGGCAACCAGAAATCCACAACATCCAACCTGAACAGGAACAAACACGGTTCTGTAAAGACCTGAAAACATCGGGTCGGACTCAGAATGTGAACAAGTTCCTTAAAACACTTTAAATGTTGTAGAATAAGCTGCAGGAAGAGGAGTCTTTTTTTTATTCACACTTATGTGAGACTCTGAGACACACTGGAAAAAAACTTCCACAAAAAACTGCAGATTAACCCTTGTGCTATCTTAGATGACCCCCCCCCCCTTCCATTGAGGTGTTCTCCCTACCATGACAAAGGTGGAAAGATTTCATGTAATCCATGGACACCAGTGAAGATCACAAATCATTGAAGAACAAAGGTTCAGAGCTCTGTCTAGTGGCTCTAGATGACCCCACTGTCTAGTGGGTCTAGATGACCCAACCCCCAATGGTAAAGTGTCTAGGATAGCACAAGGGTTACTGTTAAAATAAAACACACTTCAATAAAACTGTAGACAAAACTTAAAAAAAAATGAAAACCAGAATTTCAAAAAAGAACAAAATTAGTAACACAATACTTCAAGACAAAGAATGAGTTAAAACAGAGATCAAGGACCTAAAGCCGGATTTGAAGCTGTGCTGGTTGATGGGCTCTGATAGATTTGTGGAACCCCCCCTTCCTGATCATCTTACAGGCTGGTTATCCCTCCTCCTCCTCCGTCTTACAGGCTGGTTATCCCTCCTCCTCCTCCGTCTTACAGGCTGCTTTTCCCTCCTCCTCCTCCGTCTTACAGGCTGGTTTTCCCTCCTCCTCCGTCTTACAGGCTGGTGGTTCCCTCCTTCACGTCCCTGTAGGTCTCGGTGGTGAAGCTCTCCCTTAAGTTCTTCCACAGATGGTACTTGGTGCTGTTCAGGCTGTGTCGGGCCACAATGACGAACCGGAAAGAGCGCCTCACGGCGTTTTTGAAGGTCGGAGTTCTGGCCGTAAAGAAGATGAAGATCTGAAAACCCTGGAAACACAGAAGGTTCCGTGGTTTCATTCCTCAGATTTTTGCCCTAAAGACCTCTATGAGAGCACAGATCTTTGGGTTGTGTTTAAATTCAGTCAGTAAATCTGAATTTCTTTGTAGTATTTTCTGCTGCATCCAGAGCTTCCACAGCCGTGCACATTTTCTGCTGTTGGTCTTTGGTCACATCTGACCTGAAGGTCTTCATTGACCTGAAGGTCAGATGTGACCAGACTACAGGAAAATGTCAAAAGACATCAACTTTCAGCAGATTTTCCCTCCCTGATGACCCCATCATCTGAGGAGCATCAGCGTTCTGAGTCCACAGGTGAGACCTGACCTCCTCCCGTCACCTGGAAGGTTTAGCTGCAGGTGTCACCACCTTTGTGAGTCATGCTAACCCATGACTCGCTCTGGGAGAACGTAAGGAAAGTTCCAGATTGAAGAATTAGAAACGATAGTTTTCATGTCTAATCTACTTTGATTTGGGTGAAATATCTGGATGTTTAAAGAAAAGCTCGAAGCATTTCTGGAAGATTCCAAGAGTTAAAGTTCTTCCTTCAAAGGGGCCAAAATCTTTTTCTCTTTCAGAGTCGGAGAAAACCAAGAACTTCTTGATTTTTGCGTGAAATAAGAACTCAACTCTGGAAAAAGTGGGAAAACCGGAGCACTGTGGATAAAGAAAAGGTCTGATCCGACTCTGGAAGTCCTTAGGTCAACTCTGGTCCTGAAGATCTACCACTGTGCCGGTTCTCCAGATCTCCCTGCACTCCTTGCTGCTGATCACCTGGACCAGGTGTGTTCATTCAATCAGAACATGGAACACCAATCAGTGGTGTGGAGTGAAGGCAGACCTGGTGGATCTTGAGGACCAGGCCTGGGCAGCTCTGCTTTGGACCCTCCTTCCTGCTTAGTGACATCATAGATGGTGAGGTGGGCGGGGCCGTACCTGCGTTGTTGTGCAGATGCAAAACAAGATGCTGAAGGTGGTCTTTGCGGGTCCAGTGGGGACGAGAACCAGGTACCCGAGAGTCCAGGAGAGACCCAGCAGCACCGCCAGAGACACGCTGACCAGAACCTTGCTGGTGGAGGACGAGTGGCGGGAACTGAAACCAGACCAGGAGGCTCAGAAACTCCAAAAACGAAGACTTTCACTAGAATATTTGACTATGATCTGTTCAAAGTATGAACTGAAGCAAACTGAATTTCTTTAAAGGAGAATGTCCTGTTCTGATTCGGTTTTTTGTCAAGTCAAAGTAGAATTCAAAGTTTCTTCCTGAGTTTTGGTCAAATAAAAACAAAGTTTTGAATATTAGTTTTGGTCTACACCAGTGTTTGGTCTTGGTTTTAGAACTTCTCTGTCAATAGAAAACGTCTGTCCACATCTCTGCAGACCACCTCACTTGGATCCAGAAGATCCTTCATTTCCAGGATGGATAGAGTCTGAGGACCATCTGACCTTCTGAGGTTGGGGTCCCGGCAGGTGATGAGCGATGTGAGGAGCAGTAGAACCATGTTGTAGATCAGGATCAGGCCCACTGGAAGCAGGAAGCCCCAGAACAGAGGTTTCCTGAAGCTGAAGCGATCCTTCTCCAGACCAGCAAGCCAGCAGCTGGAACACAGAGCGACCAATGAGAACTGCAGGACCCGACACGGGACGACCAAACGGAACTCAAACCCACAACTCCTCCTGCCGGTATCCCAACGGCGAGTCTGCTCTGTAGGTCACCGCCAGGGTCACCGCCGTGAGGACAGCAGGAAATCCTGACAGGAAACAGCAGCGTTTGAAACCAAAACCGCCCTTCAATGAAGAAGACAAACCTTTGGAACATCAGAGATCCATTGTTCTCCGTTCACCGATTGTTATTTATTTGTCTGTCGGCCATGTTTGCGTGTTCTTCACGTGTCCTTCATCTTGTTCAGTCATTCGTGGAAGCCGACACACGGGACCTACCCCATCCCACTGCCACGCTCAGTGGCTTCCAGAATGGCGGGAGGCTCCGGCGCATGGACCGGACCAGCAGCACCAACTGGGTTCCATACACGCTGTTCCAGGAGAACGTGGCCAACAGGAAGAAGTGTTGCAGTGCGGCCACCGCAGTGCACGGGCCGCGGTCGGGCCACACGTGCTCCTCAGAGTCCGGGATGACGTTGTCGTCCACGTCCTCTGGTTCTGTGTTCCTAGGCTGGTTCTGGACTCCAGCGATGAAGGTGATGATGAAGGCCAACAGGCTGACATAGATGAAGAGAAGAGCCAGCCTGGAGTTGACACTGGTGGTCTGCTTCCGGGGCGTCCTGAGGAAGCTGAGGACAGGAAGTCTGTTCATGAGAAGGTTCTAGGTCGTTTCTGTCATGGTTCTGTTTATCTGCTCTGTGTGTTCCATCTGGATCTTTTCTGCTTCTACTCTCTTTGTGTGGTTTACACCTGTAAACCCCCCCCCCCAACCCCCCTCCTGCAGCTGTTCCTGGAGCTCTGGCTCCTCCCACTTTCAGACCACATCACAAAGTCCTGGTCCCTCTCAGAAAGGGACTTTGGCTCTGAAGACGGTCTGACGCTTCTGGCCTAGACCTAAACCGGCTTTCTATCCTCTTCAGAACAGAACTTGAGACAAACTGGGAACTAAAGAACTTGAACAAGAACCTTTTTGAGTTCTTCCTCAAAGAGTTCTCATGTAATCCACCTTAAATCTAGTGAGCGTCATCTGTGTGAATCAACCATACTTTTCTCTGATGTGGTGGAGGATGGTGACCACCAAACCCAGGATGGAAAACGACAAACCCACGATGGATATTATGTTCAGAGTTTCTGCATATTTGAAGTCCTCTCTGTAGGACTGAAGCACAAACAGGATGAGAACAAAGTCGTCCAGAACTCTGAAAGACTCATTCCTGCAGAGCTTCACCCAAAGAGCAGCGAAGTTGGTGGTGTGGTTGCAGAAACATCTCAGAACTCCATCTGAAGCTTCTCTCTTAGAACAGCCGGTGGTACTCCAGTCCAGCAGGCTGTAGTTCCAGAACACGCAGGAGAAGTCGTGCAGCAGGAACCCCTCAGGGACCTAAAAGGCAAGAACTGCTGTCAGAACCTCTGAGCTGAGCTGTGTGTCTGTTCCCTGCTGCTGGGGGGTGGGGTGTACAAACAGGAAGCTGATGTTAGCAAGGGGGGACCTGGGGAACAGAATTGGTCATGGATCTGATTCTGTTTGGCTGGATTGGTGTGTGGGTGGGGTAAGGATGTGTTTGATAGTCCTAAGTAGATGATGTCAGTGATTGGTGTTTAAACGACCATGATGGGAACCACGGGGTTCTTTCTGAGTTTGGTGGAACATTGAGTCTTCTCACTGCTGGTCTGAACTGCAGCTCCACGTGTTCTGGTGTGATGCTGCGCTCCCCGCCCCAGACGGTGGCGGACAGGACCCGGATGGTAGCCTGGCGCCCCCTGTACCGTTTTGATGTGAAGAAGCGGTTGTTCTGGTAGAGGACAAAACCCATGGAGATGTTGGACGCCGTCTGAGTGGAACCTCCTGACACCATGAGAACACAGGAGTTAGTGCCACTCTGACGAAGGTGTTCTGACGAAACATGTAAGCTACGTTTGACTAAAACGTGTCTGATAAAAATGAATTTAAGAACTCAGGAGTTAGTGCAGGTTCGCCGGTTGACTGCAAAAGTTACTGCTGGTTATCTGCAATAGATAGTAATGACCAGTGATGGTTAACTGCATTGTTAGGCATTACGTTATAGGATGGATAACCCAGGAGAAACGGAGACTCAGAAGGTAGAGGTTTGGTAGAAGCTCAGACATGAGCAGAGCTGTTCACTGAAAGTGTGCAGGGAGAGGAGCCATGATGATCAGGGTCAGAGGTGAGAGGGAGCTCCAGTGAACAGTCCAAAGGGTTAATCCAGATCGTAAGGGAACGCCGGGACACTTGGTAAATCCACGGCTAACTCGGGGTCCAAAAACAGAGTCAACAAAAGTAGGATTTAGTGGAGAAAACAACAACATTCTGTCAGAGAAGCAGAGGAATGGATGCAGCTCAGAAAAGGTGAGGATGAGGAGGATGAACAAAAGCTGCTGGAGGTCAAGCAGAACAGAACAGTTGGTTGTAACCAATGCATTAGTTAGTACTGGTTGATTGCATTAGTGTAGATTCTCATTCATCTGCAGGTTCCATCATAAATAACTGGACTAGTTCATTTCCTATTAATGCTGATAGACGTTGATTACCTGCATTAGTTAGTGCTGCCATGAGCTGGTTAAGTGCATAAGTCAGTGTTGGTTGACGGCGTTAATTATTGTCAGATTCTGTTTTGCTGGTACCTGAATTAGTCAGCGGCTGTTAAACCTCTTTGGTTAGACGTGTGGAACCTCACCTGTTGGCTGACCCGAGCGAAATCGCAGGTAAACCAGCACTTCCACCGTCGTCCCGTTTTCCACCACCACGTCTGGAGCGTTGGTGTTCAGCCGGAGTCTGTTGGCGGAAAAGTTCCCAGACGTTCCTAAAAACCAGAGAGCTTTTATCAAAGCGGAGCTGGAGGGTCATGACCCCAACAAACTGATAGACAATCACACAAAATACTGAGAAATGATACGGATGCTTTTTCAAACTGACTGAAGATGTCTTCTTTTTGAAAACCTGCTTCAGTTTTCCTTCTGCCTTTTGGTTCTTTGTGTCTCACCAACCTGCCAGGGAGGTGAACTGGATCCCCTGAGAGTCACCAGCCAAGATGTGGGCCGACTGGACCGCCAGGTTTGGTTGAACCACTTGAGATGTGTTGTGACTGCGGCTCAGGTTCACAGAGAGGTTGTCCAGAGTTTGGGTCAGACTGTCGACAAACAGACATCAGCTAAACCAGAACTCTGAACCAGATTCTGTTCTGAAGCTTTGGCTGCTCTGAATGTGGTTTCCACCGTTAGCTAGCACAGTAGGAACACAGGAACTGTGGGGTCGTCACAGGATCTCTCTGCTAGAAGACTTTGAGGAGGGCGGAGCTTCAATAAAGGCCATCATATCCCTAACCCTGTGTGAAAGCCTATGACCCCGCCTCTTTCCCCTTTGGCAGCAGTGTGGAGTCATTCTGTTCTACCTCTGGGTGGCGTTGTTTTCCTCTGTGATGACGGGGGCGCTCATCAGCTGGCTGACGGTGGCCATGGCTGCTGCCCTGACGCCCTGAAACACATGACATCACAGTCCAACCAGGCGCTGGCCCAGGTCCACACCCCCCACCAGTCTGTTTCTACCTCTGTGGCGTTTGGAGACTGCAGCAAAGTGTTGGCGATCTGGGCAGCAGCTGTGACGTTTTCTGACTTCATCTCCTCTGGTTGAGAGGTTAGAATCTGAGTGCTGGAAGCCAGAAGCTCCAGATCTGCTCCACTGGTGAGCTGATGATCAGGACCAGGAGTGTCACAAAATGAACCTGGAGGTCTCTAAGAGAACTCTAATCTGGAGGTCTCTGAAAGATCTTCAAACTTGAGATTTTAGAGAGAACTTTAATCTGGAGATCTTTGAAAGACTGTTCCTTTTAATGATCATCTGATCATTTAGACCAGGCTGTTCATTCCTGGTCCTAGAGATCTACCACTCTGCCTGTTTTGCAGATCTCCAAGTCCTGCTAGCTGCTGATTCACTAAATCATTTGTCTCCACAGTTTGACTGAATGAACACACCTGATCCAGGTAATCAGCATCAAGCAGAGCAGAGAGAGCTGGAAAACAGATCTCCAGGACCGGGAATGAGCAGCCCAGATGTAGGTGAACACATTTGTACAAGAAGGCCATTCCTCACATTCTGCAGGATGTCGCTCAGCGTCTGTTCACACTGAAGAACACGAACGGGGCCAAATCCAGGGACTTGACCTTTGGGCAAACATCTGGTTGAAGCCTGAGGTTTTCCAGCTGAGGGAACAGTTTCAGGGTTAAAGTGGGAATTACGTCAGGTCTGTGTTTATGGGTGGAGACTTACCACCACTTGTTCCAGCCGGACACCTTCTTTCAGAATATGCAAAAAAGCCTACTAAGGTGCGCGGGAACTGAAATTCTTCAACCTTTGCGGCCTTGCAGAAGTTTTCTGAGAAGACAGAATCAGAGAAGGTCTGACCTGGAAAACCACGTGATGGAATGGGCGTGGCCTGAAGAAAAAACACCTACGCAGGGAGCATGTTGGTCCAGTCCACTCATCCGGACAGATGCAGACCATGCTCCCCAGTGCTGTCCCACCATTAACACAAACAAGGGGGGCGGGGGTGGAGGTGGTAGTGTGGATGGGGGTTAGTGTGGAAGGGGTAGTGGGAATGGGGGTGCGGCTGGAGTAGGTGTTGGTAATGGGTGCCAGAGTAGACGCAGTAGTAGTATTAGTAGATGTATTAGTAGTAATAGTAGTTGGATTCTGAGAAGATAAAGTTAAAATCTGAGTAGTCGGCTGGGTTGGAGAGGTACCATCTGTGATAAAGTCTGGCATGGTGTAGGAGTATGATAATGTGGTGGTGAGTGTGGTAAAGGGAGTTCCTTGAGTTGCGTTCGTCAGGTCTGTATCATTGGTGGACTCTGGTGTCAGGTTCACAGTGGTGTATCTAATGGAGGTGGGGGACTCGTTGGGTGTAGTTGTTGTACCTAAAGAACTCTGTAAGTGTTCAGTTACACCATCTGGGGAGACCACAGTACTGCCTGGAGCTTCAGTTGGCTCCAGAGAACTGGGTGGGTCCATAGTACTCTCAGTGGTAAAGAGGGGGTCTGCAGTAGTGGGATCAGACGGCACCATGGTGTTCTTAGCGGTAGTTGGGGGGGCTGCGGTGGTCTCAGTGACAACAGGCAGGTCTGTGTTGGCGTCAGTGGGACCAAATGTCTCTGTGGGAGGGTCTGCGGTAGTCTCAGTGAGTGCAGGGGTGTCCACGGTAGTCTCAGTGAGTGCGGGGGTGTCCACGGTAGTCTCAGTGAGTGCGGGGGTGTCCACGGTAGTCCCGCTGAGTGCGGGGGTGTCCACGGTAGTCCCAGTGAGTGCGGGGGTGTCCACGGTAGTCCCAGTGAGTGCGGGGGTGTCCACTGTAGTCCCAGTGAGTGAGGGGATGTCCATAGTAGTGTCAGTTGGAGCAAAGGGGGTCACAGTATTCTCTGTTTCCATGGAAACTGAAGTGCTTGTTGGTGAAGTCATCCTAACCAAGGAGAAGCGGCTGGATTGCGCTCCAGAGGAGGACAGAATAGCTGTCAAAACAAAACGTTGGTGTCAGAGTAATCAAACATCTTGCTGACATGAAGTACTCTGTTTATGTTTTTTTTGCTAGTTCTTTAGCGAATTAGCAACATTTAGCTGTGAAAACAAAACCATCACAGCAGTGTCGACCTTTAGGTAAAACCACATTTCCAGCATCTACTTAAACAAACTGTTTTTTAAGAGCCGAGCTAACATTACAGATAACCCTCTGCATTCATAGCCACAGCGCCCAGGTACGAGGACATCCAGAGGATCACGAGGATCTCAGGTCTCAAGAGGTTAATGTGTCACCGTTTATGAACGGCTAACAGGAAAACCAAGGCACCATTTGATTACATGGGTCAGATGTGTTTAGGGGAGTTTACCAAACATGCTGTCCTCCGTTATCACTATCCTTTCTAAAGCGGCAACACTTCAAACACTCACAACGACCTTATCTCAGTGCTGGGTCAGATATCATTGGGATTACAGTCCATTGTGATGTCGTAGTAACAGGTTCATCCACAACAACAGATCTGCCAGAATCGTAAATCTCTGACTTTCCTGCATAACTTCCTGGTGTGAAGTGTCCTCCTTTGGCCTGATCGACATTATCGCTCACAGCAACACCGAGAAGAGCCAAATGACCCTGTTTTTCATAGAAACAGGTCTACAGTTTGTAAATAGTTTGTCTCCACTCTTATAGATAGGAATTACTGTTGCTGTTTTCCTTTGGTTTGGGAATCTCCATTTGTAAGAAGTTCATTTATTCATTCATTTATCTTCTAATCCGTGTTTTCCCTTTCGGGGTCACGGGGGTGCTGGAGCCTATCCTGTCCACTGTTTACATTACTTTAGTTTAGCCATGACCTGGAACTGAACTGCAGACGATCACCAACAGGCAGACAGGAGCTGATGCTCTGTCTTTACTCCATGAGAGGAACGTCAGGAACATCAGGTTCATCTCAGCTTCTAGCAGGAGCCTCCTCATCCAGGAGAGCTCAGCCTGTAGGAGGTTGCTGACGAAAGCAGGTCAGTCTTTCAAGAGGCTTGGTTGGTTTTGGAGGACCTGGGTCTGGGGTCCGGATCTCTAACCAGAGTGAAAGTTTTACCCACAAAGTGATCTGTTCTCTCAAACGTTCACCTGCAGCTGAAGTCTCTGTGACTGAAGGTGCAGAAGTTCCTCCTGATCCCCAGAAACCCTGAGGAGGTTTTAACCAGACCCGGTTCTGGACCCTCTGCTTCTGAAATGTCGGTGTGGTTCTTACCAAGCACGGAAATGAAGCAGAGGCAGTGCTCCATGACGTGGTGAAGACCAGGAGCTCTTCTCGGAGCATGTCACCTGCAGAGGAGGAAGTGTCCGTGAAAATATGCTCCAGAATGCTGGCCGAGTTGTAAAAGGTGCGGCGGCGGTTCAAAGTCCGTCTGTAAGAGGCCAGCAGTTCATCTGCAGAGCCTCTGGTTTTCTCCAAAAGATCTGAGATGTGGACAAAATCTGATCTCCGTGAATCCAGGTGTGTCCAAAATTGACAAAGGAGGAGTCTGATGGAGAAGGTCTGCAAACCATGAGAACTTTAGAGAACCTTCCTCCTAAGCTGCAGCCAGCTCCTCCTCCTCCATCCTCTGTGATAGTCATGTCCTCCAGCAGTCCAGACCACCTTCAGGTGTGGATCATACCTGATCTGGATCATCAGGTCGTGGAGGGGGAGGGGTCATGTGGTAGGACGGATATCATGTTACAGCTTCTAAAAATAGAACCAGAGAAACTGGACATGTCTGGGTTCTGTCAGCGGGTGAGCATGAAGTCTGGAGAACACCAGAACCCATCCTCATCCTGAGTCCATGTTCCTCCCCAGAGCGCGGTGGAGACCTTTGCTGGACCCGCTGGTATCTGAGGACTGACAGAACCTCCTCCAACATCTCTGACCGGTCTGATGTGGACTTCAGAACGGGTCGCTGGGACCAGGTCTAGGTCTAGTTCGGGTCTAGATCCATGTTCAGACATCAGTTTAGGTTTGAGTCTTTGAAGGACTGGAGAAGATGAGAACCGTCAAACCAGATTCTGTCTGTGGTTCCTACTGAAATGGTTTGTGTTGGAGCGCCCCCTAGTGGCAGCAGTGCTGAACATTAGAACCGCTGCCAAACAGAACCCAGTATCAAAGGTGAACATGTCAAATAAAATCTGAATCCTCTGATCCATCAGGATCTGGATGTTGGAGCGTTTGACGTTTTTGATCACTTTCAATCGTTCCACTGAAAAGCTTTAAGAAGAGTCAGAAATGACCTGAGGAACCGGCTGTACAAGCTCCCTCTAGAACCGCTGATCTGCCGGTTCATGGACACCCAGCTGTTCTGCTCCTCCGGTTCTGTTCATCTTTCTGTCACGTTCATGTCCTCCACTGACCTCAGAGACACATTAAGGCTTTTAAACCTGAAGGTCTTTTTATTTCAGCTTTTTGGGATTTCTTTCTGTTTTTACTTTGTTTTTGAAGGTTCTGACCTCCACCGTGAAGAACCTGGTGGTTCTTTCCAAGAAAAACACTACATTGATAAAGATGTATCTTTAACGAATCCTTATCCGTCATCTGCTGGGAAAAAAAACCCTGCAGCTCCTGAACTCACCTTGGATTTAGTCTCCGCCCCTTTGCTTCCACCTGAAGTGAGTTTAGCAAACAGACTGAAGTCAGCGGGTGGAGGTTGGTCTGGTCTGAAGGAGGGAACGGTGAGTCTGCTGATTGCATTTGTCTGTGCGGAACCGGTGTTCCAAACGTGACTAATGATGCAGAACGTCTGATCAACGTTCTCTGATGTTCTATCAGTTTAAATGTATAAGAACGTCTGATCAAAGTTCTCTGATGTTCTATCAGTTTAAATGTACAAGAACGTCTGATCAACGTTCTCTGATGTTCTATCAGTTTAAATGTACAAGAACGTCTGATCAACGTTCTCTGATGTTCTATCTATTTAAATGTACAAGAACGTCTGATCAACGTTCTCTGATGTTCTATCAGTTTAATGTACAAGAACGTCTGATCAAAGTTCTCTGATGTTCTATCTATTTAAATGTATAAGAACGTCTGGATCAAAGTTCTTCGATGTTCTATATCTATTTAAAATGCAAGAACGCCTGGATCAAAGTTCTCTGATGTTCTATCTATTTAAAATGTATAAGAACGCCTGATCAAAGTTCTGATGTTCTATCAGTTTAATGTACAAGAACGCCTGATCAACGCCTTCTGATGTTCTATCAGTTTAAATGTACAAGAACGTCTGATCAAAGTTCTCTGATGTTCTATCAGTTTATAATGTACAAGAACGCCTGATCAACGTTTCGATGTTCTATCAGTTTAAATACGTACAAGAACGTCTGATCAACGCTCTCTGATGTTCTATCAGTTTAAATGTACAAGAACGTCTGTTCAAAGTTCTCTGATGTTCTATCAGTTTAAATGTACAAGAACGTCTGTTCAAAGTTCTCTGATGTTCTATCAGTTTAAATGTACAAGAACGTCTGATCAACGTTCTCTGATGTTCTATCTATTTAAATGTACAAGAACGTCTGATCAAAGTTCTCTGATGTTCTATCTATTTAAATGTATAAGAACGTCTGATCAAAGTTCTGATGTTCTAACAATTTAAATGTACAAGAACGTCTGACTGCCCTCTGATGTTCTATCAGTTTAAATGTACAAGAACGTCTGTTCAAAGTTCTCTGATGTTCTATCAGTTTAAATGTACAAGAAGGTCTGATCAACGTTTTTGATAAAATCATCAGTTTAATGTACAAGAACGCCTGATCAACGCTTCTCTGATGTTCTATCAGTTTAAATGTACAAGAAGGTCTGATCAACGCTCTCTGATGTTCTATCAGTTTACCGTACAAGAACGTCTGATCAAAGTTCTCTGATGTTCTATCAGTTTAAATGTACAAGAACGTCCGAGTCTTTGTCCTAAAATGAAATGTGTCTGCAGACCAACCCTTCCAGAGGAGGGCAGTGAACGCCACATGAGAATCGCTTCTTGTATCTCCATCCAAACATTAGAGGGTTCTTAAAGCTGTTGTTCTTCACGTTTGGTTCCAGAGTTGATTACTCAAACAGATGCTTTTATTCTTAAATGTTTGGTGGAACTGTTGCTGGTTAAGAAGGTAGAACCTTAAAGAAAACAGTGAAGGTGATGAAGAGGAGGAGCCTGTCTGCAGACAGATCCTAATAAAGGTTACTGTTAAATCAGTAGAACAACAGAACATTTCTACAGGACTTCATCGTTTTTTCTGTTCTGGATGTAAAAAAGCTTTTAGCTCCTCTCCATGTGGACAGCAGGCAGAACCTGGAAGAACCAGAACCCTGACTGAGTTCCTCTTTTGGTCCAAAGAAACCAGCTTCTCCAAAGATCAGACTTTGGTGCAGCGGTCGTTCCTCAGACGCCTCGCTGTGAAACGCTCAGTAAAGAACAGCTGTTCCATTTCCAGCGTTCTCATTGGAAGCTGAAGGTTCTGAGGTCTGCAGGGTCCTTCTGGGTTCCTGAAGCCAGAGTAGAGGCTGCAGGTGTTTGTCTGCTGCTGCTCAGCTATGGACCTCCAACCCTGAAGTCCTGAAGAACCACAAATCTGTTTCAGTTCATCCTGGACTGCTTGATGCTGACCACCTCATTCTGGTGTTTCAGCCAATCAGCAGCAAGCTGCTGAGGGAGAAACAATCACAAGCAGGGCGTGGGCCTTCAGGACCCGGGCGTGGGCCTTCAGGACGGGGAGTGGGTCTTCAGGACCCGGGCGTGGGCCTTCTGGACCCGGGCGTGGGCCTTCAGGACCAGGATTGACCAGCCGTGGACTGACAGGATTTCAAACTCTTATTTAATCTTTCACTCTGGGCGTTTTTCTTCACGCAGTTTCACTGTCTACCACACCAGAGGGCTAAGCAGATCCTGAGACTGGCCTCTGCAGTTCAGTCTTCTGATCTTCAGAGGTGTGAGGTCACATGACTTTACACCTTCTGAGCACGCTCATCCCCCTTCAGGTGCTTCATGGCCACGTCGTGGGGTCATCCTCAGGGTCAGACCCGATGCTCCTCATGAGAACCGGTCTGCAGAACCCTGGCTGCTGCTTCAGTGGAAGCGTTCCTCACCGACTTCCAGGTGTACCCAGCGCACGCTGGTCGTGCCCGCCTTAGGACTGGGCCCGCTCCAGTTTGGGCTCCAGCGGCGCCTGGATGGTTTCTCCAGACATGAAGGCCTCCTGAAACACAAATAACTTTAGTCTGGATCCTGAACGTTCCTCTGTGGACCTCCTCCTTACCCCCTCTGTGGACCACCTCCCCTCTGTGGTTCTCCTCCCCTTCCCCATTGTGGACCACCTCCTCTTGACCTCCTCCTCTTGGACTTCCCACCTTCTGTGGACCTCCCCCCATTGTAGACCACCTTCCCTCTGTGGACCACCTCCCCTCTGTGGACCACTTCCCCTCTGTGGACCTCCTCCTCTTGACCTCCCCTCTTGGACCTTCCACCTTCTGTAGGCCCTCCTCCCCTCTCAGGACCGCCTCCCTTCTGTGGCCCTCCTCCTCCTCTTGACCTTCCACCTCTAGACTTCTCCCCTCCCTCCTTCTGGGGGCGGGGTTACCTTGTCATAGATGACTTTGATGATGAGCGAGCAGCTGGGACACGTGGCCACCTCCTCGCCGTTCTCCAGATCCTCCTAAAATGCCAAAATCAGGTTCAGGTCTTCAGTGACGTCACAGCAGGAAAAGCAGCTCTAAGGGATTTAAGGTGGAATGTTCCCCTAAAGTGACGGTAACATCGTTTCAAAGGGACATCTTTAGATGTTCGATTCCCCTCCGTCTGACCACACGGAACAGCAGGAGCGCGTGCACATGTTCATGACGTCAGCAGCCCTCCATCAGGACCCAGCGCCTATACCCTCATCTTCCTCGTCCTCGCGCCCAGCTCACCTCCGTGATGACGAAGCGGTCCCCGCACGGACACGGGAAGTAGTACGCGCACGTGTCCTCGTCGTACTCGAAGTCCTCGAGCTCCACTTCATCGTGAAACGCGGACATTTTTCTGACGGGTTCCGCCGGCGGCAGTCCTGATGACGTCACCGACGAGCGCCCCGTGACGTTTGTTGTGATTAACGTTCAGTCTTAAAAGTTCATATTTTCGGTCTAAAAAAGCTGAAAATAATGAACGGAGTCCGTAAGTTTAATTATAAACTCTTTATGTTTAAACTTCATTTGTTTTTCTGCAGCTTTTCATCTGTTTATTAGGAAAGTTCTGCCTTATTTAGCCTTTTTTAAGTTCTGTTAGAAGTTCTAAAATTAAAATAAATCTCCAGAATTTCTCATATCTGTGCTGGAATAAAAGGTTCCAGATAATTTAAGGATGAATCACTAAAACCAAGAGGAGCTAGAATGTTTGACCGTTACCGTTGGACATAGAAATGTATTTATTTAAATAGTCCAAACTTTTTCTCTTCTGTTGTGACGTTAACATTTAATTCCAACAAACGACATTTGGCTTAAAGCTGAGCCGCTTTCTTTATGAGGAAGGCAGGAATTATAGACATAATTATTATTTATGTTTGTTCAAATACTTCAGAAAGGAGTCACACATAAAAAGTGTGATTTTTTACTTACATTCTTTAATGTCTGTCATGACAGATTTGTCAGAATAAATAAAGTTTTTACAAACAGCTGTATGAAGGGGGGGTCTAGCGAAGCCCAGACTCCTGATGACTCATCCATGAACCATAATGGTGGATCCACCTGCTGGTTCTGCTTCATGATGACTTTTCTTTATTAATAATTCCATTAGAGTCATTCTGAATTCTGCTCATCTGGCCTTAAATGTTGCTGAACCCGGTTCTTCAGCTCCATCCAGGTCTACAGAAGTCTGGCTATGGGGGGGGGGGGCATCTCTGGTGGGGTATTAGGATCAGGGCAGAACTTCAGGGGAAGCAGTGAGATTTGAACCAACATTTCCTCCTGACTGAAGCCTTCCTGACCTTCATCCACAGACGGAGAGGTTCCTGTTTCTTGGATTCTAACCGAACAGATGGATCCGCTGATGGTAAGGTTGATAGCTGCCTGGCACTTGGTAGTTTGCTAGAGTACTTATGAGCTGCTGGGGGCAGCTGGGAGCTGCTGGGGCGGCTGTGAGATGCTGGGGCATTTATGAGCTGCTTGGGGCATTTATGAGCTGCTGGGGGCAGTTGTGAGCTGCTTGGGGCATTTATGAGCTGCTGGGGCAGTTGTGAGCTGCTGGGGCGGCGTGAGTCGTTGGGGGCAGTTGTGAGCTGCTGGGGGCAGTTGTGAGCTGCTGGGGGCGGCTGTCAGCTGCTGGGGGCAGTTTTGAGCTGCTGGGGGCGGCTGTCAGCTGCTGGGGGCAGTTTTGCCTGAGAGCATCAGCTGTTTCCTGGCTGAACGGGGTGACACGGGGCAGCGTGACACAGTAGGAAGTCAAACATGCGTTCTGCCTCACAGACAGCTGTTGTTGTCAGCTGATGGCTCGGGGGTGGGGTGGGGGGGCAGCAGTGGCTTCCAGACTGTGAGGCTCTGTTCCTATGCAAAGAGGACTCGTCCTGCACACAGTTCTCAATGACAGGAAGCCAGAGCCTCACAGCCATGGACCCGGTCTGGCAGGTCCTGGAGCAGCTAGGGGTTCTGGTGGCGCTGGCGGCCTGGCTCTGCTCTCTCGCTACCGCCCTGGTTCCGTCCTGGCTCAGCTTGTCCACAGATCTTCTGCCGGCAGAGACCTTCCAGCTGGGTCTGTGGGGGACCTGTGTTCTGCAGGATCCGGGCCTGCGGGAGTGCCGGCCTTACAACAACTTGCTGGGCCTGCCCCCCGACATCAGGCTGGCCCGGGTTCTGGTGTGCGGCTCGCTGGGCTTTGGGATGATGGGCCTGCTGCTCGCCATCCCAGGTCTGGACCTGGTCAACGGATGCTGGCGTCGCCTGGAAGAGAGGAGCTGCAAGAGGACCCTGAAAGCAGCAGGGGGCGCTCTTTGTTTGGTTTCTGGATTGCTGGTTCTGGTCCCAGTGTCCTACATTGCCCACCAGGCAGTGGTTCGGTTCTTTGATGGGTCGGTACCGGACGTGGCTCCTCGCTGGGAGTTTGGAGATGCCCTCTTCTGGGGCTGGACGGCTGGAGTGCTGCACCTGGGGGCAGGAGGGCTGCTGCTGACTTCCTGTCTGGACCTGGACACACAGAACCAGAACTTTCCTGTCCGAATCCCGCTGGTTCAGCTGCAGGGAGCCCACCGCCGGGCCAGAACCAGAAGAGAGTATGTCTGACATAAGTGTTTTGGATCGGACTCAAACCTGGAAATTGATTCTGAAGCTTCCAGGTCTTTGGTGGTTCTGTGTTTCGGATGTAGACGAACAGCACGATCCGGACCGGACTGTTCTGATGAACATCAGGACGGGTCGGACTTTACCTGCAGTTTTCTGAGAAAACAGAGAAGCTGGTGCTGAGCTGTGGACTGAAGGTTTGGTTTCATGGCATCACGGTGGTTCTCGTCCAAAACCAAAGGGGGTTCTGGTTCCTCCAGGTCTGGTGCTGGAGGCTCTGCTCCTGCAGTCAGAATCCGTGTGTTTGGACCACGTGTGGTTTGAGTTCTAAGAATGTTCTCTCATTTGACAAACAGCTGATAATGGAGTGACGGACACAGTTATTTGCTGCTGCTGAAGGCGCTTTAGTGAGACCACAGAACCCGTCCTGGGACTGACATCCTGGAGCCTCCTTCACGGTTCTCCAGGATGTGCTGGTCCTTATAGACTCAACAGAACCAGACGGTCTATGGTCCGTTTGCACACGTTCCTAGCTTGGGTTATGCTTTAACTTCTGGGATCTTCATGCCTTCCCAAACCAGGAGTTAGATTTTTACTAACGGAGGAGGAAAACCAACAACCACATGTTCTGATCCGTTTTTATTTTTCTCAGAAACACGTTTTTGTCTGGTGCCGACTCAGCAGAATCTGTGATTTCAAAGGTCCAAATACAAACATGAACGGCTGCTTTTAACCCACTTTGATGAATAAATAAAAACCTCAAATCAGAATGTCTGTTCTTTCCTGGAACCACATCATTCCAGTTCAATTGGGTCTTTATTGCAGCAGAACCTCAGGGGTTTACCAGAACCGTTGGACTCTGCTTGGTCTTCAAGAGCAGCAGCTCCAGGACTGCAGGGTCTTCCAGGACCAGATCCAAACCCCCGCCGTGACGCCTCCAATCATGGTCATGGACTCCTTTATCAGGAACACCCTGAGGTCCGGTGTGACGTTCTGGGCGTTTTCTGTTGGACACGGGACGCCAAAGTAAGTGCAGGTCTTCACGCGCCACGCAGTTTCCCACTGCGGCCGCATCCGAAGCTCGTAGACGTGGCAGCACACGACGGCCGCCGCCGGCACGGCGTGCAGCACGCTGAACAGGCCCAGGCGCGCCATCAGCCTCTCCAGCTTCTCTGTGCGGTTCCCGTTGACCTTCAGGATGAGGCGAACGCGCAGCAGCGACACCAAGCCGCCCAGCAGGAGGCCGGTGCTGACAGCCAGGTGGACGCACAGCGGGACCAGGATGAAACCTCGCAGCGCATCCAGACTGTACACTCCTACGGAGCAGAGACCGGTCAGCAGGTCCCCCTCCACCTGCCCGGTCACCAGGACCATGAAGGTCTGCGCTGCCGGCACGGCCCAGGCCGCCAGGTGGAAGTACGGCGAGAGCCCCTCCATGGCCTCATGGCCCCACTTCATCCCAGCAGACAGGAACCAGGTCAGGGACAGGACCACCCACCACAGGGAGCCGGCCATGCCAAAGAAATGGAGGACGCTGAAGAGGAGGGTGCACAGCTCCACCTGGGTGCCCTGGACCACCACCCTGTACCCCGTGTCCTGGTCCAAGCACGCCGCTCTGTCCTGCAGCAGAGCGCCAACGGCGTGGACGGCTGCCACCATGAAGCAGCAGCCGGACATGAAGACAACCGGCCTCTCCGGGTACCGGAACCGCCTGGGGTCCCGCAGGAAGGTCAGGACGGTGAACAGGGTGCTGCAGCAACACAGGACCGCCCAGGTTCCCACCCACAGGCGGCTGAAACGTAACTCCTCCTCCGTGAAGTACATCAGTCCGTGGGGTCTGGAGGGGTCGCAGGGGGCGCCGCAGTCCTTCACCCCCAGGAAGGAGTAGTGGAGGTGGGGGGGCACCCGGAGCTGCAGAGGGCAGGAGAATGCTGGGCTGGTTTTTCTGGTCTCAAGCTCCAGGTTCGGATCGGAACTGTCACTGGAGTTCTGCCCCACACAGATCTGCCCTGAGCCGTAAACCGGGAAGTTCTGGCAGCCGAGCTTTGTGGGCCACTGGAACCCGAACCTGTTCATGAGCGGCTCGCAGCCCTGCCGGGACCTCTCACACAGAGCCCTGCAGGGGGGGATGGCCTCTGCCAGAACTGTGCACACCGGGACATACGTGGAGCACAGGAAGAACCGCAGGTCCGCCGAGCACTGGACCTGAACCAGGGGGAAGAACTGGTGCACCTCCATCCCAGCATCCTCCTGGCTGAAGTGACCCAGCAGGTTGGGCATGATGGTCTGATTGTAGGCGAGGTCCGCGCAGAGCGGGACAGAGATGGACTGGCAGAGACCGTGGTCCGGAACCGAAAAACTCTGGTCGTGCTGACCGATGACGGATGGGTAGAACCGCCCCAGAGCCAAGGTGGTTATCCAGAACCAGCAAGGTGTCATCACTGCCGCGGCAGAAGGTCCTGGCGGGTTTTCAGGATCTGGATCAGACTGGATTTGGACTCGTTCACACTGACCTGCTGCGAGTCTGACGGGCTGTGTGGGGGCGACGGGCCTTTTTAGTGTGTGGAGGATGAGGGGGGGGCACCCCTCCAGCATCCGCCTATCACACGGTGAGAGCACAGCCACTGATTGGTTGAAACAGGCGGGGCGTTTTACATGAGGCGAGTCTCTGAGCACTGCTCCCAGAACCAGACCTGAACCCTGCATGGAGCGTGGCTCTGGTTCTGACTGGATCATATGGAGGATCCAGAAAGGATGCTGTCCTCAGAGGTTCTGGTCTGTCACTAGAACCAGAAAATAAGATCCTGGTTCTGTCCAGGTCCGTGTTTTCTCAGCATCACATCATCTCAGTTCTCCTTTCAGATTTGATGGTTCAAAGACCATCAGGATTGTCAACATTCTACCAAACTGACAGGAACCCCACCTGGTTCTGGTGGTTCTGTTCAGACGGATGGCGGTTTGGAGGAAGAGCAACTCAAAGATGATGTAAACGACAGACTTCAACCATCAAAAGGAGTCGGTCCGTCTTCAGAACATGTTGATTTCATGATCAAACCAGCAGATAACAGTTAAGTATGCAGCAAAGTTCTGTCTGTCTTTGATCTCTGCCATCAATCAGACGACATCGTTTGATGTGACCTGTCACTCAGAAGAATCTGAAAATGAGGATTAAATATTCATGCACAACATGAGCACAACAAAAGCCTCCAACTTGTTTTTGTGCGGCTATGCTAATTCATGTCCTTTGTGACAAAACATCTTCAAATGTGAAAACCGCAAAAGTTTGTAGAGTTTCTCCACAAACACCAGTTTAGGAGAAACTTGGAGACCCCAGAGAGGAAAAAACGCTTCAGCAACGACCAACCAGACCAGCGTTCAGTGATCCGCTTCAGACGGAACGTCTGCAAAGAACCAGTAGAACTCAGACACTGTTCTAGGTCCACCATCTGAGGTCAATGGACCTTCAACGGAGCCCTTTGTCCGTCCATCCATCCATCCGTCCATCCATCATCCATCCGTCCATCATCCATCCATCCATCCATCCATCCATCCGTCCGTCCATCATCCATCCATCCGTCCGTCCATCCATCCGTCCGTCCATCCATCTGTCCGTCTATCCATCCATCCGTCCATCCATCATCCGTCCATCTGTCCATCCATCCATCTATCCATCCATCCATCCATCCGCCCATCTGTCCGTCCATCATCCATCCATCCGTCCATCTGTCCGTCCATCCTACACCTGTATCTGCCCTGGGGAAGGCCATTATGCAGATGTTTGCTGGTTTTTGTCATCATTGCATCCATCCCCCCTCCTGTAGACCCCCCCACCCCCACACCCGTCTTTCAAACAGACATTTGACTGCTTTTACTGTCCATGAATGTGAGAATTAATCAGCTGGTTCTGGTTCTACCAAATTGGGTTCTTGAATCACGAGACAGAAAGCATTGGAGGTTCTTAGTGTCCTCAGTTAGAACCCAACAGGACGGAGCTCCGCCTCCTGTGCTATTTTGACCAAAACAAACATTTTTTTATTGATGGACCGTCTTTATGGTTCATAGTTCACATGTATGGCAGCAGTCCATCATATTTTCTCCCCTCTGCTTGTCTGTCAGGCGCTGCTGGCGGTCTCTGGCTGGACTTTTCTTTACCAATATTTGTTGGCGGTCAGCGTGGAGGAGTTGGCCTTTCTTCTGGGGTGGAAGATATCGCTGAACTCTGTCTCCAGATAAACTCCAGGAACTCTGAAGATGGACACGGCTGAAAAACAGGGACCCACTTTAAACCCGGCTCTGTGAGACGCCTCACTAGAACCTGCAGTGAGAACAGCACAATGACCAGTGTTGCTTTGTCTGCAGGTAGGTGGTGCTCTTACTGTCTCTCAGGTGCATGACAGCGGGAGGAAGTGTGCTGAAGTACGGGTGATGCAGGGCCTCCTGTGCACAGATCCGCTCGGCTGGTACCACCTTCAGTATCTCCTGGGCCAGGTCTTCAGTTTTTGGCGGCAGCTGCTCCAGCCTGATCACAGACAGAGGAGGCCTAGAACCAGCAGGTCTACACGCCAGCTGTTAGCATGCTAGCTGCTGCTACTGGCAAGGATGACCAGGAAGTGAGGTACTTTAAAAAGCTGAGCTTACCGGGTCCAAATGGTTCTGAAATGTTTGGGTTCACAGGGAACAAAATGGTCTGGAGAAAAAAAGAGACATGAGAACATTAGATCATCTGCAAACATGTTAAACCCTCAGCATTACACCAGGGGGTATTCCAGGAAGCATGTTTAAACTAGCCTGACTTTGAGCCTGAACTCTGGCTGAAATCCACCTGAACTTGTTTACTCTGGGTATGTCGGTTCCAAAAGACCGGATATGAGTTAGCGTAATTACGCTCGACTTGGTAACCCTGGGTTAACGCACGTGCACAGCAGGTACATAAAGACATTCTCAATGGATCACAGATTTACAGAGTCACCATGGAAACGCGTGGTGAAAAAAAGAGAGCGCTATACTTCAGTGAGACTGAGTCTGAGATTTAAATGACGGTGTATGAAGATTATACGACCATCAAAAAAGTAACACGGCTGCATCATCAGCAAAAGAAAGAGTTTCTGTTGTAGTAAGGACAGACAAAGTAAACTCACGAGTTTCTATCTCATTTCCATTTTCATGTGACGCATATATATATATATAACGTATCCAATTTACCAACTTAAATGAATTCTATTGGTAACAAAAAATTGAGTTACATTTATTCAACCTCATTTCACATCTATAAAACTCAGTAATTTTTTGTACAACTCGTATTTACATGTTTATCTAACTAAATGTCATATTACTCCAATTCAATTAATCTTTTTTCCATCTTAATGAATTATGATTCTTGAACTCTCATATGTCTACGTATGAGCCGGCAGATATACTCATTTTTATAACAATAAAAAGGACGGGGGAAAATATGCACGAAATGTATAAATTCATTAAAGACTTATCTGTCATTATAATTACAGTTTGAATGGTAGGAGTGCTATATAAACTAATCATCCTCTCCCTCCCTCTCACTCATGGTGCAGAGATTTAAGCTTAGTAGGACTAAATAACTCCTCAAAACACAGTAAAACAGCTAAACAACTAAAACCATTTGGTCAAAAAGCCACACTTAAACCCAAATCCGTCCAGACAGGCAAAGGGAATGATATCCCAGAATCCCTTGCGATGCCGATCTAACAGCAGCACCAAAGTTACACCTACTTAATTGAATTAATTTGAATGAAAGTAAAATAACCGTCTGAAAACTGTGTTATTTTTAAGCTGACTTAACAAAAAAAGATTTATCTTAACTTAAGTTAGATCAAAGTATAAAGTTTCTCTTTCCAACATCCATATGTGGTCTTATCACCCTCTCACGGTAGAAAAAGTATTATCTGAGCTTCTTCATCCACTAAATCATCTTCAAATGGACACGCCATGCTGCTTCACCTCTCTGAAAACAAACTAACCTTCAACTAAACCTGCTCCAGACCAGGTTATGTTCAGAGCATGAGTTGCTATGGTAACTTGACCTACCCTGAAACATACCTCCATTTCTGGAACTGAAAGCTGAGGTTATCAACTTCCTTAGCCTCAAACTTACCGTGGGAGCTAGCAGAACCTGCTTTCTGGAATAAAACACAAACTTCTTCCACAGATGCAGGAGGAGGAGCAGACAGGTACACTCACCTGGACTGTAGCTGGACAGCAGGCGGAGTTCNCCTAGAGGTGCCTGCAGCAGAGGTGGAGCCTGCAGCAGAAAGGGAGGAGCCTGCAGCTCCTTTGAAGTGGACATACCCGTACGTTGTGGGAGTGCAGCCCTCCAGGATGCTGGGTCATGTACTGGGCCAGGTCCGTCTGCTGCAGCGAGACAGAACCACTGCAGAGTTTTAGGGGACGAACGCGTGAACGGACTTGAACGTTAACAGAAAGCTGTGTCTGCCTGAAGCGTCCTGGTGTTTGCGGGTTTCAGGTCAATAGCATCAACAGTGCCCTCTGCTGGTCAGACAGAACATGCAGTGGAGGTCTTCCTCACCACATATTCAAAGACGAAGGTCAGCGACTCCCTGGTGTGGACGATGTCGTGCAGGAGGACGATGTTGGCGTGTTTGAGCCGTTTGAGCAGGGATGCTGCAGCACACGCATGCATCAGTGGATGCCCATGTCACCCCTGTCAGGCTGTGATTGGTTACCTTCTCTAATGGCGGTGAACGGGACGCCCTCCTCTGTGTTCATCCGGATCTCCTTCAGAGCCACCAGCTGCCCGTTGATCCTCGACAGAAAAGAAGGAACTCTTCAACTTTAGTCGACTCTGCGTCAGAGCAGTGGAACACGAGAACCGGACTAAGGATGCTTTTAATCCAGATTATCTTTAGCGTCAGATTACAGGAAGACTTTAGTCCCCGTTCTGCCCACATGGTTTTTGTCTCCTTACTGTGTTGTGCGATTGTTGCAGTCCTGTTTGTGTATCACTCTGTGTTCAAACCTGAGAAGAGTGCTTGGTCCTGTGCTCAGTGAGAACCTGCTGGTTCTTATGGAGGTTGTCATGTGACTCAGTCTTATGATGTCATCAGCGTGCGGCGCTCTAACCTGCTGATGCCCTTGTAGACGGAGGCAAACGCTCCCTCTCCCAGCTTCTCCAGACTCAGGTACGACTGCGCTGCTCCAAACTCCAGACCCGGTTTCTGAACACGTGTACACATTAGGTCCCACGTCACATGGTCATGGCCCCGCCCACCCCTGTGACTCAGTGGCTGACCCAGGTGAAGGGATTGGGGCCCGGCACTCCTCTCAGGGGGTCGCTGTTGCTGCGTCCTCGGTGAACCTTGAGCCGTCGGGTCTGCAGAGTGTGGAACCAGTGAGACCGGGACACCGAGGAGGAGCCGGTCTCAGAATCCACCTGAGACACACAGTCAGCCAATTAGAGCCAACATGACGACAGGCGTTGTCATGTGACGACAAGCACAAAGGGAGGGGTGGTTTTCCACAGGACCCCGCCCTAATGTGTTCTTCCAGGTGATGAGACTGAAAACCGGCCATGGTGCTCTGATGTTCTGTTTTTTCTGGATGATTCTTCCCTGTCACTGCCCCCCCCCCATGTTCTTCCTATTGACTGTATAGAAGAACTGGACTGAGTGACCCCCTCCCCCTGGCCCCCACCTCCAACGTTGAAAACCTTTGACAGGTTTCCTGTTGCTTTCAAGTGGAAGGGGCGTGGCCTCTTCCAACAAGCTCACTCCTGATTTGCGAGAGTGGTTACCATAATAATAATAATAATAATGAATTTTATTTATATGGCACCTTTCTAGACACCCAAGGTCGCCTTACAGATAGAAACAATAAAATACAGTTAAAAGAAAGACACATTAGTTAAAAACAAACAAAACAATGGAATCATAAAATTAACTAGGGTGGGTTTTCAGATTTTTAGCAAACTGTGTGAGTGAATTCATGTTCCGCAGACCTGAGGGCAGTGAGTTCCAGAGCTGGGGGGCAGAGCGGCTGAATGCTCTGCCCCCCATAGTGACGAGCCGAGCGGTGGGTGTAGCAAGCTGGAGTGAAGAGGCAGACCTAAGGGAGCGGGTGGGAATGGCAACATGGATAAGGTCAGACAGATAGGGGGGGGCGAGGTTATGGAGGGCTTTGAAGGTCAAGATAAGGATTTTATAATGAATCCGGAATGGCACTGGTAGCCAGTGAAGCTTTTGTAGAACAGGTGAGATATGCATAGTTGAGGGGGTAGAAACGCTGACTCAAGCCAACTGGGACCATTGACTGAATACTGTGTCTGTCAGACCCAATTCCCAAGAAACTTTTCCCCTAATTAATGATCCCATATTAACAATGATAAATGACTCTCTGGAAACGGGTTACGTGCCACAGTCTTTTAAATATGCAGTTGTTAAACCTCTTCTGAAAAAGCCCAGTTTGGATCCTAGCATGTTGGCCAACTATAGACCGATATCAAACCTGCCCTTTATTTCTAAAATCCTAGAAAGAGTTGTAGTTAAGCAGCTTTACTGCCACCTACAGGACAACTGCCACTTTGAAGACTTTCAGTCGGGGTTTAGACCCCACCACAGTACGGAAACTGCACTAGTTAGAGTCTCTAATGACTTGTTATTGGCCTCAGAAAAGGGTCTACTTTCTATTCTTGTCCTGTTGGACCTCAGTGCAGCCTTTGACACTATCGACCACAGTATTTTACTCCATAGACTAGAGCAGGACATAGGGATCAGAGGATCTGCTCTCCAGTGGTTTAAATCCTATCTGTCCCATAGGTCTTCCATTTTCTACGCTCTTCTTAATTTTTCTCCCATGTTCTTCTTCAATGTTCTTCCATTTTCTTCTTTGTTCTTCTTCAATTCTCTCCCATGTTCTTCAATGTCTTCCAATATTCTTCTTCAATGTTCTTCCATTTTTTTCCACGCTTTTCTTTAATTTTCTCCCATATTCTTCTCAGGTATTCTTCCATTTCTTCTTTGTTCTTCTTCAGTGTTCTTCCACGTTCCTTTACATTCTGTCTCCCGTCTTTTTAGACCTTCTGTTGCTTCAAATCAATGTTCATAAGCGTTTTCTTCCATCAGGATTGTTTGGGTGTTCTGTGAGTTTTACGGGATATGAACCTGAATCTCTGTGTCTCTACGCAGCGTTCCTGTGTTCTCCACAGCGCTGCTCCTATGAAGCTGAAGCTGCTGTGGAGAACAGCCAGAACATTTAGTGGAATCAGCTTCAGGATAGGAAGCTTTGCTGTAGAAGAACCATCAGGTTAGAAACAATGTTGTAGTCAGAAGAACAAAGTGGAACCGGCTCCTGCACACAGCGCCTCCTGGTGGTTAGGCGTCATGAACAGCTCAGTGCTGACGGCATCTCTAGTGGTGGGTGGCGTACCTCCACTCTCTTCTTTCTCTTTTTGGCTTTTACCCATCAGAATTACATACAGCTAAACAAATAGCATGGTTTTACTTGGCAATGTTTTGCGCGGATGCCCTTCCTGGCGCAACCTTCTCCATTAACCCGGGCTTAGGACCGCTTTGAGAAATAGAAAGGAACAGGTAGCATGCCTCCACTAAGGTCACATAAAAGAGACCCCCTTTGAGGCGTTGCAGCGGCAGGTGTTTCTCCTGACTCTTGAATACCTCCAGCAGCAGCCAGGGAAGTCCAGCTCCTGTTCTTTCCAGAGCAGGCCTCCTCCTCCTCCTCTTCTTCTTCTTCCTTCCTGCTGTCTTTCTCCTCTCCATGCTCCTCTTCCTCTGGCTTTCTCTGGCCCAGCAGCCAGCCTCCCTGACGGAGCGGGACAGCTCCTCCATGTTGTTCTCCTCCGTGATGCCTGCTCTTCTTCTCCTGCTCATGTGACTCACGTGGTTCAGGAGGAGCAGGGAGGGTCTCATGACCCCCCGGAACAACAGTGTCTATTCAGTGCTGGGAGATGTTTGCTGACCCCCAGTGGCGTGTAGCTGCCACTGCAGTCAGCCAGTTTGAACCTTTTTATGATGAACCAAAGAGGCCCCACCTCCTTCCTGTAGCCCCTCCTCCTTTCTCTGTAACACTGGAAGGCCCGGGGCCTATGCAACCCTTCTACTGGCTGAGTGGCAACACTTGGCAGGTAACAGTTGCACCGAGATCTTCTGGTTTCACTTGTTGATTATGCAGCTACTGTTCTCCAACCTGTTGATGAGAATACTAACAAACCAACTACTAACTAGTGACTACCCAGATTGATGGTTTTGGTGTCCTCATCAGTTTGATTACCAGTGGTTTAATACAGACTCTGGTTCTTGTTCAGCCTTTACTATTTTCAGGGGCTCATGTTATTATGTTATCAGGGTCTTAGAGTCTCAAGATGTAAGGGTCTCAGGTCTTAGGGTCTTATGTTCTAAGGGTCATAAATCTTAGGGTCTTATGTTCTAAGGGTCTCGGGTCTTAGGGTTTTATGTTCTAAGGGTCATAGATCTTAGGGTCTTATGTTCTAAGGGTCTCAGGTCTTATGTTCTAGGGTCTCAGGTCTTAGGGTTATATGTTCTAAGAGTCATAGATCTTAGGGTCTTATGTTCTAAGGGTCTCAGGTCTAAGGTCTTATGTTCTAAGGGTCTCAGGTCTTAGGGTTATATGTTCTAAGGGTCATAGATCTTAGGGTTATATGTTCTAAGGGTCTCAGGTCTTAGGGTCTTATGTTCTAAGGGTCTCAGGGTCTTATGTTCTAAGGGTCTGAGGTCTTATGTTCTAAGGGTCTTAGGTCTTAGGGTCTTATGTTCTAAGGGTCTCAGGTCTTAGGGTCTTATGTTCTAAGGGTCTCAGGTCTTATGTTCTAAGGGTCTCAGATTTAGGGTCTTATGTTCTAAGGGTCTCAGGTCTTATGTTCTAAGGGTCTCAGGTCTTGGGGTCTCGTGGTCTCAGATCTTAGGGTCTTATGTTCTCCTGCAGGTGAAGGTTCTACTGCACGTGAGGTTCTCCTGCAGGTAGAGGTTCACCTGCAGGAGAACCTTCACCTGCAGGTAGAACCTTGCTTTAGCACCTGCATTAGTGAAAGACACTTGTGATGAAAGAGGATCCAGAAACTTGTTCCTCAGAGACACATGCGTTTTTTATTGTAGGTTCCAAAGAAAACCAGCAGGAACCTTCATGGATTCTCCATGGTTCCTGGAGCAGAACATCTTCTGATCATCAGAACTGACTTGTCAGGTGGATCCATGGAGTTCTAATTAATGAGATTGATCAGCTTGCTGGAAACTAAACACAGTTCTGAGAAAGTTCTTTACTCTAGGTCTGTCCATGTTCTGTGGTGAGACTGCTGCCCCGCCCACTTGGCTATAGTAGGCGGGGCACCAGTCTCCTGTCCCGGGTTTGGTTTTGGATCCGCTGACCTCTGATAACTATATATCTGATCTACAATCAATGACATCAGATGATGAAGAAGAAAAGGGTCAGTTCGACACAGGTTCTGGTTTTGTTCTGTCACCTTGTGACCCGTTTGAGCGGAGAGTGTGTGTGTGTGTGTGGGGGGCGGCTCCAGCCTGAATGTGTTCGTTCCTGGACCAGAGTGAAGAGGGCAGCCTCTGTAGGGGGCAGCGGATCACAGAAGGGTGATGTTCTGTCAGAACTAAACCATCCTGTTCGACCGTCAGTGTTCAGGTGAAGAAGTCACATGACTTCAGCTGAGTCCGTTGAGTAACAATAATTTATCAAAAACCTTGAACACCAAAAGGTTTTGGTTTTTGACACAGATCCAATGGAACCCCCAAAACGCACGTGCACACGCACATGCATGCAATCCAGGTCAGGTTGTTCCAGCAGCTTTCTCCTGCAGCACAGACTGAAGGTCGCTGTTCCTGAGAGGAAACCAAAGCACACGTGAAGCACAGCAGAGATCCAGAGTTCTGGTTGAGGAGGATGAGCAGCTGGATCCTGGGTCCAGGATTCCTGGGTCCAGGATCCAGCTGCTTCGTGGTCCATCAAGTCCTGGATGAAGCCCATCTGAAAGTCTTTGTTCCGGCACAGATGCTGATGCAGGTAAAGCCGTCCTCTACCGTGGATCCGTCGGTTGATCATGTCTCAGCTCCGTTGCTGGCGGGGGCTCATGGACCACTGCGGGGTCACTGCTGGGCCAGCAGAGCCGTCCGACTGGCCTTCATTTTCTCCAGGCGCTTGCTCAGGTGTTTGTTGGCGGCCTCCAGCTCACATATGCGGTCCAGAGCCGAGCGGAGCTGCAGGGGAACGGAGAACATGGACACATCAGCGTGTCTCTCCAGAACATCTGGAATCTAGAACAGGTACTGCATTGACTTTTCAATGAAGCACTTCAGAACGCAGGAGTCAGAATCCGGGCCTCGAGGGCCGGCGTCCTGATCAAGACCCTATTGATCCAGGTAACCAGCAAGAGGCCGACCCTCCAGACCCAGAATCTGAGACCCCTGCTGGGGAACTTAGGGGCCAGTCCTCCAGGGCCGGTGTTCTGCTGCTTTTACAGTCTCACCTGTTGCTGGTTACCTAGATCAGGTGTAACCCACCAAAGAGATGGAGAACCCAGAACCCCAGCTGTTAAAGAGCAGCAAAAAAGCTGGGGAGGGTCCCTCCTGAAGGGGGCGCTCTCACCTCCCTCTGCAGTTTCCTCTTTTCCACCTTCAGACTGTCTTCTATCTTCTCTGCAGCCTCAGATGCCGTCTTATATCGGGTCACCTGACCATCCAGGCGGATCACCTGGACACAGAGAACTCTCAGAGGAACTCTGAGTTTATTTGACCTGACATTGAACTTTTGTAGTAAATACTTCATAAAGTCTGTTGATTTGTGGAGTTACAGAGATTCAGATGTAATTAGATGATTTCATGACTTTGTTCTGTCGCTTTCTTTCCAGCTGTGGTTTTGTCTGTTTGTTCATGAATCCTAGAACCGTTCTGGACTTTGTGTTGGACTGAGGTCCTGAAGCCTCAGTGTTGCCGTTTCTATCTGCAGAGCGAACGGCGTCTGATTGACAGGAAGCTGCACAGACTCACGTTCTGTTCTAGAGCCGTGACCTCCTGCTCCGCCTTCACTAGTTTGAACTTCAGCTCACTGATTTGGCGATTGGCCTCTCCTGAAAGAATCAGAGCCAAGCCAAAAACATCTCCATCTGCCAAACCTCTGAGAACGTCAGGAGGACAGAAACTCACGCTGCAGCTCCAGGATGTGGGAATCCAGCCCGTTCTCCAGAGACCGCTCCTCCTGGACCGCGGCGTTCCTCTGGTCTAGCTGGGACTGCAGCAGCCTTACCTGGACAAAGGTGAGGCTCCTCTTAGGTTAATGCATGCGGACCTTCATGGGTCGTGCATTTGTGGGTCGTACCTGGTCTCGTAGACGTTCTCTTTCCTCAAACAGTTTCTTCAGGTGGCGTTCTGAAACGCAGCAGAACCAGTGAAAACATTCATCTGCTTCCCCGTCTGTGAGAGTCGGTGACTGACGCTGTCAGTCTTCATCTAATCCATAAAAATGCTGTTTTTCACCTGAACCTGTTAGCCATTGAACAAAATCATCTTCAGAGATGAGATGGTCAACAGGCCAAATTCAGAGTATTGAACAGTCACCACAAGCCGTCCTCTGGAATGAACCGCAAAGCAGTTTGGCAGTGAGTAGAAACAATACGTAGCTTCTCTTCTCATCACACTCTGGAGACCTTTTCAGAATAAAAGTGTCATGACGACGACTGTGAGAAACCACAACACACTGTTTTCATTAACATTTCTTTAATTTTTTCATTTAAAGAATATCATCCAATAAATTGATGGTCAGAAACAAAGCCAAGATTTCTACATCCAAAGAAATCATCATACATCATGTAAGCTTACATCACAGAGGTGAAACCAGTGAGAAGATCCAACAGTATCTGTCCATCCCTGATGGTTCAATGATTGAGTGATGATGGAGGAGAAAGCTGCACGATGGCTGCATGATGGTTGGATGATGGCTGGATGATGGTTGAGGTTTGGCTGATGGTTGGACGATGGTTGGATGATGGCTGGAGGTTTGTGGAGTTGATGCCATAAAGATAGATGCATTTTGGATGGTTGGATGATAGTTGGATGATGGTTGGATGATGGTTGGATGATGGTTGAGGTTTGGACGATGGTTGGATGATGGTTGGATGATGGTTGAGGTTTGTCGAAGTTGATATACATAAAAGATAGATCTATTTTGGATGGCTGGATGATGGTTGGATGATGGTTGGATGATGGTTGGACGATGGTTGGACGATGGCTGGATGATGGTTGGATGATGGTTGAGATTTGGACAATGGTTGGATGATGTTTGGAGGTTTGTGGAGTTGATGCCATAAAGATAGATGCATTTTGGATGGTTGGATGTTGATGAGTTAGAGGTCTGAGGTTTAGATGGTTGAAGGTTTTACTCAGAAAGAGGCCTTCCACTTCCAAAAACGCTACATTTAATAGACAGTAAGGGATGATGAGACCTGTGCGATGTCAACTGTTAGGCATGTCGGGTTCGTCTTGTCACGTATTTGATCCTCCATCATTCTAGTATTGCTACAATAATCATCCGCCTAAATTTGAAAGAGCGGTCCGTGAATGTTTGTGTGACGTCATACCGGTCCATTGCATGAAAAAGGTTGGGGGCCACTGGTTTAAGGCATCATGGTTGGATGAAGGTTGGATGCTGAACAGCAATAGAAGCTGAGGATCTGAGACCTCATGACAGCTTGCAGTCAACATCTTCTTCTCTCCTGTGGTCCAGTGGTCCTCCTTCCTGATCCACTTCTGCATTTGTGCTGCTCGCCGGTTGAACCTCCTTCTGGCTCTTCGTCGTTCCTCTGATCCCAGACTATTCTTTGGGGGGAGGATCCTGCTCCTCATCAGCCTCCTCACAGCTGTCCATGTCTCCAGACGGCTGCTCTTGGGTGGAGCCAACGTTCAACCAGGACGGCCCGTTGAGCTGTCTACCTTCCTGTAGACTCACCATCACGAGCTCCGGCACCGCCATGGCTTTGATTTCCTCCGCCGTTGTCTCAATTAGCCTCCTGACCTTAGAACTTTGTCCGACATGAAGCTTCCCATCTTCTGCTCTTGGCTGACCCAGGCGAGGTTTAGGGTTGAATGATGGCTGAAGCGGTTCAGCAAAGTATGAATCAACAAAGACAAAATCCTCGGTGAAGCTTTCTGTCTCTGAAGCAGCAGAATTGGACATGGCTGGATGGTCTCTTAAATCCTCTTCTTGGGAGGATTTGATCTCAGATTCTTCTTTTATGGTCTGTTTCTCTTCCTGGTCTGTGGATCCAGAAGGCTGCAGCATCTCTGGGGCTGACCAGACTGACCTCGGTGCCGTGGACCACCCAGCTAAGGGAACTTCCACACATGCAGGATCTTCTCTGAGTTGATTTGGTCTGAAATGCATCAAACCTCCTTCTGCTGAAAGCTTAGAGACGCGTCTCATTGGTTCTCCTGGCCCTGCATCTCCTTGGTCCGACTCTACTCCAGTGGTCATCAGGTTGTCCAGATCTATGATCCACTTGTGAAGAGAGATTAGAACTTCTGAGAAGACTTTGGTCATGTCAGTTACAGAAGTCCAATGATTGACCAATCCTTGAAAAGTGTTCCTCACAGCAACCAACATGCTGTCTGATTCCTGCCCTGTGGTATGTTCAAAGAAACCTCTGAGGATCTGATTGGCTCTGGCCTCATGGATCCTCCAATCTTTCAGGTTTTTCCTGGTTCCTCTAGAATGAGGTGGACCATCTCCTTCAGGTTCCAGTTTGGTTTCAGAGCTCTGAACTTCAGGATGACCTAAATGATCCTTGCAGAAGGAGCTGCCTTCAGCTCCTACAGGCCATCTTGTTGGTACTACTTTCTCTTGTACAGTGTCTTCATCCATCCCATGTGGTCCCGACTCCCTCAGATGGCTGCCTGGGGTCTGAGTACCAACGTCACATGTCCCTTCCTGCTCTTTGGTCAAGGAGGACATGTTAGAACCAGCATCCTCCTCTGAGCTCTTCCAGCTGCTGGTTATCAGTCCTTCTTTCTCCAGACCAGTCAAAGGACAGCTCTGTTCCAGACCTCCAACAGAGCAGTTAGTGTCTTCTGCAGATGGTTTCTTCTCCACAGCTAGAAGGTTCAGCACTGTGGCTCTGTGGTCCAGAAGAATATCTCTAGCAGGTCGAGGGGGAACAAGTCTGGATTTGAAAACTTTCTCGGTGGAGCTGTTCCTATCAGCTGAAACCGTCGGGTCCTTGATTAGCGCTTTGGCAGGGGGGTGTCCGTCGGTTCCTGGTGGACACGTCTTGATTGGGTTCTGTTCTCTCCTGTTCTTTTGTCTTTTGGTCTCCTTGTGTCTGTGCTGATGTTTGTGGCCCATTCTCTGCTTTTCTCTGCTCTGTATAGTTTTAACGGAGGGAGTGGAGCTCGGAGGCTGAAAGTCTCTGCCCCCTCCTCCGTGATGGGCCGTAATATCTTCATCAGAGAGTTTCCCGCCCTCTGCCGGTGGACCCAGGGTAGCTCTCCCTGAAAGATCACGAGGAAACGTTGGAGGAGCGCGACGCAGAGTGATGAGGAAAATAAACGAAGGTTCTGATCTCACAGGATTTGGTCTTCTGGGGGGGTGGGGGGTGTTAGAGGAGCGAATCACAAGGTCACCTTTGATTAAAACGTGCAGACGTTCATGCAAACATCAGGTTAGAGACTGGTCTGAATGTGTTCCTACCAAGAGTGCCTTCTCTGTCGCTGTCAGCCCACTCCTCCAGCTGCCCGCCAGACTCTGTGCTGACATCATCCTCAGCCCCGCCCTCAACAGCATCTCCATTCTTGGCATCCAGAGATTCCACTCCATGTTTCTGGTCAGAACAAAGTCAAGATGAACGGGACATGAGCCGAGTCACGGCGTTAGAAATCATCAGATAAACAGTCAAGGTTTGGATGAAGTCATCGGGTGACGTTATGACATCACACAGAGGTAAAATGCCCCGAGGGCAAAAAGGAGTCACAGGAAAAACTGCTCTCAGTATGAAAGTTCACTTCCACAACTCATCGTTTAAACAAAGAGGAAGGGATCTAAACTGTAGAAAAAGGTTTGAATCTAGCATTGACGGAGCTGCTGTTGATTATTTTCAGAGCTTTTAGCTGTGGGACGTCAGCGGGGTCCTGATACCTTCAGAGAATCTCGCAGATGAACAACCTCGCCTCTGAGCCGGTCACGCTCGATCCGGATGATGTCAGAAACCTCTCTCTGCCGTTCTAACGCCTGTCGAAGAGGAGCCCAGGAAGCAGGAAGTGGGCAGGGAAGGAAGCAGGAAGTGAGAAGCTGATATGTTAAAGCATGCAGGAGAAGTTTTCTGAGGCAAAATCAGAACCAGAATAGATCCAGTTCTGGCTGAGTTACTCAAAAACCAATATTTCTAAAGATTCTCTCCGACATCTTTCAGGTCCCACTTAGACCTGAGGTTCAGAGAAGAACTTCTGGATCAGTTCTGCTCCTGCCTCTGGAACCTGAAGAGAGAAGGCAGAACCACAGTACCCCGATCTTCTTCTCCTTCCACTGCAGCGCCTCCTGCAGGTCAGAGACCTCCTGACAGTGAGCACTGTTCTTCTGGCGCAAATCCGACACTTCCTGTCAGCAGCGGACCAGTAGGGGGCACCACAAGTCAGCGGTACGTTGTAGACCAGCAGGTGGCGTCATTGAGGTGGAAGCATTGAAGTAGTAAAAGGGAGAAAGCAGGAGGTAGTACTTGTTAGTAGAAGCATGAAGGGTCACGTGATCCGAGCTTAAACCTGATGTTAGCAAACACATCTGCTGTAGAACAAGCGTTTGTGTAACTCTAACTGTACAACATGTTTGTCTGTTTGAGGGCTTAGCGTGTGATGCTGGCAGGGTGACGGCGAGTGGTGCTTCATGGCGTTCTTTAAGGCCGCATTTCCACTGCAGGTCTTGATGCTCATATCCGATTTTCTGACTATATCCGATTTCTTTGACGACCCGCTTACATCATCTTTTAAAAGTGACCCGTATCTGATTTTTGCATTTACACTGTACAATGCTGAAACTATCAAACGTAGACGTTCTGAGGACTACATAGCAGTATTTCCTGCCTTTTGCGGACCTCCTTCTGACTTTTGTGACTGCGGTTGTCATGGAGGCAACTCAGCGCCGGACGGAGGCGTTGCCTTAGGCGCTACTGAGGGGATGCACGGGAGAGGAAAAAGGAGGGCTGCTCGGCTCTCTCTGAGTTTTGAATGAGGAAGTGTTTGCAGACGTGCTGTACTAACAGTTTGATCCAAGTGTTGAACCTTTCCTGCGCGATGACTTCTCTTTTTCCGACGGTGGTCAGAAATCGGGGCTCCGGTCGGATCAGGGCTCCGGTCGGATCGGGACTCTGGCCCGTCTGTTGTACTGCTGCTACTTCAATGCGTGAAAACGTGTCATTCAAATGTTTGTGTTCATATTTACTGCAAAAGAAGCTGTTCGGAGTTTCCAGTCGGTTCCTGTACACTAAAAGTTTCTAAAAGTAACGCAGGAACCATGTGATGATGGGCAGATGAGACGACGTACCGTCAGCAGGTCCTCGGTCTGCCTCAGCATGTCCTCCAGGTCCCTGAACTGGAGCTTCAGAACGCTGTGAGAGTGCCGCTCTCTTTCCAGCTCCTGAGGAGACGCATGTTTAGCAAAGACGCAAAAACGGTAGAGGGGCCTGTGGTGAAATCATGTGACCTTGCTGGTGTCGTCGCGGTGCCGTCGGGCCTCCCACAGCAGCTCCTCGGTGTCGCTGAGCTCCTCCCGCAGCGTCTCCACCTGGTACATCAGCATGGTCTTGTCGTTGTGCAGCTGAGCGTTGGACACCATCGCTCGCCGGTACCGCTCCTCTGCCTCCACCAGCGAGTCCTGAGGAGTTCATCATTTGTGACAAACCCTTGGAATCAGCTGATCGTGAAGGTTAGTTACCAAAAACGTTATCTTTCTTATAATTCTAGACCTTAAATTCTAAATTAGCATGGATGTGGACAGATCAGGTCCAGGTCAGGTCCAGATTAGGTTCAGGTTGGTTCAGGTCATGTCAAGTTCAGGTCAAGTCAGGTCCAGGTCCAGGTCTGGCTGTACCTTCATCTCTCTGAGTGACGCCTCCGTCTCCAGGGAAACGGACGTGTCGCAGCTTCCTCTGCGGGATGAAGCCCCGGCCAGAGAGGCCAGAGTGGCGGCTGACAGCGTGGATGCGGTCCTGGAGCCCTGAGACCAGACATTTCAAGTTCAGGTTCTGGGTTCAGTTCTCAGACTTCTACAAGTCACTGCGTTTGAAGGAGTCTGACTAAAAGTCGGTCATGATTAGATGTGCAGAGGAAACGATTCAGCCTCAGATGCTGATCAGAAGACTAAACGGAGAAACTTAAATCCAATAAACATTCAACTCCAGACTTCTAATCATCCTAATCAGTATCTGTCAAACCCTCTCTAGCCCTAAAAACAACTACGCTCATAAAAAAGGGTCATTATTTGGTTGAAAAAGATTGAAATTAGAAATTCAAATTCATCTAAATAGAGCAATATTAAATAAAAACTCCTGTAAAACTCCTCAAACTTGATGTGACAGAAGGGAAGCTTACTCGGTCCAGGAAGTCCCGGTCCGTTCTCTCCTCCACCTACACACAGAACCACACTTCAGTGAACCGACCCACACCTGTGTGTCTGCTGTGGACCTGCTGACCCAAGTCTGGCTAAACCACAGCTGTCAAAGGTTCTGAGCGGGTCTTCAGAACCTCACTGTTCACACACTGAACACACTTCAGATTTACCACCAGATGGACAACATTGAGGGTTTTTCAGGAGAGATGAGTACTGAGGGTTCTCCACCACCAAAGAGGAACCTTTTAGAACTAGATTAGAACCTGGGAGTTCTGAGCTTTAAGGGCCAGCAGGAGGAACCAAAAACTCAGACAAACCCAGAAAGGAGGCTCACCACGGGGCTGGCACGAGCCGAGCTGGCCCTGGAGGAGGCCCGAGAACCAGAACCCAGGAAGCTGCTGTAGTCCGACGGCTGGGGGGGGGCAGGAGAAAGAGAAAAGAGGAGGAGTCAGGAGAAACAGAAAGGAGGAGGAGTCAAGAGAAACAGAAAGGAGGAGGAGTTAGGCAAAACCAAAAGGAGGAGGAGTCAGGAGGAACAGAAAGGAGGAGGAGTCAGGCAAAACAAAAAGGAGGAGGAGTCAGGAGAAACAAAAAGGGGGAGGAGTCAGGAGGAATAGAAAGGAGGAGGAGTCAGGAAGAACAGAAAGGAGGAGGAGTCAGGAGAAACAAAAAGGAGGAGGAGTCAGGAGAAACAAAAAGGGGGAGGAGTCAGGAGAAACAAAAAGGAGGAGTCAGGAGAAACAGAAAAGAGGAGGAGTCAGGAGAAACAGAAAGGAGGAGGAGTCAGGAGAAACAGAAAGGAGGAGGAGTCAGGAGGAACAGAAAGGAGGAGAGAAGTAAAGGAAGGAGAGAGAACACGGTTCTGTTAGTCAGACTTTGATCAATGAATGAAGTCGGGCCTTCAGCCAGAACTTCAGCCTGGCTGAAAGTCTCAGAAGCCTGCTGAAGGCGGATAGGTGGAACGTTTCAAAACCTGACAAAGTTCTTGACCGAGGTGTTTACAGGATGTCTGAGGGTTCTGGACAATGTTCTGGTTCCAGTCTGAGGCAGAACAGAGATTTTCTACCAAGGAATCAAGAAGAGTCACCATGAAGTTTGGAGAAACGGTTGTAGAAAGTAGACGGAGGTCAGAGGAACGTCGGTTCACAGACAGAGGAGGCAGCAGAGATGAAGAAGAGGTTCTGTTTGGGACCAGGATGGATCAGAACTGAATCCATCAGAGGACCAGATCAAAAATGTTCTGGAGATGGAGGAGGACATGGAGGAGGACATGGAGGAGGACATGAAGGAGGACATGAATGAGGAGGACATGAAGGAGGACATGAAGGAGGACATGGAGAGGAACATGAAGGAAGACATGAAAGAGATGGAGGAGGACATGAAGGAAGACATGAAGGAGGAGGACATGGAAGACATGGAGGAGGAAGACATGGAGGAGGACGTGGAGGAGGCCATGAAGGAGGAGGACATGGAAGACATGGAGGAGGACATGGAGGAGGACATGAAGGAAGACATAAGGAGGAGGACATAGAAGACATGGAGGAGGACATGGAAGACATGGAGGAGGACATGAAGGAAGACATGAACGAGGAGGACATGAAGGAGGACATGAAGGAGGACATGAAGGAGGAGGACATGGAAGACATGGAGGAGTAGGACATGGAGGAGGACATGGAAGACATGGAGGAGGACATGAAGGAGGAGGACATGGAAGACATGGAGGAGGAGAACATGGAGGAGGACATGGAAGACATGAAGGAAGACATGAAGGAGGAGGACATGGAAGACATGGAGGAGGAAGACATGGAGGAGGACATTAAGAAGGAAGTAATGGAGTAGGAGGACATGGAGGTGGAAGACATGGAGGAGGAAGACATGGAACATGGAGGAGGAAGACATGGAACATGGAGGAGGAGGACATGGAACATGGAGGAGGAGGACATGGAGGAGGAGGACATGGAGGTGGACATGGAAGACATGGAGGAGGAGAACATGGAGGAGGACATGGAAGACATGAAGGAGGAGGACATGGAAGACACATGTGGGAGGGGAGGAAGACATGGAGGAGGACATTAAGAAGGAGGTAATGGAGTAGGAGGACATGGAGGTAGAAGACATGGAGGAGGAAGACATGGAACATGGAGGAGGAGGACATGGAGGAGGAGGACATGGAGGAGGACATGGAAGAGAGGAGGAGGAGAACATGGAGGAGGACATGGAAGACATGGAGGAGGAAGACACGGAGGAGGACATTAAGAAGGAGGACATGGAGGAGAAGGACATGGAGCAGGAGGACATGGAGGAAGAAGACATGAAGGAGGACATGGAGGAGGAGGACATGGAGGCAGCTTTGTCACAGTGGCGTCCCCTACAGGGAGCATCTGAAGGACACAGCAGTGGAGAGGAGACTGCTGACTCACAGAGGTCAAAGGTTAGATGACCTCCCTGAAGTCAGACATGTCTGCTGGAATGAGGAAACGTCTTTTCATCAGGAATCTAAAGAGAAAACGTTGTCACCATAAATCTAAAACACCACAAGGACCCGGCACTTTTTCTAGGGATTAATCCTCACGTCCCAGCATGATTCATCTTCTCATCGCTCTGGCTCAAGTGACCTTCTGCTGACCTTTGACCTTGCAGCACCTTGGACCTGATTCTGTCTGTCTAACAGAACAGAACCTGCTGGTTCTGAACGGGTCGGACTACCCTGAGGCTGCCGCGGCTTCCCACTGACATCTTCTCTTCATCGTCTGACACCTGCAGACAGGAGATGAAGATCAATGAGCACATCTACGTCTGCGCGCTTGAAAATGACCACGCCCACCCAATGACATCACAGGTTAGCATGGCCACTGGCAGCAGAGCTCTGTCTGCGTCAGTGACACCTGTGCAGGTAACTGCAGCGACAAGAAGGAAAAAAGATGCAGACCGAAGTGTGTCTCCGAGAGAAGCGAGAGCAGCGCTCAGTGTCCCCAAAGAGGAGGTGAGAGGAGAGGGAGGTTAGAGGAGAAGACTCTCATGCAGGGCTGCAGCGCCTGACAGACGAGAACAGGGCAAAGAGCAGGAACAGACATGCACGTACGTGCACAAGCGTGCACATAGACATGCGTCACAATCAATAACATTTGGACAGAGATTCAGGAAACAGACTTGACATCCGGTTCTATCAAGAACACAGTGACGGGGTTTCAGACGGGATTCTCAGACCGCTGGATCATATGTAACGCAAGCCTGCAGAACATGCAACCCCATTGAGATGCCCCCCCCAGACTGTTCTGCTTTGAAGGAGCTGGACAGAACCGGCTCGTAACTGCTTCTAAACAACGTCATCTGCTGCTGCTGATGTCATGATGGCGTCATCAGGGCGGGGAGGACCAGCCCCCCCTGCATGCAGTGGTCCCCCCGGATGCACCCCCCCACCATGCAGGTTCCTGCATGCAGTAACACCCCCCCAGCATGTCCCCCACCCCTGCAGAAAGCCCTACCATCCACTGCTCGATGTGCCCCCACTTGTTCTCCACGCCGTAACACCTCTGCAGAAGAGACCCCGCCTCAGAAACCTGGCTGTGGTCACATGATCGAGTCTGCTGTTTTGAGTTCTTCTCCAGCTGGGAGGGGCGGGGCTTGAGTCTGACCTGAGGCCCCACCCACACGCCCCTCTCTGGAGAACAATCCAATCACAGCTGCAGAGGATGATGCTGGAATGAAGGCGGGCCTACCTTGTGACTAAGAAAACAGCTGCAGGAGAGAGAGGAGACACAGAGGAGACGCACAGGTGAGCTCACCTGCTCCAGGTGAGCTCACCTGCTCCAGGTAACACCTCTTAGGTTATAGTGAACACCTGCAGGCACGTGGAAGCTGCAGGTCTTCACCTGATGCTCACAATGTTCATGTAAGCTGTTCTGGGGCAGCAGAACCTGGTCGGGTTCACCTGAGCAGCACACCTGTTGTGACAGAACCATCAGGTCCATGATGTTCTGCTGCCTTCTCTTGAGGCTCAACACTCCTCTGCTGATGAAAACCAATGGCTGAACTCCGAGTCAGACCTGTTGATAAACGGCCGACTTCCTGTTTTTCCCACCAAAATAAGAGCATGTGGGACCAACAGGAATCTGAAGCTCAGAGGACATTTCTGGCCTTAAATGTTGCAGCTTATCTGCTGTCCTGTGACCTTCTGACCACATCAATCCTGGGCTTCTGTCCTCTCCTCTCTTAAAACCTTCCTCTGCAGTCATAAAAGCACCAGAACCACTCAGACGTGTCCGACAACCGCCAGGCCGGACAGAACCGAGCAGAAACCAGAGTTTTTGGAGCAGACTTACCACAGCAGCCGGCTGAAGACTGTTTACTCCTTCTGGGTGACCTTTGAACTGCAGTCACATGACCTGTCAGCTGACCTGCTGCTTCACAGGCAGCTCTGATTGGGGGTCAACACTTCACAGGTAGGTAACTGCTGATGACATCACTGCTGATGTCGTCAGTCACAGAGTCACTTAAAATGAGGAAGCTGACCTCCTTTTGTTGTCTCTCCAGTTCCTTCATCCGACTGGCCTGCTCAACAAGCCACCGCCAGTTCACCTGGCCTGACACACACACCCACAATCAAATATGTCACTGGAGCAACATTGGATGATTACTGGCACAAAGACATGGATCATCACTCCTGTTGGTCTGGAGCTGGAGGTGAGCCACGAGTTCAAGCAGGAGGTAACCCACTAGCACTCTCCACCTGCCTGTAGAGAAAGCTTATCTTCAAAGGTGGTGAACTCCTCTACCTACCAGGCTCCGCCCTCAGCCTCTCCCTCCTCCTGTTTGATCACATTTTCTTTTGAACTGGAACGGATCTTAGCTTTGGCGTTACCTCCCAAGGAAGAACTTTCTAGTTTCCTGGTTTGACTTCATTTGACATTTAAAACCCACTGCTGCTGAAAATCCTAAACCCACGCATTAATGCTGCTGAAAATGCTTAACCCATGCACTACTGCTGCTGAAAATCCTAAACCCACGCACTACTGCTGCTGAAAATCCTAAACCCACGCACTACTGCTGCTGAAAATCCTTAACCCATGCACTGCTGCTGAAAATCCTAACCCAATGACTACTTCTGTTGAAAATCAACCCGCACTACTTCTGCTAAAAAATCCTAACCTATGAAATTTCTGCTGCTGGAAAATCCTTAAACGGTATCTCTGCTGAAAATCATATAAACCCAATGACTACTGCTGCTGAAAATCATAAACCCACGCACTACTGCTGCTGAAAATCATAAACCCACGCACTACTTCTGCTGAAAATCATAAACCCACGCACTACTGCTGCTGAAAACTAAACCCACGCACTACTGTTGCTGAAAATCATGTTCCACGCACACAAGTTCCTGAAAATCATAAACCCATGCACTACTGCTGCTGAAAATCATAAACCCACGCACTACTTCTGCTGAAAATCCTTAACCCATGCACTACTTCTGCTGAAAATCCTTAACCCATGCACTTCTGCTGATGAAAATCATAAACCCAATGCGACTAATAAGTGCCGAAAATCATAAACCCATGCACTACTTCTGCTGAAAATCCTTAACCCATGCACTTCTGCTGCTGAAAATCATAAACCCACGCACTACTGCTGCTGAAAATCATAAACCCATGCACTACTGCTGCTGAAAATCATAAACCCATGCACTACTGGCAAGGAAAATCATTAACCCATAATTACTGTTGTTGAAAATCATAAACCCACGCACTACTTCTGCTGAAAATCCTTAACCCATGCACTACTGCTGCTGAAAATGCTTAACCCATGCACTACTGCTGCTGAAAGTCCCAAACCCATGCACTACTGCTGCTGAGTCCTAAACCCATGCACTTCTGCTGCTGCTGAAAGTCAGTTATGGGAGCCTTTACGTCTTACAGTGAATCAGTGAATCAGTTTCACAGAAATTATACCACAGAGAGCCGCAGGTGTCCAACCTCTGATCTGAACCGGCCCCTGGTCTAGAACTGACTCCTGGTCTAGAACTGACCCCTGGTCTAGAACTGACCCCTGGTCTAGAACTGACCTCCTGGTCTAGAACTGACCCTGGTCTAGAACCGACCCCGGTCTAAATCCGACTCTCTGGTTCAACTGACTCGGTTCAGAACTGACTCCTGGTCTAACACCCCGGTTCAGAACTGACCCCGGTCTAGAACTGACTCTATTCAGAACTGACCCCGGTCTAGAACTGACCTCGGTTCAGAACTGACTCTGGTCTAGAACTGACTCGCCCAGAACTGACTCCTGGTCTAGAACTGACTCCTGGTCTAGAACTGACCCCTGGTCTAGAACTGACTCCTGGTCTAGAACTGACTCCTGGTCTAGAACTGACCTCTGGTCTAGAACCTGCTCATTCTGCTTCAGCTTTACTCCTAAAAGTCTTGGACCATCAGAAACGGATTCTCTGAGGTTACACCTCAAATCTGCATCTTTTAAAGATCATCAGATTTCTAATCGTCATTTTTTCACCATGGGTGGAGAACAACAGCTGGTCTGTCTTAGCTTTCAGAACGCTTCTATCAGCTCTTGACTTCCACACTTTCAACTGAAGACTCACCTGATCAACATTATTAACATGGTCATTTTTTTCATGATTTTTTTCTTTACTTGTTAATGAAATAGATCAGTATTGTTATTGATCCAATATTTCAGAATTTACTCTGAACATTTCTCTTTAAATCTTTTTTATTTTGGAAATTTTAAAGGAAAACGATTATCAGCAAGAACATCAAAGATATTGATGTTCAGAGCCTGAACGTCTAGAAAAACGCTCACAGGCTTCAGTATGTTTGGTTATTGATCAGCTTATTGATCCCTACAAACCGATCTGACTCCAGTTTCAAACCGGCAACTCTTCACCTCTGAGCTCAGACTGGATTCTGCCAGAAGGAGGTTAGGATTACGGCAGCAGAGGATTAAGGGGGCGGGGCTTGTTTTGTTGTCTGGCCTCTGTGGGTCAGGGACTGCCTGCTGTGTGCACCATGTGTGTAGACGCACGCACACGCGCACACGCACATTCAACAGACCAGACACTGTGGTTCATCTTCATCCCCATCCTCCTCATCCTCAGTTTCATTCTTCTTGGTCGAACTTTCATCTCCCTGATTGGGACCAGAGTCCGAAAATCCGGACTTTAACATCTTTTACGTTGATCTTTTCCTCACTCCAGAGAAGCCCCCCCCCCTCCAGGCCCCGCCCACCGCTGCACCTGCAGCATCACCGGCCCCTCACCTCACGTGCTATCTGCGTCAGCGTTGTCGTCCTCCGCTAGCTCGCTTGTCCCGGTTCGCTCTCTCCGCCCGGTCCCTGCGTTTCCATGGTTCTGTTGGATCCTTCAGCAGAACTCTTCCCTGCAGGCACGCGGACGTAAAGCGGTCCAACAAAGGCGTTTAGAGGCCTGGTTCCGTTTGGACCAAATCGGTTCCGTCTCTCTGATGTGGACCAGCGTTACGGTTCTGACACGCATGACTACAATAATAGATTCAGCAGACTTCGCGTTCCGAACAGGTCCAACGTCGAGCTGGTCCACCCTAAACCCGATCCGAATGTCAGCTGTGAGTTCGGGACCGTGATGCGGCAGAGAGGATGCAGAACCGCCGCGCTGCGGGGGTTCGGGCAGCAGAACCTTCGTCCCGGTGCCGGTCGGAACGCCAGCAGCATCTCTGGAGGTCAGGCGGAAGAGGAGCGACTCCCCGCCAGCGCCAGTCTGCGTCCTGCCGGGGAAACGCGCGCGGCAGCGTCAACAGATCCGTTAATCCGCCCCCTTCAGCGCGTGGGGGCCGTGAACGCAGGTTTGCTGCGCTTTACAGAAGGAGCGTCAACAATGATGCACAGAAATAGAACAGTTTGACCGAAGCACGAGCTTCCAGTGGTAGTTCTACACTAATTTACTCCCTGGGCGGGTAACCCCCCCCCCACACACACACACACAAAAATGTGACGACATCCTTGTGTTCCATATCTGATTTGATTTATTGATTTATTTCAAGCATTGAAGTCAGCACAAAAATTTCTGTTATATTTATCAAACTCATTACAGAAATGATGAAAATGTACAGATTAAAAATATTTGAAACAAAACAAAAATGTCACTTCAATATTATATTCTTAATTAAATACAGTGATCATTAACTGAGGCAAGTAGAGTTTCTGGATTTATTATTGAAAAGGGAATGGAAGAAGCAGTTTATATAATCCCACCTCACTGAGTTCATTCATTTGATAGTTTTACAGTAATATAATCCGGTTCTGGATCAGATAGATTCTCTTCTAAGTAACAAAATCCAGTGTCGAAATGGAATATTACCCCAGAAAACATTCATTCATGATTTCAGCAAATAGTAACGTGTAAATCGATATATTCAATAATAGCCTGATTATCATTAGGAACACATGATAAGATTAAAACTATAATTATTGCTACACATTGCAGATCAAGTAAAGTAAATCAATAGCTTGCTGATTGTAATTTCTAAACATTTCTCTAGTAATCATTATTATTGCACATTACAATGTAATACTCTTTGATTTTAATTAAAAGAGCTGATTATTTCACCACAATCTAGTTCATTAATATTGATTTGGAATTATTCAATCATCTGTTGATCCTCCTATCTTCATATCCTGAAATCAGAGCTTCTTTATACATTTACTTGAATATTTGAATATTTGAACATTGTTTGAGCTTTATTACTGAAACCTGCTCTAAAGTTTATGCCACACCCAGACACACAGAGAAATCCTTCTTTCTTGTGGTTCTTATCAGTTTGATCCTGAAGTTCCTACACATCCTCAGTTTGTTCCTCCTTCATTTTCTAACAACTGTTTTGATGTTGATGGTACAATTTCCAGCTGGCTCTGTATAAAAGTTGTCGGTGGTAAAAAATCAACAAGGTCATGCCGTTTTAAAAGTCTTGATTGATAAAATAGATTGTTCCTATGACCAAGAACTGGTTCTTTTATAATTTTCTTCTTCTCTCCGAGATCCGGAAGCGAACATTTTACACAAAAATGCACGATTTTTTCAGACTGGTATTACAGGGGGGGTCAACTCAGTCACACAGGGGCCTAAATTAAAAACAGGATTTAGGTTTTGGGCTGAAGAAGAAAAACATTTACTGAACACACTAAAGATAAACTTTTACACCTTTTAAAACCTTTAAACTAAATTTTTTAACTTAAATTTGAGTGAAAACAGGAACATTAATTCTGTCAAAATGATAAAAATATGAAGATGCTAAAACAAAACCACCAAAGCCTGGTGATTATTAATAAATAAGAAATAAATAATTCTGTTTTATTTGTTCTTTTATCATTTTTTAGAGCTGGACTCCTGCATCATTCTTCTGCCAGCACAGCTGCCCTTTGGGTGTGTGGGACGTCCTGTGTGTGTCTCTTGGTCTCTGTGTCTGGCCTGTGTGTGTCTTGGTCTCTGTGTGTGTTCTTGGTCTCTGTGTGTCTGGTTCTGTGTGTGTCTTTTAGTTCTGTGTGTGTGTCTTGGTCCTGTGTGAGTCTTGGTCTCTGTGTGTGAGTCTTTGGTCTTGTGTGTGTGTGTCTCTTGGTCCTGTGTGTGTGTCTTGGTCCTGTGTGTGTGTCTGGTCTCTGTGTGTGTCTGTGTGTGTCTGTGTGTGTGTGTGTGTGTATCTCTGTGTGTGTCTTGGTCCTGTGTGAGTCTTTGGCTCTGTGTGAGTCTTGGTCTCTGTGTGTCTTGGTCCTGTGTGTTGGTCCTGTGTGTGTCTTTGGTCCTGTGTGTGTCTCTGGTTCTGTGTGTGTCTTTGGTTCTGTGTGTTGTGTATTTTCTTTGGTTCTGTGTGTTGTGTATTTTCTTTTGGTTCTGTGTGTGTTCTTTGTGTTCTGTGTGTTGTGTATTTTCTTTGTGTTCTGTGTGTGTCTTGGTTCTGTGTGTGTCTCTGGGTCTCTGTGTGTGTCTCTGGTCTGTGTGTCTTGGCTCTAAAGGTGTGTCTGGTCTCTTGTGTCTTGGTCTGTGTGTGTGTCTTGGTCCTGTGTGTGTCTTGGTCCCAGTAGTCTTTGGTCTTGTGTGAGTCTTTGGTCTCAGGTGTGTCTTTGGTCTCTGTGTGTCTCTCTGCCCTGTGTGTGTCTCTGGTCTCAGGTGTCTTTGGTTCTGTGTGTGTGTGTCTGGTTCTGTGTGTGTTCTTGGTCTCTGTGTGTCTTTGGTCTCATGTGTGTCTTTGGTCTTGTGTGCCTTTTGGTCTCTGTGTAGAGTCTTGGTCTCTGTGTGTGTGTCTGGTCTCTGTGTGTGTCTTTGGTCTCTGTGTGTGTCTTGGTTCTGTGTGTGTGTCTTTGGTCCTGTGAGCCTTTTTGGTCTCAGTGAGCCCTTGGTCTGTGTGTCTTTGGTCTCAGTCTCTGGTCCTGTGTGTCTTAGTCCTGTGTGTGTCTTGGTCTCCAGGTGTGTCTTTGGTCTCTGTGTGTGTCTTTGGTCTCTGTGTGTGTCTCTGGTTCCAGGTGTGTCTTGGTCTCTGTGTGTGTCTCGGTCTCCATGTGTGTGTCTTTTGGTCCTGTGTGAGTCTTTGTCTTGTGTGAGTCTTTGTCTCAGGTGTGTCTTGGTCTCTGTGTGTCTCTCTGGTCTCTGTGTGTGTCTTGGTTCTGTGTGTGTGTCTGCCTCTGTGTAAGTTCCCTTGGTCTCTGTAGGTCTTTGGTCCCAAGTCTGTCTCAGAGTCTGGTGTCTTGGTCTCTGTGTCTCCTGTCTGTGTGTGTGTGTCCATTCTGTGGCAACTTGGTTCCTTGTGTGTGTTCCTGGTCTGTGTGTCTTCTTTGGTTCTTGTGTGTGTGTGTGGCCTTTGGTCCCGTGAGCCTCTCATTCTGTGAGTCTTGGTTCTGTGTGTGTGTCTTGGTCTTGTGTGTGTCTCTGTCTGTGTGTGTCTTTGGTCTCTGTGTGTGTCTTTGGTCTTGTGTGTGTCTGTGTGTGTGTGTGTGTGTGTTTGTGTCTGTGTTTGTGTCTGTCTCTGTGTGTATCTGTGTGTGTCTCTGTGTGTGTGTCTTGGTCTGTGTGTGTTTGGTCCTGGGTGTGTGAGTCTCTGGTTCTGTGTCTTGGTCTTGTGTGTGCCTTTGGTCTTGTGTGTGTGCCTTGGTTCTGTGTGTCTTTGGTTCTGTGTGTGTGTGTCTGGGTTCTGTAGGTGTGTCTTGGTTCCAGGGGCCTTGTTCCAAAGCTTCATAGGGTCTGGTTCTGTGTGAGTCTCTTGGTCTCTGTGTGTGTCTTTGGTCCTGTGTGTGTCTTTGGTCTCTGTGTGTGTCTCTGTCTCTGTGTGTGTCTCTGGTTCCAGGTAGAGTCTCTGTTCTGTGTGTGTGTCTTGGCCCTGTGTGTGTGTTTGGTCTCTGTGTGTGTCTTTGGTTCTGTGTGTGTCTTGGTCCCTGTGTGAGTCTTTGGTCTCTTGTGTGAGTCTTGGTTCTTGTGTGTGTGTATGTCTTTGGTCTTGTGTGTGTCTTGGTCTCTGTGTGTGTCTTTGGTCTCTGTGTGTGTCTTGTCTCTGTGTGTGTCTTCTTTGGTCTCTGTGTGTGTGTCTGGTTCTGTGTGTCTTTGGTCTCTGTGTGTGTCTTTTTGGTTCCTGTGTTTGTGTCTGGTTCTGTGTGTGTCTTGTCTCTGTGTGTGTCTTTGGTCTCTGTGTGTGTCTTTGGTTCCTTGTGTGTGTCTTTGGTCCTGTGTGTGTGTCTTGGTTCTGTGTTTGTGTCTGGTCTCTTGTGTGTCTTTTTGTCTCAGTAGCCCTTGGTTCTGTGTGAGTCTTGGTCTCTGTGTGTGTGTCTTTGGTCTCTGTGTGAGTCTTTTGGTCTTGTGTGAGTCTTTGGTCTCTGTGTGTGTCTTTGGTCTCTGTGTGTCTCTTGGTTCCTGTGTGTCTTGGTCTCTGTGTGTGTCTTGGTCTTGTGCCTTTGGTTTGGTGTGTGTCTTCGGTCTCTGTGTGTCTCTGGTCCTGTGAGTCTTGGTCTGTGTGTGTGTGTCTCTGGTCCTGTGTGTGTCTCTGGTCTCTGTGTGTTCCTGGTCTCTGTGTGTGTCTTGTCTCTGTGTCTGTCTTTGGTTCTGTAAGGTCTGTCTTTGGTTCTGTGTGTGTCTTTGGTCCTGTGTGTGTGTTTGGTCCTGTGTGTGTCTTTGGTCCTGTGTGTGTGTGTGTTTGGTCCTGTGTGTGTCTTTGGTTCTGTGTGTGTCTTGGTCCTGTGTGTGTCTTTGGTCTCTGTGTGTGTAGCCTTGGTTCTGTGTGTGTGTCTCTGGTCTCTGTGTGTGTCTTTGGTTCCTGTGTGTGTCTTTGGTTCTGTGTGTGTCTCTCTGGTTCTGTGTAGCCTTGGTCTCTGTGTGTGCCTTGGTCTCTGTGTGTGTCTCTGGTTCTGTGTGTGTCTCTGGTTCTGTGTCTTGGTTCTGTGTGTGGCTCGGTCTCGTGTGTGCCCTTGGTCTCAGTGTGTCTTTGGTCCTGTGTGAGTCTTTGTCTCAGGTGAGTCTTGGTCTCTGTGTGTGTCTTTGGCCCCAGGTGTGTCTCTGGTTCTGTAAAGTCTCTTGGTCTCTGTGGTGTCTTTGGTCTCTGTGTGTGTCTTGGTCTCCCAGAGTCTTGGTCTCCAGAGTCTCTTGGTTTCTGTGTGTGTCTTTGGTTCTGTGTGTGTCTTTGGTTCTGTGTGTGTCTCTGGTCTCTTGTGTGTGTCTCTCTGGTCTCTGTGTGTGTCTTTTGGTTCCTGTGTCTGTCTTGGTCTCTGTGTGTGTCTTTGGTTCTCATGTGTGTGTTCTTGGTCTCTGTGTGTGTGTTTCTGGTTCTGTGTGTCTTTTGGTTCTGTGTGTGTGTGTTTGGTCCCCAGAGTCTTTGGTTCTGTGTGTGTTTGGTCTCTGTGTGTCTTTAAGCCCTGTGAGGCCCTTGTCTCTGTAAAGGTCTTGGTCTCTGTGTGTGTGTCTTGGTCTCTGTGTGTGTCTTGGTCTCTGTGTGTCTCTGGTTCCAGGAGTCTTTGTCCTTGTGTGTAGTCTTTTTGGTTCTGTGTGTAACTTGTCTCTGTGTGTGTGTCTCTGGTTCTGTGTGTCTTTGGTCTCTGTGTGTGTGTCTGGGTTCTGTGTGTGTGTGTCTTTCAGGTCTCTGTGTGTGTCTTTGTCTGTGTGTCTTGGTCCTGTGTGAGTCTTTGTCTCTGTGTGAGTCTTGGTCTCTGTGTGTGTCTTTTGGTTCTGTGTGTGTCTCTTGGTTCTGGTGTGTGTGTCTCTGGTTCTGTGTGTCTTTGGTCTCTGTGTGTGTGTCTGGCTCTGTGTGTGTCTTTGGTCTCTGTGTGTGTCTTTGGTTCCTGTGTGTGCCTTGGTCTCTGTGTGAGTCTTTGGTTCTGTGTGTGTCTCTGGTTCTGTGTGTGTCTTTGGTCCTGTGAGTGTGTGTCTCTGGTTCTGTGTGTGTCTTTGGTCCTGTGAGTCTTGTCTCTGTGTGTGTGGAGTCTTGGTCTCTGTGTGTGTCTCTTTGGTCTCTGTGTGTGTGTGTTCCTGGTTCTGTGTGTCTTTGGTTCTGTGTGTGTCTTTGGTTCTGTAGCCTGTCTCTGTGTGTGTCTTGGTCTCTGTGTGTTCCTGGTTCTAAAAATTCTTGGTCTGTGTGTGTGTCTTCGGTTCTGTGTGTGTGTCTTTTGGTCCTGTGTGAGTCTTTGGTTCTGTGGGCCTGGCGTTCTGTGTGTGTGTCTGGTCTGTCTTTGGTCTCTGTGTGTGTCTTTGGTCTTGGTGTGTGTCTTTGGTCCTGTGTAGCCCTTGGTCTCTGTGTGAGTCTTTGGTTCTGTGTGTGTCTTTGGTTCTGTGTTTTTCCAGGCCTGGTCTCTGTGAGTCTTTGGTCTCTGTGTGTCTTTGGTCTCTGTGTGTCTTGGTCTGTGTGTGTGCCTTGTCCTGTGTGTGTCTCTGGTCTCTGTGTGTGTCTCTGGTCTCTGTGTGAGTCTCTGGTTCTGTGTGTGTCTTGGTTCTGGTGTGTGTGTGTTTGGTCTTGTGTGTCTTTTTGGTTCTGTGTGTGTTTTTGGTCCCGTGAGCTTTCTGTCTCTATGTGTATTCTTTGTCTTGTGTCTTGGTCTTTTGTTCCCCAAAATCTTGGTTCTGTAGTCTGTGGCACCTTTAGTTCCCAGGTGTGTCTCTCTTGGTCCTGTGTGTGTCTTGGTCTCAGTGTGTGTCTGGTCTCTGTGTGTGTCTTGGTCCTTGTGCAGTGTCTTGGTCTCTGTGTTTGTGTCTGGTCTCTGTGTGTGTCTTTGGTCTCTGTGTGTCCTTTGGTCTCTGTGTGTCTTTGGTCCTGTGTGTCTTTGGTCCCAGGTGTCTTTGGTCTCTGTGCTTCTGTGTCTGGTTCTGTGTGTGTCTTGGTCTCAGTGTTCTGTCTTGTGTGAGTCTTTGTCTGTGTGTGTCTTGGTTCCAGAGTCTGCCTGTGAGTCTTTTTGGTCTCTGTGTGTCTTGGTTCTGTGTGTGTCTCTGGTCTCAGTGTGTCTTGGTCTCTGTGTGTGCCTTGGTCTGTGTGTGTGTCTTGGTTTTGTGTGTGTCTTTCGGTTCTGTGTGTGTCTCTGGTCCTGTGTGGAGTCTTTTTGGTTCTGTGTGTGTGTCTCTGGTCCCAGGGGTGTGTCTCTCTCTCTTGGTCTTGTGTGTGTGTCTCTGTCTCTGTGTGTCTTTGGTTCTAGTCTGCCCTTGGTTCTGTGTCTGTCTGGGTGGTCTCTGTGTGTGTCTTTGGTCTCTGTGTGTTTGGTCTCTGTGTGTGTCTTTGTCTCTGTGTGTGTGTGTTTGGTCCTGTGTGGTTCCCTTGGTTCTGTGTGTGTGTTTGTCTCTGTGTGTGTCTTTTGCCCTGTGTGAGTCTTTGTCTCTGTGTGTGTGTCTTGTCTGTGTGTGTCTTTGGTTCTGTGTGTGTCTGGTCTCTGTGTGTGTCTCTGGTTCTGTAAAGAGTCTTGGTCTCTGTGTGGGGCCTTGGTTCTGTGTGTGTCCCCTGGTCTCTGTGTGTGTCCTGGTCCTGTGTGTCTTGGTCCTGTGTGTGTGTCTGGCCCTGGTGTGTGTCTTTGGTCCTGTGTGTGTCTTCATCCCTGTGTGAGTCCTTGGTCCTTGTGTGAGTCTCTTGTCTCAGTGTGTCTCTTGGTCCTGTGTGTGTCCCCCTGTCCTGTGTGTGTCCTGTCCTGTGGGGTGTCTCTTTGTCCTGTGTGTCTCTTGGTCTTGTGTGAGTCTTGTCCTGTGTGAGTCTTTGCCTTTGTGTGTGTCTTTGGTCCTGTGTGTGTCTTGGTCCTGTGGGGTAAACTTGGCCCTTGTGTGTGTCTCTCTGGTTCCGTGTGTCTTTGGTTCTGTGTCTGTCTCTTTGGTCTCAGTCTGTCTTGGTCTCTGTGTGTGTCTTTTGGTCTCTGTGTGTGTGTGCTTGGTTCTGTGTGTGTCTTGGTCTCTGTGTGTGTGTTTGGTCCTGTGGGAGTCTTGTCTCTGTGTGGTGTGTTTGGTTCTGTGTGTGTCTTTGGTTCCTGTAAAAAGAGTCTTGGTCTCAGTGTGTCTTCGTCCTGTGTGTGTCTTTGGTTCTGTGTGTGTCTTGGTTCCCCTGTGTGTGTCTCTGGTTCTGTGTGAGTCTTTGGTCTCTGTGTGTGTCTTTGGTCTCTGTGTGTGTCTCTGGTTCTGTGTGTGTCTCTGGTCTCTGTGTGTCTTGGTTCTGTGTGTGTCTGGGTTCTGTGTGTCTTTGGTTCTGTGTGTGCCTTGGTTCTGTGTGTGTCTTTGGTCCCAGAGTCTTGATCCCCAGAGCCCTTGTCTTGTGTGTGTCTTTGGTCTCAGGGGTCTCTTGGTCTCTGTGTAAGGTCTCTGGTCTCTGTGTGTCTTTGGTCTCTGTGTGTGTGTCTGGTCTCTGTGTGTGTCTTGGTCTCTGTGTGTGTCTTGGTCTCTGTGTGTGTGTCTTTGGTCTCAGAGTCTTTGGTCAGTGTCTGGTCTCCTGTGTGTCTTTGGTTCTGTGTGTCTGGTCTCTGTGTGTGTCTTTGGTCCCAGTGGAGTCTTTGTCTGTGAGTCTTGTCTCTGTGTGTGTCTTTGGTTCCTGTGTGTCTCTCTGTCTCTGTGTGTCTTGGTCTCTGTGTGTGTCTTGGTTCTGTGTGTCTTTGTCTCTGTGTGTCTTTTGTCTCTGTGTGTGTCTCGGTCTTGTGTGTGTGTGTCTTTGGTCTCTGTGTGTGTGTCTCGGTTCCTGTGTGTGTCTTGGTCCTGTGTGGTTTTGGTCTCTGTGTGAGTCTCTTTGGTCTGTGGGTGTCTTGGTTCTGTGTGGTGTCCCCTGGTCTCTGTGTGTGTCTTTGGTTCTGTGTGTGTCTGGTCTCTGTGTGTGTCTTGTCTCAGCCTGGTCCTGTGTGAGTCTTTTGTCCTGTGTGTGAGTCTTCTGGTCTCTGTGTGTGTGTCTCTGGTCTCTGTGTGTGGTTCTCTTGTTCTGTGTGTGTGTCTGGTCCTGTGTGTGTCTCTGGTCCTGTGTGTGTGTCTGGTCCTGTGTGTGTCTTGGTTCTGTGTGTGTCTTGGTTCCCAGTGTCTTTTTGCCCCGTGTTTGTGTCTGGTCTCAGTGTGTGTCTCTTGGTTCCATGTAGGCTCCTTTATCCTCTGTGTGTGTCTTGGTTCCACAGGTAAGTCTCTTGGTCCTGTGTGAGTCTCTGGTCTCTGTGTGTGTCTTGGTCTCTGGTGTGTGTCTTTGGTTCTGTGTGTGTCTTGGTCTCTCCATGTGTGTGTCTTGGTCTCTGTGTGTGTGTCTGGCCCTGTGTGTCTTTGGTTCTGTGTGTGTCTTGGTTCCAGGTTTGTGTGTGTCTCTGTGTGTGTGTGTGTGTGTGTGTGTGTCTCTGTGTGTGTGTTTGTGTCTCTGTCTCTGTGTGTGTGTTGTGGTCTCTGTGTGTGTCTCTGTGTGTGTGTGTTCTCCCTGTGTGTGGGTTGGTTCTGTGTGTGTCTTGGTTCTGTGTGTGTGTGTCTTTGGTCCCTGTGTAGAGTCCCTTGGTCTTGTGTGAGTCTTGTCCCAGGCAATCTTGTCCTGTGTGTGTGTCTTTGGTCCTGTGTGTATCTGTGGTCCTGTGTGTGTCTCTTGTCCTGTGTGTGTGTCTCTTGGTCTCTGTGTGTGTCTTGGTCTCTGTGTGTGTGTGTCTGGTCTCAGTGTGTCTTTGGTCTCTGTGTGTGTCTTTGGTCCTGTGTTTGTGTCTGGCCTTGTGTGTGTCTTTGGTCTCTGTGTCTTTTTTTTGGTTCTGTCTGTGTTCTTTGGCTCGTGGGTGTCTTGTTCCTGTGTGTGTCTTTGGTCTCAGGTTTGTGTCTGGTCTGTGTGTCTTTGGTCTCTGTGTAGAGTCTTGTCTCGTGAGTCTTGGAATTCTGTGTGTGTCTTGGTCCTGTGTGAGCCCTTGGTCTCTGTGTGAGTCTCTTGTCCTGTGTGTCTTGTCCTCTGTGTGTGTCTCTGGTTCTGTGTGTGTCTTGTCTCTGTGTGTGTCTTGGTCTCTGTGTGTGTGTCTTTGGTCTCTGTGTGTGTCTCTTGGTTCTTTGTGTGCGTCTTCGGTCTGGTGTGTGTCTTTGGTCTCTCAGGTCTGTCTTTGGCCTGTCTGTCTTTGGTCTCTGTGTGTGTCTTGGTCTCTGTGTGTGTTTAACTGTGTCTTGGTTCTGTGTGCTTGGTCCCTCTGTGTGTGTCTTTGGTTCTGTGTGTGTCTTTGGTCCTGTGTGAGTCTTTGGTTCTGTGTGTGTCTTTGGTTCTGTGTGTGTCTTTGGTCCTGTGTGAGTCTTTGGTTCTGTGTGAGTCTTTGGTTCTGTGTGTGTCTTTGGTTTTGTGTGTGTCTTTGGTTCTGTGTGTGTCTTTGGTTCTGTGTGTGTCTTTGTGAAACATATCAGAGGATTGGATCTAAAAAAACTTATTGTGAATACTATTTTTAGGTATTATCAAACATTACAAACAGTAGAAATCCTCCAAAAAACCTCATTCCATTCATGAACACGATCTATAGTTTATTACTGATGTCATAAAATGCAGCTGTTTTCCAGCATTTCCTGCTGTCTCAAATACTGACACCAACTAAACAACAAAAATATCTACAATAGTTAATAAATGATGACATGGTCTGCTGAGTGACCCAACTGCACGCCATGATCCAGGTGTTGCGTAATGGAGGCTGTGCTCCTTGCAGTCTGCCCCCCTCCCCCCTTCCTTCTGACATACGCGGTTCCTTCACTAACACTACGTTCACACTGCAGAGTCCTTAATGGGGAACAACCTCACTCGTTGTTAGCAGAAGTAGCTAACGTTGGCAATGGACGTCAACAACAGTGTTGTCAACAGTGCAGCTCTTTTTGCATTAATACATTTACTTTCACAAAGGAGCCAGTACAATTACAATCTTCTCATTTTAAGAAGAAAATTAAAAAGGAGGAGAGTGAGGCTTTTGGCACGGCTAGAGCGACTAGCCAGGTTGGCCACGACAGCTGCGGGACCTGGGCTCTCCTCCTCGGGTTCCTCTTGGCCAAAGCAGCTGTCCTACAGGTCTAGAGGCTGAACGCTGGGCTTAGACCCAAAATGCGGTCCAGCTCCTGGTAAAATGGACAGGTGATACGTTGATGGCCACTTCGTTTGTTACAGTCGTTAGCCTCCTTGGATTTGGCTCAGAGGCTTTTTATTTTTCGCTGGCATTGGAGCCAAGATCGTCTGTACCCACGCTTGACCATTTAGCTGGAAATGTTTTCAAAAACCGCCTGGTTGCAATCAGAGCCCTGGAGTTTGACCTGAATAGAGCTGTCCCCCAAATATGAATCCAATCGGTGACCTGCTTCCCTTCCACTGACTGGTCTCAGCAGCATCGTCCACCATGGTTGATGTTTATGTTCTCGTTCCCCCCTACTTCAACGCAGAATGATGACGTTTGTATCGATGACGTACGGGTCGGATACATGTGGCCTGGCCGTTCAGACGGAGGTCGCATTTCAAAAGATCGGATACGTAACGATTCAGGACCACATACCCAAGTGGCCTGGGTCACATTTGAACAAATGGGATCTGTGTCGTTCGGACTGTCATGAAAAGATCAGATACAGGTCGCATAGGGGCAAAAAACCCGGAACGGGGTCGTTTCAGCCTGCAGTGTGAACGTAGCCTAAGACAGGAGCGCGCAGCTGCAGCCTAGAGATGAGTGTTAGACTGAAAAAGACTCCCAATTACCTGTTAGTGTGATTCACCCAGCCAGCGGTGAGTTGCCCCCTCTCCAGTTTTTTGACATTTCCCAAAGACTTGCAGCAGAGGGCACAATGTAACATTCAAAATGAAAGCTTCAGATGTAGTGGAGGTCACGTGCAAGTTGGGTCTGCTGTCGGAGCAGGGAATTGTGGGAAATAACCCCCTCTGCCTGCTCTGGTCAAAATTGGGTTGAGCACGGGTTTTTTCTGCCTGAATTGTCTTTCCTGTGGATGTTTTTTACGTGTTTCGCTCTTCGCTTAGTTATATCCTGTTGTGTTTACTTTTGTTTTTTGCACCATAAGTGTGGAGGGGGGAGAAGATGAAGACATCGATGCGATGTTCAGTGTCAGATGTGTCAAAATAAAAGTGCAAATCACTGTCTGTTGCAGGCATGTCAAAGTAAAAGCTGAAAGTCTCCTTTATTGCTGATCTACTTCCTTATGCGTAACACTGCAGACATGCTATTGGAAGAGTGCACCCTGGAAAATGCCGCCCCCTGTAATGTGTCGCCCTGGGCAACCGCCCACCTCGCCCACATCAAAAACCGCCACTGAACGCACCAGAAGCAAAACAATAAAAAAATTGTTCAAAATGTGTTTTATTGATCCAGATAAATACCAGCTCTAGAATGTATGATTCCTCATTTAAACATCAACAGAAAGCTCTGGGGATCGATTGGTTCTGGTGTCTAACACATCTATCCACCAAAGATCTATCCTAAAGCTAGATCTGTGTCAAACAGAACCACGGGTCATAGATCTGTTATTCATGTGGGATCTAACTGATCCATGGGTCATAGATCCATGGATCGTAGATCTGTTCTCCGTTCCACTGTTTGTTGAAGCTGTGAGTCTAACGTCAGAACCTTCAGGATCCAGATCTTTAAGTTTTCGGTAAAGTGACGCGTCAGCGTTGGTGGATCTATTGATCATCACTCCTCCTCTTCCCTTCAGGCTCTCATGGTGATTCACTGTGATGAAGATGATAATGGGCTGCAGATGTGAGGATGAAGAGCAGGAGGGGTGTGAAGAAAAGCCGGGACAGTCTGGTTCCAGATCAGACCATGTTGGACCTCCAGTGAGCCCCGTTGGTCTCTGCACACAGAAACGACAGTGGTGGGTTTGAGAACAGGCAGACACTACACCATCCGTCCATGAGTCAGGGCTGTTTCACATCTGCAGACCCCCCCCCCCCCCCCCGGTGGTCTGCTTCAACGTCTTTAGACGAGGATCCAGAAATGTTCCTTACTCAGATCCGGAGCGGCCCTCTTCTTCATGTGAGATCCAGAAACCTGCAAAGTTCCAGACTGATCAGAACAGAACCCAGTTTATGCATGAAGCTGGATCCACAGGCTGAAACACGTGGAGGAGACCCTGCAGCAGAGGCTATGGTGCAGCGTCTGACACCACTGGGTGTGAGTGTGAATAGAGTCTTCATGATGGATGTTTTGAAGATCTGGACTTTCTTCACACACATGTGGACCTGTGAGGGTTCTGGAGAGTTTTGGTTCAGACATACCTTCTTCTTGGAGCCGCTGGCGCTCAGAGCAGCCAGTTTACTCTCAATGTCGGACACCTGCAGGAAAAAACAGCCCAGTCAGCATTTTCTCTGATCTGCACGAGGACCACAGTCCTTCAAGGTTTGTCTGCTGTCACCATTTTTGGTGAGCAAGGTCTTGGACTGGACCAGGACCGTCTGCATTCTTTCAGTTCTCGCCATTTGGGATTTAAGGATGGGGGGGGATATCCACCTGCTCATCCGTGTGAACATTCTCCCCAACCCCAGGAAATACAGGTAACACATGTAGCAGAGGTAAGGAGGCAACGCGGGTAAACCAAGTTACCCAGGCAACTCAGACAAAACAGGTATCCCAGTTAAGGCAGGTAACACGGGTAACACAGGTAAGCCAGAAACACAGGTAACCCAGGTTACAAAGGGAACTCAGACAACACAGATGACCTAAGCAACACAGGTAATTGATTAAAAAAGTAACACAGGCCAGAGTATACAATGACCTTGTTCTATTGTTTTATTCTTAGCCATCACAGATTTCCTGCTACCTTCAAAAACATTCATAGTAAAACACGTTTGGTGCGAATTGACATTCAGGCCCCGCCCACCTCGCTCTCTGCGCTCTGCACTCTGGCGGCGGTCAGCGCCACCACATCCTCCAGCTCGGAGAGTTCAGAGTCTGTGGTACCTCCAAATCTGTTCTTGGCGCTCTTCTCCAGCCGCTGCAGCTTGCTCTCCAGATCGTAGGACTGACCAGCTGTGACGTACACCTGCACAGGTGAGACAGCAGACACAGCAGGTCAGCTGGCGGCACAGACGGTCAGAAGGAGGGAGCTGCAGGGCTGCGTCTCTGTGGAAACACACTGGTGGTTTCCCAGGTCTACTCCTGGAGGACTTTCATCCTGGAGTTCCTTGGAGGTCGGTTCTGTCCTGAGAACAGGTCCAGAAAGATTTGGACTCTCCCTGTGAATCTGGTAAAAACCTGAGATGTGAAAGCTGCTCAATGTTTATCCCACATCCATCCGTTTCTCAGCTGCAGAGTTATATGTTTTCATCATGAACTTTCACATTTGGAGACCTTCAGAGTTTTAATTTACGTCTAGATGTACACTCACGGTCCACTTCATCAGGCTCACCTGTCCAGCTGCTCGTTAAGGCACATTTCTAATCAGCCAATCACACGGCAGCAACTCAATGCATATAGACATGGTCCAGACGATCTGCTGCAGTTCAAACCAGCATCAGAATGGAGAAGAAAGGTGATTGAAGTGACTTTGAATGTGGTTGTTGGTTCCAGACGGGCTGGTCTGAAGATTTCAGAAACTGTTTAACTACTGGGACTTCCAACCACAAAACCATCTCTGGGTTTACAGTGAATGGTCTAAAAAAGAGAAACTATTCAGTGAGCAGCAGTTCTGTGGTCAGAAATGTCTTGTTGATTCCAGAGGTCAGAGGCCAGACTGGTTCCAGCTGATAGAAAGACAACAGGAACTCAAAGAACCACTGGTTCCAACTGAGGTCTGCAGAAGAGCATCTCTGAAAGAACAACACGTCCAACCTGGAGGCAGATGGACTACAGCAGGAGAAGACCACAGCGGATACCACTGCTGTCAGCTAAGAACAGGAAACTGAGGCTACAATTCCCACAGACTCACCAAAACTGGATCACAGAAGATGGAAAAACCTTGTCTGGTCTGATGAGTCTCCATTTCTGCTGCCACATTCAGATGGTAGGGTCAGAATCTGGCCTCAAAAACATGAAAGCATGGATCCATCCTGCCTTGTATCAATGGTTCAGGCTGGTGGTGGTGGTGTCATGGTGTGGGGGGTGTTTTCTTTGGTCCCCTTAATACCAGGTCATTATGGTTCCAACGCCACAGCCTACCTGAGTATTGCTGACATGCTGACCATGTCCATCCCTTTCTGACCACAGTGGACCATCTTCTGATGCTACTTCCAGCAGGATGAGGCTCCATGTCATCAAGCTGGAATCATCTCAGACTGGTTTCTAGAACATGACAATGAGTTCTCTGGACTCAAACGGCCTCCACAGTCACCAGAACCCAATAGAGAACCTTTGGGGTGTGGTGGAACGGGAGATCAGCATCATGGATGTTCAGCAGACAAACCTGCATCCATGATGCTGTCATGACAACATGGACCAAAGTCTGAGGAATGTTTCCAGAACCTTGTTAGATCTATGCTGTACACAAGGATTAAGGCGGTTCTGAAGGCTAAAGGGGTCCGACCCTGGACCTGATAAAGTGGCCGGTGAGTGTAAAAATGAGGATGGATGTTCAGACCAGAAGGATCATAATCTGCATTTCAGGTGCCTGTCGATAAACAGAAGATTTATTACACTTTTTATCAATGTTTTGTTTTCGTTCTAGTTCCCCCTCACCATCATCAACAGGAAAGTCTCATGTTTCTGAAGTCAAACCAGGTACTTGGTGGTTCATGCAGGTGGATCCTCCTCCCTCCTCATAACACCTGAGGGAGGCTTCCTGCTTGGGTAGCTATGGGGAAGGTTGGACAGAGACGGTCGGTTTATGGTGGGAGACTTGTTCTCTGACCCGGACTGGAGCCGACCCTGCCCAGTATGTTTCCCAGAACCCAGCCCTGTTTGACTGGACACACAGCAGCCGGGAGGTTTGAAGCCAGGCTAGACGTTCTGTCATGCTTCAGACAAGCCGGGGGGCGGGCTCAGCGGGGGCGAGGAGGGCAGTTTATGGTGGAAGCTTACATTTTCCTCAAGTTCCCTGAAAGCATCATCGGCCTGCTTTACATCAGTGCCGACTAAGTAGGATCTGTCGATCGGCTCTGCGAGGCCGTACTCGACCATTGCGTTTTCTGTGGCATTTATGGTTCTCAGGACCTCAGTGGTGAGGTCACAGAGGGCGGCGGCGGCGGATCTCTGAAAGCCATGTAGAGGGACAGACATTAGCAGCTGGAAAACAACAACCAGTCCAGCAGCAGCTACCCCACTGAACGCCCGGAGTCCAGGATCGGTTAACTCAGACCAGATCTAGTAGTCCTCTTGGGGTCCAGGCAGGTAGCTGCTGAGCTTCACATCAACAACCGGACATGGGTTAGGCTGCGGACACGCCTTGTTAGTCATGCAGACACTGGATAAGACTGGTTCTGGTCCATCTGTCTGTGGTTCTACAGCAGATGTTCACATTTTTAAGCCAGAGTTAATGCAGGCCCGGTCTCTGGTTCTGACCAGCTGGGACAGCGGAGATCCTGGCAAACATCTACACAAGTATCTTCACTGAAATGAGGAGCTGGAATAATTCTGGAGGGAGCTAAGCCATGCAGAAGTCCCATGAAGCAATTCACCGCAGGAACCTGGAAGCTTCTGGAAACTGAAGTGGGTTCAGGACTTTGTAGTGGGTGGAGCCAAACATGGGCTGCATTGTGGACCTGCTGTCAGAACTTCCAGGTTCCTGCCTTCTTTCTGTGTCATGCTAAGCCTGAAGTTGATCCCGGGACCCCCGTACCTTCTGGGTCTCGGTGAGCATCTCGTCGCTGGACGAGCTTAACTCTTTGTCCTTCAGAGCCACCAGAGGGGCCACTGGACCGGACCTCGAGCTGCTGTGACCTTTCAGCGCTAAGGAGAACTTTTTCCCGGGCTCCTCGTCCGACGACAGACCCTTGTCGCTCAGGTTCCCCGCCAGCTCACTCAGCTTCCGTCTGAGTTTCTCCTCCTCGTTCTTAGCAGACGCCGCCTGCAGGAGCACACAGGTGACGGCTTTCTGAACAGAACTCCGTCTGGCCTGGTTCTGGCCTCTGGTTCTGGCCTGTTCCATCTCTGCAGCTCCAATGAAAGGTTCTGGCCTGGCCTCACCTCATCAGCCGGTGTCATCTTTTCCTCCAGTCGGGTCAGCAGGCTCTCAATGGCAGACATTCGCTTGTTCAGCTCGTTTATCTGCAGAAACAGATCAAAATGTTGGTTCTGACCCATTTCCTCAGTCTTCTGAGTAAAAGCTTCCCGCTGTGTAATAGAGTACATATAACTCTTCAGTCGGCTCTCCACTCTTACAGGTGGGGCTTGGCCCAGGTTCTCCTGAGAGGCGGTTCTGCTGTTCCTGCGACGATGGGGGGGCTGCTGGTACATGAGGGGGTATCGTTGGTACTCTTCCTCATCCGAGGTGTCGACGTATTGCTGACGGGCCACAGATGAGCTGATTTTAGACAGAGAGCGGGCTCGGACCATCCGGTTCTCTGCGTGGTCATCTGCAGATCGAGGCGGGAAGCATCAGATTTGCTTCTGAACCAAAACATGGAGGTCACTGTGGTCAATACTGACCTGCTCTCATGGCATGCCGATCCAGACTCCTCCTGCGGTTGGCACGTTGGTTGTAATTGTCGTAGTCCACGTCGCTCCTGTAATACCGATCCTCCTGCATCTGCTGCACAGACAACTCAAACTCACTCATTGAACACATTGAACTTCTCCTGATTGGTGGTTTCCCGTTTGGTGAACTTTAAAACCAAATGTGACGACGTCAGGCTACTGCTTACCTGCATAGATGGGCGACGTGAATGAAGAAAATACTCCTCCGAGTCAAAATCCATGGGATGGACAGATAGTAGGCGCTTGTTCTTCCTCATCTGACAGGTGAGCCCGTATCTCAGTTACTGATGTGGGCGGCGGTTCGTTAATGCTATTCTAGCTGTTGAATGGTGTTTACCATTTTGTAGCGCTGAGCCTCGCCCTCTCCTCCATCCTCCTCGTTACCGTTGCACACATCTGTAACAAACAGTTGACATCACTCACCTGCCCTTCTGAAAAACACCTGAATGTTTCCAAAAGTGATCGTTGGTTTAGCCATTTCTGTCTTTACAAAGACACTTGTAGCAGTTTGGGGTTCACTTAAAGCCAAGGCTCGACTGACAACAACTCCAACCATTGGGGTTAATGGCCAGCCATTAAGCTTACAAAGTTCTCTCAGTAGTTAGCTTGCAGCTAATGCTGCTGTGCTCCTGTAGCTACTCTTTAGCTCTGTGCGACATGCAGTCTCGGTAAGTAATCTTACGGCTGCGGACGTCTGGCATGCTCTGAGTGTCGTCATCTCGAACGCCTGTAGATCAAGAGGAAGCAGTTTTAAGGCAAAGACGGAGAGAATTTGATGGAGAACAGCAGCTCGGAGTTACCTTCCCCATTCAGCCTCTTGTACAGGGACCTCATCACTTTGGCACTCCCAAAGCGCTTAAAACGGTTCCTGACATTGTCATGGTACCAACCCAAAGTCCCAATCTTCAGCACTCTAAGACCCAAAACACAAAGGAAATAAGCAAAGGCAGTCTTCACCTTCAGTAGAGACACAGCTGTGTGCCCTGTCATCCAATCAGGATGGACTGTACCTGCTGACCGCTGACTGTGGATCCACAACTCCTTTGTTGTTAGGGTTGGCTTCAACAACTGTGTTCTCAGTTTACTGATACTTGACCTTGTTTATATCCTCTTTTTGTCTTGGACCAGGACCTCAGTCTAGAAAGAGTCTGACTCTGACCCATCCAGCCATCAGGACTAACTTTGGGAACACCTCATTCAACTTTTAAAGCCTCATCTAATTAGCAGACACTCAGACAGCAGGGATTCTCCCAAACACCCAACACGTGTCAGAATCAAAGGGTCTTCTTGCTTGATTAAGTCTCACCTGGTCATCCGGCAGTTGTCGCACACCCAGCCCCGCTCCTTCTTATTGTAGCGGCTGCAGGACTTGCAGGTGTACATGCAGCAGTCCAGGCACTGGCGTTTACTGTTCACGAGAAACTTGAAGGGTTGAAGGCAGCGGATGCACAGCGAGTCCGACACTCTGCTCTGGGAGCCCAGTAGCTCCCTCTTTGTGTCCTCCTTCTCGATCTGGTTCTTCAGTTCCCTGCAACAGAAAGGGAATCCGAATGCAAGTTTAATGGAGGGAGGGGCTAAAGAATAGACACAGCAACTATGGCACAGAGGAAAGAACTGAATCTTTTGTCTTCAGGCATTTCTGCCATGTCTGAAGTATTTCACATTTATTGGTCCAGACATTTGTCGGTGAAAAAGCTCAACAAGTTGGCTGTTATTTTGTCTCTTTTAACAGGTCCCTCCATGGCTGGTAATTTTCCCTAATATGCCCCCATATTCCCAAGGTTCTCCCACTGACTTCCTCTGACCCCCCCCCCCCCCCCGCCCATGTTCCTTGACATTGTCTGATGTTCAGCCACGTGTTTACCAATGTCCCTCCATGAGCCATTCCTGCACAGCGATGGTGACTCCAGGCCTGGGGGGCCGGTGTGTCTGCAGGATTTCCAGATATCCAAGCCCTACTTGTGACTGATTACGTGGTTCAGGTGCGTCCTGCCAATTAGAACATGCCAGAGCAGAGGATGTTGGAAAACACAGGTTCCCCTGACATTCCCCGATGTTCCCTGACATCCTCTTATAGCTTTCCACCACGACCTTTCCTGATGTTCTTCCCCGACATGCCTGGATGTTTTCTGCCTTCTTGGATCTTTATTGATGTTCCCCTCAGTTTTCTAACAACCCTCGATTCCAAATGTTTTCAACGTTCCCTGGAGTTCTCCTGTCTTCTTCCCCTGATGGTTCCTGACATTCCCTGCCTCTCTCAATTGTCCATCTTTGCATGACATTTCTTGCAGTTCCACAACATTGTCCTCTATTCCTCATTGCTTCTCCACATTCTCTGACATCCCAACATCATCCCTAGAATTTCCTAATGTCCCCCATGTTCTCTGTCATTCCCTGTTGTTCCGTCATGTCCCCTTTACCTTATGCCCCCTGAAGTTTCCACCTTATCGTTTGCTGATGTGTATCAGTGTTCCTTCTCACTTCTTATGGTTCTGCTCTGTTTCTAAACATGCTCTTTAAATGTCACCACATTTTCTGATGTTCCTGATGTCCCTCCATGTTTCCTGACATCTACCCCTGATGTTTGTTGATGTCCCTCCATGACGTTCCACGTGTTCCTTAACATCTCTTGATGCTCCTACATGTTCCCTGCCCTTTGCTGATGTTCCCCCATGCTCTCAGACATCCCTGGAGGTCCCCTGGTACCCCTGCTCATTGTGCCGCTGGCTCTGGGGCTGATGGGAGTTGAAGTTTGGAAGTGCACAGAGGTGTCTTTGTGGACTAGCTCCGTGTGATGGCAGTGTGATCAGCAGCAACAACAACGTCTTTCATGCTAACATTCCTGCAAGTGTCACATGAACCAATCGATTCTCAGGCTCACAACAAATTGACTGTTGAACAAACACATAGCTCAGCTGACTGTTTCCATGGCAACACCGTGCTGCTCGTCAGCTGCTTGACTTCATGATAATGTGAAAAACCAACTTTTGAAATGAACTCAGAGTTCCTGCTGTCATCCAGCTAATCAGTTATAAAAAGTTCAATATTCCTTTACTTCATTCAGAAAAGCAAAGTTCAGCTGAAAAGAGGAAGAGAAGAAATCAAGAGAAGAAAGCGTCAACGCACCCAAGCCTCTCCTCTTCCTTCTTCCGCAGGTTGAAGTCTCTCTGGATCACCTCCCACACGTGTTTGGCTTCTTCATCTGTCAGGCGGGAAAGATCCAGTTTTCGCTCCATGACGCTGAAAGTGATCAATAACTGAAGACGATCAGTTCCAGATCAGGGTCTGCTGGTAGTAATTTTTACAAAAACAGAGAAGGACGAGTTTAGAGGATCAGCATCAAACATCAGAACTTTAAGCCACAAACTTTTAAATCATTTAGCTGAAGCCAACGTCACGATCGTTTAGCAGCTAAAATGACCGACAGTCAGCGTTAAGATGAAGAATCCGAATCTCTGAGGGATTTTTCTCTAAGTTTATGCCCAGATTCCAAAGTAAACTCACCTGTATGCACGTTAGACCTCTTTAGAATAAATGTTCTAAAAACAGTTCAAGTACTTGGAGACACTGAAGGGTCACTGCAGAAACACAACAATGCCACACCCTGAACTTCCTGATCACAACAGGACTCTTAAAAAGTTTGGTTCATCACATTTACTCCTGAAATCTCACACTGGCATTCAGGCCTTCAAAGTAAAAGCATGCCTGCTGCTGACAGTCATCGTGCACCAACCGTCCACGTTAAGGAAGACTAGAGTTTCATCAACAAAAGCAGGAAGGTCGCAAATGCAATTCTGACAGAACATTTAGGCAGCAGGCAGAGACTCACCCCTCCACTGAATGCAGTTCCAGACTGAAGACACATCCAGAAGACACAGAATCATCAGCAGATCACATGACCCACCGCCTGAAGCTGACACTGAGAGGCTGACGGCTTACGCAACAGGTTTCTCTGAACAGGGACAATGATCTCATCCGGAGTGGGGTTAGGACGCTGTTTTGAAACAACACATCTGAAGGAGTCTTTTTCTCTCGGTTTTAATAAGAAAACTTCTGGAAAGCTCCTGTTCCCCCCTGCTCTTTGGCACTGGGGGGGCGTGTGGTGGTCCCTCCAACTCTGGTTTGAGTGGCTGGTGTCCGATTGTCTGATGGGTGGACCCCTGGATCTGATCCACTAGGGGGTCCACCTTAAATACAAGAGGGGTTTATACAAAACACACCTGCTGTGTTTTACGGTTCTGACAGTAACCTCTTTACACCACTAGAGGGCCTCAGCCAGTAATGAAAAAACAGGCTTCAATTTGTGACTTCAGCGGATTGTGGGGTTTTATATGTGTTTTCCTTGTTATCCCTTGTGCTGTCTTAGATGATCCCCCCCCCTTCCATTGACGTGTTCCCCCCACCATGACAAAGGTGGATAAAGGTGGAAAGATTTCATGTAATCCATGGACACCAGTGAAGATCACAAATCATTGAAGAAAAAAGGTTCAGCGTCTGTCTAGTGGGTCTGGATGACCCCACTCCCGACGTTAAAGTGCCTAGGATAGAACAAGGGTTAAGGAGAGAACAAATGAAGCTCCTGGCCTCATCAGATGAGACACTTCTGGGTCTTTCTACGCTGAAAAGAGGGAGGGCATGGCCCGCCCTGGTTCTGATGGAAGGTTTGAGGAACAGGACCTTGATGAGGTTCTCTCTTAATCACCAGACATTACCAACATTTATTTCTTCATGCCATCAGGTCCAGGCATGGAGTTCACACCTTTATTGCTTTAAGCTGAAGCTGCAGTCGGGTTCTACAGTCAAGACAGGAAGGATCCCAGTTCTTTGTTCAGGTTGGTCAAACATGTTAAGGAAGCATTTTTGGAATGGAAGCAGTTTCAGAAACAGTTCAGGAAAGTTGAAGCAGTGTTTAGGGAACGTTAGGGATTCCAGGAACATTTTGGAAACACTTTACAAATGTTTAAAATGTTTAAGAACAATTCAGGTTGAAAACCATTCAAGAAGGTTTCAGGATACATTTAGTACAAAGTGAGGAAAAAAAGGAAAACATTTAGAACACTTTGAAGCTGTTGCAGTCTATTGCTGAGCTGTGATCCAGCGGATCCTGGTGGTCTCTGCTGGGGAGGACAATCCCCCCCCTCAGACTTGTGATAGTTGGAGGGATGGAGGCTGGGAATTGGATCAGGGTATTGCTGATGGAGCTGAGACGTCGTTGAACAAGCTGAAGCTTGGCCTCCATGCTGAGCTGTTGAGACTCTAGGGGGGGCGCTGAGTGTTCAGTGGATGCACCACCACATGATGGCCACAGAGGACAGCAGACCAATCACAGAGCTCGCTGCAAAGTGGGGGGCAGAGTTGCACAGGTCTGAGTTGCAGCACTTGAAGGTGAACCTGGAAACCTGGAACAGAGACCAAATGAGTCAGACCAATCTGGATGTTACTCTTCATAGAACCGTCTCTAACATCTGCAGTGGTCCACTTCGGTTTGACCCAAACTGGGGATTTGAAGCAAATCTTTACTTTCCAAAGGTTCAGTATGGAAGTTTCCAAGACAAGCCAGCAGGTCTACAGAACTGAGTTCTGGAATGTAAGCAGTGAGACCAGAGCAGCCCCCGCCTTCACGTGCGTCTTCAAACATTTACATAAGAAACTATGTTGGAATCAAACCTTGGCAGAAACAGAACTGGACCACAGCCCAAACATGGTAGGTGTTTTAGTCCTAGTCTTGATTTATCACAGGTTGACTCAGACCAGAAAGTCTGGTGGTCACAGAAGTCAACCAATATTCTGTTCTTTCTCTACTTCAGTCGTTGTTGTGGATGCAGGTGTTCTGGAGGATCTGCTACCTGGGGGAACATCTGGGCCAGGCGGTTGTATTCGCAGTCCGAGTACTTCAGACACTGACGATGGGTCATCCCACCTGCAGGACAAAAACAGGTCAAGAACTGACAAAAGAGCACCTCTCAGCTGCGCAGACACTTCTCAGCTGCGCAGACATCTCCAGATTTTAAAATTCTACTTTTGTGACCTTGCATGGTCAAGCTCTGTCGTACTTATCTGACCTTTTAACCCAGTACTCTTTGGCCCGATCATTGAGGTCTTCCAACCAGAATCTTTTAAGCGTTCCAAAAACCCGCTTTAGGACCAGAGGAGATCCGTCATTTCAGCTCCTGCGTCTTTGGAACTCCCCCTCCACATTGTCGTTGGGTCGAATCGGCTCAGTTGAGAGTTTTGAATCTCAGGCTAAGACGTTTGTATTTAGGGAGAGCTTTTAGTTGATCTTAGTCTTTTGTTTTATTATTATTATTATTGTATTTTATTATTTTTCTTTGTTTTGATAGGATTTTATGCTCTTTGTAAAGCAATTTGTGCCTCGCTCTGGGAAAAGTGCTATAGAAATGAAGACATTCCATTCTATTCTATTTTCTCAGCTGCACAGACACCTCTCAGCTCCGCAGATGCTTCTCAGCTGTGCAGATACTTCTCAGCTGCACAGACACCTCTGGCTCGCAGATGCTTCTAAGCTGTGCAGACACACCTCTCCCAGCTGCACAGACACCTCTCAGCTCCGCAGATGCTTCTCAGCTGTGCAGACACCTCTCAGCTGTGCAGACACCTCTCAGCTGCGCAGATGCTTCTAAGCTGTGCAGACACCTCTCAGCTGCACAGACACCTCTCAGCTGCGCAGACACCTCAGCTGTGCAGATGCTTCTCAACTGTGCAGACACCTCTCTCAGCTGCTTGGAGCACTACTCTCAGCTGCAGATTAGCTACTGTGCCAGAAGCTTTACAACTCTTAGACATACCTCTTTAAGCTGGAGTGTGAGGCAGGCGTTGCGATCGTAGCTGCAGTCGCGTTGTTTGGTGCAGCTGCCCGTGTAGTCTTTACAGTTGAAACAGCGGATAGCTGAACCTGAAAGAACATCACCAGAACATGTTCTACCTTTTCTTTAGGAACTCAAACATCCACCAACTCATTAAGCTCCTCTTCAGGGCCCCATAGATTTTGTTTGGTCAAAAACGAAAGGCCTACAGCTGGAATATATGTTAGCTTCTGTCTGGACAGAGTCAGCTTCTTAGAGATGTGTCAAGTTCTATTTTCAGAGAATCGGATCGAATCCAGATGTGCTGAGCACGGTTTCCTGATTTTTGGTTCCTGGCAGACGCACTGAAGAGTTGTGTTCAGTCAAAAATTGATCATCTTACAACGTGGTCTGACTGTCTCATCCACAGGTCCATTCTCTGTCCGGTTCTGACCCGGATCTTTGAACATTAAGGATTGGTCAGTTCCCATGTGACTTTAAAGGGTTCTGATTTCTATTGGGGGTGTTTTCTTCTTCTAAACTCTTTTGAAGGAACCATCAGTGTGACAGAACCATCAGGGTGACAGAACCATCAGTGTGACAGAACCATCAGGGTGACAGAACCATCAGTGTGACAGAACCATCAGGGTGACAGAACCATCAGGGTGACAGAGCCACCAGGGTGACAGAATCATCAGTGTGCAGAACCACCAGGGTGGTGGATCTGGACCTTCTCTGAGCTTTTGTTGTTTCAAAGCTCCGGTCAATAAAGAGACGCTGATGGTGGAACTCCTGCTTTCCTTGAAGTTGGCTCTTTCCTGCTGAGAGATCTCTGTTCTTTGCTCTGCCACCATGAGTTTATTCCCTGCAGGGCACATGAGTATGTGCCCACCTAAGCTACCCAAAACAGCTGAATCTTCAGCAGTTGTAGTCTCTCAAGAGCTGCACATCCCATAATAACAGCTCATAACACATGATGGCTGCATCTGACTCGCTGTGTTTTGGTGATATCAGAGCAGCAAGGTGATGAAACAAGCGTACCCGGTCCAAGCAGAGCTGAACAGATCAACAGACACAATCCAGGTCAAACCTTCATTTTCTCCTCAGCACAGCTCTCCTGTAACAGTCATGACAGTCATGTTGGCTGCTGTTTTCTCAGGTTTCCCCTCTTTACCACCTGATCAACGTTAGATAAGATGAAGAAAACGTCCAGTAGGAGGTTGTGCGATGGACTGATGGTGATGGCTGACTGACATCGATGGAGGATTTCATCGTGCCGCCCCAATGCTGGTAGACACCATAAGCCGTGGTTACATGTACAAAATATCTTGATGGGATCAATGGACGGATTAGAATCAACACGTGTAGATGGGCCCAGAAAAATGTTTTCAGAATATAAAAACGTTCACTAAGGTCACACTTTAGGTCAGAATAAATCATTCACACATGCACAGTAGGTTTAAATACCGGAAGAAATGAGTTCCCCTGAGAGGCTACATACATAGACATATGGCAGCTGTTAATATAGGAGATGATCTTCTAAACGTGCTTTTATTAATGTTACGGTTATTATGAAACACCTGTTCGCTCATCATTTGAATTTTAATCTGTTTGATCAGAGCTTTGTCTGTTGAAAAGAGGCGGGCCGGAAGAAAAGTTAAGAGGCTAACACGGGCTAACAACATTTAGCCTTTGATGAACATAAATCCACACGGGAAACGCTGCCACCTGCATGCTGGCTGCACGTAAACATGTGGGAATAACATCAGCCTTTATTTAGTGAGTTCGACTGGCTCACAAATCCGGGTTTTGTGACGGGGTCCCGTCAGGAAATAATGACGCACCCCCTTTAAATGATAAGCCCCTCCCCTTGGGCGTTGCTCTTCATTACCTGGCAGTTACCTGGCAGTTACTTTTTTTGTTAAAGTCACTTCCCTCAGTTTAGACTGGATCATCGCGGATGAGTCATTAGTTTGGAAATACAATAAAGTAATAAAGTAAAATAACAAATAATATTGATCCAATAACTATATAGTAATACCTATATAACCCCCCCCCCCCCCATGATATCATGGTCCATCCCGATGGTTTCCTGCAAACATCGTCAGCTGACAGTTTAAGGGACATCAACCAAGCCTTTGGTCCGTTTAGCAAAACTGTAGTGTCAAACCCTTCTAAAGACGTTTATCATGTTTCCCATGTTGAAACAGTCATACAGAAAGTATTGCAACATAAGAGGAAACAGACTGTTTATTCAGTTTGCTGCCTGCTTATCAGTGTGGTGCCTGTTTATTTTCCGGTTGCCCCTCTTTGCTGCCGGTTTACCTTGTTTGCCCACTTCTTTGACGCCCTTTCTCCACCAGGACCTTTTTTGCCGCCTGTTTACATCTGTTTGTAAACTTTCTAACCACCTGTTTGTCGCCTGCTATTCTGTGTTTCACTGGTTTGCAGCCTGTTTTCCTCACACCATTTGCTGTTTTCCAGCTCATTGCCACCTGCCTGTTTGCCCTCATTTGCTGCCTGTTTACTGCCTGTTTGCCCTCATTCCTGCCTGTTTGTCCTCATTTGCTGCCTGTTTACTGCCTGTTTGCCCTCATTCCTGCCTGTTTTCCCTCATTCCTGCCTGTATACTGCCTGTTTTCCCTCATTCCTGCCTGTTTTCCCTCATTTTCTGCCTGTTTGCCCTCATTTTCTGCCTGTTTACTGCCTGTTTGTCCTCATTTTCTGCCTGTTTTCCCTCATTTCCTGCCTGTTTTCCCTCATTTTCTGCCTGTTTGTCCTCATTTTCTGACTGTTTCCTGCCTGTTTTCCCTCATTTTCTGCCTGTTTTCCCTCATTTGCTGCCTGTTTTCCCGTCTTGCTCCCCGAGTCCCCCCCCCCCCTGCGTTCTGCGGTCGTACTCACCCAGCAGCGGCTCAGCAGAACTGTTCCTGACAAAGATGAGGATCAGAGAATGNGTGGTGGTGGATCTGCATGACCGCCTCAGAGCTTGTTGCTGATCTCAGTCCAGAAGAAGAAAAGCTTCAATGTTTGGACGCACCGTGAGCCAGAATCAAACAATGAGTGTCAGTCTGAGGGCAAACAAAAGGCAGAAGAGGACAAGACGCCGAGTGTTGGGGCACAGCGGCGGCCTTGTTGGGGTCGTCATCAGGCCACATCGGTGGAGCGCTGCCCCCCCCCCCACAGCTTCACGTCCTGAGCTGACATGATGCTGCAGCGCCAGCAGCTGAATGTAAACACATCATCAAGACGCTCCAGAAAAACCCCATTGTANCAGGATCTCTACGCCTTGTTCCTCCTTCAGGACCTCTACTCCTTCATCCCTCCTTCAAGATCTCTACTCCTTCGTCCCTCCTTCAGCACCTCTACTCCTTCGTTCCTCCTTCGGGACCTCTACTCCTTTGTTCCTCCTTTAGGACCTCTACTCCTTCGTTCCTCCTTCAGCACCTCTACTCCTTCGTCCCTCCTTCAGGATCTCTACTACTTCCTCCCTCCTTCGGGACCTTTACTCCTTTGTTCCTCCTTCAGCACCTCTACTCCTTCATCCCTCCTTCAGGACCTCTACTCCTTCGTCCCTCCTTCAGGACCTCTACTCCTTCATCCCTCCTTCAGGACCTCTACTCCTTCGTTCCTCCTTCAGGATCTCTACTCCTTCGTTCCTCCTTCAGGACCTCTACTCCTTCGTTCCTCCTTCGGGAACTCTACTCCTTTGTTCCTCCTTTAGGACCTCTACTCCTTCGTTCCTCCTTCAGCACCTCTACTCCTTCGTCCCTCCTTCAGGATCTCTACTACTTCGTCCCTCCTTCGGGACCTTTACTCCTTTGTTCCTCCTTCAGCACCTCTACTATCCTCCTTCAGGACTCTCTACTCCTTCGTCCCTTCAGGACCTCTACTCCTTCATCCCTCCTTGAGACCTCTACTCCTTCGTTCCTCCTTCAGGATCTCTACCTGCTCCCTCCTTCCAGGACCCTTACTCTTCCTATAAACCTTCAGGATCTCCTCTTGTTCTCCTTTAGGACCTCTTACCCTTGGTTCCTCTTTGGGACTCCTCTACTTCTTCATCCCTCCTGCAGGACTCCTCATCTTGGTTCCTCCTTTGGGACCTCTACTCCTTCATCCCTCCTGCAGGACTCCTCTTACCTTGGTTCCTCCTTTGGGACTTCTACCTTCGCTTCTCCTTCGACCTCTACTCTTCGCTCCTCCTTCAGCACCTCTAATTCTTCGTCCCTCCTTCAGGATCTCTACTACTGCGTCCCTCCTTCGGGACCTCTACTCCTTTGTTCCTCCTTCGACTCCTTACCTTCTCGCTCCGACCTCACCCTTCGTGCCCTTCAGGACCTCTACTCCTTCGCTCCTCCTTCGGGACCTCTACTCCTTCGTTCCTCCTTCGGACCTCTACTCCTTCGTTCCTCCTTCGGGACCTCTACTCCTTCGTTCCTCCTTTCGGGACCTCTACTCCTTTGTTCCTCCTTCGGGACCTCTACTCCTTTGTTCCTCCTTCAGGACCTCTACTCCTTCGTCCCTCCTTCGGGACCTCTACTCCTTCGTTCCTTCTTCAGGATCTCTACGCCTTGTTCCTCCTTCAGGACCTCTACTCCTTCATCCCTCCTTCAGGACCTCTACTCCTTCGTCCCTCTTTCAGGACCTCTACTCCTTCATCCCTCCTTCAGGACCTCTACTCCTTCATCCCTCCTTCAGGACCTCTACTCCTTCGTTCCTCCTTCAGGATCTCTACTCCTTTGTTCCTCCTTTAGGACCTCTACTCCTTTGTTCCTCCTTCAGGATCTCTACTCCTTCGTTCCTCCTTCAGGACCTCTATTCCTTCATAAAACCTTCAGGATCTCTACTCCTTCGTTTCTCCTTCAGCACCTCTACTCCTTCATCCCTCCTGCAGGACCTCTACTCCTTGGTTCCTCCTTTGGGACCTCTACTCCTTCATCCCTCCTGCAGGACCTCTACTCCTTGGTTCCTCCTTTGGGACCTCTACTCCTTCTTCCTCCTTCAGGACCCTCTACTCCTTCTCGCTCCTCCCCAGGACCTCTACTCCTTCGCTCCTCCTTCAGCACCTCTACTCCTTCGTCCCTCCTGCAGGACCTCTACTCCTTCGTAAAACCTTCAGCACCTCTACTCCTTCGTCCCTCCTGCAGGACCTCTACTCCTTCGTCCCTCCTGCAGGACCTCTACTCCTTCGTTCCTCCTTTGGGACCTCTACTCCTTCGTTCCTCCTTCGGGACCTCTACTCCTTCGTCCCTCCTGCAGGACCTCTACTCCTTCGTCCCTCCTGCAGGACCTCTACTCCTTCGTTTCCTCCTTCAGGACCTCTACTCCTTCGTTCCTCCTTCAGGACCTCTACTCCTTCATAAAACCTTCAGGATCTCTACTCCTTTGTTCCTCCTTTAGGACCTCTACTCCTTTGTTCCTCCTTCAGGATCTCTACTCCTTCGTTCCTCCTTCAGGACCTCTATTCCTTCATAAAACCTTCAGGATCTCTACTCCTTCGTTTCTCCTTCAGCACCTCTACTCCTTCATCCCTCCTGCAGGACCTCTACTCCTTGGTTCCTCCTTTGGGACCTCTACTCCTTCGTTTCTCCTTCGGGACCTCTACTCCTTCGTTCCTCCTTCGGGACCTCTACTCCTTCGTTCCTCCTTCAGGACCCTCTACTCCTTCGTTCCTCCTTCAGGACCTCTACTCCTTCGTTCCTCCTTCAGATGGCAGTCGTTCCTAACCCGGCTCAGAGCTATGATTCTTGACTGGAATCATTAATTAGTTTTGGTTTTTGCTTCGAGTCCTGACAGAACCCTCAGACCGGTTCATGAAAGTGCTGGATTCTGCCCCCTTGTGGTTAAAAACCCGTTTCCTGTTAATGACCGGACTTTGTTTAGCAGAATCTTTCAAGCGTTTCCTCAAACATCGAGGGGTCGGGTGGGACGAGTCTGTTAGAAACCCATTTTGGACTGAGGGAACAGATCTGCCACAATGACAGAAGGGATTCTGCTGGAAACGTTCCTGAACACAGCAGCAGAAATGAGGAGAATATCCTGAAGGAGGGGTGTTGACCCCCCCAGACCTGGAGGGTCAGCAGGTCAAAAGCTAGAACACGACTTTGTTCTTCGTCTCCATCAGCCCACCTGGAGGGAGTCTCTGTTCTCGTTGGTGCACAGCGCTCGCCATGCCTTGTTGCCCAGGCAACGCACTCAAAGAGTAGTGCACAAAAGCGTTCAGATGTGGGAGGAGCCAGAAGAAAAGAAGAACAGGTGATGAAGTTCAGTCATCCAAGTTCATCCACTCCAACGTTCTCCAGAATCCTTCCTTTGTTCTCTACAGTTCTCCGCCTTCAGACGCTGCGCTGCCAACGGCCTCAGCCCTAAGCCCCCCCGAGGATCCTCCTCCACCATCATCTTCATCAAAGGCTTTACAGACAGAGGCGGAGTCTCCGTGTGAGCAGGTATGGACGTGGATTCAGGGCCGTCACGTCATGTGATGTCACAAAGTAACAGGTGTGTTTCCTCTGCAGCCGCCCGTCCTGCTGACTGAAGTCAGGAACCTGCAGAGAGACAAGTGGTGAGACTGAAGAGCCACCTGAAAAGACGTCCACCATGGTCTTCATCACGTCCTCTACCTCCTCCACAGGCTGCTGGAGCAGCAGATGAGGGCGTGGCAGCTCACGGTCCAATCAGAGCACAGCCTGTTGGAGGACAGGTGCGCCGACATGGAAGGGACCTTAGAAAGACTCCGGCATCACAACAGCCACCTGCAGGACATGCTGACACAGGTGAGAACCGCCAGCTGAACAACAGGACCAATCAGGGAGGAGGAGGGAGGTTGACCTGTTTCTGTGTCAGGCTTTGGACAGGATGGACTCCCACAAAGACAACAATGACACACGTCTGAGTGTAGAAGAAGAAGAGAGTGAAACATCTGCAGAAGACAGACAGGAAACACCTGAGGAGGAGGAGGAGGAGGAGGAGGAGGAGGAGGAGAAGAAGAAGGAGGAGGAGGAAGAGGAGGACGACCAGCAGTGCTCCAGGGAATTGACTCAGTCTCCCACAAATCACCTGGCTCTGTCACATGATACAGACTGGGAGGAGGAGGAGAAGGTGGAGGAGGAGGAAGAGGTGGAGGAGAAGAAGAAGGAAGAGGAGGAGCAGGAAAAGGAGGAGGCGACTGCTGACATTAGTCTTCTATCAATAAAGGAATATGAGGAAGGTGAAGGGGCAGGGCCAAACAGTTTGTCGTCCATGGAAGAGGAGCATTCTGGGACATGTAGTCTAGATGAGCTGCTGCTGCAGGCGGTGGAGCGACTGAAGGCGACGATTGAGGCAGACAGGTGGACAGAGAGACAGACAGGTGAGTCAAGATGAAACTTTCAAATCAAAGCAGAGACTTTGTGGTAAAATGTGGAAGTCTTTATTTAAAGACCCCCCTCCCCCACAGAGTCTAAACAATGAAATGTCACATTTTCAAATAATTATCCATTAGAAGGATCTAAATCTCTGCAAACGCCTTTTGCCGTTTTCCTCAATTTCAGCAGAACAAAGAAAAAAAAATCTGTTTCAAGTTTGATGAAAATGAAGCTCTGACTCCTTAATTACCGGATAAATGGATCATTATTGATGGAAATGCAGACAGACAGGTGGTGACAACAACAATGACCTGTCGTTCTGTCATTCCTGCTTCTGTCAGGTGACAAGCAGAGGGCGGAGCTTCTGCTGGCAGGAGGACAGGTGGGAAGCTCCATTCGTCATCTGGTGGAAGCAGTAAGAAGAAAGTCTGAGGAGGAGGGTCAAAGGGCAGGGATGTCCGGTTTAGTCTAGTCTAGTTTGGTCTAGTCTAGTCTAGTCCAGTCTAGTTTAGTTTAGTCTAGTCTAGTCTAGTCTAGTTTGGTCTAGTCTAGTCTAGTTTAGTTTAGTCTAGTCTAGTCTAGTCTAGTCTAGTTTGGTCTAGTCTAGTCTAGTTTAGTTTAGTCTAGTCTAGTCTAGTCTAGTGTGGTCTAGTCTAGTCTAGTTTAGTCTAGTTTAGTCTAGTCTATTTTAGTTTAGTTTAGTCTAGTCCAGTCTAGTCTAGTCTAGTCTAGTCTAGTGTGGTCTAGTCTAGTCTAGTTTAGTTTAGTCTAGTCTAGTCTATTTTAGTTTAGTTTAGTCTAGTCCAGTCTAGTCTAGTCTAGCCATTAACTATTGAATTCTGTAATGTTTGCTAACATTTGAAGCCCATTCAGACGACTGTTGTTGTAAATTTTGGTGAAATAAAGTCACTGTGAGTCATAATGCTGGACTGACTGAAGTTTTGAGGAGCACCAACAGGGATGGCTGATGGGTCAGACGCTCCACCCATTGGCCACAGCCATCGCTGTAAAACATCCGTTTCTAGAATGATAGAAATCTGTGGATCTGCAGAGTGAACGTTTTGGAGAACGTCTTTTCTTGGGGGGGTTTCCTCACTGCTCCTCCATCCTCCTGCAGAGCTCTGTGATGGCAGGAACCCCTCCTGCTCCTCACAAACGTTCTCTGTTGGAGGAGCTGCGCTGCTCCTCATCTCCTTATTCCTAAATATGGACACCATCATTATCCATTCCTCTGGAATCTTCTCTCTCTCTAAGATGCACCTCCCATTTCTGTCTTCAGACTCCTCAGACACTTTGACCTCCTCAACACTCCCAACTAACTCCTCCTTTAAGTTTGAGACCTGAGCTCGTGTTTGATGTTTCATAGTCCGGGGGATCACAATGAACAACAGTGAAAGGAAAGCGTCACAGTGTCAAGTCCTCGTATGTGGAGGTTAGGATCCTCCTCCATTTCTCCTCCTCTCCACCATGAAGAACATGAACGCTGCTCCTCAGGTTACTACGGTTCCAGCTGCTCTCCTGGAAACAGCATGTCCTCCTCTCATCGTGTTCACAACCGCTCTACCTTCTCCTGCCGTGGTTCAACACTCAAAGTCTCTCCTCTCTGCCAGCACACCTTCCTCCTCCTCTCCTCCTTTTACCAGCACACCTTCCTCCTCCTCTCCTCCTTTTACCAGCACACCTTCCTCCTCCTCCCCTCCGGTACCTTGCTGGTGACAGATGGCGGTGGTTCTTACCTGGGCCTCGACGGTCTCATGGTCCGTATATTTGATTTGTCACAGATTTTACGTCGGATGCCCTTCCTGACACAACCCTCTGGATTTAGCCGGGCTTTTGACAGGGACCATGACACCTGACTTGGACTGGGTTCTAGATGTTCCATTCTGTTTAAACGACTTTGTTTTGGGCTATTTTAATATAAGAAAAACAACAGGGGGGTATTCCAGAGAGCAGGTTCTGCTAGCTCTCACGGTAAGTTTAAGGCTAAGGAAGTTGATAACCTCAGCTTTCAGTTCCAGAAATGGAGGTATGTTTCAGGGTATGTCAAGTTGCCATAGCAACTCATGCTCTGAACATAACCTGGTCTGGAGCAGGTTTAGTTGAAGGTTAGTTTGTTTACAGAGAGGTGAAGCAGCATGGCGTGTCCATTTGAAGATGATTTAGTGGATGAAGAAGCTCAGATAATACTTTTTCCACCATGAGAGGGTGATGAGACCACATATGGATGTTGGAAAGAGAAACTTTATACTTTGATCTAACTTCATTATTTGCTTCAGTTAAGATAAATCATTTTTTTGTAAGTCAGTTTAAAAATAACACGAAGTTATCAGACATTTATTTTACTTTCATTCAAATTAATTAAATTAAGTAGGTGGAACTTTGGGGCTGCTGAGAGGGAGGAAGAGGATGATGAGGATATTTAGCACCCCTACTGATGAATGAATTAATGATTTGGAGATATGGATACATGCTTCAAATCCGTTTTGATTCAATCTTTTTATTGTTATAAAAATGAGAATATCTGCCGGCTCAAACTTAGACATATGAAAGTTCAAGAAATATTATTAATAAAGTTGGAAAAATTATGAACTGAATTGGAGTAATATGACATTTAGTTACATAAATATGTAAATTTGAGTTGTATAAACAATTATTGAGTTTTATAGGTGTAAGAAATTAGGTTGAATACATTTAACTCAATTATTTATTACCAATAGAAGTCATTCTTTTTCACTGGTGTCCATGGATTCCATGAAATCTTTCCACCTTTATCCACTTTTGTCATGGTAGGGGGAACACCTCAATGGAAGGGGGGGGGTCATCTGGACCCCATAGGACAGCACAAGGGTTTAATGAATTAAAACTCTCCTCCTAAACGTCTGTCTTCTGCTTTCAGAGGGCGCCGCCCCCGTCTGCTGTCGGTCACTGATCACCTGATCCTCTGGTCAGTCGTGCAGCCTTGGATCCTCTCATGGCGGGAAACACCTGAGCCTGCAGGTACCGGCAGCATCGCCGTCACTGCAGTTCTGCTCGTTCTTCAGGAGACGTTTCTCAACTTCTGGTTCTGTTTCTGCTCATCACTGAAAGCTTCTCGTGTACCGGGGTTAAAAAAACAAAATGACCTGAAAGATTCATAGAAAACATTTTTATTCTCATCATTTATGCAAAAACGTTTGTTTTCTAACTAGTGTTAATAACCAGAAAGTAGAACCACAAAGTGTCCATCTACCTGCCCCTCCTCTTATAGCCCCGCCCCCTTTGACCCTTCCCATGGTGGGAACCAAAGGGGGCGTGGCTTATGGATGGAAGGTGTTTCCTGCCGGGACAAGCTGGCCTCAGGCCCTCCCTCCGGGGCTGCAGGGGCAGGGCCTGCAGCCTACACCTGCTTCTGGGGGGCGGGGGTTTAGTCCTGTCCTCCCTGTCTTTGCATCGCCCCGCCCTGCTCCCTAGAGGCGGGCCGAGCGCTTGAGCTGAGCCCCGCCTCCTCCTGACAATAGCCGTCTGGGCCGACTCTCTACTGAGCGCGCTCTGTTGGAAGCATTTCTCCGCGGTCAGCTGCCCCGGCGGCCGGTCGGAGTTCAGGTCTGGACTGAGGCTTCGGAACAGCTGACGGACGCAGGGGTGTGCGGGGGCAGAGGGGGCGGAGCCTGTGTACAACAGGGAGCTTTTTGGGAGTTTCCTCAAGATACGATTGGTTCTTGGCTCATACACCTGAACAGGAAGTCGTTTGTATTTTAAAGTTTGCCATTTTGGAGAACGCCGTCTCCTCCTGCCGCGCCTGGGCGTGGCCCCCCCTGCCTGGGTTGGAGTGGAGTCCGGCGGTGAGCACAGCAGGTAGACGAGTGAGGTGTGGAGTTGAACAGGTGTAACGATGTTTGAGTAACAGGCAGGCAGGCGACGCCACACCTGCATGTTGGGGGTTCTCTCTGCTCCATTCTTGTCTGAGATGGTGCTTGTGGGCGGAGCTTTTGGAGCAGGTGGATGGACAGCAGGGATTACCAATGGCGTGGTCTGAGTACTGCGGCTGACCTTCACCGCCTGGCACCTGGAAGCTGGTCTGAAGCTCCGCCTCCTCTTGACATGTGTGATGTCATCGCTGTCATGCTCCAGCAAAGGAAGCACCTTTGTGGGCGTTCCCTTCACATTCTCACCTGGCTTCTTGGAGCTCTGGCTCCTCCTACCATACCTGCAAAACATGGACACAGTTGGATGATACAGATGCGCCTGGACAGGTGGAGCTCTGCGGCACAGCAGTGACCAGCAGACGCCTGCATCACCTGGCCAGAGACTCTGAGTCGAAGTAACAGATGAATCTCTCCTCCCTGAACTGTCGCACCAGCGTGTTGACCTTCTCCTCGTCCTCCTTCTCGATCTGGACCCAGGACTTCCCCCTGAAGGACTCTGGGATGTTTTGTGGCGCCGGCAGGACCTCCTCGATGGGCAGAGTCCAGAAGCCCTGGTCTTGTTTGGTTCCAGCCTCCAAACTGAACAGGGCGGAGTCTAGCTGCTGGGAGTACAGGTGGTCCTCCAGCTCCACCTGCACATCCAGCAGGTGGCTGAAATCCTGCTTCTCCATCTGTGCAGGTGTGGGTGCAGTGGCCCCGCCCTGCAGAAAAACACCTGGACTCAGAAACAGAATCCCTCCCAGCATCTACGTGGGACAGACGAGTACCTGCACTACGTCCCACTCTTCGCTGCGTGTGGTCATGGATGAAGGGAGGCTCAGGTGGATGCTCTCTGGCTCCTCCTGCTGGTGGTGGGAGGAGCCAATTCCATAGCAGCACAGCTGAATGACCTGCAGACCAGAGAACAGCAGGTCAGGTGAAGTCAGCTTACCAGTGGGGCGTGGCGAGGGGCGGGGCCACACCTCCTCAATGGTTTGCTGCAGCAGGTCAGAGGTGTCAGAGGAGGAGAAGGCCTCCTTGTGCGTCTCCTTGCGTTTCCTCTGCCAGCTCAGCCAGGGCCTGGACCCGGTAACAGGGGGCAGCCTTTGTCCTGGACCCACACCTGCCCCCGAGTCCGTGCTGGGCCCCAGGTCCAGGGGGGCTGGAGCGGGGGGGCACCTTTTGGGTCCTGCTGAGGAAGAGGAGTCGCTGGTTTTTCTCCTGTTGGTCTTCCTGTGTGCTTTCCTGTGCACCGATGGTGGAGCCGGGGACCGTGGAGGCGGAGTCACAGACTCAGGGGGCGGGGCTCCGATGCGCGAAAGGCGGCGCCCATAGGCTGGTGTTGTTTCCTGCTCTTTGATTGCCAAAGAAAGTCTCTCTTGAACCTTTCCTGATTGGCTGCAACGGCCCCAGCCTTTGTGATTGGCTGACAGACAGGATGCATCCTGGGAGCTGTGGTTCCCCGAAGAACCACTATCATCCGCAGGAAAACAGACTTCCTCAACCGCCGCTTTTGGCAGGGGGGGGTCAGAAACCAGGGGGAGGTCGCTATGAGACGACCTGATGGAGACAATAAACCTCGTCAGGATGCAGAAGACAAACTTGCCCTTGACGGCGGTTTGACCCCAGGGTCACTGGAGTCAGAGGGCCGTTACGGGTAACTGGTAACCCTAACCTGCAGCATACCTGGGGTCGCTGTAGCGGTGCGGATGGTACTGCTGGACGTCCTGGAGGAAGCGCTCCAGCAGGCTCAGGGTGCTGCGGTCGCTGGTTGAGGGGCGGTTGCTGGACTCCCCCCCTTGGACTGAATCCAGGTGTCTGAGACTGGACAGGTGCTGCGACAGAAGCATGCGGACAGCCGTTCATCAGGGCAGCCTGATCCTGGTCCTCAAGACCCACCGCCCCACTTGTTATCCAGCTCTCCATGCACTACTGGCTGCTGGTTACCTGGATCAGGTGTGTCCAATCAGAATGCGGAAACACCTGAGTCAGCCAATCAGCGGCAAAGGGGAGGAGCTAGAATTCAGGCAGGCCGGTGGATCTTCTCATGTCAACACTCAGGTGTTTGTCTACCTGGTCCAGGTTGCTGTACAGGACCTTACAGCAACCACAGTACCCTTGTCTACTGACTGTGCTCCTGGAGGGACCTGGCTGAGGCTCCGCCCACACCCTGTCAGGCAGACAAGACGGGTCAGCTGATCATTTTAGTAGGGGGGGCGTTGTTGGATCTACCAAAGAGTCTTGGAGGGGAGTCTTCTGGACCCACGGTCTAGTCCATCAGGGACTTCCTGTGGATCTTCTCACCTGTGTCCAAAGTCCGTCTTTCCGGGATCAACTGAAGGTAACACAGCACAGTCAGAGAAAGATGGGGCTGAGGGGACGGCGGCGCTCGTGTCTGCGTGGTTACCGTCATCGGAGGAGTCGCACATCCTGAGGGTGGCTCTGAAACACAAACGCTGGGTCAAGAATCCAGGTGTGGGACGTCCCTATGTCAGCAGATCGGGGAGTGGAGCTCCACAAACGCTCACCTGAAGGCGGGGCTGTCAGTGATGGGCGTGTCCAGTCTGCCATGCTGTTTCCAACAGCAACCAGGTGAGGGCGTCCATGAGCCTGAGAACACAGATGCCATGAGCAGAACCGGAGAGGCCATCAGGTCAGCTGCAACTCTACGTTAGTCACGCCCCGCAGAACGGTTCTGAGGGACAGAACCAGCTGGTTCTTCACATAAACGCTCAGCGGTACGGGACTCTAAGCGTGTCAGGATGCCGCCGTCATTGGGTCGTTCACACAGGTGAACAGTGGCGACCAGCCTGGTGATTGACAGCTGGGCGTCTTTGCAGAGCTCCATGGAGGTTTGAGTGACGGTTTGGGCTTTCTAGAACACTGTTCCAGGCGTGATCAGGCGGTTCTAGCACAGGAACGTGTTACACTCTGACCTTGGATCACTGGGATCCAGTTCCTCTGTGAATGAATTAGAAGTTCACTTAGTTTCAGGAACACAGACGGAGCTTTCAGAGGCTCCCACTGTCAATTCTTCATGTTTTTGGGGAGCTTCGCGGTAATCTGCTCATTTCTGCAGAAATCCTCATCCGCCCATAAATCTGCCTTAGTCGACCCGGTGTGGACGCCTGTGGACGCCACAGACTGCATCCTGTGACCTGTCAGTCTGACTGTGGTCCCACAGTGATGACATCATCATGACGCCACAGACTGCATCCTGTGACCTGTCAGTCTGACTGTGGTGATGACATCATCACTGTAAGGCGTTCTATGCAGGTTCAAGTCATTTCAGGGTCCAGAAACCCACTGATGCACTCAGAACTCATTTCTGCTCCTCAGCCTGCTGAATGATCTAGAACGTGCAGACGGAACTCTGCTGGTTCTCCTTAGTGCTCAGACCTGCTCTTAACCCGTCCCAAACACCTGGAGAACGTCTGACTTGTCTACAGCGCATCAGAACACTTCCATCGTTTCAGAGAACTAGGCAATGACAGAACCATGGAGAACGTCTGACGGAGCGGTGGAGAACCTGGGCCGGGCTGACACAGGAACGTTTGCCTTTGTTCTCCTGAACTTCTGGTCCGGGTTCCTGTCAGTGTTCTGCTGTTGCAGTGAAGCGGATCTCCCTGACAGATCGGTTGATCTCGGCATCAGAACCACCAAGATCTCAGAACGTTCATCCAGGGTTCAGAGAACCTCCTATGAAACAGCTGGATGGACCTCAGGACAGACCAACGTTCTCTGCTGGAACCAGAACCGGGTCGTTCTTTCAACACCTGGCGTTTGACGGCCACCTTCTGGGTCCAGTTGTGACGTCACTACAGATGTGGCTCGCTCGCAGACAGGTAAGATCTTGCGCGCCAAATGGGTTGAACTCCGCTCACAGGCCCCACCCCCACCTGGACTACGTTCTAGGCGCGTGAACCTTAATACACAAACCCACACGGCGCTTGGATCGCGCATTATGAGCCACGTGGTTAGCTTGTATTTAACCGCTAGCCTTTGATCGCTGGTTCCGCCTGAACACACCTGTGTGCGTGGAGCGACGTTCGGTCCAGATTGTGGATCGCTCGAGTACCTCTAGCGCGGCTTAATCCTCCTGTTTGGTCCGTGTCGGCGCGCGCTTCCGTTTAGTTCCGGTCTTCTTCTTCTGCACTCAGAGCTGTTGGAGCTGCACTGCCGCCTACAGGCCGCGGAGGGAACTGCAAGCTTTTTCATGAACAACCGTTTTCACATCAGTTCTAATGAGACCAAAGAAAGCAGCCGACAGTTTGATGATTTTATTAACAGGTCAGATCTTGTTGAATGCTGCCACGTCCATGGACTGAATGTAATCCTCAAAGGCCGTGATCTGCTCCTCCAGGATGTCCGTTCCCACCTGGAAGGACAAGAAGGCCGTTAGAAGCTGAGGGGGAGGAGCCAGGAGGAACAGGAAGGAACCCACCTTATCGTCTTCCACCACACAGCTGATCTGCAGCTTCTTGATGCCGTAACCCACCGGGACCAGTTTGGCTGCAGAACCAGAAACAAAACTATTACGGTTCCGTCGATGCAGGGATTGTGGTCTGAGCTAAGGGTTCTGCAGGGTCAGGGTTCTGAGTGTGCATCAGACTTCAGTCGAAAGATGGTGAGTAAATCATCATCTCTGCAGATCTGGGACTCTGACCAACGACCCATCGGTTCCTTACACTGTCCCCACACCAGCCCGTCCATCTGGATGCTGCGCACGCACTCCTCCAGCTTCGCCATGTCCGTCTCGTCGTCCCACGGCTTCACGTCCAACAAGATGGAGGACTTGGCGATGAGGGCGGGTTCTAGCAGAAAGGGAGGCTTCAGTGGGGCAAACAGAGCGCCACGTCTGACCGTAAGCAGCGACCGTCAGGTGAAAACAGGTGTCCATCAGGCGCTCAGCCGAAAGATGGTGACTGGATCATCATCATCATCGTCATCAGAAGAGGTGCAGACTGAGCATGTGCAGACTTACTCTTGGCCTTTTTAGCGGCGTACTCGGCCAGACGCTGCTCCTTCAGCTTAGCGGCCTCCGTGTCCTCCTGCCGGACCACAGTCACACAGGTGAGATGGAAGCGATGAAGACCTGACTAAGACTGCAGCCTCACCTCTTCATCAGAGCCAAACAGGTCAATGTCGTCATCATCTTCATCCTTGCTGGCAGCAGGGCCACTGGAGGTGGTGTCCGCTACACCCGCGGGGCCGTACTGACCCAGAGGCTTTTTCACACCTGGAAGACTGAAGGCCGGAGGTCAGCGTTGGAGGTCAGCTTTGGTCTCCGGACCATCGTTCCTCCGCCTCACCTGTTCTTCTGGGCCTGGTAGGACTTGATGTGGTTGTACCACCGCAGGGCGTGGCACAGGTCAGCAGGGGGTGGAGCCGAGACGGCCTCGAACACGGCTACGTCCGCTTGAGAGGGGACATACCTGGAGACAGACCCGTGGTTACCGGGGGTTTAAACACACCTGATCCCCGCACAGGTGCAGGTCCAGACCGCCCGAGACCCGGAGAACGTCTACAAGTGGAGGACGGGGTCTCCTCCATCAGCAGAGGGGTTCTAGGACCCCCACCTCCACAGAACTCCAGACACACCAGCTCAGGACTGGACCGGGTCAGACAAAGCAGCTCAGAACTGGACCGGGTCAGCCACACCAGGCCAGCTCAGGACTAGACAAACCAGGTCAGACCTGGACCTGGTCAGACAAAGCAGCTCAGGACTGGACCTGGACCGGGTCAGACAAACCAGCTCAGGACTGGACCGGGTCAGGCAAAGCAGCTCAGGACTGGACCTGGACCGGGTCAGACAAACCAGGTCAGAACTGGACCTGGACCGGGTCAGGCAAAGCAGCTCAGGACTGGACCTGGTCAGACAAACCAGGTCAGGACTGGACCGGGTCAGACAAACCAGCTCAGGACTGGACCTGGACCGGGTCAGACAAACCAGGTCAGGACTGGACCTGGACCACAAAAGAACTTTGGTTCTTGGGTGTGGATTTAGGTCAACGGGACCCGCATCAACATGGGTCCAAAAGGTTCGTATCAGGAACCGGGAGGACCAGCTGCAGACCAAAGAAGCAACAAAGTCTGGGTTCTGAAGACCACGGAACCAGTGACAAACTACAAGGTTCTGTGCCCGGGTAACGGTCAGATCACCCACAATGCACCGCGCGCACCACGTAAGGGAACCGGCCATGTGACCCGCGGCACGAGCCAGCGGGAATTCTCCAGAACCCTGGCGGAACCAAAGACTTTGGCTGGCGCTTCTCTGCCGGTCAAAGCGCCGAACCGATCCCGGGCCGTCCCGCGTGTTCTCGGTCTTTCTGCGCGGGTGTTTAGCGCCAAATGCTAAGCTAGCAGCTAGCATGGGTAGCCGGGCGGACCCAACATGGCGGCTCCGCTCACCCCTCGATGAAGCTCCGGTCCGTCAGGAAGTCGTTCAGAACTTTGAGTCCAGACGAAGACTTCAGGTCCCCGAACCCCATGACGAAGATGAGCTGCTTCCACCGCGACCAAGAGGAGAAAGAGGAGGGAGGGAGGACGGGAAACGCATTTATGCCGGAGCCTGACTCCTCCTCAAGACTCCTCCTCCTTGGAGGAGGAAGAGGAGGAGGAGGGGGAAGGTCTGCACCAGAACACACAGGTTCTAACTGTTCTAACTGGTCTCAAAGTTCCACTCCAACCCTCATCTGATGTATTCTCAAAGCGTCTTTAAATCCAACCCCCTGTGGTTCTCTAGGACCTAGTGTCTGCAGAGCGGCAGGAGTTCATCAGACATTCTCCTCTGAGTTGTGGGCGGGGCCGCTGGCGTGGAGCTGAGAGCTCTCTGTTTACATGCTTGCAGGTCTCTCGGCCTGTCTGGCTGGTTTCGTTCTGTGTGTTCTGCAGTGGAACCCTGCAGGAACACGGAGTCCCTCTAAGGACCCCCCCCCCCCCCCCCCGTGGAACAGCTGCTGTGGTGTTTTCAACACGTAGCAGTTTCTCATGATGGAGGACAAATGGAGAGAAAACATGACTTTCTGAGGGTTGAGATGAAAAAACGCTGTTTCATTTTTGTGATGCTGAACATATGCTGGGCGGGGCCACAAGCTTCAAGCCCCGCCCCTTTCTCACCTGCAGACCAACAGATCCATGATCGTCTTTGTTTTCCTGGAATCTGGATCAGAACCGGCCGGATGGATGGGTGGGATGCTGCTACCATTTTCAATGGTGTTAGATTGGGGCTGTAAGCTAGTGGATCTGGATCAGGTGGAACCGGAGGAACCCGGACATGTCTGAGAACTGATCTGCAGGGAAATCATCTCCTTTGCATTCCATCAGAACGGACAGGTTAGAGTTAAACAAAGAACAGTAAAAGCAGTCAGACCTGAATGTCATGTGACCCGCCTGTCCTCATTCCCTGCTCCCATTGGCTTTCAGCATGAATGACCTTTACACACCTGAGTGAGTCGGTTTCATACGAGCAGACATGGGTCAGGCAGGATCGTCTTCCTGTCCTCAGGTGAGTCCATCTTCTGTCCTAAAGCTTCTGCACAGCTCAGGTGTCTTAAGGGAAATGTCCATTTGAGAGGGGCGTGGCCTATTCCATGTTTTCCTGTCATAGACTGTGAACAGGTACATTACACGGTCTGTAGTTTAGCGTGTGAGGAGGTAGAAATGCTCAGTCTGTCAGTATGTTTATAGAACAGAGGGGCGGTGTCTTGTGGACATCTCCGTCTGCACACCGGGAGACGTTCTCTGATACCTACTGATAAAGAACAGATGGACGTTCTAGGTGTGGTTCTTCAGTGAGGTTTGTGGCTGAGGTCCTTCAGTTCCACACAGGAACCCAGTTTGTCCTTCGGGCTTCTTTCATTACACATAGCAGGTTGATGTTGGACCAAGGAGGAACTTAACCTGTATGAATGCTCCAGACCATGTCGCACGCACACACACATGCACATGCACACACACACGCACACACACACGCACACACACACACACACATGCACATGCACTGTCCTGATGTAAATGAAGTCCAGATCTTCCTGACTAGCAGCAACAAATGTGTCCTCTGTAGAGGACTTGTCCTCCATTTGGCAGGACAACATTGTTTTTGGTAGTCGGGGATCCGCCTCCTCTTCTGGACAAACCTCTCTGTGCCTTCAGCGTACACTCCTCTTCCTCCTCTTGGTCTTAGAAGTCTTTTGGGTTCTCTAAGGCAGTGCCTGGTATGGTCCTGCTTTGGGACATTCTGTCAGGTTTTTTCAGAACCAGAACTCTGGGTTGTGGAGCTGTGAGTGTGTCCATTGCAGCTGTAACAGGTGTACGTCGTTGCAGGTGATTCTCATGGGTTTGGACTCTTCAGGGAAGTCTACTCTGCTGGCCAGACTGCTAACAGGAAAGGTGAGTCTCCTGCAGTGTGAATGCCACGATGCCGGGGTTTTTGGCTCAGTGCGGTGATCTTCAGGTGGTGACCACGTCTCCAACCGTCGGCTTCAATGTTGGAACGCTGAACCTGGATAAGAAGACATCTCTGACGCTCTGGGATGTTGGGGGGCAGAAGAACATGAGGCCCAACTGGAGGTAAAGGGCAAACACCAACAGGTGGTGCATGAAGGCAACACCACCCTTACCCAATGTGACTCCTGGAGCACACTGGGTTTGTATGAAATGATTGATTGATTGATTGATTTCAAGCATTCATTGTATACAGTAGAAGAAATAATCCCACAGATTTATCAAACTCATTACAGAAATGATGAACTGATTGAATAAAAATCAATCAAAAACAAACAGATGTTTGCGGGACACCACTACTGACCTCCTTGACCTCTGATGTAAATTCATCAATCTTGACAAAGTGTTTTCTTCCTGTTAAATAACTTTAGCGCTAGTCCTCATGTGCCATTCACTTCCAGTTGGTCAGGTTGGATGTTGACAGTCAAGCTTTTTCACATACACTCCTCCACCTGTATTGTTTTCTCTGTTCAAATAGTTAAGATCTTAGTTTTCTAATTCAAAGTCAGCGTCCTTGTCGCGGCTGAACCAGGTCTCAGATCTGGCTCTGATATCAAAGGAATGTTCCATGTTCTGATGTCTTCAAAGTTGGTCTACATGCTTCTGCTGTTAGAGAATGATTGACAGTTTGTCTTCTGGGTTAACAGAGTTTTTAAAGTCATCCATGCTGTAATATCTGCAGTCCGTGTTAACAGTGGAAAAGAACTGATCAGGGTGGATGTCTTGAAGGTTGTTGTCATTATTACTGAATATTTTAAGGTGGGTCTGCTCACCATTCAGATCTCTGAGAGTTGTGGTGACTGTTGAAGAAAAAGCGTTGTTTTTTTTAGAAGCCATGGATAGTAGAGGTCATCGACCAGCATCTTCACGTATCTCTTGTTTACACTGCAGTGGGTAGAGACTTCTCCAGCTCCTCCAGGTTCCTGAAAATGATGATCTTTGATTCCTCAGGGGGGCCGCTCCACTTAGCTTAAATCTTTTCAGTAACGTGCTCTTCCTGCTTTGTCTTTTAGTGAGATTGTGGTTCATAAAAACGTTGGTTCCCTTCAGATTTTTCCCTTGCTTCAATAAAGCTGCTGTTTGTTTCCGTTTGACAAACTTTCAGGGGATCTCTGGTTTGTCGGTGTCTCTTCTCCTGGAATGTGGTCTGCAGATCTCCACATTGTTGGTGAACTCCACAGAGCTTTCCTCCTGCTCGGTGGATTCTTCACCGTTCTTGGCGGTCACTGCATGCGCGTATGACCGGGGTTTGATTTTCAATCCGGTGGTTATCACCGTATTTTCACGACCATAGGGCGCACCGGATGGTAGGGCGCGGTCTCAGTCACGGGGGATTTCTCTGTCTTTGACACATACAGAAGGCGCACCGGGTGTTAAGGTGCGGGCATGTTAACGCCCCGTTCAGACCTTCAGAGCCTCCAGAGTGGGTTAACATCCAATCTCTGTTCTTTAGAGGAAAGATTTTTTTTGTTACTCTTCTCCCTAACTGAATAACACAAACTGAATGGTCACTCACTTGCACGCTCTTGTCTCCCTTCCTCCTTATCCTACACAAGCGCTAAAGACACACAACACACACACACACACACACTTAATATGTGTTTAAAAAAACAGCGGGAGTAAATCTGAGTTAGTTTTAATGTTTTCCTCCGTGTAGCTGATAGCTGCGGTTCAAACAGGGCTTCAGCCATCTTGTTAACAAGTGTGGGGACCCGGGCCTTAGCCCCGCCCATGGCCACTAAGACTCATGGGAAGTGTTTATTCCCACACCTTGAGTTAGGTGGCTGTGAAGAGAAGTGAGTCTCATGTTGTGATGCTGGGTTTTTCTCTACGATTGGGAGCAACCTGTGTCACTGCTCACCTACCTTCCTGAATAGGCTGAGGGTTATGAGGTAGAAGAAAGATGATCAGTCTAATTTTGCAGACAGTGTCACTGCAGTTGGGTTCCACTTGGGCTCTCCTCCTTCCTCACTCCATCTCCTTCTACGACCCACAACTACACATTAGGTGCACTGTCTCATAGGGCGCCCCCTGCTGGTGGAAGATAATTTATGACTTTTAAGTGCGCCTTATAGTCGTGAAATTACGGTAAATCCTGGAGAACCGCTCCTGGTCATCCATTGGTTTTCAGTTATCTCAATCCTGTTGACGGTCTGATCATGCAGAGCCGGCAGCTTTTTGCCTCTTCCAGCACGTTAGGAATCTGTCCGTGCAGATCTTCATGGGTCATGATCAGAAATACTTTGTTTTTTGTTTTTGCTTTCTCATCAGAAATTGGTTTTTGCAATATTTACGCCTTATGCAGTAAATAGTTGTGAAGTGCAGCTGCTCTATGCCTCCATGGTGTCGTGGAGTGAAGTATGTCAGGTGGAAACTAAAAATGGAACTAAAGGGATCGAGAACCCATGGACATGACCTCTGCTGTGGTTGTACAGACTCTACCTGGACAACTGCAAGGCCCTGGTCTTTGTTGTGGACAGCAGCGACACGGCTCGCATGGCCGAAGCCAAGAAGGCGCTGAAGATGGTCCTGAGTGACAAGAGACTTGAGGGTGTTCCTCTGATGGTCCTGGCCAACAAGAAGGATCTTCCTAACAGCATGAAAATACGAGAGGTAACCTTCCTTTTGACCTAGAACCCACTTTGCTTTCCGAGAAGTTCAGAGATGTTCAGAGTATTTATTCAATGATCTCTAAAGACAAAAACCACGATTACTTGGTGCTCCAGTCCGTGGTTCCTACAACCAACAGAAAAACCAAACATGAAGATGTTCTTCTGTCCTCCCAATGTTCTCCCAGTCCTGCTGGGTTCAGCTTATCCCAGCTGACAGGGTTCTGCCTGTCTGTGTTTGGTTCTCAGGTGTCTACTCTGCTGGACCTGGAGAGCTACAAGGACCTGCAGTGGGAGATCCAGGCCTGCAGTGCCGTGCAGGGCCTGGGCCTGCAGCAGGCCTTCCTCTCAGTCCACAGAATGATCAAGAAAAGCTGAGAGGACAACAGTCTGACACCTTGTACCAGTTTTTACTGACATCTTCACACGTACTGACAGGTTCCATCATCTGGTTCCTTCACAATTCCCTGCTGTCTTTGAACTTTGACATGTAAATCTCCTTTTAATGTTCAGCCTGAAAATTCAAAAATTAAAGCGTTTCTACATAAAGACTGGATGACATCATTCAGACAAACATCTACATCTTCTTCCTGATGACCTCAGAGTTGTCACCTCTGAGCTCCAGACTCTTGAGACAGAACCAGGACTGGACCAGCAGCAGGACAGGAACCAACACCCACAGTCCATTAAAGAAGACCAGGTAGACCCACAGGTAGATCCAGCGGGATGTGTTGAGATGAGGACTGCCGAGCAGCCAGTCTGGACAGAAGGTCATCCAGCCGCCGTACAGCTCGCACACGCTCAGAGCAATCTGCAAGAAATGTCTGACATGCAGAGGGGACAGGTGACCACGGTGTCATGACCCTTAGGCAGTTTTTGAGAGACGCTTTCTTCTCCTCTACAGCTTCTCTAAAGCACACCACCCTCTGCCATGCACGTTCTAGAATGCACTAAACGGGTTCTTGAATGTGTGTTCACACTGGAACTGCAGGGAGGGGCTTCTCCTTTACTGTTACCCGGGCATGGTACATGGTACATGGTACATTGGTACTTCTGTGTTTTCAAAAGGACAACATGCACACGTCACTACCAGTCCTGATTGGTTCAGCCGCTTTTTGACGTGTGTTCAATGGCCGCGGGTTTAGTACGTAAAACGGGTCTACAAACCTGCGTAGCGACGCGTGACAACATGCCTGGAAGTAGCATTTACATGTTTACATAGACTTTTCATTGAAAGTGGCTGCTGGAATGCACTAGCTGAAGGCGGGGCTTCTGATTTCAACCGACTAAAACAGATTTAAAGTTTATAATTGAAATCCAACTTTGGCTGGAGAACAACCCAGATCATGTTAAACCAGGATGGATGAATCAATGCATGGATGGATGCTTAGATGGATAGTTGGAATCGTGGATGATGCATAAATGGCTGGATGGGTGGATGAATTTTGTTTTAACTGTCACAGTATACAGAACCCCCCCCCTTCCTGTGTTATTGAAGAATTCTCTGAATTTTGATCATCTCTTCATATTAGGTACCATAGAATTTTAATTACTGGTGATTTTAAGCTGCATGTTGACAATTATGATAATCTCTATGCCTGTGAGTTTTTAAATCTTCTAAACAGCATGGATTTTCAGTATCATATCACACAGTCAACTCACAACAGAGGACACACCCTGGACCTGGTCATTACCTATGGTCTGTCCACCAGGGTCTCCTGTTGTTGACTTGGCCATATCAGATCACTATTGTGTGTTTTTTACTGTCACCAGTGAAATCCAGCAGGAAGCCTCAGTGAGAACTGTGAGCAAACGGTATTTAACTCCTGAAGTGGCTGATATTTTAAACAAACTCTTGCTCAGATTTTACCTGCACCCTGTGATTTTATTGTTGATCATTTTAATAACAGACTTCAGTCTTCCATAGATGCAGTGGCTCCACTCAAAGCAATAACAATAAGAGCCACTCCTAAAATGCCATGGAAGACTGAAGACATTAAGGGTCTGAAGCAGAACTGCAGGAGAGCAGAGAGGAGATACAGGAAGACGAAATTAATCATTCACAAAGACATTTTTAAAGAACAACTCAAAATCTACAATAACTCAGTTAAACGGGCCAGAACCTCCTATTTTTCAAAAATCATTTCAGAAAATAAAAACAACCCCAAATTTATTTTTAAAACAATTGATATTTTAATAAATAAAGACTTCAACAAGTCCTCCATGCCATCATCTAATGCTGCATGTGAGGACTTTGCAGACCACTTCATGGGTCAAATCAATGCTATAAGATCAAACATTTCATCCATGCAGTACACGGATCTTAACAGACCTCCAGCATTGTTTTTATCAGAAGAAACACTGGGGAGTTTTGTCCTGGTTGATGCAGAGATGCTTGGTCCAGTTGTATCCCAAGTAAACGCTACAACCTGCCTTTTAGATCCCATTCCCACTTCACTTTTTAAAACATTTGATTGATTCTTTGAGTCAGAGCTTTTAAACATAGTGAACTGCTCTCTTCAGACGGGGGTCTTCCCCTCTGCCTGTAAGACGGCGGTGGTGAGGCCACTTCTGAAGAAGAGTCAATTAGATCCAAAAAATCTGGATAACTATAGACCCGTATCCAACTTACCATTTTTAAGTAAAATTATAGAAAAAAGTGTCGCTACTCAACTGCATGAGTTTTTAAATGCCCAAAAATTTTAGAAAAATATCAGTCTGGTTTTAGGAAAAACCACAGTACAGAGACGGCTCTTTTAAAGATCGATAATGATCTAAGATTAAACTATGACTCACAGAAACGTTCTGTTCTGGTGCTGGTGGATCTTAGTGCCGCTTTTGATCCAGTAGATCACCAGATTCTATTAGACAAACTTAGGAGTCTAGTGGGCCTCTCTGGGAATGTTCTGAAGTGGTTTTACTCTTACCTTACAGATCGACACTTTTATGTAAGTATGGATACGTGCTCTTCAAGAATCCATGAAATAAGTTGTGGGGTTCCCCAAGGGTCGATTTTGGGGCCAATACTTTTTAATTTATATGTTGCATGAGACACGGCGTTGACTTTCACAGCTATGCTGATGATACACAGCTTTACATCACCGTGTCTCCTGATGACCATGAACTTATTAACACACTTTAAACTGTATTTTAGATATAAAGTCATGGATGGCAGAAAACTTCCGACAGCTTAACCAGGACAAAACTGAAGTTCTAATCATCGGTTCTGAAGACAAGAGAGAGATGATTTCACCACATCTTCATAATTCTAAACTTTTTGACTCTGAGCTAAATTTTCAAAAACATTTAAAAACATTGCCAGAGTCCGCCCGTTCCTCTCTCTTGCAGCACAGAGGTGCTGATGCTTTTATTTTCAGTCGTTTAGATTACTGTAATGCCCTGCTCTCTGGTTTACCAAAAAAGTCAATCTCAAATCTACAGCTATTGCAGAACTCAGCGGCACGAGTTCTGACGAGAACCAGAGGGGGGGAACACATTACACCTATTTTAAAATCGCTGCATTGTTTCAGGATTGATTTTAAAGTTCTTTTAATGGTTTATAAATGTTTTAATGGTCTTGGGCCTTCTTATTTAAATGATATTCTTTTAAAATACGAACCCTCGGGGACCCTGACGTCTTCTGGCACTGGCCTCTTGGTTGTCCCTAAGGTGAGGACCAAGACACACGGTGAGGCTTCGTTCTGCCATTACGGTTCTCACCTGTAGAACAGACTGCTGGAGAACCTCAGGGCCGCAGAGACTGTAGAGGTTTTTAAGAAGAGGCTCAAGACCCACCTTTTTAATTTAGCTTTTAGTTGATTTTAATTGCTAATTTATTCTATTAGTTTTGGTATAGGCTATTTTATGTATTTATTTTCATTTTTGTGTTTTTATATACATCTTAAGTCTTTAATTTTAGCATCTCATGGTTTTAACCTCAGTGTTTCTGGTTGGGATCTTTTCTTCCAGGGCTACCGGCTTGGTCGGTGGTTGTTGCTGCAGTTGTCTCCCTTGCTGGGGCAGCTGGAGTCTAACTTTGCAGCTTCACGCCTGTGAAGTGGACCCCGTTGTTGTCCCAGTCTGGAGGGGGGGCTGTGGCGATGCTCCCATGGCCAAGCTGGCTCCCGGTATGAAGAGATTCCCAAATACCGTTTCCTCACAGCAGAGCCAGGCCTTACATTTCTGTTAGAAGTTACATAGTCATTATTCTTTGTACGTGGGGGCCAGGGGTCATATGTTTTAACAGAGGGGAGTGGGTGAAGGGTGGGTTGGGTTTTTACTGTAATATTGTGTGTTTTTAATGTTAAAGCACTTCGAGCTGTGCAAATGCATGAGAAGCACTATTTTATAAATAAAGTTACATTTGATTTGAATGGATGGATGATGGATGGATGGATGGATGGATGATGGATGATGGATGGATACTGTGTTGATTTCTAGGGAATTTACATAAACCAGGAGATCCTGACTCGTTCTTCTTCATCTGTTAATCATCTTCATCTGTTTTACCAGCTAAAAGTCCGTCTTTGTCATTAAAAATATTTTCATGTTGACTTGAGGTTTTTAGTGCTTTATAACTTTATACATTTTTCTTTCCAGAATTTCTTTTGAAAGTTTTTGTTTAAATGTAAACAACAGTTTCTCAGTCAAACCCTGGTCTGAATTTAAGCCGCTTGCATGCATACATATTCTGTGGTCAGAAATGTCTTGTTGATTCCAGAGGTCAGAGGCCAGACTGGTTCCAGCTGATAGAAAGACAACAGGAACTCAAAGAACCACTGGTTCCAACTGAGGTCTGCAGAAGAGCATCTCTGAAAGAACAACACGTCCAACCTGGAGGCAGATGGACTACAGCGGCAGAAGACCACAGCGGATACCACTGCTGTCAGCTAAGAACAGGAAACTGAGGCTACAATTCCCACAGACTCACCAAAACTGGATCACAGAAGATGGAAAAACCTTGTCTGGTCTGATGAGTCTCCATTTCTGCTGCCACATTCAGATGGTAGGGTCAGAATTTGGCCTCAACAACATGAAAGCATGGATCCATCCTGCCTTGTACCAACGGTTCAGGCTGTGGTGATGGTGTCATGGTGTGGGGGGTGTTTTCTTTGGTCCCCTTAATACCAGGTGATTATGGTTCCAACGCCACAGCCTACCTGAGTATTGCTGCTGACCATGTCCATCCCTTTCTGACCACAGTGGACCATCTTCTGATGCTACTTCCAGCAGGATGAGGCTCCATGTCATCAAGCTGGAATCATCTCAGACTGGTTTCTAGAACATGACAATGAGTTCTCTGGACTCAAACGGCCTCCACAGTCACCAGAACCCAATAGAGAACCTTTGGGATGTGGTGGAACGGGAGACCAGCATCATGGATGTTCAGCAGACAAACCTGCATCCATGATGCTGTCATGTCAACATGGACCAAAGTCTGAGGAATGTTTCCAGAACCTTGTTAGATCTATGCTGTACACAAAAATTAAGGCGGTTCTGAAGGCTAAAGGGGTCCAACCCAGTTCTAGAAAGGTGGACCTGATAAAGTGGCCGGTGAGTGGACATCGTAAAAGCTGAGAGCGCTCCTTTTGTCCCTGGTTTTGTTACCTGTAGTACTTTTTCTTCAGTATGGCGTGGATAAGCAGCAGAGCAAGAATAGAGTCCAGAACTACAGTGAGGATCTCAATTGAAACAATGGTTGGATCAGAAACTAACCATCGGCTGTCGGCTTTCCCGTACTCTTTCCCTGCAGGAGAAACAGGAAGAGCAGGTCAGGCTCAGTCCTTTTGTGTGAAAGAAAGATTGTCCAGACGTTCTGAAGAAAACAGCAGGAACCTTCAGACTTACAGAGTTCAGCAAGAGGACCTTCAGACGTCTCCACCGTTCCAACAAGAGACATGTACACAAATGGACCTTCCTGAAGACAAAACAGAGTTCAGCTCACAGTGAAGGCGCTGGAAGCAGGCGCTGCACACAAGCTGTAAATGACTGCTGCCCGTGGACGCTGCAGACAGACGCTGCAGACGGACACTTTAAACAAATGCTGCAGACAGGCAAAAGCTGCAGACAGACAAACGCTGCAGACAGACAAACGCTGCAGACAAACACTGCAGACGGACGCTGCAAACAGGCAAACGCTGCAGACGGACGCTGCAAACAGGCAAACGCTGCAGATAGATTTCTTCAGACAGGCAAACGCTGCAAACAGGCAAAAGCTGCAGACAAACACTCCAGACGGACGCTTTAAACAAATGCTGCAGACAGACAAACTCTGCAAACAGACGGACGCTGCAGACGGAAGCTTCAGACAGGCAAATGCTGCAGACAGGCAACCGCTGCAGACAGGCAAAAGGTGCAGACAGGCAAACGCTGCAGACAGGCAAAAGGTGCAGACAAACGCTGCAGACGGACGCTGCAGACAGGCAAAAGCTGCAGACAAACGCTGCAGATAGACGCTGCAGACAGGCAAACGCTGCAGACAGGCAAACGCTGCAGATAGATTTCTTCAGACAGGCAAACGCTGCAGACAAACACTGCAGACGGACACTTTAAACAAATGCTGCAAACAGGCAAACGCTGCAGACAGGCAAAAGCTGCAGACAGACAAACGCTGCAGATAGACGCTGCAGACAGGCAAACGCTGCAGACAGGCAAACGCTGCAGACAGACAAACGCTGCAAACAGACAAACGTTGCAGACAGACAAACGCTGCAGACAGGCAAACGCTGCAGATAGATGTCTTCAAACAGGCAAACGCTGCAAACAGGCAACCGCTGCAGACAACCGCTGCAGACGGACGCTGCAGACAGACGCTGAATACAGTGGTAAACAAACGCTGTGGATGGATGCTGAATTTTCTGAGGGAATATGGAATATTTCCCTGGTTTCTTTACCACACCTGTCGGTGCGCGGTCTCAGATGTGTCACGAGTCTTTGGTCACATAAAGGTTCACACATCAGCTGAAGCTCATTGGGTCTAGAAAAGGTGAAGTCTTCTCACCAGAGTCAGGTGGACGATCACGTCATAAAAGAGCCAAAGCAGGATCCATCGGTCCTCTCCAGACGTCATCCCTCCATACCTGTACGTGAGGAGAGCGGCACAGAACACCTGCAGGACGCATGCCGACAAGGACAGCAAGCTAACAGCAGACAAGCCAGGGAGCTCAGCCGAGTCCATTTCAGAGCAGAACCGGGTCTCTGCAGAGGTTCTGGTCTGGATCTTTGTTACCTCTGAGACGCTGCTCCACCGTGGCAGGAACTCCACAGGAATGTGAAGAGGCGGGGCTGTGGGAGTATGACATGATGGGGCCTTCTCCAACCAAGCGCCTCGATGAAGGCCCGCCTCTGTTTTCCTGTTGGTCGTTGCAGTGAACTGCCTACTTCATGCCCCGCCCCCTGTGGTCAGAGGTCACCAGGCAGAGACCATTGAAAACAGCAACCAGTCGATTCTCCAGAGAATCGTCTTCATCGTTCTTCATCCTCAGGGTTCAGATGTTTGACCTCGACCTGTTTTCATCATCAATAACAGAACCCCCCCTCCTGGAAATATTTGGTTTGGACCGATCTAAAGCAGAATCAGACGCAGGAAGGTGGTGTCAAAGACTTTATTGATTAAAGTTCAGGTGACCCCCCCCACCACCACCACCACCACCGCGGGGGAAGTTCTTTGGCAGAAGAAGGACTGACTCACAATAAACGCAGAAGAACACAAACGGAACCCACTTTAACCGGTTCTGCTGATCATTTAGATGGAGAACAGATTGGTTCTACTGATAAATGAAGAGAACCTTCAAAAAAACTTCTCAAGAACATCTGAGAAGTGAAGGAACGTGGTGAGTGGAAATTGGAGGAACACTTTCAAGGCCTTTTTGTAAAAGAACGTTGTTATGTTCCAAAGATCAGGAGAACGTTAATGTTGGTTGACATAGAACAAACGTTTGGGTTCTTTGAAGAACATTTTCTAAAAGCTGTATATATAAATCAGGGCAGAGGAACCCAGACGGTGTTACAGAGATCTCATCTGGATCTTGAAGGAACATCTAAACAGTTAAGTGAGCTAAATTCTAGAACAAAGTGTTCTACAATATGTTAAGAAAAAAGCCAAGGAGAACGTCAGGGAGAACCCTTAAACAGCTGTCCAGGTCAGACCTACTGGAACTCTGAGAAGACCTTCATGGGAATGTGGGATAAGCCTGAAGGTTAACAAAGCCTGAGTGGAATGTGAAGATCTTCTCCGCTTTGGCAGAACCTAAATGAGGAGGAGCTTAAGAACCTGGTGGTCTGAAGGAACTTTGACAATACAGTGGAATGCTAAAGGAACGACCTTGTCTGAGGTCACACGAGGGTCAGAGGTCAATGTTCAGGCACATCTCCATCAGTGAGTCGGGATCTTGGGTCAAAAATGGGGTCAGTGACGGAACCTTAACAAGCGCAGAACATTGATTCTTCTCAGCGAGAGAAGAGAAAGATGCAGAACGAGAGACCAGAGTCTGGACTGCTGCTTTCAGGAGGTCTGGAGAACTTCAGTCTGTGGCTGAACGGAAGGCCTGAGGTTCTCCGGTTCCTTCCTCTTCCTGTGGGAGGGTGGAGGACAGAGCATAGGCTCCACCCACTTCCTCTGAGACGACAGACTCATCAGCCTCTGCCTTTACCGACCCCTTCTCCTCCTCCTCCTGCTTCTCCTCCTCCTCCTGCTTCTTCTTCTCCTCCTCCTGCTTCTCCTCCTGCTTCTCCTCCTCCTCCTGCTCTGCTGGAGCCAGCTGGGCATGGACCTGGGTGAAGGGAACCTCCATCTCGGAGCTGCTGGGAGGCTGGACCTGGGCCTCAGTGGTGAGGACCTCCTCGGTGTGAGGAGACGCCTCTGGAGGCTGAGAGTCGGAGCTGCTGCGAGGCTGACAACACAAATGTGGAGAACCTGCTTGAGCTGTGGACTGAGGTTCTTCTGAGGGAGCTGAGAGAACGTGCTTTAGGCCCTTTGAGAACCTTTAGGGACTGACCTTCCTGATGCTGAACATCTGTGGGGAAACCTTCAGGGCTGACGTTCTCTGCTTGATCTTGTTCATCTTCTTCTCGATGTTCTCCCTGGTGAAGGCCCTCTTCAGACTGTCCACCTGCAGAGACAGCCGCAGTCAGACCTACCTGTCCGTCACCTCACCTGTTCGCTCCTCTGTGGTTCTGACCTTCTTCAGACTGGACCGCTTCAGCTTCTCTGCTCGGGACTTTTCCATGTTCTCCAGATCATGAGACCAAAAGTCTTCTTCCTCCTGATCTGCTTCCAGACCCACGTCTTCATCAGAGGAGAGCTCAATGGTCTGCAGTCCGTCTTCTTGGTTGGTGGCGGTTCCTGGAGCCGGTTCCTCTCCCTCCTCTAGGATCTCATCTCTGGGGAACGGTGGAGGATCTTTCACGAAGACGCTGGAGGGGATCTCCTTTTCCTCCTGCGGTGGGAACCAGAAAACATCTCCAGATTAGGTCCATGACTGGAACCCTCTGAAGGTCTCTGACAAACGGAACCATCTGTTTGGACCTGCTGGAATCAGAACCTTCAAGAGGTTCTGTTCCCTCTGCAGCTGCTGCTCTACCTGGACTGACTCAGACCAATGCCAGCACAAAACGGTTAATGAAGCTACACACAAGGGCTAAAACACACACACACACACAAACACACAAAGGCTAACAATCATCTACACAAACGCTAATAGACATTTAAACAAACGTTTGCAAACATCTACACAAAGGCTAATAAAAAAAACACACACAAATGTTAAAAAACACAAACACTCACAAAGGCTAACAAACATCTACATAAAGGCATACAAAAAAGCTAACTAATATACACAAAAAAACACACACAAAAGAACCCCAAACTGACACACAACAGCACATGCATTACACATGGACACAAAATGGCACACACTACACACTGACACACAGCGGCACACATACTATGTGCTGACTCACAAAACACAATGCAAATTGACAATCAACGCTACACACACTACACTGAGACAATACACACTGACACACATTGACAGACATACTACAAATTGATACACAACGGCACACATACATCAAATTCATACACACTATGATACACACACTACAAATTGACACTCCACAGGCACTACACACTGATACACAACAGCACTCATACTACAAACTTACAAACAACAATACATACACTATAAACTGACACAACACCACAAGCACTACACACAGACATACAGTGGTGGACACAATAGTTGGTCCCCTCAGTTAAAGACAGAAAGTCCACAATGTTCACTGAAATGACTAGAAATATTCAAAAGTAACAATAAATTAAAATCTATTGAAAATTAAATAAACAAAATCAAAACATTACTTTTGAGTTGTTGATGAACAGAATTATTTAAAATACAAACTAATGAAATAGGGCTGGACAACAATGATGGTTCCTCCATAAAAGACTGAGAACTAATAGTCCTGGGGGTCATGATGAACTCAGGTATGTCCTTTGATTGACATCACAGCTATTTTCAAATCTCCAGATTTCAATTTCAATTCAACTTTATTTGTATAGCCCAAAATCACAACAACAGTCGTCTCGATGGGCTTTGAAGTAAAACATGAACTCAAAAGGATCATGAATACAAAGAGTTCAATAGGAAAATACTAAAATGGACTAACAAACTGACTAAGCTATACTGGCATCCCTGCCCTTAGACCCCCCTTCGCGGTAAGGAAAAAGTCCCAAAAAAACGGATTCTGCCTCAGGGGTGTCCACATGAAGGAGGGATCCTCCCCCAGGACGGACAGGCGATTTACCAGAACTCTTAGAGAAGAATTAACGACAGTCAAAGGTGCGAGTTGAGCCAGGAACCACAGCCAGGAGCAGGAGCAGAGACGAGGTAAACGGTCAGGAACTGGAGCACGGATGAAGCAACTGGAGTCAGATGATCAAGGCATTCTGGGTAGAAATGTGCTGCCTAGTGTCAGAAAGCTTGGTCTCAGTCTCAGCTCATGGGTCTTCCAACAGGACAACCATCCAAAACACACATCCAGAAACCCCAAGAATGGCTCAGAGAAAAGTGTTGGACTATTCTGAAGTGGATTCTATGAGTCCAGATCTGAATCCCATTGAACATCAGTGGAAGGAGCTGAAACATGCCATTTGGAGAAGACACCGTCAAACCTGAGACAACTGGAGCAGTTTGCTCATGAGGAGGGGGCCAGAATACCTGTGGACAGGTGCAGAAGGCTCATTGACAAATACAGAAACCGTTTCATTGCAGGGATTGCCTCAAAAGGTTGTGGGTCCCATCATTTATGTCCAGCCGTATTTCATTAGTTTGTTTTTAAATACTTCTGTTCATCAACAACTCTAAAGTAATGGCTGATTGTGATTATTTAATTTTCAATAAACTTTAATTTATTGTTACTTTTGAACGTTTCAAGTAATTTCAATGAGCATTGAGGACTTTCTGTCTATAACTGAGGGGTACCAGCTATTTAGTCCACCATTGTACAATGACACACAACAGAACACATTTAACACACTGACACACAACAGTACCTGCTCTCCCAACTGACACATAATGGCACACACACTACAAACTCACACGTAACAACAGTACTCACTTTACAAATTGAAACACAGTGGCACAAACACTACACACTGACACACAACATCACATGAACTACACACTAACACAACGGCACACTTACTATAAACCGACAAATAAGAGAACCTGCATTGCACACTTACACACAACTTCATAGATACCACAAAATGACACACTACACACTAGCACACACCAAAAACTGACACACAACGGCACACAAAGTGACACACAACAGCACACGCACTACACAGAGACACACACTAAAATCTGACACACGCTGACACCCATCAGAACCCAGTCTACCCCCCCCCCCCCCCGTCCTCTATTGTTGGTATGTTCTTTTTTTGTTATTCCCTGGTTTGGCCACTAGGGGTCTGAGTGACTGAGATTCACGGTAAAGAGCCAGACTTTGGACTCACACATGAAACTTCTGAACCTTATCAGGATTTGGAACCATGGGCAGACGCTCTGACATCCTGCAGCGTTTCTACCCACCTGGAAGATCAGGACTTTGAAGTGGTTTCTGCTGATCAGGTGGGCGTGGTTTGCCTCCAGCCTCTTCACCTGGACAGCCTGACGCTCCATTTTTTCCCGGACCTTTGAGAAGGACAGACAGACGGTGAGTCCGAAGACAGACTGGTGCTGAGCCTCCCGGACGCTGCGTTCACTGACCTCTTTCATGGTCACAGACATCTTACGGCTCTTGTCCAGCAGTTTGCTGACGGTGTTGGAGGTGTGACTGTGGTTCTTGGACAGTTTGGTGATATCCGCCTGGATCCCTCTGACTACATCTTCCATCTCCACCTGATGCGTCTGAGACACAAAGTATGTCAGCGTTCCAAGCATTGATGCTGCGTTTGGGTTCTTGGTGAGAACGTTACTGGGGTCTGTGAAGCGCTTCGGGGCCTTGGGGCTCCAATTCCACGCTGTCCATCCTTCTTACAGCAGTCCCAGCTCCAGAACACATTCATGTATATTTGTCAGGGCAGGAACCCCATCCACCCCCACCCCCACCCCCAGGAAATGTCCCAGCAGCAGACTCGAGCAGACGAGTCCCGCCGTCTGTGATGCAGCAAACCTAAAGAAGACCATGATGTGAAAAACCTGATGTCAGAGAGCAGACGGAAGACCGTGACCCACAGAACCATCAGTCACAGATGGATCAAAGAGTCACTGTTAGCCAATCATCAATGGAGCGCCGTCAGGATCCTGGCCAACTTCTGTCACCTTTCCCAAAGCTCTGGATGTGATCTGACCCTAACCCCCGACCCTAACTGTGACCCTAACTCTAAATGTGACCCAAACTGTGACCCAAAGTCCGACCCTGATCCTGTAAGTGTCAGGTATGCTGGATGAGCCTGATGTTCCTGCCGCTGAATCCTGAACGCAGAAACAGGCTGGTGTCACATTTCTGCAAAGCGGTCATGTTGGGCTGGACTCTGATTGGTCAATTAGTTTCTTGGTTCTGTTTTTAGGACACTTTCGCTCAGGTTTAGACTTTGAGATTTTCCGATCACGGTAAAGTCAGTCTAAAGCAGACCCAACATTAGAAACTGCTAAATGAGGGTTCAGGTTTTCAAATCTGAGAGTAGAACCCCCCAGAACCTCACAGAACCTTGTGCTGCTCTGTCTCACCTCCATCTTGTGCTGGTTCTCCTGCACAGTGTCCAGCATGTTGACCAGCTTATCCAGCAGTGTGAGGACTGTGATTGCGTTGACGGGTCCCTGACTCAACTTGTCCGGATCCATGTCTGTTGAGGGAAAAGAGGGCGAGGCCAGCTCCGGCTGCTCCGGGTTCTTGAGGGGAACCAGCAGATCCTGGCTCTGGTGGGTTTCAGTGGTCACCATGTCGACGCTTTGAAAGCAGAATCTACGGTTAGGTTCTGTTAAAAAGCAGAGTTCCACAGAGCCGAACTCTCCTGCTTCAGCGTTCCTGTGAGTGTGTTGCTGCTCTCTGATTGGCTGGCCCTGAAGGAAACTTTCCAGTCAACTTCCCTGCCGTCCACACCTTTAACCGCTTCACTGCTGCAGTCGGAGGAGCGGCAGAGGAACTGTTCAAGAACAAAGACAGGAACCTTCCACCTAAGACTCCACCTCAGTCACTGCTTCCTGTTTACAGTAGAACAGGATCAGAAAAACCAGATCCGTTCTGAGTCGGGGCTCAAACCTCAGAGACAAAGGCCTCGACTTCCCTGACGAGGAGAAAAACTGTGAATAAACTGAGTTTAACCAAAAGGTTCCTAAAACATGAAGGCTGCAGCCCCAGGGTCAAAGGTCAAAGAAGTCCAATTTAAAAAGAGATTTGATTCTTGTTGTAAAACTAGAATATTAAGTAAAACAGTAACAACCATTAAATCCCCAAACTAATTAGGTTAACTTCACGGGACTGAAAGGGTTAACTGGCTCTGCTCTGGAACTGTGTTTACCACAGCCTCGGGGGTGTGGCCTGTTGTCATGGTGACAGGTCAGGAGGGAGGGTGGAAACATGCTCCTCACTCGTGTTTTCCAAGTGAAGTCATCTGGAAAAGAGTCAGCCGCCTTCCTGCGTTTGTGTGAAAATCTGTAGCCCGGGTCCATTAGCTCTAAATGTTCTGCTCTAAACTGTGGAACCAGAGGGTTCTGTTTCAACTCTGTGGAACCAGAAGGTTCTGTTTCAACTCTGTGGAACCAGAAGGTTCTGTTTCAACTCTGTGGAACCAGTTTGTTCTGTTTCAACTGTGTGAAACCAGAAAGTTCTTTTTTAACTCTGTGGAACCAGAAGGTTCTGTTTGAACTCTGTGGAACCAGAAAGTTCTTTTTTAACTCTGTGGAACCAGAAGGTTCTGTTTGAACTCTGTGGAACCAGAAGGTTCTGTTTGAACTCTGTGGAACCAGAAGGTTCTGTTTTAACTCTGTGGAACCAGAAGGTTCTGTTTTAACTCTGTGAAACCAGAAAGTTCTTTTTTAACTCTGTGGAACCAGAAAGTTCTGTTTTAACTCTGTGAAACCAGAAAGTTCTGTTTTAACTCTGTGGAACCACAATGTTCTGATGGAACTCTGTGGAACCAGAAGGTTCTGTTTCAACTCTGTGAAACCAGAA